>CM057449.1:578877500-579502500 GCA_016271365.2 Neoceratodus forsteri
GGACCAGACAATCTAACGGGAAAGTGGTACAAGGCCTTCATGAGGGATCTTTCCCCACATCTAGTGGAGGTATGTATGGCAATACAGGAGGGGGTGGGAGCTCCACTTTCCTGCAATCATGCCCAAATATTGGTCATCCACAAAACAGGAAAATATCCCACATTGTGCGAATCATACCCAGGGGTGTAGCCAGGCATTTCAGATTTGTACACCAACCTGCCACACTGCTACCCCCTTCCCCACTGTTGTTCATGCCTGCCCCCCCACCCATGACTCAGGGCAAGTAAATATATAGTGCAGGGGAATGTATTATACCCAGCAATCTTCTGTGAGTGCTTCTCTCTCCCAGTACAATTGAACTAATAGTAGGCCGAACTTCCTGGGGCATTTAAACTCACTGCCCAAGACCTGACACAGCCCTACCAATTGCCACAGCCAATCACTATGCAGGCAGACCTTGCAGACCTAATTGAGACCTTCAGCTTCAATGTCCACGGTCCACTCTGCCACCTCCCCCAACAAAACAAAGCTGAAAGAGAGAAGAAAAAGCCTGTAAAGCCAAACAAAGGAATTTAAACGTGATGGACTAGAGAGGGCAGAGCGATGGTGGCTAACTTGTTTGCTACCCCCACTACTAAACCTGGTATGCCATGGCTTACTTGGAGTATCAGTAGCTACACCCTTGATCATACCACCCTATCTCTGCTTAATGTTGACCAGAAAATTTTCACCTCCATTCTGGCCATGAGAGTCCAGGAGGTTGTGGGATCCTGGTTCTACCCGATCAAACAGGTTTCATTAAAGGATGGTTAATACATGACAATATACGCCAACTGCTCAACCTGATGGCCAGGCAGCAAAAGAGGAAGAATCTGACCTTAACAAGTTTTATGGATACTGAAAAAGCATTTGACCGCTTGAACTGAGGTTTCCTCCACAAGGTGTTAGAGGTTATGGGACTGGGGAGTAAATTCTGAGATAGCATTAGGATGCCCTACTCTGTGCCATAGGCCACAGTGTGGCTCAATGGGGTGTCCTCCCCCAGGTTCCACCTGCAGTGCAGAACCAAACAGTGGTGCCCACTCTCTCCTCCTCTTTTCTCTGTGTATAGAGTCATTAGTGGTGGCAATCAGAAATATTGGGGTTATTAGGAGTATTTACATTAATGGTACCATGCATAAGATATCCCTGTACATAGATGACATTCCACTCTGTTCTTCCTCACACCCTCACAGACCTCGGTGCCTGCTCTGTTGGAGGCTCTTGAAGAATACAGGCTCATATCCATCTATAAGGCCAGCTTGGAAAAGTCTGAGGCAATTGCAATGGGTGGAGGCATAAGGAGGGAGAAATTAGTGGATTTTCCAATTAAATGGGTCCCCAACAATGTAGTGAGATATCTTGAAGTGAGGATATCCCCCCAGAAAAAAAACTCTGTTCAATTTAAACTACACAAATTTGTGGACAGAGATACAGGCTGATATGAACAGATGTGACTCCCTGTCACTAACACTAGGTGGAAAGGTGGCTACTTTTAAGATGAATATCTTGCCCAGACTCCTTTTCCTGTTTCAAGCAGTGCCCATAGCAATCCCGCTATCATTCTGGAAGATGGCCAATAAAGCCATAATGAGATTCATGTGGAGAGGCAGGAAGCACAGATCTTCGATAAGAATGCTCACTCTTCTTATGAAGAAAGGAGGCCTGGCCATGCCTGACTTGAAATTGTATTACTATGCAGCACAACTGGCTCCAGCAGTGACTTGGATTAAACAGTGGAATGACTCCAGGTGGAGAGAGAGATCAAGGCACTACAGACTGGTAGTACCCCCCTGTTCACATTGCCCTACGCCACTAGCACAGCCAAAGTGTGGAAGGAGGTGAATAATCCCTGGGCCAGACAGTCTCTGCATGTGCTGGCCAAGACATGGACTCTCATAGGCATGCCCAATGAGGTGGGAACCCTCACCTCCATAATAGAGGACCCTGAGTTCCTTCCAGTAACATTAGACCCTGCATTCTGCAGATAGAACAAGTGTAAACTATTAAATTATAGATCACTGGTTCAGAATAAAAACATAATTTCATTTGGAGAGCTAAAGACAAAATTTGGCCTCCTGGGCTCAGACTTCCACAGGTTCCTCCAGGTAAGACAATTATTTACTATCGAAGCAAACACTCTCAAATGTGGACAGGGACCTGACCACACTGGAGAACTTTCTATACTGGTCAGCCAAAATAAGAGACCCCAAGGGCAAAGTGTCAGGAGCATACAAGACCCTGCTAAGCCCAGAGGATAAGTTATTGGAAGACCTCTGAGACAAATGGGAACAAGAGACAGGGGTGGCAATCCCTTGTGAGAGCTGGAAGAGAACATGAGAAAACAGCTGGAGGGTCATAGCCTCTCCTGGATGGAGAGAATATAGGTAGCAGTGCATGATTAGATTCTTCCATACCCCCTCGATCACCAGATACTTTGCAGCCAGGAACTCAGCCCTGTGCTGGAGGGGCTGTGGGCAACAGGGAACCCACCACGACATATTCTGGGCATGCCTGAGTCTGAGGAACTACTGGGGCAAAATACTGGCAGAAGTCTCTGGAATATGTGGGGCCCAAATTTCCAGGGTTTTCTGATACCTGGTCTTAGGCCTGGAGGTAAGAGAGCTGAGAAACCTAAGGCCCAAAGACTCCTCAGAATATTATGTCTAGCAGCCCTAAAGGAAAGTATAGTAAATTGGTTTGGGTTTAGCCCCCCCCCAGATTTCAAGTTCTGGACACATAAGGTTAAAAACATAGAGAGAATGGAACACCTCACTGTGAAGCTTAGGCTCCAGATCAATAAGCATAGGGATATATGGAATAGCTGACTCACTACCTTGGGCCAGGGAATGGCAGAGAATAAGCAGGTTTCTGACCCAATAGAACAGGAAGACTCTGCACAAGTGGTTAACACAGAGTGAGAAAAGAGGGAAGGTGATGAAAGTGAAACAAATAAATGCAAAAAAGAGCATAATAATGTGTATACCAGTGTATAGTTTTTTTCTTTTTTTTTTTTTTTTTCTTCGTTCATTAGGGTTCTAGTTAGAACCAGTTCATAGTGGGTTAAATCCGACTTCAAGACCAGCCTGGGTTAAAGCAGGCTGTGGACGGCTAGACTACATTTGTTAATACACAGAGTGGTGAAAAGGAGGCAGAACATAGAACAAGACAGATCACTCTGTTAGTTCCGGACCCCATAGGGAAATCCAACACAGCAGATGCAGTATATCTCAAAAGCTTAACAGATCCAGTGGTTTTAACTCTACTTGCTGCTGTCTGTTCTTTTACCCTCTATGTATGCCAAATGGTACAATCATGTTAAAGCAACAGTGAAATGTACACGTGTGTGCTTGTGTATTTCCTTCATCAGTAAAAAGGAATTAAAAAAAAACAAGTTTATGCATTGCTCCACTATGCTGAATACCTTGTATTTGTGCATGTTGTTGAATGGCTTCCACCGGTGGCTCCACTGTAAGGGTAAAAAGCAAAGGGGGTAAAGGGCAAATCTGTCTGGTGCTCCTTATTAAGTGGACTCCAGGTGATAAGGATCCATTAACTATGTATTTGTTTGTAGCTTTTTGTAGAATTCATATATTATTTCATCATCATTACTTTATTTATAAAAAGCACTTTCCTTAAAACCAAGGCACTTGTACAGGAATTAAAACAACAAACATTACATATACAGCAAATAAAACATCCATTTAAAACACAACCAATAAATGCATAAATACTTCCCTAAAATCTGATGAAAAACTCTGTCAGGCTAGGCTAGATCAGGAAATGATAGGCTGAATAAATATGTTTTCAGAGATCTCTTAAAACTCTGGATGGTCAGACTCTCACATACCCAGTGAGGCAAAGAATTCCACAGGGTGGGGATCACAAAAGCAAATGCATGGGCCCCAGATGTTTTAAATCATACCCTGGGAATCTCCAGCAATCCCTAATCAGTGGAATAAAGTGAGTAAGGGCGAGTGTTGGATGAAATCTAAACACAAAACAAATTGAAATGAAACATAATACAAAAACTTCCAGGACACCCTCTGAAATGCTTTTTTTGGCATTCATGCTCAACAGCAAGATTATCTGCCAAGACCTGGATATGTACTTGAGAAAGGAGAGGGTCCTTCTGATATTGCCTTGAGTTTACTTTTGTGTTATAAAGCCTTTTTGATCTTTATGAATAAGATGTGGTAAGTGTGTTTCTAAATGTTTTGTCATTATAGCTGTAAACAATTTATAATTGATATTCAGTATTGATACTAGGTGATAAGATTCTGGTTTTGTGGGATCTTTTCACGGTTTAAGAATTGCAAATATCATGACATATTGCTAGGAGGGGGGTGTGCATCTCCATTTTGTAAATCTTGTGTTTTTAGTGGGGTGAGGGGTAGGAAGAAGTAAGCTGTTGGTTAACTAGGATCTGCAGCTTATCTGTTAGGTAGGAAAATGGGCAGACTAGGTGGGCCAAGCGGTCCTTATCTGCTGTCAAATTCTATGTTTCAATGGGTAATAATAATTATTTTTGGCCTTTATATAATATGGCAGGATAGCCATCCAGGCCTGGAAACTTTCCAGCTTTTGAACAGGTTAGAGGGGCCTGTAATTCTCGTAGGGTTATAGGGACTTTAAAGTGTTAATTCTTTGTATCTGTAACTGCAGGTAATTCAAGAGAGTTAAAATAGGTTCTGTAGGCTGAGAAGTCCAGTTCATGTTCCTGAGTATAAAGTGTGGCATAGTATTGTTGAAGGCAAAGGATTTGTGACATTTTATGCACTTCTTTATTTTGAGTGGGATATTTTTATTATGGTGGCTTGCCTCTGTTGCTGTCTAAGTCTAAATGCCAAAAGTTTTGCTGCTCCAGCTCCCCCTTCAAAGTGTCATTCTTTTAGATACTGTAGGCTAGTTCAGTTTTTGTTGTTAAAATTGCTTGGATTTTTGTTTGAATTTGTTTGAATTGGGTTAGCAGAGTGTTATCTCCTTGTTTCTGACAAAGCTGCAAAAAGGCATTGTTTAGTAAGCTGCTTCATTGTGTCCTCCCTTTCTTTCTATTTTCTAGCCACATACTCTAAGCTATAATGTCTCCCTGAATAACTATTTTTATGGTATCTCATATTATGCAGGAGAAATTCCTTGATCTTGATTATCTCTTAAGTATTTCTGGGATTCTGCTTGCTAGGAGCTCTTTAAATTGTAAATCATTTAAAAGACTGAGACAGAGTCTACCAATTATTGTTTTGCATTCCATCGTCAATGTGAGTGTTAAGGTTATTGGGACATGGTTGGAATGGAGAATATGTCCAATTGTGTTAGTTTGGATATTGGAGTACATTTTATGTGCATGAGAGAAAAAGGTAAATTGCTTCTTTTGTGGATGTGTAGTGTTTGCCATATATCTATAGCACATAGTTCCCCCAGCTTGCAATATTTGTGTGTTAATGCAGTTCTAGTCAGCAGACCAGAGGTGGTGTCTTTCATAGCATTCATTGTGAGATTAAAATCTCCACCTAATAACAAGGTTCCTTTTCACATAGTAGTAATTTGATTAAATAATAGCTTGATTGATGAAGAATCACAACCTGGAGGGAGATTTAAGTTCACTATAGTGTATTGTTCCCCCAGGAGTTATCCAACCACTATCACCAACCATCCATACTTATCACTATATGAACTTTTTATTGTAAATGGGGATGTTTGTGGTACAGGACTGGCTATTCCACTCCATTGTGCACACTGATATATAAAGGTAATAACCTCTTTAAATCCAAATGTATGCAATTTTGCATGCTCCTTTTGGGAGAGATGCGTCTCTTGGAGCATTACAATTCTTGGCTTTAATTTTTTTCTTTATGCTGCCAAAACCTTCACACACTTATTGGGTTTGATAATCCATCAGCATTATGTGGAATTACTGTATATTAAATTGCAAGGTTGAACTGGAGTTTGTCATTTTGTGCGTGACACTTTAGGTGTCTAATATATTAAGGCTGGAGATGTGAGCTGAAAGTGAAATTAAGGAAATACATGTTTTACTATGCTTACTTGACCAAAACTGTCATTCCAGTCTCCTCCCCAGCAGCACACAGTATCAGTGGCTCAGCAGGGGAGGAACTGAAAGGGGCCTAGTTGAACTGTGTATTTAAACTATAGTTGTTTGTGTCTCTGTCTGCTGAAACAGAGAGAAAATGCAGCCAAAGCTTCCTTAAATCAAGACTAGACTACACTGAATTGAATTATTACATTTTGGACCTGTGTAAGTAACTAGTATTGATTCTGTTTTTGGGGTTGACTTTTCTTAGTTTAACTTTATTTTGCCAGGGAGGAACTATAGCTGGGAGATATTTGCAGTCATTTGTGACTAGACCTGTTATTTAACCTTTGTGAAATAGGTGTCTGTTAAGGGGAGGAGCTGAAAGGGGCCTAGTTTAACTGTGGATTTAAAACAAGAGTTGTTTGTGGTCTCTGTCTGCTGAGACAGAGAGTGAGCGAGAGAGAGAAGAATAAGAAAACAGCCACAGCTTCCTTAAATCAAGGAGGTTATTTTCTAGACTACAAAGAATTGGATTATTACTTTTTGGACCTGTGTAAGTAACTAGTATAGATTCTGTTTTTGGAGTTGACTTTTCTTATTTTAACTTTAATTTTCCAGGGAGGAACTGTAGCTGGGAGATAATTGCAGTCATTTGTGACGTAACCTGTTACTTAACCTATGTGAAATAGGTGTCTGAAAGAAAGGAAGGTACTCCCGGGGGGGGGGTCAGAGTTGTAGTGATTGTTTCTGGATGGCATAGGTGCATCCTTCCAGTTGTGCCTCTCCACAATTCATGTGCCACTCTGGTGCAGCATGTTTCCTCTATGAAGGTACCTGCAGTGGAGACCAAGGAGGATGCTGGGAACCTCCACAATGGAGACCCACTGGAGGGTGGCACAGGACCCCACAGGGGAAGGAAACAACTCCTGGTTGGGGACTCAATTGTTAGGGGGGTAGAACTGGAGGAGGGAAGGGAAAGGGAGGTAAGGTGCCTGCCTGGCACAATGGCTTGGAGGGACAGGAAATGAATCCTCAGGATCATGGGAGCAGCTGCAAGGGGAGTGAGCTGGATGTCATTATCCACCTAGGGACAAATGACCTGGCTGAGAATGGGATCAGAGCAGTGCAACAAGAGTTTGTGGAGTTGGGGAGGGGCCATAGACAAGTAGCACACATGGTAACTTTCTCGGAAGTGCTACCTGTCTATGGCATGGATGAGGCTAGGGTACTCTGCACCAAGGGATTCAATGGCTGGTTGAAAAACTGGTGCAGAGCTCAGGGATTTGGCTTCACTGGGGACTGGGGCTCCACCTGTAGGGATGGAGGCCTATACAGGTGTGATGGTCTGCATCTATCCAGGAGGAGAACCAGGATCCTAGGTGATGGGTTTAAATGCTTCATTGGTAAGCAATTTAAACTAGCCAAGGGGGAGGCACTGAAAAGGAGAAGGGAAATCCTAGCCCCCCCCACAAAACAAAATCTTGGAAGTTAGTGAGGTAAACACCAAGATAGAGCAGTTGATAGGAAAAAGGGCAGGGGTAAATGGAGAATAAAACAAAGGCAGTAAGGACAGGGATGGGAAAAAAGAAATAAATCCATAAATAATGGAGGGTAATGAGTACCAATGCCCACAGTCTAGGTGAAAAGCTCCCCGAAATGGTGGCCTTGATGGAAGCGGGATGCCTGGATAATGTGGCAGACACAGAAACATGGTACACAGGGAACCATGACTGGGATGTCAACATACCAGGATACACAATCTACATGAGGGACAGGGAAGGAAGAAGAGGAGGAGGAGTAGCTCTCTATGTAAGGAAAGGGATCAAAGCAACAGAACTAAAGGGTAAACAGGGAAGAGAGGAGGCACTGTGGGTCACCCTGGAGACTGGAAATGGCACCACAATCTGCACAAGGGTTGTATACAGACCCCCATCTTAGGGGGAGGAAATGGACAAGGAAATAATAGAAGACATCCTTGGGATGGCAGAGAAAGGGAGATATTGCTGATGGGGGACCTGAAAATGCCAGATGTTGACTGGAGCACCTTTGCTGCAGCCACATCCAAGAGCAGGACCATTCTCAATGCCCTACAGGAGGCATGCCTCAGGCAGCTAGTTTTGGAACCCACTCAGGAGGGAGCAATCTTAGACTTGGTATTCTCAAATGGGGATGGAAAGAGGATCTACGATCTTGAAGTGGATAGCCATCTGGGAACAAGCGACCACCAAACAGTGTGATTCATGATAAACTTAGCTATAGAGTCAAGTCATACAAAAGTGAAGGTAATGGATTTCAGGAGGTCTGATTTTGTCAAAATGGGAGAATGCATCAGAAAAGCACTAGCAAGAAGGTGGAGTGGAGCAACAATGGGGAAACATCAAAACCACCATCACAGAGGCAACAAGCCTTTGTGTGAAGCAAATAAACAAATCAAAATGAAAGAAAAAAAACACTATGGTTCTCAAAAGAAGTGGTGGGGAACATAAGGGAGAAAAAGATGGCATTCAGAAGTATAGGGAAACACAGAAGGAGTAGGACAGAGAAATGTACCAGTTAAAGCAGAAGGAAGTGAGGAAGGCAGTCAGAATAGCAAAGGCCCAAAGTGAGGAAAAGATAGCCAACTCGATTAAGAAGGGGGATAACACCTTTTATAGGTACATTAGGGAGCAAAGAAAGACTAAGGCAGGGCTACTGAGGCTGAATAAAGAGGAAGGTGGTTGAGCAGAGAGTGACAGTGAAAAAGCAGGGGTACTGAACAAATACTTCTGCTCAGTATTCACAATGGAAAAGCAGGGGGAGATACCTAATCCAGTCAGTTGAAGTGCTCTGGATAGGGGGTTGATATTAGTCCTTTCACAGAAGAAAGGGTTCTGAAAGAACTCTTAAAACTGGAGGTGGATAAAGCAATGGGGCTGATGGGACTCACTCCAGATTTCTAAAAGAACTAAGGGAAGAACTAGTAACACCAGTGACTACCCTTTTTAATAAATCATGGGAGGATGGGGTGATACCTGAGGACTGGAGGAGGGTGGATGTGATTCCCCTTCACAAAAGTGGGAGTAAGACAGAGGCAGGAAACTACAGACATGTCATTTTGACCTCAGTGGTAGGGAAAATGATGGAATCCCTTCTGAAGGAAAGGATTGTTGAGTACCTAGAGGCAAGTGGGGCACAGGACCCAAGGCGGCATGGATTCCAGGCAGGAAGGTCATGTCAGACAAATGTAATTGATTTCTTTGACTGGGTGACCAAAGTAGTAGACCAGTGAGTGGCTGTGGACATGGCCTACCTAGTCTTCAGCAAGGCATTTGACACAGTCCCACACAAAAGATTAATAAACAAATTAGCCAGCCTGGGAGTGGGTCCCAGGGTAGTAGCCTAGGTAAAACATTAGCTGGACAACAGGAAACAGCGGGTAATAGTAAATGGAGTCCACAGTGAAGAAAGTGGGGTTACTAGTGGGGTAGCACAGGGTTCAGCACTGGGGCTGGTTCTTTTTAATGTCTTTATAAGTGACATTGCAGAGGGACTGGAAGGGAAAGTATGTCTCTTTGCAGATGACACAAAGATCTGAAACAGGGTTGGTACATATGGTGGGGTGGAAAGGATGAAAAGGGACTTGGCAAGGTTGGAGAAATGGTCAAATGTATGGCAGCTTAGATTCAATGCAAAGAAGTGCAAAGTAATGCATGTGGGAAACAAAAATTCAGGGTAAGAGTACACAATGGGGGGTGAGCTACTGACAACAACAAAAATGGAAAGGGACCTGGGGGTAGTCATATCAGAAGACCTAAGGGTGAGCCAGCAATGTGAGAAGGCAGTAAGAAGGGCTGGGAGGATACTTGGATACACAGGGAGAGGCATCACCAGTAGAAAACTGGAAGTTGTTGGCCCTCTGAACAGACAGTTAGTAAGACCACATCTGGAGTACTGTGTACAGTTCTGGAGATCCCATCTCTGAAAAGACATAGACAGGGTGGAGGCTGTCCAGAGGAGGGCAACCAAAATGGTGCAGGGTCTGCACCAGAAGACATATGAAGAAAGACTAAAGGAGCTTAAAATATATAGCCTCGAGGAAAGGAGGGGGGCATGATAGAAACTTTCAAATACCCCAAGGGAATCAACAAAGTCCAAGAGGGTAGCATCTTTCAGAAAAAGAGATGTGCAAGAACAAGGGGCACAATTTGAAGATAGAGGGGGGATGTCTCAGAGGTAATGTGAGGTATTTCTTCACAGAGAGGGTTGTAGATGCATGGAATGGCCTTCCTGAGTAGGTTGTAGAGTCAAAAAGAGTTGGAGACTTCAAGAATGCATTGGACAGACGTAAAGCAATTCTAGTGGGGGTAAGAGGAAGTACGCTGTTGGTTAACTAGGATCTGTAGATTATTCATTAGGTAGGGAAATGGGCAGACTAGGTGGGCCAAGTGGTCCTTATCTGCCATCAAATTCTATGTTTCTATTTTTAACCAGGTTACACACTCATCTCTGAGGCCAGAGGATCTGAAGGCTGTAGGTTCCATCCCCATACCAGGAAGTTGGGTTAAATCCCAGTACTGGCACTATAGTGCAGCATGAGGGGGGTGCTGCACTCCTGAGGAGCCATCATTCAGTTGAGACATTAAGCTGAGGTCCCACCTGCCTGTTCTGGTGGTTCTTCAGGTGAACATTAAACATTACTTGATGCTTCTTGATTGAAGCAGGGCAATTTCCCTGGCATCCCGGCCAAATTCCCCCCTTTCACTAAAAATACAATCAACAGCTTAATCTGGTTCAATGTCAGTTGGTTTCCATCTGTAGCCCCCCTTCCCAGGATGAGGCATAAATTAGGCAGAATTGCTTAGTCCTCCTTTCCCAGTCAACAAAAACTAACTAAGTAACTAACTAAATAAATAAAAGATATCTGTGAAAACACCAGTTGCTTGTTGTGCATAAGAACTGAGAAGCTTCTAGATAAACATAACAGGAGAAAACAACATTAACACAACTATATTGCAGATCATTAACCAAACTCAAACATATAACTATAACACAGGTTGCTGTGACTTCAAAATGTGGAATTTGCACTTGTCCAAATCCTACAGACTTACAGGGATGGTACAATGGAACACAGGAACCCTCTAATGAGGAAGGCAGCTGCTGGTTAGAGAACCAGCGTGCCTCTCAAGGTTGTTGGTAAGTGGTAAGGACATTATCTGATGTCAAAGAAAATGCTGTACTTGGAGCATTAAGAAACACCACTATGCACAGCCAGAGCAGGAGGAAGCACGTAATAAGCCATGTTCCATCTACTTAGTCATCTGGATATCAACGCACAGGAAGAGTTCTGAGAATGGTATAATAAGACGGGGGGGGGGGGGAAGCAGGATCCTGCTGAAAAACCAAAAAATGTTACCATGTAGCACAATATAAAAAGATCTAGCAATCTATTACTTGTACCCCACTGAACACTCCTCGGAGTACCTGATCATGCAGAAAAAAGTTAATGTCTGGGTTCAGAAGTGTGAAGTCCTGAAATGGCAGAAGCTCAAAGTGTCAGTGTAACAGTAATGTGTCTTTATCATATTATGTATAAGTACACCAAAAGAAAGGCACGTAATGGCACTGATTATGAAGCTGCAAATTTTAAAGCAGTTCCATCATCAATGTTAGTAAGAGAAAGGATCTTTAACTCCAAGTCCATGGAAACATATGCTGGAGCCTGTCACCCTGCTAGATCCCTGCATCAATTGAACACAAAAGATTAATGAAATTTATAGTTTAGCTTTATTGTGTGCAGAGGTAGCAGCCCCATGATCCCCCACTGCTAATGCAGTAGAAGCACCATTCTGACAGCACTCATTCCCCCCCAGCCCCCGCTGAATGTTCAGGTTTTTTAAACAAGTGTACGGCATATTCCTCCCCTGACTTGCTGCAAGCAGATGTAAGTAGAAGGTTCTTCTTTAAGTTGAAATGCTTTGGCCTCTGATTATATTGGATATGATTTCCCCATTATGAGATTGGGAAAACCCAGTCTCACAACTGGCATATAATTGCATTTCAGGCTGCAGAACATGTCCATGTGTGTATGCTCCAGTGAGGTGTATCACCTCCGATTGCTGTGGGTCAGAAAGACCACAAAATAATTCTATGATCATGAGGAAATCAGTACTAAGGTAGCTTCACTGGGAGGTGGCTAGGGGTAAACAGAGGACAGCTTCTGTAAAATGTAGCTCTTGGAGCCATAAGGAGGGCTTGGCAGACCCCTTCACATGCCCAGATAGCAATTAAAATCACCATATTATTGGAATTGATCTGTCAGTAATGTTAGAAAATGACAAGTTGTTCTAAGAGCAAATTTGATGCAGAGATCCGACATGGATCCCACAACTCAAACCTGATATTGAAGGTATACAAATTCTGCAGTAGTTCAACTGGATTCCAGCATTTTCATGGATGTGCTGAAGGGCTTGCTGTGGCAAGATGTGAGTAAAGGCATCTGCTTTAAGTGTTACAGTTAATTACTTTAGTGTGCTGCATTTGTTGCTTTCTTGTGACTTTGCTAATAGCCTGTTGCTAGCACTGAGCCTGTGAAGGGCATCTTAGAAAAGGGAGCACCAGAACTTCATAGTACTGAGAAAGGTGAAAATCTCATTTTTGTAGCTCTTGCATGGCTTCCTCAGCAGTATTATAAAGCTTCTGAACATGTGGAAACTGCACTAACAGTTGCAATGGATAGGGTGTCCTGAACTTCAGATGATTTTGCCTCATGATTTTGAATACAGGAATATACACATGGTGGTATTGCATGATAGCATGTGGGTAGTCATTATGAAAATATGGGGTGGAATCATTTAATTTTATGATGTTCTGGTGCCATGTCCTTTGTAGCATGTTTGTTTTTTTGGTGAATCTGAGCCAATAGAGTATGATAGGGTGGTGGTGGGCTGCAGGATCAGCTAGTTACAGGTCCAATGCCTGATACGTATGCTGTATTTTAAGGTCATAGTCCAGTGGGAGGGAACAATAATGCTTGTACAATCATTGTTTGCAAGTGTAGGAATATGACAGTGTTGTAAAATGTAACATTGTAAAGTGCTGGCAGGAGAAGGCAAAAGGGTTAATGAGAACATTTTCTGTTCTAAGGCTTTCTTCTTTTTTTGTGCTAATGTCATTGCTATTGGAAAAATAGAGTTGGTAGGTAGTACACTGTGCACTGCTTGTTACTACGATAAAATGCTGAAATATACACAAAATTAGAACTAGCAAGAGCTATGTGTAAGTCTGTACAATACAGTAATGTACACAGTGAAACATTACCTTTTATGGACATATGCTGAGTTCCGTAAAGATAACAGCTTATGGAAAATTCAGATAAAATAGATTGTGACAGGTGGAGAGTGAGGAACTACAAACCCCGAAATCAAGTGCTGAAGCATCCAAGCTTGTCTGGTTCATTCTCCCAAGGGAAGGTAACTGATCATTGCTGGTGCCTTTAAAGCTGGACTGCCAGTGTTTGTACAGTATATGTGTGTTAGTTCAATAAACCTTGATTTGTAGTGAGCAGATACTTGTTTGTAGTGTAATCATTGGTTTGAATACACAACATAAGAAAGGGATCAACTACTGACCTTCACTACCTTCAGGCAAGCCATATATGCACAAATTATTACACCTGGAGTAAGTCTCCAAATCAGAGATTTTGTAGGCAGGTTGTTGCCGATTTTCCTTGAGGCTGAGCACCATCTGTTCCATGACAGCTCTGTGGGAGTTTGTGGCACTTATTTGTTGGTTGGCCTCACTGTGTCTGGTTTCAAACTACTTGACTTTTCAGATGAACCCCTTACAGAAATAATTATAGGAAATGTTTTCATGCTGCACACATAAGACTACCCTTGTGATATGCAAGCAAGTGTGGAAAGCATGCTTTTTATGGTAAATTGGAACAGACTACATACATGTGGCATGTGTGCAGAAAGCAAGAGGTCACTGATAACTGCACATGTAAACGTTAAGGGACTTGCTCAGGATCACACTATATACAAGTGGGGGTTGTGAGATTCAGACCCAGGTCTTCAAGTCTCCAAGTCTCCTGGTTTGCCGTTCAATGCCTTTGACCACTAATCTGTACTGTCTACACACATATGACTCACTTATACTTCAATAAAAATCTCAATATATCTGTACATGTGCGGCATGCTTATAGTCACTGTTGTACTTTTTAGTTTTATTGTCCCCCCATCTCATCTACACAGCTGAACTGTAGCACACATACCAAAGGAAACACATGTGATTCTTCCCACCCTCAATACACACACTTACCCTCAAAACTATTTATTTACTTCTGTCTGGCCTGTACTCCTGCTATTTTCTCTCTATAGTTTTTAATGCATTCACACAAACAGACTTTATGGGACAAACGCAAAAGTAGCAATAATTCGACATGCACCCACATAGCCAGTCCCCCCCACCATGCACACACACTTTGTTGCTGGTGCAGCCATGCTGCTACAGACAACCCACCAAGTATGGACATAAGTTGAGAATTTCTTACCTGATTACTAGGGAGCCAGAGGCAGGAGTCTTTAAGAGATGATGTCCACGAGTCAGAGTGCTGGGTCATACCCCCTTGAAATGTGTGTAGTTATTTTTTATTACTATTTTATACATTATGATGGTAAATTGGAGAATAATGAAGGCCACTGTTCTACTAACAAGGCCCTTGTTAGTTGAGTGGTGGCCATCATTAATCTCCAACTCTCAATCAATAATGTATAAAATAGTAATAAAAAATACCCCCATTCATTTCAATGGTGCACTGCCTTGCAGCCTCCCTTGCCCTATGTCAAAATGTGCCTGAGCATGGGGATGTGGAGGTCAAATTCACGGGGTGGGAGGGGGGCATAAGCCTGACTATAGTGGGCCTGCAATAGTCTTTGCATACCATACTGCTCAACTGTCCCTGAGTGCAAGGGATGGCCCTCATTTTAACCCTGAAATCTGCTCCGCTCTTCATCCATCACTCATGGAAAACATGCTGCTCACACAGTGGATGTCCTCTATATTTAGACTTTATGTCAGGGGTGCCATTTTAGATTTCAGCACGGGGCAGCCAACAACCAGTGGAGGCCAGGTGCTAGTTATCCCTAGGTGGCAAGCTCTAAAATGTTTGAAGCATGTCTAAAAGGTAAAACTTATTTGTTGTGACTGAAAAATGTTATGCAAATGAGAAAAAATTAAAATATCTAAGATTCATCTGTCTATACCCTGGAGCAGTGCATCAGATTTGGGCTTAAACCCACTCAGTTACTAAACAATTTTTTTCCTTGCTGAAGTTCTGACCCTTCCCCCCAAAAAATCATTGTCCTGATTTCTCTTCCCTACTCCATTCTATTTAATACCCATCCCATATGGGTCATGAAGCCACCCAAAGGTGAAGAAACATGAAAAACACATCAATATTTCAATCCTTCCTTCCCCAATCCCACTGTAAAAAAAAAATAATTATTTACTTTTACTTCCCCGGCCATCTTGCTAGAACCTGCAGCCTGGTCCAGTGTGTCACCAGCCCAGTTTTCAGTCCAATCCTCCTCCATCCTTCTGCCAAAAGCTGAATGATAGAACTGACCATCCCAGGCCCCCAATGTGGTCCACGACCAAGTCACCTCATGAACTGATCCCACCCAACCTGTGTTGGTTGCTTCTTGCTTGGTGGCTGCTGCTGCACTGCACTGATCAAGGACTATGAAGGCTGCCCACACCACTGTCATCACTGCTGCTGGGCCTAGCTTGTGGCCACAGAGAGCCCTTGCTGTTGTTTTTGTGAGGTGAGCCTAGTAAAGTAAGTTGGTAGCCTAGTCTCAAGTTAGTTTCTAGCTCACCCTCTGCTCCTTCAGTCGCCAGGGGAGATGGAGGCTCACGAAAAGTAGACCAACAAAATTATGCCACCATAACACTGCTATTGAAAGTTCAGTGCTCACCGCCTCCTCTAAGCTGTAGTGTGCAGCCTGTCTACTCTGTGGAGCGAAAGACAGTGTTGCACTCGCATGATTCATGTGCTCTTGCTTTGCTGGAGCTCCTCCATGTTATGTGTGATGGAACCAACACTAATAGGTGGAGATAGTGGACAACACAAGACAGACAGTGGAATCAGGAGTGCACCTGCAGCATGAGCACACACAGGCCAGGGGGGGCACTTATTTTGCAAATGATTAAATCCAAATTGAATGTCATTATTTCCACACCATAGGAACAACATAGGCACAAATGAGGGGGTGAGTGGGTCAACAGCCCCCCTCTGCCCTACCTAAATGGCACCCCTACTTTAAGGAAGAAATTCATTCTCTGGTGCTAATATCGGTACAAGTAAATACAATGGTTTCCACTGTGTTCTGAGGTACTGTATCTCCATGTTTCAGGATGTGTTCTGATCATTGTGAGGGTTAGTGTCCCTCATTGTCCCACATTTTGAGTGTCCATGTCCTTCATTTCAGTTACAAAATGTGAGATATGGTGCATGCTTCCAAAGCCCTACTCAGCACAAAGAGTGCTAAGCATGGCCATAGTGTATATGCTCCATACAGAAAGACAAAGAGAAAGTAAGTAGGCTGAAACAGTCATGGAGAAACACATTTGTAGCACTAAATATGCATAAGGGGATTTGCATGGCCCTAAACAAAAAGGTCAGGCTTCACAACAGAGAGGCCCATCTTCACACATCTGTAATGAGGGATGTTGGCTGACTATATCCTAGGCGTTCAGTGCAGTAAACAAGCAATACTTTACACTTTAATGGCAATTTAATGACAAAAATCAAAAGACATTAAACAACTTGCAAAAGAAAAATGAAAATTAATGAGTTTACCTAACTTTAATGGGAAATCAATGAAAAAGTGTATTTTAATGACTCTAATTGCTAGCAGTAGAACAAGAAACAGAAATTAATGGGTTTTTTAGAAGAGATTTGTACCATCTTAGTTGCTGCACACATGGCAAGCATGCAACATGTGAACCTGATGTGATTTTTAAATGATGTTCAAACCAGCATAACTGCTGCACTCATGTCAAGCGTGCAACATGCAAATCTGATGTGATTTTTAGACCTGGTTCGCTTAGGTTCACTTTGTGTATGTAAACTGCATGCAAACATTGAACAATTAAGCATATGGCATGCATTCTGCACGTACACAGTATACTTATATTTCTGTAAGGGAAGTTTCAAAATTGCTGGCCATTTCTGCTGTAAAGGCATGAAGCTCCTCCATTATATTAAGTTTTGTTTACCTTTCTTCAAGGGGTGTTAGTTTTGCTGAGGAGTCATGTTTCAATGAAAGAAGGCTTGACACAACAATGGCATTGCTTTCTGAGCCTGAGCTTTGGTATCCACCACCATTCTCAGCCATCTCAGTCTTTTTCCTGGATCCCTATTTCTCCTTCTTGATGTAGCAGATATACAGTACTTTCAGATTCTTGCAATATTTTTATGGAATAGCAGTTATTTATAGGTATCTAAGTGGTTCAAGAGGACAGAGGTTTAGTAGCTTCTTTCATCTGTTTCAGCGACTTCACTGGAAGTCCCAACAAAAAAATGATGATCAGTTCAAAATAAACTATTTAATGAGCTCCAATGCAAGGTGATGCACCTGGGAAAAACAACCCTTGTTATAGCAGCAAATTAAATAACATAACTTTACAAACAACAGACAATGAAAAAGATCTTGGAGTCACCATTTCAAAAAATGTTATCTTTGATATATATGCAAAAAACATTGTAAAAAGAGGTAATCAAATATTGGGTTGCATACTGAAAAATATCAAAGGCAGAAATGAAACAGTCATGGTTCCCCTTTATTCCAGCCTTGTAAGACCACACCTGGAATATTGTTCATCTATATGTGCTCCACAATTGGTAAGAGGAAACAAACCAATAGAAAAAGTTCAATGTAAAGCAACTAAATAATTATGTCTGTAAGCAGTCTGAACTATAGTACAAGGTTAAGAAAATTAGGTATCTATGCAATGCAATACAGGAGAATGAGGGGAGACCTGTGCCTAACATACAAGGCGATAAATGACAAGTCAATATTAGAGACCATCGGGTTAAATAAAACTCTCACTAATACATATACTGGAACACACAATATGAAATTAAAAGGTAGCCATAATAAAACAAACAAGAGGAATCATTGGTATACTCAAGTCCCTCTACAATGTCTTTATAAGTGACATTGCAGAGGGACTGGAAGGGAAAGTATGTCTCTTTGCAGATGACACAAAGATCTGCAACAGGGTTCATACACAAGGTGGGGTGGAAAGGTTAAAAATGGATTTGGCAAGGTTGGAGGAATAGACAAATGTATGGTAGCTTAGATTCGATGCAAAGAAGTGCAAAGTCTTGCACCTGGGAAACAAAAACCCAGGAGAAGAGTACACAGTGTGGGGGGGGGGGGTGAGATACTGACAACAACAAAAATGGAAAGGGACCTGGGGGTAGTCATATCAGATGACCTAAAGGTGGGCCAGCAATGTGAGAAGGCAGTAAGGTGGGCTGAGAGGATACTGGGATGCATAGGGAGAGGCATCACCAGTAGGAAACAGGAAGTTGTTGGTCCTCTGTACAGACAGTTGGTAAGACCACATCTGGAGTACTGTGTACAGTTCTGGAGACCCCATCTCTGCAAAGACATAGACAGAGTGGAGGCAGTCCAGAAGAGGGCAACCAAAATGGTGCAGGGTCTGCACCAGAAGACATATAAAGAAAGACTAAAGGAGCTTAAGATGTATAGCCTTGAGGAAAGGGGGGTGGCATGATAGAAACTTTCAAATACCTCAAGGGAATCAACAAAGTCCAAGAGAGTAGAATCTTTCAGAAAAAGAGATGTGCAAGAACAAGGGTCACAATATGAAGATAGAGGGGGGTAGCGCAGAAGCAATGTGAGGAAGTATTTATTCACAGAGAGGGTTGTAGATGCATGGAACAGCCTTCCTGAGGAGGTTGTAGAGTCAAAAACAGTGGGAGAATTCAAGAATGCATGGGACAGACATAAGACAATTCTAGTGGGGGGGTAGGATGACGTAGGCTGTTGGTTAACTAGGATCTGCAGCTTAGTCATTAGGTAGGGAAATGGGCAGACTAGGTGGACCAAGCAGTCCTGATCTACCATCAAATTCTATGTTTCTATGTTACTCAAAGGGTTATCACCACACAGAATGACCTACCAAAGAGTGTTGTAGAAAGCAACACAATTATTATTTTTAAAAATATATTGGATATAAATATGGATAAAATAAAATTTGATTTCCACAAATAATAAGGGTGGCGAGTTCAAAAAAGGCAACCCCTGCCTACCAAACTCATAAATCACCTATTATCCTATGAAGAAAAAGTGGGCAGTGCTATGCCAAGCTAAGCCGTAATTAGCTAAGTCATATTAAGGACAAGAACAGTGACCTGCAAGACAAAGACAGTCCTTTAGAATCTTGCAGAATAGCAAATGACTGAAAGAACATTATATATTTTGGAGGAAGGGCATTCCAAAAATTGAGGGAATAGACTGCATTGGCCATTTGTCTCAGGCCCATGGAACATCAGCACTCTAAGGGAGGTTGAGAATTAACTGATCTCAGTGAGTAGCCTGGAAAATAAGATTCTGCAGGAAGGTGGCTAGGAAAGATAGGGAGTCTAACCTCCCAGATAGCAATCGCCATTACAGCAAGTGTACATCACTGAAAAACCATAATGGCAATGTACACTTACAGCAAAGACATGCAGGTGAAACCATTTTTTTTTTTTTTAAGTGGGGACTGTGCCCTCCGCGCCCTCCTTACTAAAGAGTCTCAACTCCAGGGAGGTGCATGTCTGGGAGGGGGTAAACCTTGTAAATAAAAATACTCCCACCAGCAAAACACAAACTACTGTGTGCCTCCCCAGCCCCCAACCCTTCACCCTCCCCACCGTAGCCAGCCACCCTTACCACCACATCACGCAGCCAGCTAGGCACCCTATCGCTGCACTACCTCCCACATACATTCTGTCCTGTCCATTCCCCCTTCTGTTCTTCCGGTCACCTTGTTGTTCACCTTCCATCGCTACCCTTTCAGGGTAGCTCACATACCTGTAATGAGTGCTGAACTTGACTTGCTCATATTTGAGTAGTTCAAGTTCAGTCACTGTTCTGACATGTTGCCTAGCACTCGTGGTTTTGGCTGGCAGTAATCTCCTTTAACTGTTAAAGCAAGCATATATGAAGTACAGGTACATTTAAACTGCAGAGGTAACAATTGAGTTATATACCTTGTATAACAGAGCTAATGCAGAATTTATTGAGATGGCATTTGTCATATCAGTTGCCAGTGAAAATATCTAAGTAAAAACAGTTAAGTCAAATACAGCAACTGAAAATTGCCCCCTTGAGCTGGTATATATAAAAAACTTGCTGTGTTTGTCTGAGCTGCTTTGTGTTAGCTGTTTTTGGTGGTCGCTGTTTTTACTTAGTTGTTTTCACATGGTGCTGTAATATCTTAGATATAGATAACAATGCACCACTTGAGATACTTGTTGTATATTGCTGGAGTCCTTCTATCACTTTTTCATCTAACAGACAAAAGAGTACTATATACTAGGAAAAATGTTAGATTTTGTGAGGGAAATGTTAAGACTAAATCAACTGATATTTGGAGAGAATGACCACAATCTTATAATTTGGACAATCAGACTTCAGAAATTCTTTCATTTTGAATTGGTCTCAACAAAGTCCAGTAAAATCTTGTTCTGTTAAAATAAAACTATTAAGAGTAGAAAAGCTGAACATAAAAAGCACAGGGACAATAAGAAAATTGTTTTCACTGATGTTGCTTTAACTAGGTGGAGACACTGAAAAGAATTCAGGGCCAGGAGTGGCAAAAGTTCAAAGTACCTCTGAACTGAAACACCTAAAGGGACAGAGGTTTGATCAATGAAATATCAGGAGCCTAATGGCACCCTTCAAAGAGTTAAAACTCTGGTTTGAAATAGAGAAATTTGATGCCATTGCGTAAAGTAAGAAATGTTTAAAACAATATATCCCTAATAGGTATGCAACTCCAGAGGGATACCACCATTATCATACAGAGAGGTAAAAGGTAGTAGGGGGATGGGTAATAACTTATGTGAAGGAAATTGAGCAAGTGGTACAAGTTACAGATGATGTAAGTACTGCATTAGCAGAACAATTAATTCAACTTTTTCTGGGAGGTAATGAAGGCATGGTGTTTTATTTTACTATTGCATACCTTCCTCCTAAAACAGTTATTTATTTATTTATTTATTAACTTTTGGTAACCGGGTAAGTGTGCTAGGCAACAGTCTTGCTTATTTTCAGGCACGACCAGGAAGAATACAACATTGAGAATACAGTGATGACAACAGTACAATTCAAAAACAATGAAATAGGTACAATCAATTATAGTCCAGGTGATATTTTAAAACTGATATCTCATTATTAGAAAATTTGGTAATGGTGGGTAATAGTAATAAAGAAGATAGAATAATGGAAGGCTTCAAAATTGATCTGGGGTTCAATAAGAAATAATGACAAGGTTAAAAGTACTTTACTGTCAGATGGTTGAAATCAGGAAATAAATGAACATGCTAGGAAAAATTGAAAAATAAATTGGAGAAACAATAATAGACCGTGTGTCAACAAACAGATTTGATTTTCTGGTTGGATCTGGAATTTTAACTGGCACTATATTGAATAATAGCCTTGTGTACTTAGGAAAAAAACTAAAATATGTAACTAATAAAAAAATACTAACATAAAGTAGATCTTTCAAAAACCTAACAGCTGAAGTATTTATTGGAGAGATAACCAAGATAGACTTGTCAGCACTTTATGATAAAACATCAATTGAAAATGCTAAAAATGTGTTTAATCAATACCTAATTAAACATAAAAACATAGACTTTGATGGCAGATAAGGACCTCTTGGCCCACCCAGTCTGCCCATTTCCCTACCTATTGGATAAGCTGCAGATTCTAGTTAACCAACAACCTATTTCCTCCTATACCCCACTGTAATTGTCTTATGTCTGTCCCATGCATGTTTGAATTCCCCACTGTTTTAGATACCACATTCTCCCCAGAAAGTCTGTTGCACATGTCTACCATTCTCTCCATGAAAGAAAATTTCCTCACATTGCCCCTGAGCTATCCCGCCTCTGTCTTTAAATTGTGCCCTCTTGTTCTTGCACGTCTCTTTTTCTGAAATATGCTACCCTCGTAGACTTTGTTGATTCCCTTGAGGTTTCTATCATGTCCCAATAAAAAAGGCAAAGAGAAATAGCTGATCAGCTGCCTTGGTTAATCAACTACTTGCTTAGAGTATTAGCCACAGACACTGCCAGCTATTTCCCCAAATTTCTATGAAATTTCTGGAGAAATCTCCTGTTTTCTGCATTTCCTCAGTAGGGGCAGCAGAGAGAACTCTTTAGAAATTTCGCAAAATATCAGGAAATAACTGGCAATGTCTGTGGCTACTATTGTTAGTTAATTAGAGCAAGAAATTCATTATGAAAGCAATTTAAAAAGACAGGATTCACACAAGATTGTATTGCCTATTGTAGATGTTGCAATCTCTGCAGAAATTAGCTTAAAAAGGCAAAACAGACATTTGACAAAAATAAGCAGTTGAAGGATTTATCCTATCCTCAAAATTTCAGGGATACATTTAGGGACATCTGTCAACTTTCCAAAAAGATAGTATTAATAATAGAGAAGAGCTGTTGCAGGACAACCAGGGAATAGCTGAAGCCTTCAATGACTTTGTTTACAAATATGTGAAAGTAAAAGAACAAATACAAATTATACAGGAGAGAGTTGCTAGTTACAAAAAAAAGTTAATGTAAAAACATTATTTTTTTTCAGAGTGTTTGTAAAAGAAACACAGCTGTTGGAAAGTTTAGAAACTAGTAAAGGGGTAGGTGAAGATGGTTTATTACCCAGATTATTGAAAGACAGAGCTAAACAACTAGCTAAACCTGCTACTTTTCTCTTTAATTTGTCATTATGCACAAACTCCCAGACAGCTGGGAAACAGCAGTGGTGACACCCATTTTTTTTTTTTGCAAATAACTATACTTTATTTTAATAATAACAAACATTACACATCATCCCCCGACCCAATACATCCCTTACATTTGGTACATAAAATGGAATAAGGTACAAAAGGTTATATAAGGGAAAAGGAAACCCCACCCAACCCATCCCAAATCCCCCCCCCACCCACTATGACTGGCAGCCCAACAAGTGAAGGCATAATAGAATAAATCGAAGTTCCATAGGGATCACTATATAAAAAAGAGGAGAAGAATGTATCCTAGTATAATGATCCCTTTAGACCCACCCAAGATACAAAACAGAAAAGGGATAGTGATTTAGGAAGGGGTTAGTAGGCCGGGTTAAAGGCATATGATAATAAGGAAAAAATAAAAGAAACAGAAGGAGAGGAAAAGACTGAGGGGGGGAAAGAAATAACCATTCCCCTAGGCCACTTCAATTCCTCTACAGAGAATAAAATGAAATAAGAAGTTGGGTCACCTATTTTGGGATGGCAGGGCTATACTAGATGATAGTTGTACTGATAGCCATGTTGTCTTTTAAACGCTGATATAGGTTGCCCCAACATTTATCAAATTTCTTTCCCGAATTGAAAAAAGAGGCCACAACCCTTTCTGCATTCAGGGCTTCCAGGAAAGTATCCCACCATTCTTTACATGAGGGTATACCCTCTCTACACCAGTAGCGAAGAAGTAACAGCTTGGCCACTAAGGTGATTAAAGCTAACTGGGATTTATGAGCTGTGGACGGAATATGAGTAAACTTGCCAAGAATACAGGTCTCGAGGTTAAAATGCGGTACTACGTCACAGAGAGGAGTCATCCATAAACGGATTAAGTCCCAGAATTTAACTACCTTGGGGCACTCCCAGAGTTTGTGTAAGGTAGTAGCCCAAGAGTTGCCACAATCTTGGCATTTAGGGGACCTGTGTTTGTATATACGTGAAAGTTTAGCCGGGGAAAGATACAGGTTGTGTAAAATATTAAATTGAAGACCACGTAGTCTATCTTGTTTGATACAGTTATATAGATCCTGCCAGACTTTTATCCAGGTCTCTCCTGGCCAGTTTAGGGACAAATTCACTTTCCAATAGTGCGGGGCAGGGGAAGCCTTAGAATCCATTAGAGTAAGAATAAATTTATAAATTTTGGATATCGCTTTGTTGGATAACGCAAGATCTTTTATTTTCTTTATCAAGCTTCCTGCCTGCTCCTGCCCCTGTCCACCTTTCAGAAAGGAACAAACACAGTTTCGGATTTGATATAGCCGAAACCTATCCTTAGAATCTACTATAAACTTACCCATCAATTCTGAAAATGGGACAGGGTAGCCGCCCGAAACAAAATCGGCAATTCTAGGTTTACTGGAGGAGTTACCCACTCCCCTTCTTAATGGTTGGTTACCGATTAATAGGTTCAAGTTGTTAAAAAGAGGTTGCATCAAGTCTTTTTTAAAGGGGATATTTAGGAATGAATAAAGCTGAGGAAGGGCTTTAATATCCCAGCCAAGTGGAGTGCCTTTAAGCTTAGATGGGATTTTAGACCAGGGAGAAAAGAGCAGGGACTCTAGATCCAAGTTAACATCTTGGGCCATCAAATCATCTAGGACGCCACTTGCTGCAGATGTCAGAGTTTCGGATGCCCATTGAGCCGACCTTGCCACATGGCTTGCTAAATAATAGATATAAAAATCTGGCAACTGCAGGCCTCCTTCTTCCCTGCGACGGGTGAGTTTTCCATAAGCCCTATGGGGGGGGGGTTACCATTCCAGATAAAGTCAGTACAATATTTATGACAAAGGTTGAAAAAAGACTTTGGAAGGTACACGTTGAGGTTAAAAAGGTAATAGGAAATTTTCGGCAAAATCATCATTTTTATTGTATTGACCCTTCCCCAGAAGGATAGGGGAAGTTTGGTCCACCTTCCAAGGTCATCTTTGATCGATTTAAGGAAGGGTTTAAGGTTCAAATCAAATAACTCTGTTAAATCTTTGGAAACTTTTATACCCAGATACGGGAGAAAATTCGTCTGCCAACTCAGTCCCAGGGAGTAACACCAGGTTCGTTGTAAATGAGGGGAGACTGGGTAAACTAGGGTTTTATTCTTGTTCAGTTTGTAACCAGAAAACTCACTAAAATGCGAGATAGTAGAAAACAACTGTGGGAGGGAGATCTGACTATGCCATGTATGGATTAATAAGTCATCTGCAAAAGCGGACACTTTGAATTCAGCATTCTTAATATGCACCCCATGGATACCAGTGTCCATCTTGATGACTCTGATAAGTGGCTCCAGGTATAAGTTAAATAAATATGGTGAAAGGGGGCACCCTTGTTGAGTTCCCCGCATTAGTCGGAAGGGAGGTGATATCAAATTGTTACAGGAGATCCTCGCAGAGAGGCATGTGTACAGAATCCGAATGTAACCCAGAAAATTGTCTGGGATGCCAAATTTAGAGACACTCAAACATAAACTCCCACTCCACCCTATCGAATGCCTTTTCCGCGTCTAAAAGCGACCAGAGAGGCTTCCTTGTCTGGGCTCGCAGACTCCTGTATTAAATAAAACAACTTTCTAAAGTGGTCTCACGACGAACGACCCGCCACAAAACCAACTTGCTCAGGGACTTATTAGCCCTATCCAGGCTGATTTCAAACTGTTGGCTAAAAATCTTGGCAAATATTTAATATCAATATTTAATAAGGATATTGGCCTATAGTTCGTCACGAGATCCGGGGGGTTTTCTGGCTTTGGCAGAAGAATAATCCTTGCCTCAAAAGGGTGGTCCTTGATCCCTTCCTCACACCAGAAGGTGAACAAATGGTGTAATAGCGGGACCAAAGTCTCTTTAAAGGTCTTATAGAACAAAGCAGTAAACCCATCCGGGCCTAGTGCTTTGTCAAGTTTCAGAGCATCAATGGATTGTGAAATTTCTTCGAGCTTAAGGGGGGCTTCTAAGACGTGACTAAGGTCTTGAGAGAGATTAGGAAAGGGGATATCTGCAAGAAACTCTCTCATTCTAGAAAATGCCTCTGGTGGCGATGGCTCACTTGCATATAAGTTCTTGTAAAAGTCAACAAAAATGTTCAAGATATCCTCTGGACCAGAGATTATATCACCTGTCTGGGGGCGTTTTAATGTGGCAACCCATCTTGCCGTTGCTCTCTTTTTCAGCTGCCAAGCCAACATCTTCCCAGCTTTGCTACCCTACCCTATATAAGATGCACTCAAACTAGAAGCAGATCTCTCTACTTTCTCTTTCATAGTCGCTCCGTACCAAGCTCTTAAGGAAGCAAGTTCTTGCTCCTGGGAGGGGGATCTTAGTTTTTCATCTATGGTGTCCAGGGCCCTAATTCTATCCAAACAATCCAATGATGAACGTGTAATGTTCTTCTTACGGATTGTTGCCAACCTAATGAACTCACCTCTCCATGTGGCCTTCAGTGCCGCCCACACCTGGCCAACTGCTTGTAGTGATCCCCAGTTCACATTAATAGCGTGGAACGTGAAAGTTCTGAATCGCTCCAATAAGGAAGAGTCTTTAAATAAGTGGTTGTTAAGAGACCACGAATACGATCTTGGTGGCAGGGAAAGTGAACGGCACCGGAGGCCAATGGAGGAGTGATCGGAAATTACTCGACCAGAAATAGTGACCTCATGAACCAGAGGGAGGATTTGGTGGCTTACTAAAAAGTAGTCTATTCGGGAGTAGCTTTTATGGACTGGAGAATAAAAGGTATATTCTCTAGCCCTGGGGTTGACTAAACGCCACGGATCAGATAATCCTATCGAAGACATAAGTTCTAACATTGCTCTCTGAGCAGAGGATAGGGGGGAGCCTTTAGACCATGAGCGGTCCAAACAATTGGATTGGACCAAGTTCCAATCCCCACCTAAAATTATTGGTTTATCGGCTATAGGAGCAATAAGAACCACTAGCTGCATAAAAAAAGATGGGATTCCTGATTAGGCCCGTAAATGAGGCCTAACACTACACTTACGCCCGCCAATTTACCCACGAACCAGGATATACCTACCCTCTGGTCCGAAATCACTTCTGTTGAAAAAAGGAACACTATTGGCCACTAGAACAGCTACACCTCTTTTGCCGTAGAGAACCCCTCTAAAAACTTGGCCCACCCATCTTTTTTAGAAAATGAAGCTGTTCAGGGGTCATATGCTTTGTAAAAATACAACTGAAGGATTGAAACGCGCCAGATGGTTGAGGACAATGTACTCCTTTTTGTTATCTCTTCCCCCTTTTATATTCCAGGAAATTATATTCAGCTCAGAAACCATATAGAAGACCATAAAAAATTGCACTTAGACTGTTGGGCTGCCAGACCTCCCCCCCAATAACCCCAGCTTACCCAAAAACTAGAAAAACAATACCCTCCCTGTTATCCAAACCCACCCTCTTACCCCAATCACTATAACTAAGCTTACCCCCGGCCCCAGGCTGCCTCCAAACTGCTGGACCGTGGCACGCTCCGAAAGTGGGGCCTCTCACTTCGAGAAAGAAAAAAAAGTTGGTCAACTAACCTCTCTCCTCGAGGTTTAATATTAGTATCAAAATCTTAAGCAAACATTTTGTTATTTGCCTCAGATGGAATATACTCGCTTAGGTCCATCTAATTGGCCTCAAAGGAAGTAAACTACAGAAACTGATATTAGGGCTGCATCCACTACCTCATATTAAAATGAATAATGTGGATTGAGTATAGTAGCCTAAAAAAACATTGGCAAATCCGAGAAGTTGGAATGTTACAACAAGGTTAAACACTAACACCACGTTATACTAACCAGACCCTTAAAGAATGACTATAGAAACTCGGGGTGCGGGCCTAGCCTGCTAACCCCACTAATCACCAGCAAAGTATAACAAAATTATAGTAGGAGGAGGTTCCCGTCTAACCCCAAAAAGAATGAGGGTTAGTTGGGTCTGGTTGAGGAATAAATCTGGCTATCATATAACCGTGGAATATTTCCCCTACAGGGGGTTATCTGAGGGGACTGTTACAAGTAGGAGTGCCCATTATCAAATACAGCATAGTCATTTTCTACTACTAGCACTGCTCCGGACAATTCTCCTTTGAAACCCTTTAACAAGGAGTACCATTGGAACCCTCCTCTAAACATGATAACTATAACCTTAGAAAATATGCCTTAAGTATGTTAGACCTGTTGCCCTTAATATTAGCTGTAACCCAAAAAAGAGCAACCAGACGGATATGGAAGAGTGAAGGAATCGGGAGGGGAAAGGGAGGGAAGAGGGGTGGGGGAGGGGGGGAGAGGGGAGGGAAGGGTAACAGGAACGAATCACAGTAGTCCTTTAAGGTCCATCATTTAGGCACTTAGAAGGAAGTCCACGTTGTGCTGTAGTGTAATTAGTCCAGATATTCAAATATGTGCTGGAGGTTAATTCAACAGCCGTGCTTTTCCGGTTTTGTGGAAAAGGTCCCGAAATGAGCCTTTTAAGACCTTCACAGCTTCTTCTGGTGCCTTGAACAGCTTCTTCCCTTCCTTGAGTGTAACTTCAAGCTTGGCAGGGTATAACATGCGGTGCTTTATCCCCGCAGCCCAAAGCTTGGAAGTAATAGGTCGAAAACTGGCCCGCGCCATCCTGCTTTTTATAGTTAAATCAGGCACCACTCGGAGTTTCTTGCCCTCCCAGAGGATTGCCGAAAGCTTTCTTGCCTCTTTCAATATGTGTTCTCTGTCGAGGTAGTTCAAAAGTTTAAAAATTATAGGCCTCAGAGGGTCTGCAGGAGGAGGTTTTGCTCTTAAGGCCCTATGCCCCCTTTCAATGATGTATTCCAGTCCGTTAGGCGAGGGGCCTATTGTTTTTTTCAAGAATTTTTGAAGGAATACAATAGTGTTTGGCCCTTCCTCCCCTTCTGGCAATCCAAGTAGGACAAGATTATTCCTGCGATTTCTGCCTTTGAGGTCTTCGAGGCAATCTTCTAATTTTGTTAAGGACCTCCTGAGGTCAATCATGGCAGGGCCTTGTTTATCTGCATTGCGCTCCAGCGAGGATATGCAGGCTTCTGCGTCTGTGACCCGACGAGCCAGTTGGGTTAATGCAGGTTTAAAGTCTGCTACGTCCTCTATCAGCTTAAAGAGGGCATCCTTGATGGTTGTAAGCTCTCCATAAATTCGCGATGGCGTTAGATCTTCTGATGGTGCCGTCGGGGAAGAGCTACGTCGGGGCCGTTTCGCCTTGAGTTCCTGCTTTGTTTCATCCATTCCAGCAATAACGCGTAAGTCCTTCTCCGATTGCTTCTCCGGTCTTTCCCAAGGTTATAACTGTGAGCAAGGAGTTGCAAAAAGGACGAGAAGTGTTAAATTTTTATATTTTAGAGAGAGCGAGCCCCGTAGATGCTTGCTACGCTTTCAGGTGCATCACGTGACCGCCTAGTTAGTACCGACACCCATTTTTAAATCAGGAGACAAACATATTGTGATGAATTATAGGCCAATTTCTATCATTCTGGTGTTAGTAAAACTCCTAGAAAGAGTGTTTTTTTAATCAACTGTCTAGACATTTAGAAGAAGGAAACTTACTTACAAAAGATCAGTATAGCTTCCACAGGGGTACATCATGTCAATGGCCTTGGTCTGGTTGACTACAGATATCTGTGACAACATGGACAGTGGGATGCTCACTGGAGCCTTTTCTGTCAACCTGACCAAGGCCTTGGACCTGGTGGACCATTCCCTGCTGCTAAGAAAATTAAGAAACCTGGACTTAGGGGATTACACATTAAATTGGTTTAAATGCCATTTAAGCAACAGAACGTAATTGTTAAAAATTGGACATAAGAAATCAGAGATAAGAACCATTGATAAGGGGATACCTCAGGGTTTGGTAGGTTCACTTCTGTTTTCCACATTTATAAATGAACTACCACAAGCTTGTAACAAAGCATCAGTAATAATGTACCCTGATGACACAGTTCTTTACTGTGCAGATAATACAAGAGTGGACCTAGAGGATAACCTACACACCCTGTATAATGTATTACAAACATAGATTTTTGAAAATGAACTATTACTAAATGAAATGAAAACTAAAGTAATGGTATGTGGTACATGACAAAAACTAATGAGTACAGGGAATAATATGAGAGTTAAGACTTCCTTGACTGGGTTATAAGAAGAGTAGATCAGGCTATGGCAGTCAATGTTATCTATTTGGATTTTAGCAAAGCCTGCAATTCTGTTCCACAGAGAAGGCTGGTAAGGAAGCTGGACCACATGGGGTTGGGCAGGGATGTGGTTGAGTGGGTGAGTAGCTGGCTGAGAAGAAGAACACAGAGGGTTCAGGTAAATGGGGCATTTTCAGTTGAGATGGAGGTGAACAGTTGGGTAACAGGGTTCGTACTGGGTCACCTATTCTTCAATGTGTTCATAGCAGACATTGCAAATGGGCTGGAAGGTGAAGTGTGTCTATTTGCTGACAACACCAAGATTTGCAACAGAGTGGACTCCCCTGAGGGTGTGAGGAGTATGATTTCAGACTTGAAGAAACTGGAGGAGTGGTTGGAAACATGGCAGCCAAAATTCAACACCAATAAGTGTAAAGTCATGTACTTAGGCCGAAACAATCCCAAACAGGATTACTATCTGGGAGGAGATAAGCTACACTCCACAAACCAGGAGTAGAACCTAAGGGTCATTATAGCAGAAGACTTAAAAGTGGGTAAACACTGCAAAAAGTTGGCACTAAAGGCAGGGCTGCATTGGGAGGAGAATCAAGAGTTGAAGGAGAGAGGTGGTGTTACCACTCTACAGGATGCTGGTGTGCCCCCACTTGGAGTACTGCATACAGCACTGTAGATCGCACCTTGAAAGGGACATAGAATAGAGAAAGTGCAGAGGAGGGCCTCAAAAATTATTCTGAGACAACACCATATGACATACCAGGACAAGCTGTGGGAACTCAACATGTACTCCCTGGAACAGAGGACAGAGAGGGGTGACATGACTGAGACTTTTAAATATATGAGGGGTATAAATAAGTTTAATGATCAGAAACTTTTCAATTGAAAGAGAACAGGTGAATGAGAGGGCATGACATAAGGCTGAAGTCAAGGATGTTCAGGAGTAATACAAGGTAGTTCTTATTTACAGAGAGGGTGATGGACCCATGGAATAGCCTACCCAAGGAGGTAGTGTGGGTCAAAACAGTAAGCAAGTTCAAGAACGCATGATATAGACATAAAAGTAGCATACAAAATGGCAAAGGAGGGGATGCGTAATAGCACCAGGTAAGTTCTTGGGCAGACTAGATGGACCTTGCAGTCCCCTTCTGCTGTCACTTTCTGTGTTTCTTCATTTCTATGTTTAAAAGACTAAATAGTTATAAACTTGAGGAAGTAGAATGTTTTAATTACCTGAGAGTAATGCTAGATTAAACTATGTCCTACAGCAACTACGTAACAAAAGTTACAAAGAAGTTAAATAACAAACTTTGTGTTCTGTACAGAAACAATACGAGTTTGGCAAATGATGTCAAAAGAACCATTGCAAAGCAAGTCATCATTCCTGCATTAGAATATAATTCCATACTCTTGTATAACTTATATGAAGCAAGTTTTAGGAATTATGAGGTTACTTTCCTTTTCCCCATGTTCAGTTTCATCCTCCATGGCTCTGCAGGCAGGCATCAGTCCCCTTCTCCAGACTCCGGTCACCTTCCTCCAGGTAACTTCATGCCCTAGTTCCCCCATGTATTACCCCCGGGGTGGGAGTGAAGGGGGCTTTCCTCCTCCCCCCATGACCATATTCAGAGCAGGCTATTGTGGCCAGTCCCAAGGCGGCAGCGGCTTACCAGAGGGGACTTCACAGATCCTGCAGTCATGTTTCTCCTTTTACTGGTCCCCCATCCATGGCCATGAACATGAAAGCATGGAGGAGTGCACACATCATGAAGCCACGTTCTTGCATCTCCCAGAGTGTGGTGCTGCCCCCCATCTTCCACCAGAAGGCAGCCATGGAGAGGGACGACATGCCCACCCATCCCCAGGAGAAGAGAGCTGTCATGGGATGCTCAATCTTCTCCCTCCTGTGCAGACACCAGGCTGCCCTAGTTTGCTCCCGAACCTGGATCACTGGCATGGTGTCCAGAGCCTCAACCCTCAGCACCACGAGGCCAGCACTACATGAGGTTACTTTTCTTTTTCTTTTTTTTTAATAGAGCTTTTTGGTTCCCGTTGCATCCTCCTGTCAACTGGTGACAGGGACACATAGGTATTTTGCAGGTTTTCTCCACTGAGCCACCAGCACATGGCCGTGCGAGCATGTGGAGGGAAGCAATGCACCGTGTGACACCAGCTCAGCCCCTTCCACCTCCTGTAACTGTTTGCCACCCACTCTCTGCCTATGCTACCCACCGGACTTCCTCCTGGTGGGAGCAGAACTACGGGGGGAGCACCAACCCACCCTCACCACCCTCAGGAGAGGGGAGCTGTCCATCGGCATGCTCAGTCCTGCTCTGACCCCCCCCCATGCTGGCCAACTGATGATCAGAAGTCATTCCCTACCCAGGTCACTGGAGTAGCATTAGGTGTGGCATCCAGCAGCTCAACCCTCAGCACCACTGGGCCGGCTATATAAGGATACTTTTAGCATTATAATCTGATTTACTATGGAGACAGGAAAAAAGAAACAGCACTGTGACTTGTATCATGACTTTGGATTTTCCCCCCCAAGACATAGAATCTTAAATTCCATTTTAACTTTCATGCACAGTATGATGAACACAGGCACACCAATGGAACAAAACAATACATTTGTGAAAGTGCAAAATATTAAGTTACTAAGAAAGACATCAGCAAAGCAATACAGTGAGATCTGGCTTAAACTAAAGATAACTAAGTGTTCCTGTTGATATTTTGAACCAATGTTTGTAAACATTTCAGTGAAAAGGGGTCAGATTATAACACTAAACCAAATATTTTTTACGTGAAATTTGACGGAACTTATGAAGGCACTGTTGATCTATAGTTGCTTTTATGTACCTTGATTTTGTTGTTATGAAATCAAGTTATAATTATTTAAAATGTATAAAAATATGTACATATTCCATTATATGAGATTTGTGATGGTTTTAATATATGTTTTGTAATCTGTTGATGTATTGCTGACCTGTTGTAACCCCTTTCCCTCAGGCATTGTTAAAAATGGATCTTTGATCCAGTCCATTTTCCTGGTAAAATGCAATAAATAAAATCAATAAAAAAGAGCACCACAGGGCATTAACAACTGTGTTAGATGTTATAAAATGCCTAACATGTACTTCTCTGATGCTTTTCAGTGCAGGGTTAATGAATTTATCCCTCAGGGTTGCTGATCTTCATGTAACGCATTTTCTGCAAGTAAACAAATCATTGTGGTTTTGGTGGTAGTCAAGTTCTGTTTCAAGTTCAGGTTCATTGCAGGAAAACTCTGTTGAGCAAGCTCATTCACAAGGAGGTCCTGGAGCATGTATACAGACAAGGAATACAATACGTAAAACACAAAAAAGCATAACAGTAGATTAAATAAAGTTTAGGTCCATGTGGTACATAGTGCTCAACTAAAGGCATAACAAGGTAGAAATAAACTGCATAAACCTTGTGAGAAACATTAGTAGTTGAGAGTTTACATTCATGGGGAGAGAGTAATTACATAGCAACAAGAGTTTGAGGAAAAGCATACAGGGGAATAGAAAAAGGGATGGAGGGAGTGAGGGGGTAAGATATAGATGGAGAGCATAAGGGCAGAGAGGAGTTTTAGGAGAAGAATAGAGAAAAGGGGGGGGCAGGTGAGATGAGTGGTAAAGATAAGGGTAGAAGAGAGTCTTAAGAACAGCTGAAAAGGTAATTACGATTTCCCACGTAAACATTTCAGAATAGTAGTATGGGCAATTTCTAGTAGTATACCAACAGGACTAAGGCTAATACCAGTACATTGGGAGGACATGGAGAAATATATAGGTGGAGATGAGACCTAAAAACAGTTACAACTATCTCTAAATTTAGATGTAGTTAGCTTTATATAAAAATTAACAGGAACAGTACTAGATAGTTACAGTGCAGATTGAAGCTGATTTCAAATGGTTGGTAGAGCATATGAAATGGCGCGCTTGCCAAAGGTGGTGTGAGTCCTAGGCACATCAAGGGCAATAAAATCAGATTTTCTAAGTGAGTATACACTGCGGGAGATGTGGATAAGAGATGTAATGCAGTTTGGTAGCTTTTCCAGGAGTATTTTGAGAGTCCAGGCACCAGCATGGAGCAGACGTTGAGTGGTAAGTGAAATCCAATCAACGGCTGCGTACAGGTCACAATGGTGGGTTCGGTATGGAGAGTTGGTAGACACCAACATAGAGATGTCAATAGGGAGAAGCGTAGGGGTAAATGGAGAAAGTGACAAATGAAATAAGGACAGGGATGGGGCAAAAATGGGTAAGGCCATCAAGAAATGGAGGGTAATGAGTACCAACGCCTGTAGTCTGGGCAACAAGCTCCCTGAACTGGTGGCCTTGATGGAAGAGGGATGCCTGGATATTGTAGCAGTCACAGAAACATGGTACACAGAGAACATGACTGAGATGTTAACATACCAGGGTACACAACCAACAGGAGAGACAGGGAGGGCAGAAGAGGGGGAGGAGTAGCTCTCTATGTAAGGGAAGGGATAAAAGCAACTGAACAAAAGAGTAAACAGGGAGGAGAGGAGGCACTGTGGGTCACCTTAGAGACTGGAAATGGCACCACAATCCGCACAGGCGTTGTATATAGACCCCCATGTCAGGGAGAGGGAATGGACAAGGATATGATAGAAGGCATACTTAGGATGGCAGAGAAAGGGGAGATACTGTTGATGGGGGACCTTAACATGCCAGATGTTAACTGGAGCACCTTTGTGGCAGCCACATCCAAAAGCAGGGCCATTCGTGATGCCTTTCAGGTGGCATGCCTCAAACAGCTAGTTTTGGAACCCACTCATGAGGGAGCAATCTTAGACCTCATACTCTCAAATGGGGACAGTGCGAGGATCTCTGATCTAGAAGTGGGTAGCCATTTGGGAACAAGTGACCACAAAACAGTGTGATTCACAATAAACTCTGCTACAGAGTCAAGCCATACACAAGTGAGGGTTCTGGACTTCAGGAGGGCTGACTTTGGCAAGATGGGAGAGTGCCTTAGAAGTGCCTAGAAGGAGGGGAGGAGCAACAATGGGGCAAATATCAAAACTGCCATCACAGAGGCAACAAGCCTTTGTGTGAAGCAAATAAACAAATCAAAATGAAAGAAAAAGCCACTATGGTTCTCAAAAGAGGAGGTGGTGAAGGTTAGGGAGAAAAAGATAGCATTTAAGAAGTATAAGGAAACACAGAAGAAGCAGGACAGAGAACTGTACCAGTTAAGGCAGAAGGAAGCAGGGAGGATAGTCAGAATAGCAAAGGCACAAACTGAGGAAAAGATAGCTAACTCGGTTAAGAAGGGGGATAAAACCTTTTTTATAGGTATATCAGGGAGCGTAGAAAGACAAAGGGAGGGATAGTGAGGCTGAATAGAATGGATGGTGGGTGGGCAGAGACTGACAGTGATAAAGTAGGGATACTGAATGAATACTTCTGTTCAGTATTCACAAAAGAGGAAGTGGGGGAGGTGCCTAATCCAATTAATAGAAGCACTCTGGAGAGGGAGGTTGATCCCAGTTCTTTCACAGAAGAAAGGGTTCTGAAAGAACTCCTAAAACTGAAGGTGGGGCCAGATGGAATTCACCCCAGAATTCTAAAATAATTAAGCAGAGAACTAGTGACACCACTGACTACGCTTTTTTAACAAATCATGGGAGGATGGTGTGGTACCTGAGGACTGGAAGAAGGCGGATGTGATTCCCCTTCACAAAAGTGGGACCAAGACGGAGGCAGGAAACTACAGACCTGTCAGTTTGACCTCTGTGGTAGGGAAAGTGAAGGAATCACTTCTGAAAGAAAGAATTGTTGAGTACATAGAGGCCAGTGGGGCACAGGACCAAAGGCAGCATGGGTTCACAGTGGGAAGGTCATGTCAGATGAATCTAATTGATTTCTTTGACTGGATGACCAAAGTAGTAGACCAAGGATGGGCTGTGGACATGGCCTACCTAGACTTTAGCAAGGCATTTGATACAGTCCCACACAAAAGATTAGTAGTCAAATTAACCAGCCTGGGAGTGGGTCCCAGGGTGGTAGCCTGAGTAAAACATTGGCTGGACAACAGGACACAGAAGGTAATTGTAAATGTAGTCCACTCTGAAGAAAGAGGGGTTACTAGTGGGGTACCGCAGGGTTCAGTACTGGGTCCAGTCCTTTTTAATGTCTTTATAAGTGACATTGCAGAGGGACTGGAAGGAAAAGTATGCCTCTTTGCAGATGACACAAAGATCTGCAACAGGGTTGATACACAAGGAGGCGTGGAAAGGATGAGAAGGGACTTGGCAAGGTTGGAGGAATGGTCAGAAGTATGGCAGCTTGGATTCAATGCAAAGAAGTGCAAAATAATGCACCTGGGAAACAAAAACCCAGGGGAATTTTACACAGTGGGGGGAGGAAGTAACAACAAAAATGGAAAGAGACCTAGGGGTAATCATATCAGATGACCTTAAGGTTGGCAAGCAATACGAGAAGGTGGTAGGGAGGGCTGGGGGGATACTGGGATGTATAGGGAGAGGTAGCAGCAGCAGAAAACAGGAGGTTGTTATCCCCCTGTACAGACAATTGGTGAGACCCCATCTGGAGTACTGCGTCCAGTTCTGGAGACCGCATCTCCACAAGGACATAGACAGGATGGAGGCAGTTCAGAGGAGGGCAACTAAAATGGTGCAGGGTCTGCAAGAGAAGCCATATAAGGAAAGACTAAAGGAGCTTAATATGTATACCCTTGAGGAAAGGAGGGAGAGGGGGGACATGATAGAAATGTTTAAGTACCTCAGTGGAATCAACAAAGTCCAAGACGGTAGCATCTTTCAGAAAAAGAGATGTGTAAGAACAAGGGGACACAATTTGAAGATAGAGGGGGGACGGCTCAGGGGCAATGTGAGGAAGTATTTTTTCACAGAGAGGGTGGTGGATGAACGGAACAGCCTTCCTGAGGAGGTTGTGGGGTCTAAAACTGTGGGAGAATTCAAGAATGCATGGGACAGACATAAGGCAATTTTTGTGGGGGGTAGGAAGAAATAGGCTGTTGGTTAAATAGGATCTGCAGCTTATCCTCTAGGTAGGGAAATGGGCAGACTAGGTAGGCCAAGCGGTCCTTATCTGCCATCAGTCTATGTTTCTATGTTCTATGTTTCTATTTAATAATGAACCACAGAGCATGATGATAGAGGAAATCAAATTTATTTAGGCTTGTGGTTGCAGATGAAGTGTAAATTAGGTCCTCATAGTCAAGTAGAGGAAGGAATGTAGCTTGAACTAGCCTGGTTCTAGTCTAAAGAAGAAACCTAACCTGATTTTTAATCTTCTGGAAAGGTTGTTGAGATGGCCATTAAAGGAGAGCTTATTAACCAACCAGAGGCCAAGATACCTAAATTTAGAGGTGACTTCCAATGATTTGTCTAGGGATGTGACAACAAAGTTTTTAGGTATGTCAGAGGGGGCAGTAGAGGTAGTATTAAGAGTGAAGATCATAGGTTTGGTTTTCTTGGCATTGAGAAGGAGTTTAGCATTAATAAGATTATGTTCAAGTTGGGCACAGTCAGCTTGAAGCACATCCCTTAATTCAGACACTGATGTATCAGAGGCATACAGTACTGTGTCATCTTCAAAGAAATGCAGTTTGGAGTTGGTTATATGTGAGTAAAGATCATTGATGTACAGGGAGAAAAGGATAGAGCCAAGGATGGAGCCTTGCGGGACTCCCCTGGCAATCGGCAGGGAAGCTGAGAATAGGCCATCGGCTTTAATTTTCTGTGTCCTTCTTGTTAGGTAACTGGTGAACCACTGGGCGGTGGACGGAGTGGCACCTAATTTAATGAGGCTAAAAACTTGCAGATTATGGTCAACGGTATTGAATACTTTACTGAGGTCGAGGAAGACTGCACCAGTGATCTTCTTGTAGTCCATAGCAGATACACAGTCATTGGTGACTTTAGCCAATGCAGAGATAGTGCTATGGTTAGTGAAAAAGCCAGATTATGCTGGGTTAAGAAGTGAATAAGTTTCAATGTGGCATTTTAATTGAGTATAAATCAGTTTCTCAAAGACTTGAGAGATAATGGGCAGAATTGAGATGGGCCTATAATTGTTTAGGTTGCATGGTTCCCCTGTTTTAAATAAGGGAAGGATGTGGGCGGATTTCCAGCTAGAAGGAACTGTGGCAGTGGTGATAGAGAGATTGAATAAGTGTAGAACGGGGGCAGTAAGGTGTGAGTACCAAATGTTAAGAAGAAAAGTTCAAGACCATCATCTCTGGCACTTTTTTTGGTATCTAGGTTGATGAGCGAGTCTTCAACTCCTTTATAGTTGAGTGGGAAGAGCTGAAAGGGACAAGTCGCAATTTGTGGGGTGGTAAGTGGCTGGTTTGATAGTTGGCATGGCTTGCATATGGTGATGAATCGAAGGCTAGGCCCACAGTGACAAAATGGGAGTTAAGTTCTTCGAGGATTTGGTAATTACTTTCTACAATCCTACCATTACTGTGGATCTTAGTTGGAATGGAGGGAGCAGCAGGCCGTCCTTCGATGGACTTAATTGTCCTCCAGATTTTATGGGGATTCCTATTTGCCTGTTTCAAGGTGGAAACATAGTAGCCTGCTTTTGCCTCACAAATGTGTTTGATGCAGGCATTCCTAACTGTTCTAAAAGCCTACCAGTCTGCTAGTCTCTTAGTTCTCCTAGCCTGAGCCCAAATTCTGTTACGGTTTGTGAGTGCAGACTTAAGACCTGAAGTAAACCAGGGGTTTGAGGTGTTGCACGTCCTAATCTTAGTAAAGCGGGCATGTTTGTTAGCAAGGGCATTGAGTTTGGCATTAAGGACAGTGACAGCCTCATTGGCAGTTGTAGCAAGATAGAGATGTTGCCATCGAATCTTGCCTAAGTCAGCCAAGTTATTTGATGCATTGAACTTCTGATAGGATCGTATAGATATAAGCTTAGGCCGAAGAAGAGTTTTTGGTTGCGATCTTATACAAACAACAACCCCATGATCACTCATGTCATTATGGAAGACCGCAGAGTGTGAAATTTTGTGTGGATGCATTGTTAATATAACATCAAGTAGTGAGTTACTGTCAGTATTTGAAGTGTTGATTCTAGTCGGTTCACTAACTAGCTGGCCAAGGCCAAATTCATCGCAGAAGGATTTCAGGCTAAGTGATTTGGGGGTAAGCCAGTCCATATTGAAGTCCCCAAGGATTATTGTTTCAGTATTGGCAGAGGTGGTGAGAGATTTAAGGATATTAAGGATATCAGTGCTACCAGTTGGGGCCTATCACCACCAATGACGTAATACAATCCGTGGAAGGAAGGTGGAGCTTCAGAGATACAATCTCATATTCCTTCGGTTTTGATTTACGGAGAATATCACTGACTGAAAACTTAGATTTAGTGTAGACAGCCACTCCACCCTCCCCCGACCCTCTATCTGCCCTATATAGATTGTAACCCAGGAGGGGGACTTGTCTGTCGGTATTGACCTTTTTGAGCCATGACTTAGTAATAATGATCAAATCTGGATCAGTATGTGTGGCCCATGCTTGTAGCTGATCAAATTTCTTGGCCAGGCTTACTATATTAATCAGCATCATTTTAAGTCTGGGTGCAGCTGAAAATTCCTTAGGTAAGGTAAGTATTAGTGGCGGGCCAGGGTTTAGCTCCACATTGCCTGAGCAGAGGAGAAGCAGAAGTGGTAGTTTCTTTATGAAACCTGTGAGGGATGAAAGTACTCTTTTCCTTTGGGAACACCCGCTATTCATTGGCAAGGATATTGGTTCAATGTTAAGAAGCAAAAGGTTGAAATGCTTGTTAATTTCAATAAGGGACAGTGCTCTAATTGACATAGTTGAGGGGAGTAGGAAGTGGAGGGGGGAGATATGAAGAGTATGGATAAGTGGAGGAGGTGAAATAAATGGGGGGAGATGCAGTGGAAGGGGGTAGCACAGGCTAGGATAGTTAGTTCCAGGGCTGAACTAGAGCCAAATTCTTTGTTCAGTATAGATATATAAGATATGTTGCTTATTAAGATCAGAATGCTAAAAATAAAGCAGGCCATGATTCCAGGAGGGTAATGACTGCTGCGTGGAAGGCTAGAGCCAAGCCTTTTAACCTAAAAGATTGTGAGGGTGTTAAAGCCAATACTAGAATTTCTTGATCCTCCGTTGGCTTGTGACGAAAATAGGGCCAGTTATCTGGGATAGTAATCCTTCTGGACTGTTTAGGTCAGTTAGCTAGGGGTGAGTAAATCATAAGGAGCTAGATGCTTTAAGTATGGAGAGGGGAAGTGCAAGGCAGGTACCGATAGCTATAGTGACAAGTCTAGAAGAATAAATAGGTGTGGCTGCTACTGTGATTTTCTGGGGATGGAAGGTTAGTAAGGAGAGGGAAAGGACTGAAAGCAGTGGAGGAGAGCTACAATATGGAACAACTACAGATAATCAGTACTAGAGAGCAAGGGGATTCAATGCATAGCAGAGGTCTCCCAGGACACACAGGGATAAACAATAGAGTGGTCTGGGATCACCAATATGGTATGAACAGGCTGAAGTAGGTGGGGCTGATAGTATATTTAATAGGAGGCCTGGGTGGGCGTGGGGGAAGAAAATACAACAAAGGGTTCAGCAGAAAATTTCAAAGCACAAGAGTAGGCTGACTAGGCTGGCTAGAAATCCAGGCAAACTCAATACAGAAAGGCACTCCAATCAGGAAAGGCTTAACCAATGAGGAGCTGCCTAAAAGACCCCACACCAATCAGAGGCCTTGACTTCAAAATTTCTGCTAGTTGCAGTACCTGGATTAGGGATCCAATTTTCTAGACCGTGAGGGCGGCCAAGGACTGAAGCTGTGGTCAGGCAGCGGTGGCCAAGAGAGCGGCCGCATGGATCGGAGGTGCCGCTTCAGGCGCAGGGTCCCTGGGGAGGAGGAAGGAAAAACAAGTTAATTTAAGCACAGTAAAATAAGGGGGCGGGTGACTGGCAGCACAGTCAGCGAGGGGTGAGGGTGTAGTAGAGTTAACAAAGGAAGACCAAATTATCTAAAGCAGGGGTGGAGTTGGTAGGGGAAAAAATGGCAGAGGGAGAGTAGAGGCCACAAGATGTTAAAGTAGCAAAGATGGTAGGTAGAGTTTACAATCTCGAAGATCAGAATGGAATCTAGTAAAGGAATAAGCCATGGGGAGGGCAGGAGAAATGTGCAGGAGTTAAAGGATTAGTCAAAGACACGAACAAGGGAGAGAAATTAGATAGGGATCAGGAAGAGAAACAGAAACAGGTTATACGGAGCAATGCAGACTATAGTAGGTCTTATACAATACAGGCTCTAGCACAAACAGCAGCTGGCAAGTTACAATATGTTTACCTGGAGATATACAACCCACTGTGAACAACAATGTCACCAGTACATAGAAACATAGAAGTTGATGGAAGATAAGGACCGTAAGGCCCATCCAGTCTACCATGTTTTCTACCTTATGAATGTGTCATAGGCCTTTACTCTGTCAATGGCCTATTTATTCACACTCATCTGTATTGCTCCCTTATGCCTATTCCATGCCTGTTTGAAGCCCTGCACTGTATTCATAGCCACCACTTCCTGAGGTATGCCATTCCATGCACCCACCATCCTTTCTGTGAAAAAGAACTTCCTCACATTACCCCTTAATCGGCCTCTCTCTAATATTATGCTGTGTCCTCTTATCCTGCTATTTTTCTTATATTGAAACATGTTAGACTCTTTCACCTTGTTAATGCCCTTAAGGTATTTGAATGTTTTGATCATATCACCTCTCTCCCTTCTTTGCTCTAGGGTATACATATTGAGCTCCGTTGATCTGTTCTCATATGTTTTCTGATTCAGTCCCTGCACCATTTTGGTTGCCTTCTGTGGACTGCCTCCATTTTATTAATGTCCTTGTATAGGTGCGGCCTTCAGTACTGCATGCAGCACTCCAGATGGGGCCTAACCAGTGTCTTGTAAAGCGTGATAATTACCTCTCTCTTACGACTTGTGATACCCCTACTAATACACCCCAACATCCCCCTAGCCTTACTTACTGCTTTAGTGGTCTACTTGGATTATTTCAGGTAATCTGTGATGATGATGCCCAAGTCTCTTTCCCTTGTGATTGCCAGCAATTTCCCTCCCAACCTAGAGGTAGCTTCAGGGTTTCTCTTCCCTACGTGCTTGATCTTGCACTTCTTTGCGTTAAACCCCAGTTGCCACTCTTCAGACCATTTTACCAGTTTTTCCAGATCTATTCTCATTCTGTACACATCATCTGGATCATCTACTGTGTTGCAGAACTTGGTGTCATCTGCAAACAGACAAGCCTTACCCTTTAGTCCATCTGCAATGTCACTGATGAAGATATTGAAGAGGACTGGCCCCAGGACTGATCCCTGAGGTACCCCTCGCAGTAATTTTTGCTTTTCTGAAAGATATTCATGGACTGACACTAGCTACATTCATTAAGACTCCATCCAAACTCAGTAGGTATCAATTTTACTGTATGATTTTCCTCAGGTTCATGGCAATTGGGCCATAGATTGTTATTAATGTAACTTTTCTTTTCTTCATTGCCTCACTAACAGGGATTTTCTTTCTAGAGTTCCAGCTTTTCTAGAGCACTCTGAAGATTGTTTTAATTGTACCCTCCTGCTCTAAATCTGGTATGGAGGTCTGCTGCTTTTCACTGAAAATCACCCACCCTTGTACAATTCCTTTTTAGGCATATCAGCTGTGCATGGGGTATACTTTAAATCAAATGCGAGTGGTGGAAGCTGCATGCCTGGAGCACAGCATTTCCTTCTGTTAGCATCTTACAGCATGTCCAGTTGTAAATAGTGCTTCTCCCTCCTTCTCATGTAAAACCAGATCCAAACAAGCATTTGTCAATGCCGAGAGTTGCTTACTCAGATGTGCTCTGTAGGTATTTGGAAGTGATAGTACCATGCCTAAGAACTGTCATGTAGCCCCAGACATCCACTGTGTCTTTCTGTTCAGTATTCACAGAAGAGGGGGAAGGGAAAGGGCCACAGCAGTACAGCAGTTGCAAAGATGTGAAAAGGGGGGCAATAATCTATTCACAGGCAAAAGAATCATGCAGGAGGTGACTAAATTGAAGGTGGACAAAGAGATGGGACCAGATGGCATACACCCAAGGATATTAAGAAAACTGGGAAGGGAGATAGCAATACCTCTGGTAGCCATGTTCACTGAGTCAATCAACACAGGGGTGGTACCAGAGAATTGGAGGAGGGCACATGTGATCCCTCAACACAAATTCAGCAGTAGGGAGGAGGCAGGGAACTATAGGCCGGTCAGCCTCATCTCAGTAGTGGGGAAGATCATGGAGACATTGCTTAGCTTAAAGAAAGGATAGTGGGGCATCTAGAAGCCATCGGAGCCCAGGACCATAGGCAACATGGATTCACAGTGGGGAGGTCATGTCAGACAAATCTGGTAGATCTCTTTGACTGAGTGACAAAGGAAGTAAATCAGGTTGGGGCAGTGGACAACGCTTACCTTGATTTCAGCAAAGCCTTTGACACCGTCCCACATAGGAGGCTGATAAACTAGCTGGGTAGGCTGGGTATGGGGGAAAGGGTGGTAAACTGGGTTAGAAACTGGCTAACAGAGAGGAGGCAGAGATTGGTGGTAAACGGGGTGCAGTCTGGGGAAAGGGGGGTGATCAGTGGGGTGCCACAGGGATTGTTCCTAGGGCCAGTCCTGTTCAATGTCTTCATTAGTGACATTGCAGAAGGGCTGAAGGGAAAGGTCTGCCTGTTTGCAGATGACACCAAGATCTGTAACACAGTGGATACCCCAGAGGGGGTGGAGAAAATGAGGAGGGACCTTGCGAAGCTTGAAAAATGGTCTGAGGACTGGCAACTTAAGTTTAATTCAAAAAAGTGCAAAATTATGCACCTGGGACCCAGAAACCCTGGGGAAAGCTACAGAATGAGGTGGGGGGGAGTTGCTGACAGTCACAAAGAAGGAAAGGGACCTGGGGGTTCTTATTTCAGATGACCTGAAAATGTAAAAGTGGTAAGGCAGCTGGGAGGGCCAGTGACATGCTGGGTTGCATAGGCAGGGGTATCACCAGCATAAGGAGGGAGGTAGTGATGCCATTATATAAAACCGCGGTCAGGCCTCACATGGTGTCCTGTGTGCAGTTCTGGAGGTCGCACCTTCATAAGGATATTAACAGGCTGGAGATGGTACAGAGAAGGGTGAATGAGATAGCACAGAGCTTGCAACACAAGACTTATGAGAAGAAATTATGGAACCTCAATATGTATTCACTGGAAGAGAGGACGGAAAGAGGGGATATGATAGAGACAATCAAATACCTCAAGGGTATAAATATAACTACTGAGAAGCAGGAGACAGCTACTACAGGCACATGGGCCAGCTTCTGTGTGAAATTCTTTTGTTCTTATAAATCTGTAATCTCCAGTATTTCAGTAACCACATGACCACCCTGCCTTCTTTAGGCAATTTTATGCTGGTTGATGCCTGGTGTCAGACGGCAGACAGAGGGCTCACCAGACTGTGTTGCCATTTAAAAAACTTCATAGAGTGTTCTTTTACTAGTAAGCATTTTGAAAAACTGGTGAAGGTCTCACAATTTTTATTATGATTTTATCTCCTTATGTCTGTCCCCTTTGGTCCCCCAATCCCCACACCCCAACAGTCATTGGTGGCCACAGCTACAGCCTTCTTCTTGCCAAGATGGTGGGTGAGCAGCTGCCTTTACAGTCTGTGAAGTCTGACGTCTTTCAGTGCCACTTATTGGTCATCTTCCAAGACAGGCGAGGTGCTGCCAGCCCAAAACTAACCCAGGACAAGCAGCTTTCAAAGTGGGGAAGAAATGGAGTAAGCAAGAATCAAGTACTTATTCAGATGCAGCATCGATTTTAAGATCAGCAAACCTGTGTGGACACTGCAAATGGAATCCCAGCTCTTTAAGCAGCTTTATGAAGAGTAAAAGCTTCTTGAAGCACTGGGGTTCTGTTTATTGTACTGTGAGTGGGCTGCATCTAATTTGGTAATTTACCGTACCTTACATCTGGATGGATGGTAGGCCCAACTTTAAATAAACACTGCGCCTGAATGAACACATGACCCCATAGAAACATAGAATTCATCAGCAGAACAGGACTGCTCAGCCTACCTAGTCTGCCCAAGTGTTCTCTACCTTCTTGTAACTCCTGCCTCTATATGTTACTGTATGTCTTATTCTGCCTGCATCCATCAGTACCTCCTTGTGAATGAGCTTGCTCAATGGATTTTTTCTGCAATGAACTTGAACCTACTCCACCTCCATAGCCCTACTGATCTCCATTGACCCCTTCCTTCCCCTTTTTCTAATAGACCCCTATGTTTATCCCATGCATGCTTCATGCCCCCTACCATTTTAGTCCGCACCACTTCTTCTGGCAGTCTGTTCAAGGCATCTACCAAGCTTTCAGTAAATAAATATTGTGATTGGTTGGCATCCATGGCACTCCAGACATTACCTCATGGGTTGTAGCCCACCTGATAGGCTAGTGATGCACATGACCCAGATCAAATTTCTAGCATATCCAGGTCCCAGGAACCCCTGCTCTCCAGTTTCGAATCGTGCATCTGATCAGGCAGGAAGCACACCAGGGATCCCTGTCTGTTCCTATAAGGTAAGATCCTGTATGGGATATATATATATGCTATAAACTTCTTATCAATCACAGGCACATGTATGCAATTACAAAAAAAAAAAAAAAAAAAAAAAGGCAGGAATTGTAAAGATAAGAAATATCTTAAGCTAGCTTTCAGCCTCAGGGTTAGCTAGCTTTGTGCCTTAATGTATCCGAGAATCTCTTTGTGCTGGCAGCTTCACCGGTATGAGTGCATACAGCAAGATAAACTCACATTTGCTTGTTGAAGGGGGCTACAAGTTGATTGAGCCTCCTATATTGCTATGCCTCCGGTAGGCACCATAGGTTTTAGGCGCCGTTGCTGGAGCAGGCCACCGTAGTAAAGCAGCATAGTACAGTGGATTAAGACTCTGAGCTGCAAATCTGGAGCCCTGGGTTTGAATCCCACACCCCCCCTTGCATACTGTGTGACCCTAACCAATTCACTTTCCTTCCCTGTGCTGCCAGGTTGCATCTGTAACCAAGCTTCAGCTTAGTGTGTCTCTCCCGGTTAAACATTTGGGGGAAAATCGTTTTCATGGCGCTTCTCAGGGGCAGTCGCCTCCCTCCGCCCTTCGTTTATGCCCTTTTGGCCCGCAGCCACCCTTCCCCACTCCCGATCCCTAACCCGGCTGGTCGGTGGCCTGTCTGACCACGCGACTACCGCGTGGCCTCCGGAAGGTAGAGATTCCCTTCCCCTTCCTCTCTCTCTTCTCTGAGGGGGGTATGGGGGGAGAGTCGTGCTGCTCGGTCGGCCGGAGAGTCATCAGCCCTCTCAGGCCGCCCGGCTGGTCGGCGGCCTGTCCGATCTGCGACGACCCGCGCCTTCTGAAAGTAAGCCCCTCTCCGCTTCTCCAATGAGGGGGGGGGGGGGAGAGTCGTGGCCACTCGGTCGCTTCACGAGCCAGTCGCGAGCGCCTTCCACCTCTCACGCTTTGGGCACGCTTCCGGTAGGCCGCTGGTCGGGCCTGCTGCGGCCCCTAGGCGTTTTGCCTCCTCCTCAGCTCGGGGATCCTGTTTTCCCGCATCTGCTCTTCTCCCCCCCGCTAGGCCGCCCCTTTGAGCGAACGCCAGGGTGCTCTTCGCCCACGCGGCCTAGCGGAAGTGGGGGGGGAGGCCTATCGTCGCACAGAGGGGGAAGGCTGCGCCTTGCAATTTAGAGAAGGCGCTAATTGGATGGCAGGGGGGACAGCAATTCCCCTCAGGGACCTCGGAGTACCGTTTCTCCTCTGGCCCACTCATTCCCAGGAGAGGGAATGGATATATCTCGAAGGCCAGGGACACTCGTCCTTACCCTCCATGGAGCGAAGTGGGGGTGAGAGGGGCACTCCTTAGATGACAGGGGAGGACAGCAGTCAAATGCTTTTCTGTGGCAGAGACCATACACAGGGAATTATTTGCCTGTGGAAAGAAGAGAAAAGAGCTGCTTCTGTGGCATTGAGAGCTGAGGCATGAAGTAGCTTAGCCAGAAAGCAATAGTGATCAGGGTTCTAATCCTAGTCTTTCTTAAAAAAAAAAAAAAAAAAGGGGGGCCGTATAGCCTGCAGAGTCTACTCGATACCCCAAGTAGACCAGCCCTGAGTTGAGGCTCACAACCCCCCACTTGCATACTACTATCTCTGAGCAAGCCACTTAACCACCAAGTCCCCTCAAGTCGTTCCTGGAAACAGATCTTGTACCTAGCGGGCCTTACCTGGTTATTAAAAAATTTTCATAGGGAAAGCAGGAGCAGTTAGCTGGGCCAACAGCTGATGATGGGGGGACCCCCCCCCGAAGGATCCCTCACACAGCGACCCTCCGGCGGCATTCCCCCACGACAGAGTTTATCCATCTTTCCCTTGGAACCCCTCCCTCTCTCTTGCCTTTTGCCACTCGGGTCCCTCCCACAGCGACCCGAGAAGGTAGTCTCCCACCCGGTCGTTCCACGGCTCCCTCCCATAGCGAGCCCTGGTTTCGGACCTCTGCACTCAAACCTTCCTCGTCTTGGCACACGTTGCGGGGGTCCTCACATAGCACTCCCACAACCCGCATTCAGTTTTCAGTTTAAAAAAAAAAAAAAAAAAAGAGGAAGGGGGGCAAGAAATCGCCTGGGCAAATTGTTTGTTCGGTCTGTCCTCCCTGAAGCAACACCACCCATGGGCCCCCTCAGCGCGGGGCCCAGCAACTCTATGGGGTGGTCCCCGGCCCCCACCGCCACCCTCACCGCCTCCTATTCCGACACGGCAGGCCACAATACCATGAGGCAGAGCCAGCAGGCCTTACGCCGGGCAAGTCCTGAGCCCGGAACCAGACAGGTCGGGGGCAGCCAGAGGAGTCTCCAACCCCCGAGGACACCGCTCTAGGTGTCCCACGCAACAATGCATATGAGGACAGGGAGGAGGAGGAGAAGAAGAAGAAGAAGTCATGCCACTTCGCCTCGACCCCAGGGCCCATGAAGAGGCTAAGACCTCTATGGGAGTCGACATCAAGGAGTCGGCCGCAAGAAAACACTCGAACCCTTGATCTAATCGAGATAGTCTATCAGGGAAGCCTTCCCAGCGCGTCCCGCAGTCTAGGATATTCTCAGTAAGGGATGGCATTCCCCGATTCGGCAGAATGACAAACCACAAGAAACCGGACAGGACGTCCCGGTCCAGGGTGAATCAGACGCCTGGCTCAAGGCACCCCCCAGATGGCAGCTCCTAGCAAGGATGGTGCTACCATGCGGCACAATAGCACCCAGGGACCCGACGAACAGGAAGGCCAAAGATTGCTCAGGGGGATTCTTATCTTTGAAATCGAGGACAGCCGTACCCTCAGGGTTTTCAGTTCTCCTCCCTAGGAGCCTGGGGGCAGTAAACCAGAGGACGAGGTAGAAACTATTGGGGGGAAGCAACAGCGACTACCCTCTCGCAATGTCACTAAAGTCAATCCAGACGCCGAGTAGTTCGGGCGTAGGACTTGTTGTCCAAGGGATGAAGATCCATGTGGGTTCGAACTCCGCTTCCGCCGAACCCTCACCACCTGTGGGACAAGGACCAACCCGCTTACTCCTCACAGCTCGGATAAGTGGGTTCAAGTCACAGTACCAAGGGATACTCCATCGAGCTGTCCCGCCCCCCTCTTTCCCAAGGGTTAACCCACCCCACCACCACAGCCAGGAGAGGGGCGTCTCCACCCCAACCCAACAGATCTGTCGGATCTGGTTCAGAACAGGGCTATCCACCCGTACCGTTTTTGCGGAACACAATCATGGGGCACTCTATCTTCATCCTGATACCAAGAAGCCGGGGGGGGGCTCTGACCTATCCTGGGCCTAAAACAACCTAAGCCACTATGTGGCATCGCACCCAGCCAAATGGAGACCGCCCGGTCCACCATCTGATACATTCGGGTAGGCGATTACTAACGTCGATAGACCCTTAGGACGCTCACCCCCATATTCTCATTGTAGGGTAACACAGACAATCCCTCCGACTTCAATGGCTTCTGCCCTACAGGCACTCGAAGACCACGGCTGGAAGGTAAGCCAAGAGAAGAGCATCCGCTCTCACACTCACCAGGTCAAGCAAGGGGAGCACCCACAACTCTACTCAGGAGGAAACCAAAAAAAAAACCACTCCCCGAGAGTCCACAGCTTGAGTACCTGGCCCATTGAATGAAGGCCCACCCTGGGCCAGGTGGCACATGCGCCCTCTCCAAACCTACGTGCAGATTCGGGGGGGCGCCGAGCGAACGCCACCTCCAGGCCATGGTACCGCGCCCCCTCGCAGTGAGGACAACCTGGGCATGATGGATGGTGGAGACTAACTTGACAAGGTGAGTCCCTCAGGAGGCACCTCACCCAATCACCATCGAAACGGAGTCGAGTCTTTCCAGCAGAGGAGCGTGCTTGGGAGACACGCTGGCACAGGGACGGTGACCACCAGTGGAGTCGGGCTCCCCATCACACACTGGAGACGAGCACTGTGTCGCATGCCCTGAAACCTTCAAACACCAGGTACACAATCAATCGGTCCTGACCCGGTCTGGCAATCAAGCTACTGCCCACACAGCAAGCTAGGTGGGACCGGGAGCAGGGAAATGCGAAGGGAGGCAACGATGGTCCTCAATGGGGCCCAAGCCAACTGCAGCCGCCTGGGCACGGCTCACCTGGCAGTCTGAATGTCCACGCAGACTGGCTCAGCAGGCATCTAGTGCACCAGGGATAATTACAATTACACCGGACCTAGTCCAGATGATCCTAGAGACATGGGGAACCGCGACTTACACCTCAGGGCAGTACGGGAGAAGACTCAGGTCAGACGTTACTGTTCACGGTTCAGTCACAGCCTCGCCCAGGGAACTGAGGCCGTATCACAACCTTGGGAGCCGAGACACGCTTGCTTCCCCACCACTCCCACTGACTCCTTGGTCCGAACCAAAGTACGGGAGTCATGGCACTCAGTCATCCTGGTGACACCCTACCAGCCACGCAGGTCGTGCCTCGCAGCGGCCAGACAGAGGTCACTTGCCAACTTCAGGATCCCTTCAGAACAGGCATGCCCTCCCAGGGGTCAGGGTTTCACCAACCCCACAGACCCGGAAGCTCACGGCCTGGTTTCTGAGAGGAGCAGACTGGGGGCAGCAGGTTTCATGATCCCGTCATCAGCACCCCACCCCAGTCAGATGGCCTTCTCTCACCCCACACGTACGGGAGACATGGTCCTTCCCTCGGTGGTGCCTGGAACAGGGCAAGACTCCCGAGCAGACCGACAGGGCTAACATACTACCGTCCCGCCGACTGGGAGTAGACGAGAGACTAGCACACTCCTCCCTCAGGGTGCAGCTATCAGTCGTAGGGGCGGCTATGAGCCTCATATCGGGACACTCCCCGGAGCTCATCCAGAGGCCACACGCTCTCTAAGGGCAGTAGAGACCCTCCGACCGAGGACACGACTGACCACAGTTCCGTGGGCTCTTCCGCTTGTGCTAGAGCCCCTCAACTCGGCTCCTCACGGACCCCTACGCGAGGCAGATCTGATCTGGGTCTACCTCAAGACATGCTTCTTGGTGGCAATCCGCTCAGCTAGAAGAGTCGGAGGACTTGGGGTCCTATCCTGTGCGGAACCTGATTCGGTGCTCACCCCGTTAGGGATCCGTCTGAGATCGGTCCCGGTCTATCAGCCAGGGTATTCACCGGTTTTCACGGAGGGCAACCCAGCGAGCTAACCACCTTCGTGGAAGGGCCCCAGCAGGGTCCCAGTGCGGTCCCACGTTACCATGATGTTGGATCCGCCCCCTCTGGGTACCTGGCCAGAACCCTCCCTATCTGCAAGACAGGGAGACTGTTGTGTCATCTCAAAGGGACAGAGGCAGAGCAGAACCGCCCCCAAGGCCACCGTTGCAGGATGGCTAAGGAGAGTCATCTGGAATGCCGTCTACGCTAACCGGAGAACTCCACCCCCCAAGAGATCAAGGCTCACCGCTCAGAGCGATCGCCACTTTTTGGATAGAGAGAGCAAATGCATCCTCAGAGGACCTAGGTAGAGCAGTCACGCGGAGTTCCCTCCACACGTTCACCGGGCACTTCATGCTAGACCAGTCACGGGCCAGACGGCCCACTCGCCACCCAGGTCCCGGCGGCAGCATCCTCAACCCCTCACTCTTAGACCACTCGGTTCCCACCCCTGGGTACTACACTGCTTCTTATCTACCCATGAGGTAATGTCTGGAGTGCCATGGATGCCAACCAATCACAATGGGTGTTTACTCACCTGGTAAAGGTGATTGTGTTGGTTGGCATCCATGGCACTCCAAGGCCCTCCCTTCCGAGTGCTCAGAGTGACCGGGACTGATCTAAGGGGGACCTCCTCCATGGTAGTCCCAATAGGGGACACACCACATGACTGTTTTTCGTTAAAACTATCCACCAGTCGGACCTTCCGGACCGAGACTAGTCTGTAAATAGTAGAAGAATAAGGGCTCTGCGCCGGGCCCTCGATACCTTTCGCAGCCCGCATTCTTCCTTGTTTTTGATCATCTCTCTTATCACCATCATTTGATTGTGCCTGCGCAGTATGTTTTTCTTTCTCATGCACTAACTAACCTTGATTTCAGCTATGGAAGATTCGAACTGGAGATCAGGGGTTCCTGGGACCTGGATATGCTAGAAATTTGATCTGGGTCATGTGCATCACTAGCCTATCAGGTGGGCTACAACCCATGAGGTAATGTCTGGAGTGCCATGGATGCCAACCAACACAATCACCTTTACCAGGTGAGTAAACACCCATTTCTTCACATCTATCCTGAACTCCCCCCCAGCTTCATCATATGCCCCTTGGTTTGGGTGCTCATTTGAAGGAAACTCCCCAACTGTACCCTGTTTACCCCTGTGAGGTACTTTGTAGGTCTTGATCATGTCACTTCTTGCCCTCCTCTCTTCCAGAGTGTACATGTTGAGATTATTCAGCCTTTCCTTGTAGGGATTCCTGTGAAAATCCTGAACCATTTAGTTGCCCTCCTTTGGAAAACCTCCACCCTATGTCCTTTCTGAAGTGTGGACTCTAAAACTGGACACAGTACTCCAGCTGGGGGTATACAAGGAAGTGATACAATGGCAGCACAACATCCCTCCTCCTCCTCCTGGAGATGCCACTCCTTATGCACCCCAGAATCCAATTTGCCCTGCCCATAGCCTTGTCACACTGTACTGCCACCTTGAGGTCCTCCGAAATAATAATTTCAAGGACCCTTTTGTCTAGTGAGTATCAGTACCTCCTCCCCATCCTATACTCAGCATCAGGGTTCCTATGCCCTAGGTACATGATTTTACAGTTGCTGGCACTGAACCCCAACTAAGAAAGAAAATGGAACTGATTTGAATGAATTGCAGGCTTTTAAGCAGCTTTTCAGGGCATGTGTATGTGTGTGTGGGGGGGGGCTCTGCTACTATAACTGTTTGCTTTTGATTTTGGCCTCAAATCATCTGCACTCCTGTAAATAGATAAAACACGCTTAAGAAAGATTTGTAAGAAATGTGATAATGTCTTTGTATATTAGCCAGGGCTGAGCTTGCTGAACCCTTAACACTCCATTGCTGACAGAAGAGATGGAGCCTGTTCCTAATTAATGAGCTTCCCACTGGTCACCTGTGAGCCTCTTATGGGCCAGAGCTCACTACACAAGCATCTGTCAATGCCAAATGGTTGCTTGATGGCATTAGCAGTGGAAGTGCAGGAGTTAGACAGATGGGGCTCGATTCTCAAAGCCCTGTGTCAGACCCAAGGTGCCTGCACCAAACAGATATGGTGCAAGGTACACCTTGCGTACTTGACTGCCCTCTGTTTGAGTCACAAAGATGGCCTGCATTGACCACAGGCCACCTGCCCCAAATGGGCCTCGCTTCTGCTCTGCACCCTGCAATGTACTGTGGCATGGCAGTAGGGGGACTACGGCCAATGCAAGCTGCATCCTGCTATTCACAGACATCACCCAGCGGGAGAAATTCTAAGTGCCCTTAGACCAGCCAGGGCAGGTGTAAGAGGACTTAAACATTCTCCTCTGGGTGACATGTCTGTGTGCGACACACCATGGGTGACGGTCCACCCACCATACTCCCCCAAGTGTGGCCTAATATGTGTGGCCCCCATCCTAGTGGTCCAATGGCACCCCTCACAGCTCCCCAATGCCACTTATGTACCACATCGGTACCCCCTTCCTGATGCTGCCCATACTGGGAGCAGTTCCCCTGATCCCCAATGACCTCCCCGTTGGAGCTACCACAGCACCAACTTATGGTGGCACAGTGCCCACCCATGCCCCAGCAGGTGGTGCCCACCCCCGTACACCAGTCCTGACTGCTCCCCAGCACATCCCACCACTCACCTCTGTGGCCAGGCACCAATTGCACCGAACATGGTGGGGAAACACTGGTCCACCAGGTGGGGTCCACATGCCCACTACCTGGTGGGACGGGGGTCCTGTGTTAGTCTCTGGTGGCCTGCGGTGGACCCATGTGGTACATCAGGGGTTTTCCACAGGGTTCCAGTTGGCACAAGTGTGGGCACTTAGCCGCTGAGACCCCTCCTGTACCTGAATCAGGTGCAGGGTCCCTGGTGCACCAGGCATTGGTGCAAGCTGCTGTTTGCTGCAGCTTGCACCAGACGCAGGCCCCTATGAGAATCAGGCCCATTCAGTATAGGAATGGCAGCAAAGTATTGAACTGATGCCAACCCTACCTCCACCCTGCAGAGATGGACAGGCATTGGGGTGTGCCTTTGTGTCATTGCCCATAACAGTCATGACATTTCACCTCACCCTACCCTGCAGACACTGACAAGTGTCAAGGTGTACCTTGGATGTTCGGGCTTTACTCACCTCATTCCATAAGGAAATATGCTGAAATTGGTCCAGTAAAGAAGAATGGGATGAACTCTGGGGCCAAAGAGTCCAAGGTGCACCTCAGTGTCTGTCACTGGCTGCAAGGTGGGGGTGAGGGTGGAATGGCATGAGCATTACTGTCGACAATCCCAAGTCACACCCCTGATGCCTGTCAGTCTCTACAGGGTAGGGTGTTATGGTAAAAAACCCTAATGCCATTGGCATTTCTTGCTATTTTTATTCCAAGTTTTCAACATGGGCTTTTTGTGATCTCACCGCATGAACAGTTACACTATCAGTTCGTTAGCTGAAAGATGATTTAGCACAGTGACTGCGTCATTTGGGGCCACAGGTGTGAAAACAAATTTTGAACAGAATGTGAAAAATGACAGCTGTACTGTTCCTGAGGAGGTGTAAAAAATGGCAATGTTGAAAATCTGGAATGAAAATATTAAAAATAAAACTGGTGAGGTCATGAGTGTGCGTAGAAATGCACACCCGTAATGTAATTAGTTTTGGGATTTTTTACAGCAGATTTTCAAGATAGTCATTTTGGGACCTCCACTCATGAACAGTGTCACAGTGATTTTCTTAATCTATCCCTAACACTGATTTCCCACAGCGAGCATGCTCTTCTGTGCCAGAAGTGTGAAAACACATTTCGGCCAGGGTGTGAAAAATGACAGCTGTACTGTTCATAAGGAGGTGTGGAAAAATGCCAATGTTGAGAATCTGGACTGAAAAGATTGCGAATTTGTGAACATATGAGGGTGCATGGAAATTGCACAATGCACGCTCGTATCACAGTCATTTTATGGACTTTTGTCACCAAATTTTCAGCATAGCCAGTTTAAGACCTCTGCTCATGAACAGTGTCACTATGATTTTCTTAATCTGTCCCGAACACTGATTTCGCACACCAACCATGCCACTGTGAGCTACATGTGCAAAAACACATTTTGGGTGAGATGTGAAAAATGAGTTGTACTGTTCATAAGGAGGTGTAGTAAAATAGCGATGCTGAAAATCTGGAGTGAAAATACTAAAAATGCTCTAAGTTATGAGCACACATAGGAACTGCACAATGCATACTCATAAAACAGTCATTTTGGGGAATTTTTTCACCAAATTTTTAACATTTTTGGAGGCCTACCTCATGAACTGTGACACTGTCATTTCATTAATCGGTCCCGAAAGGTGGTTCCGCGCAGTGACCGTGAAATCACCTTTCAGGACCGAATAACAAAATGTTAGTGACTGAGTTCATGAGATGGGGTCCCAAAAACCTCATGTTGAAAATTTGGTGAAGAAATTCCCCTAAATGGCTGAGATATGCACCAAAGTTAAAAAAAACAAAACAATTATGCCATTATACAGCTTACTGGCATTTCTTCAGTTCGCGGTCAGCTTTGAAAAGTGCAGAAGTGTTCCTGGTCCACTGAAGATCATCACACTGGGTTCCGGAGGTAAGTATGGGGTGAGGGGGAGTGTGAGGAGGCAGGGTGTGCAGAGGGTGGGTGCAGGTCAGAGGAGGGGCTACAGACTCAACGAGGGACTGCTTTCTGTTTTACAGGGTTAAAAAGAAAAAAAAAACTTGCAGGAAGGTTTTCTTTTTTGCAGGGGCATTTAATTTTGGCACGCTGGGGTGGGTTCCCAGCTTGCCACCTGAGTATTTGGAGGGGCTGTAGCTGATAGGGGATTGGGCAACCTCATCAGTACATACCGAGTGCTGGGGGAGAACAAGAGCTGAAGGGGATTGGGTACCCCCCTCTGCACACGATAAATGGGGGGTGCATTATGCTGATGGGGAGTGGGCTCCCCCATTGGCAAAATTACTAGGAAGGGGGCATGCTGACAGGGGAATTGGGCACCCATGTTGGCACATATAAGTGCGAGGGTGGTGGCAAGAGCCGAGGGGGATTGGGCACTCCCGGTCGGCTTTCTATTTATTGAAATGTTTCACCAGGAAGGTACACTGAAAGGTGGGATGCAGCTTTCAGTCAGCTTTGTGGGGACTGTGAGATTCCAAAGGAGAAGCTGTTGAAATGGGAACACAGCACAATGGAGCTGTGTAATTGGCTGCTGCAGTCAGGGAGGCCCCGCCGTACAAACAGCTGATTGCATAGTGATGGGGCACTCCCTGATTGCAGCAGCTCAGTTACTTTGATCTAGTGGTCTGCTCATTAACTGCCGGTGATTGACAGCACGCTACTCTATTGGCAGAGGCAGAGACCAGCCCCTGAATGGGGTGCTGCCATTTGGCACAACACTGCTGCGCCTAAACAACCCACTTGTGAAGAAAACCTGACACAATGTGTTTCTTGCACATGCGTGCAAGCAACACAAAAAAGGGATATCATGCAGATTGCAAGTATAAGTATAGAGGATTGTATATGAGCAATCATGCACAACAAGGCTGTATTTCAATCCAGATGTTTACATGGTAACAGAGGACATTAAGAGTGCAGCTTGAGAGGTCTTCTGTTACCACAGAAACCTTGAGATTGAAACACAGCATTGCTTATGTATGATTGCTCATACTCAATCTTTTATAGTGCATGGGCAGTCATTACTGCAAGCTCTTGCTCAACGTACATTAAAAAATATTCCCCAGGCTCTGCTATTCCCTTACTGTTACAGAGCTTGTGTGCAGTTTCTGAGGGACTGTTGCATCTTTTTCAGCTGCTGCACATTCCTGGGATAGCTCTCTCATTGTCACAGCTACTTCATCAGGTGCCGTGGTTTGAGAAAAGGCAGCGTGCAAATGCGTTCTATGTTTTGTTGCAGTAGTTGTGTAGTTACTGCAGCACAACAGCAAAATGACGTAGCTACTGCAGCACAACAATATTGTTTTAGGGATGGATTTCTGCCTGGAACAATGTTTGACTATACACTATAAAAACATTTTATACCTGCTGTTTTTTCAATCATACTGTATTTTTAATAAATACATATAACTCTGCACAGTGCCTATCTAGATACAAACATACTGTATATTGTCAATAGGTCAGGTCCATTTAACTATTTTATTGAGAAATGGGTTTGCCATGTGGTCATAGATGACCCACTCCTCCCACCATCCCATAAAAAGACTGTCAAAGGAGGGGTCCATCAACGTACCCATCTCTATCCCTTTGTCTGTAAGAAAAAACTGCCACCAAAGAGGAAGAAATTACATTTGTATGAGTTCAATGGTCTTTACTATAAACTCAACAGGAAAGTTGAATGGATAATTTTCAAGCATCTTGTATGTAATCCCTGGTTGTGCTTTATTGAAGTGCATGATGCTGTGACATCAGTTGCAAGCCAAATATAATGTTTTTGCCATAAAAATCACTCAGGCTGCTGGAGTACAGAGGTTGTATCTTTGGTATATGACTTTAGCCATGATACTTCCCTTTGTAGCAATTTATCAAACTCTGGCAGTTTCTCTCTGAGTGTCCTGTTTCTGTTGATAATCGGTCTCCCTGGTGTTTTTTTTTTGTTTGCTTTTTGTTCTTTTGGCAACTGGGTAAGGTGTGACAGTATCTATGAAGCTTGGATAAATGGTAGAAGACAGGTACCACTTGGTAATCACATTTAAATTCCACTTGTTTCTTCTCATCTATTCAGCCCTTCTAAGTGTTCTATCAAGGAATGTTAGCAGTTGTTTTTTTTCTTAAGGATTCCCACAGGATTAGTTGGTAGTGGTTTGTAGGTAGTAGTGTCACTGAACAGGAACATGGGTTCTGCTGTGTAGTGGTCAGTGTCCAAGACTACCACATTTCCCCCCTTTATCTGAGGGTTTACTTACAATATTTGGCATACTGGTGATTTCCACTAGTGTCCTTGTTTCCTAGGTCGCAAATTAGTATAACAATTGCTGTTGCTGTTCCTCTCCTGTTGCATTAGCTGTATCTCTCAGTACAGATTTTTGGAATGCTTAAACTGCCATGTTTCCAATGCTGCCCAGTGCAAAGTTTGATTTTCTGGTAATTCTGGTCTGAACATTTGATGATATGGCATGCATTCATGCCCTGCATTGCTCAGGAGTGATTGCAATTCATTATCAGTAAGTTCATCCAGTACACTTCTAGTGTTTGTTTCAATTTTATCAGCTGTGCTTTGGCACTTGAACTATAACATCTGAATCCAGGGAGGTAAGCAGACCAGTAGGTAATCTATTATCTCTGCCCATATTGTTCCCACTGAAGAATTCCTTCACATAATTTTTTTTAAATAGCCTGAATAAATCACAATGAAAATCAAATTCATCTACAGTTGCAGTGGGGGCAAAAGACAAGCTATATGCCATGACCTGTATTTGAGATGGCATCACTGTATATTTTGATAGATTAACTACTGTTTTGCTGTTCATGTCTGATTCTTCTTTAGTGTAAATTTTTTTTCCATTTGTTGTCTCTGCCTCTGCAGCCCCTCCTTGTCTTCATTGTTCCTGTAGGATTTTTTTGAGGGTGCTTTATTTTGCTCATTTGTTGTTGAGTCATTTGGCTTTGTTGTCGCCTCTTAAAAAAAAACACACACACACTACTCTGGAGCTTGTTGATCACTGTAAAATATCCCTGGCACTCCTGTTATTCTTCTTGTTAGTAGCTGATTTCTCCTGTCATTGTCTTCAGGTGATGCCTCATGTCTTGGGCTTGTCCCTGTTCTGGGAGCCTGTTCTTCTGACCCAACTGCAGATTTTGCCTTTGGTGCAAACTTGTGTGTTCCTTTGGAGTTTTTTCTCTTTCAACCCTTAACCTCTTGATCAGTTTTATTAGCTTGTTGCTTTAATTGGCAATCTAGTCCCTTGATCAGTAGAAACAAAGAAACATATCATTTTATGGCAGATAAGGACCTCTTGGCCCATCTAGTCTACCAATTTCTTCCTACCTACACTATTACTGCAGACTGTGCCCAATCTACAGCTCTTTCTCACTCTCTGTTCCTTTCCACTGTAATTCCCTTGTGCTTATTCCATGCATTATTGAATCACACTACTGCTTTTGCACCCATCAGGCTGTTCGAGGAATACAACATTGTTTGTGTGAAGAAGTACCTCCTCACATCTCTCCTGAATCTCCCCCTCCAGATTCATAGTAAGTCTCCTTGATCTAGAACACCTTTTCTTCTGAAATATACTTCCTGAAAAATACTCCCATCCTTTAACGTATTTACCCCTGTGAGGTATGCAAAGATCTCTGTCTTATTCCACATTTCCTTCCTTTGTTCCAGTGTGTAAAAATTGAGGTCCATTAGTCTCTCATCATAGGGATTTTGATGTAGACTCTGCACCATTTTTGTTGCCCTCCTCTTGGCCTCCTCCACTCTGTCTGTGTTCTTTTGGAAATGTGATCTCCAAAATGTACACAGTATTCAAGGTGTGGTCTCACCAGTGACCTATACAGGAGTATTAATACCTCCTTCTTTCTGCTGGTGATACCCCTTCCTATGCACCTCAGCATCACACTAGGCCTCCCTACTACCTTGTCACTCTGCCTAGCCACCTTTAGGTCATACAGTATGATTACCCCCAAGTATCTTTACTTCTAGGTGGTTGTTAATACCATTCCACCCATTTTGTACCCTGTCCCTGGGTTTTTGAGCCATACATGCATTATTTTGCACATTCCTTTGCATTGTAACCCAGTCCCCATACTCTTGGCCACTCCTCTAGTTTCCCCACGTGTCTGTGCAAATTCATAAAACTCTTTTAGTTCTTTATGGATGGATTCAATGTCACTTAGTACCTGAACTCTGTGGTGCTAATCCTTCTTTATTAATATTTCACTGAAATGATTAGTGCTGATTCTGAGCCAAGGCTGGTGTAAAGGTAACAGTTGTGCATGCACCCCAGAGTGGGCAAGTTGAAACCACGTACTACAGTATGTTGTATGTAACATACCATTAAAAAATAACAAATTTGCCTGCACTCAGCATTGCCAGAAGACCATTAGTAAGCCCAGGTAGGAGTACCCCCTGAACTATGTATATTCGGGCTGCAGAGGATAGGTAGTGTTTAACTCCAAAGGCCATGAGCAGCATTGAATTTACCAATTTGTAGATCAATGAGACATGAGAGGAAAAAGTCAAAGGGGGGGGTCTGCCAAAACTCTCAGGTATTTGAAATTGTTCCCCTCCTCCAGTGGGGACCATCAGCACAGGAAGAAGAAGAAGATGATGGAGAAGACAAAGAAGTAGAAGAGAGGAAGAATAATAATAATTATTTATATAGCACTTCTCATACACATTGTATCCCATTATATACCAGCAATGAGAGACTGGTAGTGAAGTGACTGTAAATGTTTAGTGGCATTCATTTCACAAAACAGCACCCCCACACAGCATCAAGTAATGTTCATATATGTTTTGTGGTATAATTAATTTTTTTTAGGTTTATGTTAGAGCACTCAGAGTTTGTGGAAGGGAGCATTATTACAATACTAGTACTGCACTATTTAAAACATCAGTGCATGTTATGTTGAAAGGTTTGTGACCACACTCTTTTATTCTATATTAGACTGATCCTTGCCACCTGTCTAACATAAGATACATCTTCCCCCTACCAATACTGAGTTTGCATTTTATTTTACAGTAGATTTGAAAAAAAATAAATAATGGAACACTCCTTGTAATATTGCTATGTCCACGTTTTCAGTAGTATACCCATTTGTTTTTGAACACACACAGTCTGATTAGGTCTGCGAGTAGAGTCTGTTGCTGCTAGTTCACCATATAATCACAAGAAAAGTGATGTTCAACAATGGTTATATACAAAACAACAACATGAAAATACTGATGAAAACTATTTTGAAGTGACAATCCTGTATTTCAAATCTATAAAAAATGCTAATACTCTATTATCAAATGGCATCTCATCCTCCATGTGCTACTAGCCTTGCCTGTATGTGCTTTTGCCGTTACCCATTATGTGCCATCCCAATGGTCCAGGTTGCAATGTAAAGGATAGTTTGGAAGATATTGCACAAAGTTTTTGTTTAACATCAAATAGCATGGCCTGAATCTCTTTACTCTTCAAATTAACTTGTTTGTTGATAGCCAAGACTGAAGAAGAGCAAAAGAGTCAGAGAGGGTTTGACGGACATCAGTGATGGTAGCAGCAATGTAGTTGAGGACTAGGTCATCTGAATATACCATGGAGCTGCAACAGGTGGCAACATCTGGTAGACCATTTATATAGATAGAGAAGAGTGCAAGGGGTATGTGTACACATTTCAGGAACTTTATGGAGCACACATTTTAGTACTGTAGGGATGTAGACCAACACTTTTTGAAGGATATAATGCACCAAAGTTATAAGGGTCTTGTGGTGTAAACTGCAGGAGAATCACAAGACGCAATGTAATAGATGAGAATGTATACCAGTTTTAAAAGGGGCACGGGGTGAAATTCTGGAGAGGAACAGGGCCAGAGTCAGGAGGGGTGAATGTTGTAAATGTGATCAGAGGTAAAAAAAAGTCTGTATGAGCCAGTGGTCCTTAAGTGTTGCTAAGGGTGGAGCCAGCTGTCAATGTCCTAACTGACATTATATGACATGATCAGCAGTTTTCACTGAATCCAGCTTTTTTTTTAATAGGCAGGAAAATCACTGTTATAAAAAGGCTTGTCACTTTTAAACAAATTTTCTTAGAAATCTCAATTCTGACAGATGATTATTAGAGATCTGCTGTTCCTAATTCCAAGCTTAGTCCTTGCGGTTATATACCCTATTAAATTGCTGTTACAACAGTGTACCTTAGTGACCTTGTGTGTGGGACTGCAGTTTGGATGGAGTTCAGTGGGGACTGTAGGAGGTCATTTATGAGCATAATATGTGTGTTTTACTGTTTACTTTATTGTTTACCTAACCTATACCTTTCTTTCCCAGAATCCCATTCCAGATATCCCTTAATGAACTTGAGCACTGCCTAAAACTAGTATTCGTTTTAAAAAGTAGCTTACCATTATCTTTTATACATGAGGTACGTTTTTGTTTCCCTTGGTTTAATTAGAAGATTGTTTACCTAGTGTTGGTAGATGTGATTTGTGGGACAGCACACTACCTGGCAGCTGACACATCTATCTCTGTTCCCCCCGCTACATCAGCACTGTGTCCTCACTGACTGTGACATCACTGCTGCTTAGGATCCACCACTCAGTGGCGCCAACTCAGTCATCTGTGATGTCTGTTTCAGTGAGATCATGGTGTAATTATGTAGTGGGGGAAGGGGTAGAGATCGATATGTCAGCTGGACGGATAAGAGCTGTTCCTCACTTCCAGCACAATATTATCACATAAAAGAATTTCTAATGATCAAAAGGAAAAAAAAATACTTCAGAAATAAAAAGCTACAACTGACTACTTCTTAAAATTGTTTTTAATTTCCTGGCTGTCTGTTTTAGCTCTACTAACTCTTTAATAAATCGTATGAATTATTTTGACTATATAGTCTATGTTTACAAATTAATTGTCTTTTGTTTTTAGATACATAGACATAGATACATGGACAGTGTCGGCAGATAAGGGCCTACGGTCCACCCAGTCTGCCCATTTGAGCTTGTAAGTTCACTTTATATTTTCCTAGAAGTCTGTTGCCCCTTAACCCTGACCTCCAGAATTCCTTTATGTCTATCCCATGCATTCTTAAATCCCATGATTGTTTCAGCCCCCACCACTTCCTCTAGCAGGGTGTTCCACTTGTCCACCACCTGTTCTGTGAAGAAATTCTTCCTCACGTTTTTTCTGAATCATCCTCCCTCCAACTTCATCCTATGCCTTCTAGTCCTGGAACATCTTTTTCACTTAAAAACAGTGTATTCCTGCACCCTGTTGCTCCCTGTAAGATACTTGTATGTCTTTATCTTATCCCTTCTCTCTCTTTCTCCTCTCCTCCAGGGAGTACATATTCAATTCCTTCATCCTGTCCTCATACGACTTGTGATGCAATCCATGTACCATCTTTGTTGCCCTCCTCTGAACCTTCTCTACCCCTGTCTATGTCCTTATGTAAGTAAAGTCTCCAGAACTGTACACCGTACTGCAGGTGGGACCTCACTAGTGTCTTGTATAGTGGAATTATGATGTCCCTTTTCCTGCTGGTGATGCCCCTGCCTATGCATCCCAACATCCTATTTGCTTTACCTGCTGCCTTGTCACACTGTTTCCCTACATTGAGGTCATCAGAGATGATAACCCCAAGATCCCTTTCCTGCTCGGTGCATGCTATATCCTCACCCCAGAACTGAAATATTGTGCCAGGGTTTTTGTGCTCCATATGCATTATCTTGCATTTCTTTGCATTGAATTTCAACTACCAAACCCACTACCATTCTTCAAATTTCTGCAGGTCCCATCTCATTCTGTCTACAGCCTCTGGTGTGTCTACTCTGTTACAGAGCTTTGCATCATTAGTGAAAGGGGAAATTCTGCCTTCTAGGTCCTGCGGAATGTCACTGATGAAGATGTTGAATAGGACCGGTCCCAGCACTGATCCCTGTGGTACCCCACTGGTCACTCTTCCCTCTGTGGAGTGACAGACATTTACCACTACCCCCCTTATGTGTCCTGCTGCCCAGCCAGTTACCTACCCACCACACTACTGTCATGCCCAAACCCATATTTCCCAGTTTGTGTAATAGTTTTCTATGTGGCACCATGTCAAAGGCCTTGCTGAAGTCCAGATAGGCCATGTCCACTGACCTCCCCTGATCCACCTCCCTAGTCACCCAGTCAAAAAATTCAACAAGATTGGTCTGACATTACCTCCCCTAGGTGAAACCATGCTGCCTTGGGTCCTGTAGTCCATTGACAACCAGATGTTCCACCAATCTCTCCTTCAGTAGTGCTTTCATGATCTTCCCCACTACCAAAGTGAGGCTGACTGGTCTGTAGTTCCCCACTCCCTCTTTGTTCCCACTTATGTATAAGGGGACTACATCTGCTGTCCTCCAGTCTTTGGATACATCCCGTTTCCAGTGATCGGCTAAACAGGATTGCCAGAGGTTCAGACACCACCATTCTTAGTTCTTTAAGGAACCTGGGGTGCACCCCATCTGGCCCAATTGCTTAATCGACTCTTATTACTTCCAATTCCTTCAGGACCCTTTCTTGTGTAAAGGGACTTGTGTCCATTTCTGCACCATTCCCACCTCTTCTACTCCCTTCAGACCCATTACCCTCCTCTTCCTCAGTAAAGTCTGAGCAGAAATACCTGTTCAATATATCAGCTTTACTGTTGTCATCCTCCACATGGCCTCCGTCCTCCCCCTTCAGTCTCACTATCCCTTCCTTTGTCTTTCTTTTTTCACATATGTACCTGTAAAAGGTTTTGTCCCCTTTACCCACTGATTTTGCAATGTGCTCTTCTGCCTGAGCTTTGACTTCTCTTACTGACCTCCCTGCATCCCTTTGCTTCTCCTGGTACTTCTCCTTATCCTCTTCTGCCTGTGTCTTTTTGTATTGCCTGAATGCAATCTTTTTAGCTTTCACTTTCTCTGCTACCTCTTTGGAAAACCATAATGGCCTCCTCTTCCTTTTCCCCTTGCCAACCTGCTTAATGCATAATTCTGTTGCTCTTTTAATCCCCATTTTAAATACTTCCCACTGTTCCTCAACCCCTGATTCCTGCCCATTCCCCTTAATGCCTCTTTCAAGCATCTCCCCATTTTCCCAAAGTCTGCCCCACTAAAATCCAGGATATGTGTTTTTGTGTGGTTTGGTTCTGCTCCTTCTGTGATTTCAAACCACAAAGACTGGTGGTCACTGTTCCCCAGGTGCTCCCTCACTGTTACCCCCATCACACTGTCTCTGTTTGTGAGCACAAGGTCCAGTATTGCCTTCTGCCGAGTTGGTTCCATGACCAGTTGCTTGAGGAAGGCACCCTGAAGGGAGTCCAGAACAAATCTGACCCTAATTGATGCTGCTGTTGGGATGCTCTAGTCCACGTCTAAAATACTGAGGTCTCCAACCAGCACTACCTCGCCCTTGTCTGCCATCCTTTGGATGGCTAGCATCAGCTCCCTATCTGTTTCTTCCTCCTGGGCTGGTGGTCTATAGACCACACCTGTGCAGATGGCTGGTCCCATTTTCCTTTCCAGCTTAACCCACAGTATCCCTTCCCCATTTTGGTCCTCCTGGATCTCTGTGGCCCTTATGTCATTTTTCACATACAGTGCCACTCCTCCTCTCTTCCTACCTGCCCTGTCTCTTCTGAATATGTTGTAGCCAGGTATGGCCATCTCCCAGTCTTGGTTATCATTACAGCAGGTTTCTGTGATGGCCACAATGTCCAGGTCTGACTGCACCATGACAACCTCCAGATCCTCCATCTTGTTGCTAAGGCTCCTAACATTGGCACACATGGCTTTCCATGATTTGACCTCCCTAGACTGTTTAGCTGTTCTACTCCAGCCCCTTCCCTGGTTGTCCTTTATTCCTGGTTCTCCTTTCTCTCTGCCCTTCTGTTGAATTTTGCCCCTTTTCTGCCTATTCACCTCTTCGGCACTTATCTCCATCTTTTGCGCACTGCTTTGTAGAGATATCCACTCCTCCGGTTCACTGATTTCATGGCTAGCTGTGGAGGGTGGGCAATTAGGTGCCCTCCTTGCTGGCCTGCCACCCCCCTTGACTAGTTTAAATGCTTGTCCATGTAGCATTTAAACTTATCATTGAGTGCTTGGCTTCCCCTCCAGGATGGATGCAGGCCATCAGGCTTGAACAAGCCTCCATCCCTCCAGGTGGATCACCAGTCACCAATGAATCCAAACCATTCCTCACAGCACCAGTTCTTCAACCATGAGTTAAGTTCCTGGTGCATGCACCCCTATGCTTTCCCATGCCTCTTGCATGAAGTACTTCCGAGAAGGTGACAGAAGTAGCTACTTGCTTGAGACCCCTCTCCAATTTCCTAAACTCTTCCTGAACTTCCTTTGACTCCCCATTTGCCAGGTCATTAGCACCTAGGTGGATAATGACAATGCTATTTGGTTTATTGACATTATGGGTACTGAATGGAGGGTCTGTTGGGTACCAGTGTAATGTTTTCCAGTGGGGATACTTACCTGACTGCTATTCAACATGCCAAGGGGGCTCTCTGAGTGGAGATGCTGCAAATTTGTAATCTGGAGCAACCAATTCTATGTCAGCATACCCAGAGCCCACTGCCAGGATGCATAAAGAAAACAATCATACCACCTTACAGTGCACTGAGTCACATGCCCGGTGGACATAGAGTGGAATCATTTGGAGGCATGACTGGCATTAACATGGTGCACTGACAGTTTTAAGTACCCCAACTCTGAATTTTTAAAAGTGTACCCTGAGCTCAGTTTTTCACTAACCATCATGGAACAGCACATGCTGTTGGACTGGTGAAGGAAGAGGTCATGTATGTTAAATCTGCTATACTGTTTACTATGATCACAGAGGGGAGTGTCCATCAAAAAGGGGAGGAGGTTTTGGAGGAATAGGATTGCCTGGGGCTCATAAAATGTAAAAGAGTGACTTAAAATATGGTTCTCATTACATGCATACTTTGTGAGTATATGACAAAGAAGAGGATATTACTGAACTACTGACGTCTATTCCAGATGAGAAGATAGGAAACATTTGGTAAAACTTTGACTGGGGGAATCATAGCCCCAATCAAACCATCACCAGTCAAGTCAAAACATTTTCAACAAAAAGGTAAACATTTATTTGCCCAAGGGGAACCAACTCTGGAAGACATTAAAGACAGACGATATTCCTCAGAAATCACTATTGCTGTTGTGGCAAACTTGCTTGAGAAAGCTGGGAGGTTATATTCTGTAGAAGGTCCATGAAAGAGACTATGGTTGTTTTCTAAAATCTGTGCTAAACCTTCCCTAAATACAGTCAATATGTGGACTGTCAAAACCATCTAGATGGTGCAGAAGTCCCTATGTTCTGATGTTGAAAGTTACTAGCATCTGGGAGTTTGCAAAATCCTGCATTGGATACCATTCAGGCACTGAAGGTTACCTTTCCAAATGTGACAGCTGTTGAGTATTTGACCACATAAGAAGGGTTGCTCAGTGGCACTAAAATTAGTAAGGACTTCTATCTGAATTTGTAGACACTCATCAGAGGGAGACTGAAAAGCTATTTGACTTTCAGAGGTTGTACTGGAAAGCCTCTGATAAGGTTGATAGGCCACAAAATGATCAGTCAGTAAAAGGTGTGATCTATGCTGAAGTGCTTGTAGATAAGATGCATTTGAAGGACAGAAGAGATTTCCCCAGTAGTGAGCTTCTCTAGTAGATTATCATAGGAGAGGAAAGAGATGCTTGGTGGAGATGCCCTAACTTTCTTCAGGAGTTACTCATGCTGAGGTTGATGATTAACCATGCCTAAAATGGGCAAACTATTATAAGTATAGGACCTTCAGAACTATTTGGATGCATTTCAGGAGATGCCTAGCAGGGAGCAAAAGCATTTTGGGCAGGATGCCTCTGGAGAGAAACTTCATGACTGGGATTTACCACAGCAGCACTGCCATTTTTATTTCTATTGACCCCTTACAGGATGAAACCATGTATATTGTCAATGATATGGTGAGACTGTAGATCTCAAATGGGAGTATGACCTCAACCAAGCTGGTACAAAGTACTGGAAATTAAAGTTTCCAGCATATGGCTAAGAAGCAGGGGAGCAACAAAGTTACTGAGTGGAAGACTGAACTGAGGTCCTGGAAACTAAGGACAGTATGGTCCAGTATGGAGGGGCTGCCATGAGTATCTGGCCCACAGATAGATAACAACTGAATGCCATTGTGATATGCATGGGATGCCCAATGGTAGGTCTAGCATCTCTCATAAGGGCTAAGCTGTGGCTGTTTTCTAATCAATGTAACTACAGTAGTTCCCAAACAAATGTTTGTACCTGGCTAGAGATAGAGAAGTATCCATTAATTTTCACTCACTCTCGGGGCCTCCAAGTATCAGGAAGCAGCAGTAGAAACATCAGTCATGCATGTCCTTCAGGGCTGTACACAGACTCTTTTGGCCCTGGCTGGAATCACAGACTCATGTCTCATCTGCCATTAAACCATCAGGCTAGCCATACAGAAAGCTTAAAAAAAAAAAAAAAAAAAAGTAACTGAGATTTCTGCGGTTTTCAGAATATTTTAAAAGGCATCTGAATGGCTTATAAAGCAGAGACATTTAGATTTTCAGCAGCCTTCCAAATGGCCCAGTGTACTTACTCAGTCTGCATAATCAGTTTTACCTGAATGTGTAGCATAGTTTTTTAATGTCTTGAGTTTTAAGTTTTCAGATTTCAAATTATTTTAAAAACCTCTTCATCTACCTACTGCTGCTTAGCTTGTTGCTATGCAGTTACCAGTTGCTAAGCATGGCATGCACATTTAATTTATGGATTTATTATGCTTCTTTCTTCTCATCATAGCATTTTGAAATTGCAAATCCTATTTAATCAATGCGTAAATACACTCTTTTGATGTATTTTTCCTAAGAGCAATATTTTGATCATTCTTAATGATACTTAATGAAGTCACTGCATGATTTCTGATTGTACTTAATTGAAACATATGACTTGCATTTTGATTTCATCATTTTCCCACATCTGAAGCAATTGGATGTAAACCAGCAATCGCCTTAGCTTGTAACTGCATATTTCAAAAAACATTGATCTCATACAAAGATCATTAAGAAGGCATGACTGACCATTCTGCCCCCCCCCCCGTAAATTTGTTGTTGCAGTTGACAGGCATGGTGGATCAGCATACTGGGGAGAAATTGTAGCAGCTCTCATTTACCTAATGCCACTGGTTTGACTTCTGGTGCAACTGGTCAGATTGGAATTCAAATGCACAATAGCATGATGCCCAATCACATTGCATGCGTCACTCTTTAAGATGTGGTTACCCTCCTGAGGGTAGGTAATTATAAGTAGTATACATTAATCATCATAGAACACGATCAGTCTATAGAGTGTAGAATCTTAATCAATTTTGTTTCTGTATTTGGATTCTGGTAGTGGAACTACTACAATATCACTACCACCAGTAGGTGTAGCTGTAATACTGTGAATGCAATAAGCCACAATACTAAACCACTGTGCAATAGTAGCCATTGACAAGATGTACAATATCCAGATATATCACAATTTGTAATAGGCAATATCCATTAATTTCCTGACTTTCTGTGATATTTCCCAATTTAGCCAGATATGTATTACATCTTGTCACTGACTAACACTGCATCTCGACAAGTAAGTCAGATCTTGCTTCCTTTTATTATTATATGTATTGCTTCTTCTTTCCTCTCCTTTACCCATCCTCCTCCTTGATTACTCCTAGCCAGGCTGTGCCATAGGAAGCAGGTGGCATTTTCTCTGCTGTCTCGCCAACCCCGACTCAGAAAGCAGATTGGGGGTGCTGGAGAGTGGCATTGCTTAGCTCTGTCTCACTTGAAAGGAAATAGTCACTTCCACAATGTGCCTACCCTCTGAAGACCCTGCAAGGGAGAGAACTGAGGTTAGTTCAGAATACCAGTCTTCTGACCAGCAGTTCACATTGCTGCTGCCAAGTGGGGTAGAGTCATAGGAAGAATTTTAATTTGTACATGGCTTTATTTTTCAATATATTCTATTGGGTGCTGTCTGGAACACCTTATGGAGGCCGCATAGTAGACTATGCTAAAACATTTCAATGAACTCTTTGCTAGCATGTTGAAATCCAGAATGACACACACATTTAGATGCAAAGTCAGATAGAAGGTACTCCATTAGCCTTTTATTCTACAATCAAAAACACAGAATGTATTCTCCTCCAAGAATACGTCTACTGTAGCTCTGAAATTCTGTAGTTCAATTGTTGTTATAGCAACTTGCATAAGGTCATTTACAAAGTAAATAACTGCCATTGGCATAAATTAGTATTTCCTAAAGTTGCCCCTTTCCTGTTTGCTCTGAGCACAAGTCCATGTCCTTGTGTTGTACTATTTTGCATTATTCTGAATAACATGTTATGGACAATCTTTTATCTCATTTAAAGCTGAAGTACATGTTGTGGTAAACATTTTGACATATACTTTTTAATTCCATTGTAGATTTCCCCTTACCTCATTTATTGTGTGATATTCTTCTGTCCACATTTTGAGTCTGCTTTAGCATGTCTTACTTTGAAATAATAAAAGGAACACTCCTTTTACTATGACTTGGACCAGGTTTTCATCAGCATTCTCAACTGTTTCTTGTACATGTATTGTCCTATCAGGTCAGGAAGCAGTGTTCATTTTATTCAAAAAGGGTGTGAAAGAAACCTCATCTTGTGGTGCACTTGGGCATGAATGACTAGGAGGGTAGTACAGTCAGGGAGGTACAGGAGAGATTCATTGAGCTTGGAAAGCTGTGTGAGGAGGCGGGGAGTTCGGTGGCTTTCTCAGAATTTCTCCCATTACCCAGAGTAAGTGCTCAAAGAAGCTGAGAATAGAGTAGATAAACACCTGGCTGGGGGGCTGGAGGGGGGATGGATAGAACATAGGATAGCAACTCCCTGTATGCCCAGGACAGGTTATAATTGAGCAGGGAAGGCTCTGAGGTCTTAAAGCAGACACTGGATTGAATACATAGCAACCAGGGTGGATTTAAACTAGATGTAGGAGGGGGTAAGTGGGTAATCAAACAAGGTCTCCAGATTGGAGAGCCAAATGAGCTTACAACCCATACCATTAGGAAAGGAACATGCAAGTGTTTGTACAGAGTTGCTAAGAACAGTGTTCAGAAGGGGAAGAATAGGAAGGACACATTTTGGAAGGTAGTCTCCTTGAATATGAGGAGCCTGGGGAACAAAGCAGCTGAGTTGCAGGCTATTATGGCAGAGGGAGAGGTGGACATAGCTGCTGTCACTGAAACCTGGGCCACCAAATACCAAGACTGGGACCTGGTGATCCTGAGGTACAGGCTATACTGCAGGGATAGGGGAAAAGGGAGAGGAGATAGGGTAGCAATTTATGTCAGAGAGGGAATAGTGTGTACCCGGCAGAAGGGGGAGGAGAGTAGAACTGAGGCATTATGGTTACAATTGTAGGACTCGAGGAACAGAACACTCAGGATGGAGGTGTTGTGTATGCCACTGTCACAGATGGAGGACTCAGACAAAGAATTAGCAGAGCAGATAAAGTGGGTCAGCTGGAAGGGTAACATCATGATTGTGGGGGACTTCAATCTGCCAGGGGTAGATTGCAGCACACCAGCCATCTCTTGCATAAGGGAGCAGGTCCTCCTGGAGACTTTCCAGGACAGCTTCCTGACACAGATGGTAAATGAGCCAAAAAGGTCACGCAACATTCTGAACCTTGTTCTGACCAATGGGGAATTTGTCAGAGAGCTGGGGGTGGAGGATCCACTGGAAGGAAGTCACCACCAAATAGTGTGGATCACACTTAACGTGGGCAGGGAAGCTGCAAGAACAGAGACCAGGGTGATGAACTTCATGAGGGCCAACTTTGGCAGGATGAGGGAAATAGTGGCAGTGTACCTAACCAGCATCCATTCACACATAGATGCTAATCAGAAATGGGACATTATTTTATTTATTTAGTTTTTGTTTACTGGGTAGGTGTACTAGCCATGGAAATAACTATTTTCAGGCACAACTTGGGAGGATACAGTGCAACAATACATACAGAAACAGACATGACTAATAACAGCATCCTTTAGCAATAGCCAATATTTCAAAGTCAGAGAGGTAGAACAAAAGAGAGTACATTTGGGTAGGGGAGAAAACGGTATTACAGAGAAACCAAAGTACATAGTTGTTTACAGTAAAGTTATAGAGTTCAGACACAATACATGGTTCAGATAACAGTGACACAATTAGCAAACAGTTTGGTATAAGTGGCGTAAACAGTTGAGACATAAGTGCCTTGACAACAGGACTAGGTAAGCTGGATAATTTTAGGGTTCGGCTAGCAGCAGTGGAGGGTGAGACAGCAGGACCGTAGAGATAGACTGGCACATTTAGGGGGGTTTGAAACAGGTACAGGAGACCTGGCTTAGGAGAAAGGAGCAGCATTTAGTTTTAAATTGGACATGACTGGGAGCTAGGCAGATGTCCAGAGGTAGCGAGTTCCAGAGTTTGGCCGCTGAGTGTGTGAAAGCTAGGGTCCCTTTCTTTGATTTACATTTAGTTGTAAGTAGCAGACATTTATCAGCTGATCAAAGGCCATGCGAAGAGAGCAATGGAGATAACAAGGAGGCAAGTGAAGTTGGGGTGCCATTCCTGAGTATATTGTCAGTCAGGGTGCTAAGGGCCAGAGTACGGACAGAAGTGGGGGGAAGCCAATTTAGGTCTTCATAGAGTTGGCAATGGTGTTTAGACCAGGGGGAAGCAGAGGCATACCTGAAGATACTGTTGTTGGTGGTATCCCATTTCTTGAGTAAAGATTGGGATATGTTTAGATATGAGACTACCCCATAGGACAGTGATGGGAGCAGTATCCCCCTATCAATGGCTAATCTAGCCGATGGTGTGAGAGCATAGCTAGCTTTGAAGGCTACTCCAGTTTTAGTGTTAACTGATTTACAGGTGTTCAGAATATGTTTGTCAAAGTTAAGCTTTTCGTCAAGAAGGACTCCAAGGTACTTGAAGGAGTGTACTGATTCAAGGTCTTGCTCACCCTGGCCACCCGATACCTTAAATAAGTCTCGGATGTGTTTTAGTTTGACTGCCATCCCAAACAGCATTGTTTGTGTTTTATTTGCATTAAGAATTAGCTTATGATGGAGAAGCCAAGATTGAGTAGACCGAAAGCAGAAGAAAGAGACTGGTTTATACAGTGTATATTGTTGTCACTACAGTACAGGACCAGATCATCAACATAATGGATCGCATTACAGCCCGGAATAGCTGATGAGATACTATTGATGCAAATGGTGAAGAGAAGGGGCCTAATATTGATCCTTGTGGAACACCTAGGTTTATTGCCATATGGCTGGACACCGCAGAATTGAATCTTACTATCTGGATTCTGTTTGATAGGTAGCTCCTAAACCAAGTTACCAAGGTGAGTGAGAAACCAAGGGCTTGGAGGCTATGAAGTAGGAGAGGATGATCAACAAGGTCAAATGCCTTGGTGAGGTCGATAAATACTGCTCCCGTTAATAGGCCTTTGTCCATAGCAGTAAGGGTGTCATTTGTCAGGAGGAGCAAGGCAGTGGAGGTGCTATGACCTTTACGAAAGCCATACTGAATTGGTGAGAGAAGGTTGTATTTGGTCAGGAAGTCAGTAACCTAGATAGATACAATTTTTTCCATAGGTTTCCACAAGACTGATAGAATAGCTCTCAGAAGGTAGTTTGCCATATCTCTTTTGTCTCCTTTCTTTGGTACTGAGGTGACTTTAGCCACTTTCCAAATCTTAGGGACAAATTTGGCACAGAGGGAGAGGGAGAGGGTGAACATCCTAGACAGTGGTAGGGCGATGAATGGTGCGGCAAGCTTTAAGAGTTTGGGCTCAATTTCATCCGAGCCTATGCTAGTATTATCAGAAATGGTGTTAAGTAAGCTAAGGACTTGAGATTTAGATACTGCCTTAAAGTAAAAGTGAGGAGCAAGCACAGAAGGTGAGGGAAAAGTGGATTGGGATAAAAGCTGTGCGGGGGGAACATGGATGCGAGCCGGGACAGGTCAGAGAATTGCTTGTTGAATGCTTCAGCAATAGTTCCGGAGTCATGGCAGTGGAGTCCGTCAATGATCATATCATTGCTTATGTGGGGCTCATTTGCACCTAGAAATGTTTTCACATGCACCCAGAATTTCCTGGGATCACCAGATGCATCCAACAAAAGACCCTTACAGTATGAGCTTTTTGCTTGTCTGATCAGCTTTTTACACTCGCTATGCTGGGTCCTGTAGATCAGGTAGTCTGAGTTAGGACCAAATTTCCTGAAGTGCTTCCAGTTGTTGTCTCTGGAGTGGAGTACAGCTACTAAATTTTTGTGCAACCACCTAGAGGGTTTCACTCGAACATGTCGCATCACAGGGGGTGTGTGTCTATTATGAACTGCTAAAAATTGTTCTAGAAAATATTCAAAAGCTGCCTGGACATCTTGGGTCTGTGAAACAAAGGTCCAGTCAATGGCCGTGATTTCATGTAGGAACTTCACTTCATCTAGGTTGGCAAAGTTCCTAAAGGTGATCAAGCATGGTGGCAAAGGCTGGGGGCTAGAGTGTTGCCACACACAAAAGATGGGGGAGTGGTCAGATATAGAATCTGGTAGGATACCTGCATTTACAATTCTGTCTAACCTGTTCATTAGTACCCAGTCCAACAATGTACTAGAAGTATCTTTGGGGGAGACCCTAGTGGGTACAGATATAACTTGGTGGAGGTGGTAGCTTTGAATCAAAGATAGAAGGGAGCTATGAACTTGCCCGAACCAGTTTAGGTTCATATCCCCAAGAATGAGCATTTCATTGTGGCTTGATATTTTTATTGATTTCTCCAGAAGATTGGAGAAAGCAGACATTCCCCCAAGGGGCGGATTGTAGGCAACAACCATATGAAGCTTTTTAGAACCCAGGTGGAGGAGTGCATGAAGGGATTCACATAAGGAAGATTGAGGAACATTAGTCTGAGTGATATGGAGATGTGATTTATAAAATAGCAGAACACCCCCACCCCGCTTAGAAAATGATCAGTCATGCCTAAGGAGACTGTAGCCACTTAGTGAGCAGACAGAATTGGGGGTAGAGAGCTTAAGCCATGTCTCAGATAGACCCAGAATATCTGGGTTATAGATGGATACCCAGGTCTCAAGATCAGGGAAATTGCACGTCAGGCTCCTTATGTTTAGGTGGGCTATACGGAGCCCAGAGGAAGCAGTCCAGGAGACAGTATTACCAGAGTGATGCAGAGAGGGACCAGGATTCTGTTCCACATCGTCTGCTGGCAGGATGGCTAGCAGCATGAGATACCAGAGTCTATGATGGAAAAAAGCTGTAACAGTCATCTTTCTAGGGTTGAGATTGAAATTCATGTAGGCAGCAGTTAGGTAGTAGAGGAATTTGGGGATCAGTAGTGGAGTGAGGTCAAAATGCACTGTCTGTCTAAAAAGAAAGTTTGAAAAGAGGAAATCTTTAGCAAAGTAATACTCCCAGGATGTCCTGTGGGAGTTTGTAGTCAGGGAGAGCTTAGTAAATGAGAAGACCAGCAGGCTGGTTGCAAGAAAGAGCAGGAATTTCAGCCTCATTGTGTGTGAGAGATTTACAGTGCTGAAAGAAGTCAGCATACATAGACCAGAGCTAGTTTTGTATGGGACTGTAAGCATGAGAAGCAACCAGATGCCCCTAGTGTTGGAACTGTATAAGGAGCTAATGGCAAAATGACCTTATTGGTTCTGGATGAAATTGACATGCGAGGCCTATATAAGTAAATGCCCAGATTGGGTGGGTGGATGGGGGGTGGTTGGGTAGCCACCGCAGAGTGCCGGCGGGGCTCTGAACTGCAGCTGTGGCTGGACATACCCCTGGACTGGGCAGAGTTTGTTCCAAAAACAATAAATTGTTCCAATTAACAAATAAAGAAAAGGTAAACTGCAGTACCGGTGCTTCAGTGCAATATCAAAGTGATGTTGCAGTGCAGCTGTGCCCACAGTGCCTCCCAAGAGGGGTTGTGAGCAGTAGTCCTGCTGTTTTAAAGTTCAGGAAAAGGCGCCAAATGAAACAAAGTGAAATGGCTATGCTTCTGATCGCAGTTACCTTGCTTGACTCGAGGATGGGTGGGCGGTCTCCTGTAGCACAAGACCACTGTTGGCCAGTTCTAGGTCTGTGGACGAGGGGCCGTGGAGGGCCCAAGGCACACCCAAGCAGGCGGTCTAATTCTGGGAAAAAGGAGAGAAAGGCAGGGTTAAGTAGGGTAGAAAGGAAGCAGGGCTACAAAACACAAAGGCAGAACTGGGTTTGGTTTGAACAAAGGTCGGAAACTTGGTAACCTCAGCACACAGTCAGTAAGCTAAAGCAGTTTACAATCACAGTGACAAATAAAGTCTAAGCTGCTTACAGCTTTCACCTACTCACATTTAAAGTTCAGGGAGAAAGAACAAAAAATGCAAACTGATTACAACTTTCTGCTACTCATTTCTAATGTTCAGGGAGAAATAAAACTTATAGTAGCTAACAACTGAGATCTCATAGCATTTACAGTTCAGGGAGACATAAAACTTAGGCAGCTAACAGCTTCATTCTCCTATGCATTTATAGTTCCAACAGGGAGAAAAGTAGACTGAATTTAAAATAGGTATGTTCAATTTGATCAGAGTGCAGCCCTGAAATTTTCTACTGCAGCTGTGGCTGGAGATACCTCTGGACCGGGCAGAGCTTGTTCCAAAAACAATATATTGGTCCAATACACAAATAAATAAAAGGTAAACTGCAGTACTGGTGCTTCGGTGCAAAATCAAAGCGATGTTGCAGTGCAGCTGTGCCCACAGTGCCTCCCGAGAGGGGCTGTGAACAGCAGTCCTGCTATTTTAAAGATCGGGAAAAGGCGCCAAATGAAACAAAGTGAAATGGCTGTGCTTCTGATTGCAGTTACCTTGCTAAACTCAAAAGTGGGCAGGTGGTCTCCTGTAGCACAGGACCGCTGTTGGCAAATTCTGGGTCTGTGGACGAGGGGCTGTGGAGGGTCTGAGGTGTGCCCAAGCAGGTGGTCTAATTCTTGCTTGACTTGAGGGTGGGTGGGCGGTCTTCTAGCACAGGACCTCTGTTGGCCAATTCTGGGTCTGTGGACGAGGGGCCGTGGAGGGTCCGAGGTGGGCCCAAGTGGGTGGTCTAATTCTTATTTGACTCGAGGGTGGGTGGGCAGTCTCCTGTAGCACAGGGCTGCTGTTGGCCAATTCTGGGTCTGTGGACGAGGGGCTGTTCTTGCTTGACTTGAGGGTAGGCGAGTGGTCTCCTGTAGCACAGGACCACTTTTGGCCAATTCTGGGTCTGTGGATGAGGGGCCATGGAGGGTCCGAGGCGCGTCCAAGTGGGCGGTCTATCAAGCTAGGGCTTGCAGAGAATACAAATTAAAAAAGCTAGGTCCAACAAAACAATTTGGTTAAGCATGGAGGTGCTGGATAAGGTGAGGGCAAAAAGGGCAGCCTTCAGAAATTCAAGAGATCCAATTGGGGGAAGATAGAGAGGAGTACCTGAAGAAAGCAAGAGAGGTGACCAGCGCAGTCAGGGCAGCAAAGACTTCAAGAGAGCTTAGACTTGCACAAGGCATTAAGGAAGAGGAAAAGGACTTCTTCAGGTACATGAGGGGAAGAAGGAATTGCAAAGAAGGAATTGCAAAGATCAAATTGTAAGGATTAGGAGAGACAGGAAGTGGGCAGAGAAGGGGGCGGACCAGGCAGAAGCACTCAAGATGTGTTTCTATTTTGTATTTACTAAGGAAAAGGGGGGTCACTGCCTCAGGAGTTAGAAAAGATAGGCAGAGGGGGGCAGGGATGACAGATGGGGCCATCTCAGTGGGCAGGGTACTGGAACATTTAAGTGCACTGAAGGTGGATAAGGCACCTGTCCCAGATGGCATACACTATCGGGTATTGAAGGAGTTGGCGGAGATCCTAGCAGAGCCATTAGCTGACTTGTTCACTACCTCTCTGGGAATGGGGTGCATTCCCCAGGACTGGAGGATGGCTCACGTTGTCCCCCCTCCACAAAGTTGACCTTAGGATGAGCCAGGCAACTATAGACCAGTAAGCCTTATATCCATTGTGGGGAAGTTAATGGAGAAGATCCTTCAGGAGAGGTTGGTAACCTTTCTGGAATTTAATGGTCTCCAGGACGATAAGCAACATGGGTTTGTCTCTAGTAGATCCTGCCAGATCAACCTGGTTGACTATTATGACTGGGTGACTAAGACACTTGACAAGGGCCATGTGGTGGATGTCCTGTATCTGGATTTTACCAATGCATTTGATTCAGTGCCACATGGGTGGCTGAATAACAAGGTGTAATACCAGGGAGCAAGAAAAGAGTTGGTGAATTGGATCATGAGTTGCTTGCAGGGGAGGCAGCAGAGGGAAGTGGTGGGAGGGGGGAACTCTAATTTCTGAGGGATGTGACAAGTGGAGAGCAGCAGGGCTTGGTACTAGGCTGAGTGTTTGGCATTTTCATAGCTGACATCTCACATGGCATTAAGAACAAGATTAATCATTTGCTGATGACACAATGATTGGGGCAGTGGTGGATGACACAGTAGGGTGGCAGGGTCTGCAGGATTATCTGGCTAAACTTGAGGACTGATCAGACACATGGCAGCTGGGGTTCAATACGAAGAAGTGAAAAGTCATGCACTTGGGAGCAAAGAACCCAAGGAGGTGTTATCAGTTGGGAGGAGAACAGATAACCACTACAGAGGAGGAGAAAGATCTTGGGGTGATAATAACAGGGCAGAACCACTCAGCAAAGTGCAGGAAAGCAGCAGCTAAAACCAATAAGATGCTGGGATGAATTGCTAGAGGTATCACTTCCAGGATGGAGTAGGTGATCCTTCCACTGTACAGGTCATTGGTGAGGCCGCACTGGTGCCCATACTTGAATTAGGATATTAAGTTACTGGAAGGGGTACAGCACAGAGCAACAAGGATGGTCCAGAGAATGGAAGACAAACACTATGAGGAGAGGCTGAAGGAACTGAACATGTATTCCCTGGAAGAGAGGAGGGATGGGGGGGATATGATAGAGATCTTTAAATATATGAATGGTATAAACGAGACTGGTACAGAGGGGATTTTTAAGTTAAAGGGAGGGAGGGACATGAGGTGGCATGGGCTAAGGCTGGATGGTGGAAGATTCAGGAGAGAAATGAGGAGGCACTTTTTCACAGAAATGGTGGTGTCCATGTGAAACACACTGCCTGAAGAGGTGTTTTTCTGTAAGTCAGGGGGCAGTTTTAAGAGGGGATGGGACAAAGTGGGGGCAGGGTCACCATTATGCAGGGAGGGGAGGAAGGAACAGCTGCAGTGTAAGTGGATAGCTAGCTGCATACTCGATCAGACTTGATAAACTGAGTGGCATATATCAGCTAGCAGTTTCACATGTTTGTATGTTTGTAAAACAGCGATACAAATCAGTGGGTGTTCAAAACAACAAAGACTACAGATAAAAACTTGGAATGAGCCATACTAAAGAGTGATAATTTTTTTATTTCAAATATTAATGCTAAAGCAGACGAAAACTGGAAAGGGGGCATCATACAAGGCTGGAGACCCAGGGCAATCAAAGAAGGAATAAAAATGTGTCAGTCAAAAGTGTTACTGCTAACATGCACTGCTGCTTTAAATATGTAGTAGTTAAGAAATATGGGGCTAGGACTGGGGAACTGTCCAAATCTTAATTACAATTTGTTTTACATTTCTGCATGCCTAGGTTCCATGAATTTGATCTTTTTTTTTTCAGAGCATAAATTTGGGTTGCATTCATCCACATTTTTTATTTACAGTGAAATATTGAAAGGTAGCATTTTTTCACTTAACACTTCTTTAAGAGTATTTTATTAACCCAATAAACCATACCTAGGTCTTAACTTTTGCAAACGTTTAAAGCTTTAGCATTTTGTACACAGGCTATGTGGCTCATAAACTGAGGTTAGCACCATGAGTCTGAAGTTAGCATGGGACTTTCTCTATTTAAAGCCTTAGATTGCTTGGTTCAAAGTCATTTGCATGGTGGCACAAAGTTATATTGCACAATAGCAAATGAGTTGGGTGGACCTACACACTGTGTGCCAACATATATTCAAAGACTTGTGAAGGCATTAATGGGATTGTTGAACAACCCAAATTAATGCTTTTGAAATGCATAGTTTAACATACTGTATCATTAATAATGGAGGATACTTTCAAACCCCAAAACAACATCTATGGCTCAGAATGCATGGAAAAGCACATACATATGTGTCAGCTCTTACTGCAAGAATAATGTTCATTTGATAAAAGTACAAAAAAATATATTTTTGCATCATCTGATGTGCAATTGCCATGAGAATCTTGTACCATATGGTACATACAGCCCACACTTAAATGACAGCAGAAAATGAGCCAAAGGCATGAACTACACTCCAAATCCAATATTAATTGCTCACTCTGGCTCATTCACAAACTATAAGTTGGATTTTAAATGAGGGGTGCTACTGTGTATGGCATACATCAACAAAAACAACAAGTCAGAGCACACCCTGCCCCCCCTTCCCCAATGTAACAAACATATATTTATTCAGCCTGGATTGGCAGCTTACAATTTAGATTTCAAAAGGAGTGGGGGTCTCTTAATATTCACCTCAGGTCCTTGCTGTGAAGTCACCCAGCTACCAACGTTGAGGTAGACCACCCATTAGCTGGGTCCCTACTCTAAACTGCAGCTGCCTCAAATGGCACCCTATAAAGGTAAGCCTTCTGAAATATTGATATATCTTCTCTGGTGGTCTAGCAGACCCCCAGATTCCCAATGTCCTTCATAAATATTGACATATTTTCCCTGGGGGTCTAGGAGACACCTCCATCCCCAATCTCCCTCAAAACCATTTATATAACACTCCCTGGTGGTCTACTGGACCTCCCAACCCCCCATCCCGGCAGGCAGTGCCCCACAACCTTGCTCCCTCCATCACTTCCATCAGCCGGTGACAGGCACAGCTCACCATGTTCCACCATGGCCGGCCACTGACTGAGCTGTCAAGAAGCGTGTACTGTATACAGTATGTACTCATTGACTGACAGCTCACTGAGCTGTCAGTGATTCAGTGCATACTGTATACAGTACAGGCTCCTTGACAACTCAGTAGGCAGCTGGCCATGGTGGAGAGTGGAGGGCTGTGCTGGTTACTGGCTCATGGAAGGGACTAGGAGAATGGGGTGGTTGGTCACTGCCTGCTGGGGTGGGGGGGTCCACTAAACCATCAAGAAATGTTATATAAAAGGTTTTGGGAGAGATCAGGGATTGGGTGGTCTGCTAGACCACCAGGAAAGATAAACCAATATTTCTGGGAGACATCAGGGATTGGGGGGGTCTGCTAGACCACCAGGGAAGATATATCAATATTTCTGGGGAACATCAGGGATCGGGGGTCTGCTAGACCACCAAGGAAGATTAGTATACTGTACGTTGGTAACACACCACAATGCAAATGCACCCCACTGGGTTCCACATCACTCCCACTGATGCCCACCTGTCCCCCTGACTCCCTTATGCCACCTCATATTCCTCTTCTGCACCCAGCAACACAGTGTCAGACCCTGTCCCACTGGCACATCACTTAAACCACCTCCTGGCTGGTCTAAGTGGTGCCCCTGGCTGCGTCCTTGGCAGGGCTTGCAAAATATTAAAAAAGAGGATATTGCAGCCCCAATGTGGAACAAGCCCCCTTTGGACCTGATGCACCAGATGGTTTGCTGCAACTTTGGTACAAGGGGGCTTTGGTGCAGCTGCATTAGGATTTGACACAAGCTGCGTTAGAAAATCATGAATGATGCAAGTTGTGACTCAAGTCACCCCTTCCATCAAACTTTTTTGACACAAGTCCCTTGTGTCATTCTAGCCCCTTTGAAAACCGGGCCCTATCTATCTACATGCTTTACACACTCAGTGTTTTCTGCAAATATACCACATTTTGCTTTTCATTCAAATCAGCACTATAGGAATGGATTTAACTTGACATTTGGCTCAACCATCAAACATGGGGCCTGTTGTCTATATCACATTTCTTGAAAAATATGTCTGCTATTTCAAGTTTATCTTAGAACTATTTCAGCGTGGTCATTGACATATTTTGCAGTGAGTAACTGCTCTACATGGTTACCAGAAATCTAGAAAAAATATTCCCATTTGGAGGAGTTGATTGAAAATGTCAACCTAATTAAACATGTAAAATGTGTTGCAAGGCCTTTTTGGGGATGATAGAAATAAATGGCAGGTCTATAATGAATTAGACCTTGATAATTTAAGATTGCTTCTCAAGTATAAAGATCAACCTTGCTAATAACACTGAGACACATTTAATCTTATCAAAATTGGATTTTATCAAGTTTGTTTTTTTAGTCTTTACTTTAAAATTCACTCACTGCCTCCTATTGATGCAGCACTGGGGCTCCTTATACTGTATGCAGCAACCCTCAGAAATATATAACATCCTTAAATGAATTGGAGACTCTACCAAGATCCAGGCTTTTCAAATCTGCTGACTTAGTTCTTGCTAATACAGTGTCTAGAAGTTGGAACACTATACCAGTAGACATCAAGATGCTCACTTCATTTGTAAGCAATAATCCAGGTGCATTGTGAAGCAAAAAAACAAATACTGATTGCTTTAACCACCCAGGAATTGCATTAATTATATTGAACCCCATTCCTTGAAGTGGGTTATTGCATATAAAATACATAGAAATAGTCGCATTCATAAAAAATAACTACAACTATTAATCTTGTCAAAATGGAAGACAATTAAACTTTATCCTTTAGTTAAATTATTGCTTAGTAACTCAACAGTTTTGTAAATTTATTTTAAATAATATCAAGTGAGTTTAGTAGTCTCTTGTTTACTGTTGCAGTTAAGGTAGGATCTCTTTTGGTAAAGGTGTGCATGTTAAATGCATGTTTCAATTTGTACAGGGTGAATGTAGCTGCTGTGGACCATGGACATCAGTTTGTTTGGGCTGCCATTACTGCTTTGTGTTACACACTTCAGGCAGCTGTGCGGCTATATATATCAGGTCTAGGTTGCTTCTGTTTAGGCTGTTTCAGTTGATAAGGCTACTTTGGTAAGTCACAATATGGCTGGCAATGGCGCAATTTTGTTATGAACATTACTTGAAGCAGTTCTGTACTTTTTGAGGCTTGTTTGACATCAGTGTCAAATTAATGCCATGATTTCATGTGAAACATAGCCGACCACAGACAGTAACTGTACAGCAGTATTACAGGGACAGTGTTATGTGTATTACTTTGACAGTCCTACTTCTTTAGATAACTTTGACAAGCTATCTCCCAACTCACTTCACACCCATAGGCTATTCTAAATAGCTTGGTGGGCTAGGCAAATTGTACTAGTTTCTTATCTGCAGTTAGGCAGCAGAAACATAGAAACATAGACTTTGATGGCAGATAAGGACCGCTTGGCCCACCTAGTCTGCCCATTTCCCTACCTAGAGGATAAGCTGCAGATCCTATTTAACCAACAGCCTATTTCTTCCTACCCCCCCCACAAAAATTGCCTTATGTCTGTCCCACGCATTCTTGAATTCTCCCTCAGTTTTAGACCCCACAACCTCCTCAGGAAGGCTGTTCCATGTGTCCACCACCCTGCTGTGAAAAAATACTTCCTCACATTGCCCCTGAGCTGTCCCCCCTCTATCTTCAAACTGTGTCCCCTTGTTCTTGCACATCTCTTTTTCTGAAAGATGCTACCCTCTTCGACTTTGTTGATTCCACTGAGGAACTTAAATGTGTTTATCATGTCCCCCCTCTCCCTCCTTTCCTCAAGGGTATACATATTAAGCTCCTATAGCCTCTCCTCATATGGCTTCTCTTGCAGACCCTGTACCATTTTAGTTGCCCTCCTCTGAACTGCCTCCATCCTTTCTATGTCCTTGCAGAGATGGGGTCTCCAGAACTGGACGCAGTACTCCAGATGGGGTCTCACCAACTGTCTGTACAGGGGATAACAACTTCCTGTTTTCTGCTGGTGATGCCTCTCCCTATACATCCCAGTATCTCTCCAGCTCTTCCTACCGCCTTCTCACATAGCTTGCCAACCTTAACGTCATCTGATATGATTACCCCCAGGTCCCTTTATATTTTTGTTGTTGTTACTACCTCCCCCCCATTATGTAATCTTCCCCTGGGTTTTTGTTTCCCAGGTGCGTTACTTTGCACTTCTTTGCATTGAAGCCAAGCTGCCATACTTCTGACCATTCCTCCAACCTTGCCAAGTCCCTTTTCATCCTTTCCATGCCTCCTTGTGTATCAACCCTGTTGCAGATCTTTGTGTCATCTGCAAAGAGGCATACTTTTCCTTCCAGTCCCTCTGCAATGTCACTTATAAAGACATTAAAAGGACTGGACCCAATACTGAACCCTGCAGTACCCCACTAGTAACCCCTCTTTCTTCAGAATGGACTCCATTTACAATTATCTTCTGTGTCCTGTTGTTCAGCCAGTGTTTTACGCAGGCTACTACCCTGGGACCCACTCCAAGGCTAGTTAATTTGTCTACTAATCTTTTGTGTGGGACTGTGTCAAATGCCTTGCTAAAATCTAGATAGGCCATGTCCATAGCCCCTCCCTGGTCTACTACTTTGATCACCCAGTCAAAGAAATCAATTACTTCATCTGACATGACCTTCCCGCTGTGAACTCATGCTGCCTTGGGTCCTGTGCCCCACTTGCCTCTAGGTATTCAACAATTCTTTCCTTCAGAAGTGATTCCATCACTTTCCCTACCACAGAGATCAAACTGTCAGGTCTGTAGTTTTCTGCCTCTGTCTTGCTCCCACTTTTCTTAAGGGGAATCACACCAGCCTTCTTCCAGTCCTCAGGTACCACACCATCCTCCCATGGTTTGTTATAAAGGGTAGTCAGTGGTGTCACTAGTTCTCTGCTTAATTCTTTTAGAACTCTGGGGTGAATTCCATCTGGCCCCATTGCTTTGTCCATTTTAGGAGTTCTTTCAGGGACATCTTGGGACACTTCTACATGTAGTTTGATAATTGAGGGATTGGTGGTTCAGCATCTTTGTGACTCTCAAGCACACTGATGTGATTTTTCATATGTTCATTACAACAGAGAAAAATTCAGTTTAATTGGTTCTCAGCAACACTGAGAATAAATGATACATGATTCAGTACACAGACACCCTTATAGCTTTGGTGAGCTGGTTTGAGTCACAGTGCTGCACCAATGAACTACCAAGTCACCAATGACATGAGATGTATGCAGTGTAGGAGAATGGGGTGAGCATAAAGCTTGAGAACCCCAAGTCACACCCCACACCTGGTGTGCTGCCTACTGGTGGGGTGTGGTGTTATGGTTGGAAACCCAAACACCACATTTCCCTAATTTTGTCACTTTACCCCTAACTAGTACATTAGCAAAGTTTTCTTTTTTTTTGCAATGAATTTCCTTACTTTTTGAGATAGTATAATTGTATTCTTAGAGGGCACTCACTCCTGTCCATATATCATTTTTCAGGTAGTATAATTATAACCTTATTTTCCTGTGGTAGTACAGAGCTCAGAGGGCCCTGCCCTCCCATCCCTCCATAGATGCATATATATATATATATGTTGCTGTCGAAGTGCAGGGCCCTCCAGGCCCTGTGATTGAATTTGTAGCAGAACAGCAACCAAACAGTCAGCTTAGCCTTCTTATGACCCCATGTCATTAAACCAGTAATGAATGTTTTCAAGTTTGTGCTGAAATGTGATTCTGTGCCACTACAATGTTATACTGCACCAGAGGCATGACAACACATTTCGGCAAAGATATGAAATTTGACAGCTGTCACATTCATGAATTGGTGTAATGGAATGGCTATGTTGAACATTTTCAGAGAAAATATTGAAAATGATAGAAGTTACAAGTAAGCATAGCTGAATATCAATTCATGTGCATAACTTCACAATTGTAACATATTTTGACCCCAAATTTTGAACATACCCCCCTTATAACCCCACCTCACGAACAAGACCAGTTAAAAGATTCAAATCCCATCCAAAAGATGAAATTTTGCAAACTAATTGTGAATTCACCCTTCAAACACACTGCACTAATTCCACTTACATTTTTCATGAGGTTGAGTCAAGATCACATGTTGCAAATTTGGTGTAAAGATATATAAAAATGGGAAGTTATGCACCAAAGTTTAAATCCCCATTGAAACACATGAAACAGCACTTACATTACATGTTGTAAAAAAAATATAGAAAGAAACTAAGTAAAACAAAAACTAAAAAAACAAATATACCTACATAGACAAAATGGGGACATCAATGTGAGGGTGGGGGATGCCAGCAGACACCATAGGACTTAGGGGGACAACTTGGAAAAGGCGTTTTCCTTTGAAGAAATCCTTTTTCATTTCTTTTTTCATTTGAAATGGAAAGGATCCCTTCAAAGGAAGAAAGTCTTTTCCATCTCTTTCTGCATGTTCATTTTTACATCGAATGATATATTGAAAATTGTTTTAAATGTTTTTTAATCAGAATATTTGCAACTAACATTTATTTCCTTGCATTGTAACAACTATTCTTTACAAGTTTAATGATGAGGTGATAAGTTTGAAGTCTTAAAGCATTGAATTTTGATTTTTATAGAAATTGATGGTGAATGAGACAGCCTTGAGTGATTTTTCTGATTGACTAAAATGTAATAGGACAGTCTCCTCTTGTAGTCATTAGTCTGTTTTGAGTTATCACAGGATCCAGTGTTCCTGAGGTGTTCTTTCATAGCTTTATAGGCTTTCCATTTGGTGGATGTGGCAACATCTCCATTATCTTTAGCCATAACATAAACTAAGATCTCTCTCTCTCTTTTCACTCATGCCAAAAAAGGTTTGTTTCTTAGAAGCATTGTATCCAGCTTTCAGGAAATGTATTTTGGGTGCTGTGGACCCCACACTGTAAGTAAGGGGACAGGAGTATGATCTGACAATATAATCATCTGATCTTCGATTTAATGGAGGTGTGGGTGATGGTGGGAAACTTCAAAGATCTAATTTACTGGCTGAACCATGGATAGGGAGACATTACAGAAATCTCTGTCTGAAGGGTGTAGAATGCATCATATATCAGTCAGTGCAAGATTGGTCATCATACACTGCACCACTTTCACAACCCTGTTATGAGCCTCTACTAGGGCACTGGTTCCATGTACTAAGGGATCTAAAGTCAGAGTAAAATAACCTCCTATGAGACAGGGAACACCTCCTGTCATAGCCTCCATGAGGGCTTGAGAGAAAGCTAGAAAGAAATTGGGGTCCTCCCTATTTGGGCCAACGATAGATCCCACTACTAAGTGACCCTGTTGTGTAGACAGACTCACCAACAACCAACACCCATCCTAATCTGAGGATTGACACATGATTTTCCATTGTAATTTCTTACAGAGTAGGATGGACTCGCCTCTTTTCAAGGTGCAACTGTGGGCTTCGGCTCCTATCCACTCCTCACAGAGCTTCTTGGCGTCATTATTTTTCAGTTTATTTTCCTGCAGTGTTGCTATCTGGGATCCCAGTTTGTTTGTTTTTTAAATGGAAAAGCATCACCTTTCTTTGATGGGTGAATTGAGCCCCCTGGTGTTCCAGGTAATTCAGTACACATCAACCAGTGGATGGAGTGGATGATCTAAAAACTTCAGGGCTAGATACCATGGAGAAGTAGAAATCCACCCAGGTACAGTGGAAGAGTGAACCTGGGCTTTACCAAGGTGCAGAAAATACCACCAGATATAAACCATGATACTAAACAACAGCCACAATACTACATATATACAAACAGTCATGTTATGTTATGCTAAACAATTCTCAACATTAATAAACATAAGGAGAAAATATAGTACCATGAAGAATGTCACTGACCAGTGGTTTAGCATTGGGACCTGTAGGATATAGGCAACATATGCATGGTGGACCAAGGATAATAACACAAGGGCCGGTATGAACTCACACAAAGCAAAGAATGTAGACAGGGTCCTTATCTGCAGTCAAATTCGATGTTTCTCTGTTTCCTAACATGTTACTGTGTTTTTCTGGTGTTTAGTGGCACCCTCATACTCCAACTGTTCTTTCCAAATTTGTATAAATACATTTTGTATAAATATATTTTGTCACCTTTATATATGTACTACTTTATATATGTTGTCAGCCCTAACTCTCACCCCATTACATGTGTAATGAAGCTGAGATGGTACAGTATAGGAGAATGGGGTGAGAGTTAGGCCCGATGACCCCAAGGCACACCTCAACGCCTGTTGGTGTATGGAGGGTGGGGCTGGAGTGGTCAGGATGGGGGAGGGGGGTGTTAGGGTTTGAAACCCTAACACCTTATTTCTTTACTTTTATAGAATCAAACCTAACTGATCCATTAACAAAGTTTTTTGCAATGAATTTCCTTACTTTTTGAGAAAGTGTAATCTTACCCTTATATGTTCTGAAGCTTAGGGCCCTCCAGGCCCTGTGTTCCCAGCAGTCTATAATGTATTATGGTTGCATCAAGGTCTTTCAACACTGAAAATGTCAGATCAAAATTTCAAATGCTGTGACCACAGCATGATGAGGAGAAAACAGCCAAAACAGGTGAAAAAAAGTGTCTTTTACATTTTTATGTTGGCTCGCCCTTACGCGTCAGCTGATATATTGCAGTAGTAGCAGATTTGGAGGTGGGGTCACCGTGGGCGAATGCAGAGCACACATTAGGAGGTGCATCCCTCATTCCCCAATAAGCTAGCTGCAGGCGCTGACAGCAGGTATACCTAATGTGGTGTCCAGATCTAAGAAAAGTTCCACTGCAATGACAGCCAAGCCCTTCCTGTTGAAACATTCCAAAACACATAGCGGCAGTGACTGGTGTCACTGCCTGTCACAATGCCATCGGCCTAATGTCCCTCCCATTGCAACTGGTGTGCTAAGGTGCCTAACCCTTTGGCATCATTCGCCCCCAAACAGTCTTTCTTTGCTGATAGGGGCCCCAATCCCTGTTGGCTTCTGTCCCCCCATTCCCAGTTCAATCTGCTGATGGGGTAGTCCACTCACCATTGGCATAATGCACCCCCCATTTGTTGTGTGCCGAGGGGGGTGCCCAGTCCCCCTCGGCTCTCCTGCCCCCACTGGTGTTTGCCAATGGGGGCGCCCAATCCCCCGTCGGCTACAGCCCCCCCAAAAAATACCTCAGGTGACATGTTGGGAGCCCACCCCAGTGTGCCAAATGTCCCTAAAATAAAAAAAAAGTCCCACAATGTTTTTTTTTCCTTTTGCCCCCTGTAAAACAGAAAAAGGTCCCTTGTCAAGTCTGGTGGCCCCTCCTACAACCCGCGCCCACCCTCTGCTCACCCCAACTGAACACCCCCCCACCCCATACAGTACTTACCTCCAGAGCCTGGCGCGATGATCTTCAGTGGACCAGGAACATGTCTGCACTCTTCAAAGCTGACTGCGAACTGAAGAAATGCTGGTAAGGTGCATAATGGCATAAATAGGTTTTTTTCAACTTTGGTGCATATCTCGGCCATTTGTGGGAATGTTTGCACCAAATTTTCAACATGGGGTTGTTCGGACCTCTCCTCATGAATTCAGTCACTGTCATGGTGTTATTCGGTCCTGAAAGGTGATTTTGTGGTCACTGCGTGGAATCACCTTTTGGGACTGATTAATGAAATGACAGTGCCACTGTTCATGAGGTGGGCTCTAAAAAAGCCTATGTTGCAAATTTGCTGGGAAAAATCCCCAAAATGGCTGTTTTAAGAGCATGCGCTGGCAGTTTCAATGCATGCTCGTAACTTCGTGAATTTGTAATATTTTCACTCCACATTTTCAAAATTGGCATTTTCCCACACCTCCTTATGAACAGTACAGCTGTCATTTTACATATCCTGGCTGAAATGTGTTTTTGCACGTCCGGTGCAATACAGCACGGTCACTGTGCGAAATCAGTTTTTGGGACAGTTTCAAGAAATGACGGTGAACCTGTTCATGAGCAGAGGTCCTAAAATGCCTTTGTTGAAAATTCGGTGATGAATGTCCATAGAATGACTGTGTTTCAAGCGTGAGTTTCACAGTTTCCACGCACCCTTGTAACTTCACAACTTTGCAATATTTCCATGCCAGATTTTCAACACTGGCTTTTTTTCACACATCCTTATGAACAGTATAGCTGTCATTTTTCACATCTTGCCCAAAACATGTTTTCTCACCTGTGCTGTACAATGGCGTGGTCACTGTGGGAAATCAACTTTTGGGACAAATTAACAAAATCACAGTGCCACTGTTCATGAGGGGAGGTCCCAAAATGCCTATATTGAAAATGTGTCTCTGCAGGGTGGAGGTGAGTTTGTTGTCAGTTCAATACTTCACTGCCATTCCTGTTATGCATCTCTGACTCCTGCACTACCAATGCCAATGCTAGCAAGATAACATTTGGCATTGACAAATGCTGGTTTCACTATGCACTGCACAAAACCAGTAACTCCAACTGAAATGAAACTTAGTACATCAAGAGAACTACCCCACAGGTCAGTGCATACCAACTTTTGTGCAAATCCATTGAATGGTTTCAAAGTTATTGAAGTGCAAAATTTGAGGTTTAACATTAAACTGCCAACTCAACCCTAACTATAGTGGTGCTACCACACCACTATGCATATATATACATACACATATATATATATATATATATATATATATATATATATATATATACACACACATATATACATATATATATATATATATATATACACACATATATATACATATATATATATACACATATATATCACATATATATATATATATATATATATATATATATATATATATATATGTATATATATGTTTATATGAAACTTGGTACCCCCACCTTCTGATTGTCATGCCTGTAAAATGTATGTCCCTTGTGTCTAGCGGCACCCCCACCCTCCAATGTCTCTCACTGTAATGTACCCTTCTGGAAAGGATTTTAGCAGAAAAAACAGGGAAATTGTTCATCAATTTTTTTTGTTTTACATCTGTTAAAAAAAAAGTTCAGTGGTGATACAATCCTCCACCAGCCTGACCTCCCAGATCCCACCCCTCTGCACCCTCCAATACCCCCACACACTTTCTCACTCACTTCAACAGGTCCCAGTGTGCAGATGCAGCCTCCCATTGAAGACACATCTCACTGCTGGAACCAGTGATTGCTATATGAGAAGTAAGGTAAGTGCAGTTCAATGCATTTCAATTAGATTTTCAACCGTACTTAACGTATTTGTCATACAGCAGTCTCTGGTTCCAGCAGCAAGGTGTGTTTTCAATGGAAGAGTGGATCTACACTCTGGAACCTGTTGAGATGAGTGAGGGTGTATGGGGAGGTCTTGGGGAGTGTGGGGTGGTGGGTACTCAGTGTGAGGTCAGAATGGTGGGGAGTCATATCAACAATAGAGGTTTTTTTTGAAAACTTTAAAACTGTAGACTTAAAAATCATTGATGGACCATTTACTTCTTGACAGCATTGGACCAGCATAGGAGAGTGTGGGGTGCCACTAGCCACATGATAACCAGACAGAAGAAGGGAGACAGACATTGGAAGGTGGGGGGTGCCACTAGACACCAGGAAATAAAAAAAATATAATGGTGGCAAAAAATGGATGGTGGTGGGGGGGGTTGGTGCCACCAGATACCAGGAAAAAAATAGTACAGGAAATACAAGAAAAATATAGAAAAAAAGCAAAAAAAGGGGATGGCAATTGAGGATTGGGTAAGACACCAGGGACACCTGGAAAAGATACAGAAAAGGCTTTTTTCATTTGAAAGAATCATTTTCCATTTCAATGGAAAAACAGAACAAAAATGATTCTTTCAAATAAAAAAAGAATTGCCCAAAAACTAAGTGGGAAATCCTCTTCCATGTGTACAGATCCTTTTTGTTTGAATGAAGAAATCATATGAAAAATTATCCCTTCGCATGAAGAAGGAATCAGGAAAAAACTAAGTCTGAAAACTTTTTTTGTGACAAGATATCCTTTTTTATTTGAACAAAAGTATCAGCCGTAAAAAGATCCCTTATCACAAAGAAGGAATCTTAAAAATGACTAAGTCCAAAATTTTTTTTCATGACAATGGATCTTTTTTTGTTCAAGGGATTTCTTTTTTTGTTCAAATGAAAAAGGAGTCATGAAAACCCCCATAAAAAGCCAAAGTAAAACATTATTTTTCATGACTCATGGTCCTTTTCCATTTGAACAAAAAAGGATTCACAAAAAGAAATCTTAGCGAGTGATGAAAATGGATTTAAAATGAAAAAAAAAATTTCAGGAACACTTATGACACCAGACAAATACATAATCCACTTAAGGGAGTTCTGATGAGTAAGATACATATGTTGATGTGTCTTGAGCACCTCATTTTTCTATGTTTTCAATAAATACATTTCAGAAAAACCTGAAAACAAGATGGAGGAAAATAAAAAAGGATTTTTTTCTTATAAAAAGGAATTGGCCCAGACAAAAAAAATCCTTTTTTTTTATCAAGTTCTTTTTACGTTCCAGGAATCTATCTAAAAAGCTGTACAGAGCATGCTCAGAAACTGAAATTTTTAAATTGTATAACTTTAGAACAGATTAATATGTTTTCACCAAACCAGTGAAAGGCACTTCTGTGGGCCAAGTCCTTTCTACCCTAAAAATTTCAGACCAAAATTCCAAAATGTCTGGGCACAGCACAATGACAAACAATGTGAAAAAAAACTGATTTTTTGTTTCATTTTTTCACTATGCACAGCTCAGAATCTGCAAAACTGACTGAAACAAAACTTGGCAAGTCAGGAGATCCACCCCACAAGACTGTGCATGAAAAATTACATGCAAATCCATTGAACACTTGCAAAGTTATTAAAGTGTAGAATCTGAAGTTTAACATAGAAACCCCTCCTCAGCCCTATCTATAGTACTGTATAATGTATGTATGTGTGTGTATATATATATAAATATATATATATATATATATATATATTTGCAGAAACCTCCATTAATGCATAAGTTAGGGTTAGTAGTACAGTGACAAAAGATTGGAAATTTGGTGTTAGGGTTCAGAACCCTAAATCTTCATTCACCCACCCCACTCCCCTCAACACACATGCAAGCAGGGGAAGGGCCAAGGCAACACAAGCAGAGAAAACCATCAGCAGGAAACAGAAAGAACATACAACTCTCTAAACATACTACAAGAGGCATCCATCATTATGGTCCCCCAACTGTATGAGTCCTGCCGCGATCCCAGTTTCTTGGGGGTATACACACATGCTGGGCAACCACAGGGGGATGGCCCACAGCATGCGTTGCTATATCACAAAGCATGGGAGTGTGAACCTGGAAGATTCCTATTTTCCAATTGGTAAATGCAAGTCAAATACAATGTATGCATAGTTACAGATAGCTAGTGATAATTTTCATCACCCCCATACACATTTTGTGTTGTAATTTGGTTTGTTTAGCTGCAGTTACCTTGGACAAATAAGAGATGGCAGTAATTGCAGTAATTCTGATTTTATGCCAGTAACACATAAAATGAACTGTGCTGGCATCCAAGTATAACCATTACATGTTGTCGCTCCATGGTTCAGGGAACCCAGTACTATGCCATCATGTAATGGTGATATTTGCATGGCAGAAACATAACATAGAAACATAGAATTTGACGACAGATAAGGACTGCTTGGCCCACCTAGTCTGCCCATTTCCCTACCTAATGGATACGTTGCAGATCCTAGTTAGCCAACAGCCTACTTCCTCCTACCCACCACTAGAATTGCCTTATGTCTGTCCCATGCATTCTTGAATTCCCCACTGCTTCTGACTCTACGACCTCCTCAAGAAGGTTGTTCCATGCATCCACAGCCCTCTCTGTGAAGAAATACTTCCTCACATTACCGCTGAGCCTTTCCCCTCTATCTTCAAATTGTGCCCCCTTGTTCTTGCACATCTCTTTTTCTGAAAGATGCTACCCTCTTGGACTTTGTTGATTCCTTTGAGGTATTTGAAAGTTTCTATCATGTTCCCCCTCTCCCTCCTTTCCTCGAGGCTATACATCTTCAGCTCCTTTACTCTTTCTTCATTTGTCTTCTGGTGCAGACTCTGCACCATTTTGGTTGTCCTCCTCTAGACAGCCTTCACCCTGTCTATGTCTTTGCAGAGATGGGGTCTCCAGAACTGTACACAGTATTCCAGATGTGGTCTTACCAACTGTCTGTACAGAGGGCCAACAACTTCCTGTTTTCTACTGGTGATGCCTTCCCCTATGCGTCCCAGTATCCCTCCAGCCCTTCTATTGTCTTCTTACATTGCTGGCCACCTTTAGGTTTTCTGATATGACTATCCCCAGGTCCCTTTCCATTTTTGTTGTTGTCAGTATCTCACCCCCCATTGTGTACACTTCCCCTGGGTTTTTGTTTCCGAGGTGCATTACTTTGCACTTCTTTGCATTGAATCTAAGCTAGCATACATTTGACCATTCTTCCAACTTTGCCACATCCCTTTTCATTTTTTCTACCCCACCTTGCATATCAACCCTGTTGCAGATCTTTGTGTCATCTGCAAAGAGACATACTTTCCCTTCCAGTCCCTCTGCAATGTCACTTATAAAGACATTAAAAAGGATTGGTCCCAGTACTGAACCCTGCGGTACCCCACTAGTAACCCTCCTCTCTTCACTGTGGAATCCATTTACTATTACCCACTGTGTCCTGTTGTCCAGCCAGTGTTTTACCCAGGCTACCACCCTGGGACCCACTCCCAGGCTGGCTAATTTGTTTATTAATCTTTTGTGTGAGACTTTTGTGTGTCAAATGCCTTGCTAAAGTCTAGGTAGGCCATGTCCACAGCCCATCCCTGGTCTACTGCTTTGGTCTGTAAATTTTGAGTCACATGGGCACTGTCTCACAAAACACGCCAACATGGTACCACAAATAGATGAAGCAACACATATTTTGAAGCACCACATACACATTGTTAACCGTAATAAGAGCTGTAGAGTCTCAAGTACCTTGGATGACAAATATATGCCAGCAATAATGTTGTTATTGCAATGCCATGCCACTGTCACATGTTAAAGTACAGTGCTATCATGCAATTATCACTATATAGGGACTACTGGATGGACAACTATACACAACCAGTGTGTTCTGCCACAGAGGGGTTCTGATTCACTCTGACCTTGAGAGTGAAGATAGAAAGGTCTGTGGGAATCAGACTCCGAGGTGGCAGAACACACTGGTTTTGCATAAAGTTGCTCATCCTATATTTTTTATAGTGTATAGTATTATGTAAAATCTGTGCATCATGTTTTTTTTTTAATTCGAATTTTATTAAAGTTTCCAATACAGAGAATGAATCAAAACAGTGTATAACATGACCCCATACATCGGATACAAGATGCAGAATGATTCGCTCTCCCTACCCCTCCCGCCCAACCCAGCCCCCACTCTGAACAACCCAGTGCCTCTTTACACCTTTAATACTATACCTGTGAATATAGCCTAATAGTGCTTAAACTTGAAGTACATAGAGAGTTTGCAGTGGGCCCCAAATCCTATCAAACTTCTTAAGTTTGTTATATAGACTGGCAATAGTCCTTTCAGTTCTGAGATTTGCAAGTAACTCCTGAAGCCATTCAACATATGTTGGTACCTCCGTATCCTTCCAGTGTCTTAACACCACCTTTTTAACAGACATCGACATCAAAGTTGTTCACCACCGAAATGGAGGAGAAGTCCCCAATAAGGCATATTTCGGGGGTGAACAGGTCTGAGAGCCCAACAGAGGATCAACACGCTGTTTAATCGCAGTCCAGAGTGGGATGACTTTAGAACAGCTCCAGAAAATATGGAGACAATCTCCTTCTTAAGACTGACATCTTGTGCAAAGGGGAGAGGACACAAGACCAAGCCTAGCAAGTTTCTACGGAGAATAATAAATATTGTGCAAGATTTTGAATTGCATTAATCTGAGTCTATCCTGCTTGAGAAACTTATGGCAACTTTGCCACAAGAGAGACCAATCCAGATCTCTGCCCTGAAAGAGAGAGGCCCCAATGGAGACGGGAGCATAATTGTCAGGGTAGGCCCAGGTAAAGAGAGCACTGTATATTTCACATACGGCATGAGACAGACCCGCCAGCTCCGTTAAGGTAACCTGAAAACTGATATGAGGAGCTGGGGGGGGGGGGTCAAAACCATTACCTTAACCAGGAGATGATGAAACTGGAAAATCTTGAAGATACTTGTACGAGGTATCGCAAACTTACACATAATATCAGCTGAAGAATATCATTGACTATTGGGTGACATGAACTCCTCTAAACGGCAGTTTTCTATCTGAGGAAGCCAGGTGGCTGGGAGAGGCTTACCTTCTAATAAAAAATCGGGACTACCTATTACGGTTGAAATAAGTCCTTGAGATTCTTATATCTCAGGAATGCACACAACTGAATATGAACCTTGATTGAAACAGCTACAGGGGAACTACGTAGAGACTCTGGTAGGGAACTAACCTTGGTATATAACAGCGCAGTGGGGGAAAAAATGTGTCTTTTAATGGAGGCAGACTCGACAGCTAACCAAGTCGGGATATATGTAGCAGCCGTGGACAGTTGATCCACGGTCAGCCATCTGAGATATTTATTGGCCTTACTGGCCCAGTAATATAGCCCGATATGAGGAAGTCTTAAACCTCCTTTGGCCTTCGGGGCTGCTAATTTATGGAATGCCATCCTGGCCTTCTTATCGCCCCATATAAAAGTGGAGATCATACCATGCACTTTTTAGCCCAGGACAGGGGAAGCCATATATTTAACATGTTGAGGGGGTAGAACAGATGAGGGAATAAGTTCATTTTGATTAAATTTATTCTGCCCCATAGAGAGAGGGGAAGTAGGGTCCACCTATGAAGGTCAAGATCTATTTTGTGTACCAGTGCATCGATATTTAATTGTCTGAGCCGCGTTGAGTCCCTTGTTAAAAGAAGCCCCAGGTATTTAACATAGTCGGACTTCCAGGTAAGTCAAAACACAATAATATCCTGTTTGCAAACCCTATGGTTAAGAGGAAAAACCACAGTCTTTCCTACATTAAGTTTATAGTTTGAGACCTTACTAAAATCCTCTTTTAGCTTTAGGATAGCGGGAATGGGTGTGAGTGGGTGTGTTACCTGTAGCAGAAGATCATCTGCATAGGCCGCCACTTTATCCGTCTGCTCCTCTAGAGAGATACCCGATATGCCCTGGGCACCTGATAACCTCCTGATAAGTGGCTCTAAATAAATGTTGAAGAGAAGGGGAGATAAGGGACACCCCTGTCTCATCCCTACATGCAAGTTTAAAGAGCTAGAAATAACCCCGTTACATGAAATTCTGGCAGAGGGAAACTTGTATAAAGAACTAACCCAATTCCAGAATTCCGTGGGAAAACAGAAAACTTCCATTGTAACAAATAGGTAATCCCAATGGACTCTGTTAAACGCCTTCTCAGCATCCAGCAAGATCAAGACCATTGGATGAGGAGCATCCTTGGATGCCAGGAAGACGTGAGACAGAGCCCTCAGATGGTCAACCGATGATCTCCCTTTCATAAAATCAACCTGATCTGCCCCGATTAGAAAGTGAAGTACTGCCTCCACTCGGTCGGTTGGTAATCTTGCCAGAATTTTAATGCCATGGTTAAGTAGGGAGATCAGTCTATAACTTGAAACCTGATCCGACGGTCTGTCTGGTTTGGGCAACAAGACTATCAGCGCCTCAAAAAGGGAGGGATCAGACACCTGACCAGAGATAATAGCCTGGAAAAGCGGCAGCAAAATGGGAATCAGTTGTTTAGAGAAAGCCTTTTAAAAAGTGGAAGTAAACCCATCAGGGCCTGGAGATTTATTGGATGGGAGAGATTTGATTACGCTTTCAATCTCACCCTCAGAGATGAGAGACTCCAGAATGTTTTGCTGGGATTGTGTAAGAGTTGGCAACTGTAAATCACTCAGATATTCATAAAGTCTTTCCTTAGATGGGGATTGGCCATAGGGCCATATAAATCCTGGAAATACTTTGTAAACTCCTCCACTATCTCTGAGGGCGAGACCTTAAGGGAATTGTCATTAGGAGAATGGATAGCAGGAATGAGTCTGGCGGATTCCTTTTGCTTAATATGCAGCGCTAGCATTCTGCCCGCCTTCTCACCTTGATCGGTATATACCACTTTTGTTTTCAAAATTGCAAATTCAGCTTGTTCCATTAGCATTGCTAGGTAGGCTTCTCTCAATTTCATTATGTCTTGTTTGAATGTCTCAGAAGAAGATGGAGAAAGAGCAGTCTCCATACTCCTAATTTGAGATAGGAGGTCAGAAATCCGAGATGCTCTCTCCCCCTTTTCTTTTTCGATGTTAGACCAATTATAATACCCCTTAAATACACTTTACAGGCACCCCAAATCATATCAGGCTTCCCCATGGAGTTAGAATTAGAAGAAATAAACTGCTCTATTTGGGATGTTATATACTGAACCATATTTGGCTTCTTCAGAATTTGGTTATTCAACTTACACCTGCCCCCTTTATTTGGCAATGAAGCTAGGGCTATTAGGCAGGTGACCACAGAGTGATCCAACTGGGGCCCTGAGACAATACTAGAACTTATAACCCCTGGTAAAAGGGTTTGAGAAATGAGGATATAATCAATCCTCGAGGAAGCTGAATGCACCAGAGAAACAAAAGTGTACTCCCTTGCATTGGGATGTGATACACGCCATATATCACAAAGACCTATGGAGTCCATCAGGTCCCTGAAGGCTCTTTGTGTCAGAGAAAGACCTTGGTGGGATTGACCCAACCTGTCAAAAGCCTGATCACAAACAAGATTAAAATCACCCCCTATGACCATGGGGGTATCCAGAAATGGGGTTAGAGCTTTTATTATCTGAACAAAAAAGCAAGGGGAGTCTACATTAGGGCCATATATAGCACCCAGGACAATGTCCAGGGTATATAATCTGCCTTTTACAAACAAGAATCTGCCCAAAGGGTCAGATATAACTTGAAGAGGTTTAAACGGAACTGACCTATGCAGAAAGATCATGACCCCTCTACTGTGGGTCTTACCCTCCGCTGCAAACATCTGCCCAATTTGTTGCCGTCTCATTTTGTCAGCCTCCCTCTTGAGCAAATGCATCTCCTGCAAAAACATAATTTCTGCCTTCAGATGGTTTATAGGTTTCAGAATTTTATATTGCTTGGTCTTGTGCCTCACCCCCTTAATGTTCCAACTGATAAATTGAATGTTTCTAGCCATCAGTCATGTTGCCAGTCAGAAATCTTCCAAAGCACACATTTACTTGTATTTCCCATCTGTACTACTCCAAACATGATGTGTGCTGGGTTGTTCTACCTTCCCCCCAATTCTGCCTCCACTAAATCCATTCCCCCAGCCACCCCCAAAACCCCCACCAAGCACCCCATAAGCCCTAACCCCTCCTCCCACACCTCCCATATTTTGCATGGTACATGGTGACCGGCAGACTGAAAAATTCCTCTCCCCCAACCACCCCACCCTCATAAAGCAGGAAGCAGAAACAGAATTACCCCTCATAATCAGAACACTCCATAGAAAATAACCTATTCTCAGCAGTGATTGCCTGACAACACCCCTAAATAGTACCGTGGAATTGACTATACTAGCCCCTTAGAGGAAGTGATCCTCCCTGTAGAAACCCCACGAGCCGTACAACAATGTGGCCTGCAGAGCGCAAGGCGTATAACACATTGGTATCATGTGTAAAAATTAATCTCAGATGCCCTCTTGTGGCGCAACCCACGAACATCAGGTATTGATGGCCAAGGGCAGGCAGACCATTACTACCCTCTGTAATATGGAGGAGAACTGAGAGCTCCAGAGTCGCTGTCCAGACCACATTTCTTAGATCAAAGACAGTGACTGTCACAGTTCTAAAAGGGGGATTTAAGAAAAGGAAAAAAAAATGGAATCCTCCAGAGACAGCACTTAAGAAGGGTTATAGAGAAGGGGCAAACCAACGCCCAGTAAAGGCGTACAAAAACCCTGGTGCAATCATCTCTCCTTAAATGCGGGATCCCCCTTGGTATTCAGACTAAACATATTTATTACCCGATAGTGACAGGGAATGAGAAAGGGAGGGAAGCCTGAAAAGAAACGGGCCATACTAACAGGACCAGGAAGAGACCGCAATTGCAAACAGAGTCTCATATTAACATCCGAGAGAACTAATCATTGCCCCCCCCATTGACATGAGATCGGGACAACACTCCTGAAAAAATGGGTTACCGGAACTAACAAATTGGGACTTAACATGGGAACAGTGACCCCACTCAGGTACTCGTTAATTGAAACCAGAAAGAATGCATATGAGCTGGCTAACACTTGACTTGTGAGCCAAAAATGAAACTGGGTTGAGCCAGAGTAAAAAGTGAGAGTCAACAAAATATTAGGTAGTCCTGGAGATGAGAACCAAATCGGGAACGAAATGTCCATTTTTTATCAGAAAGAGGACCCCACTTGAGAGCTGTAGTGTAAGGTTAAGTAGCCAGCTGCAGAGTTTGTCAGTGGCATGGCCCCAAAAATATTGTAGTGAATTATGATTTGCTGCAGCTAGACAACACCACCACATGGAAACTCGGCATAGCTCTCTACACCAGTTCAGTTCTCATGTAGGCTTGAATAGATCAGGAAGCACTTCTTTGAGCCCAACGGATGCCATCTCCGCCTCCTCATAGGTCACCCAGGAGCCATTCAGGCAAACTTGAAGCCTTCAGGAAAACCCATGCGAAACTTGATTCCAGCGGAGATCAGCTTGAGGACCACATTATGAAACATAGCTCTTTTCTGACGCACAGATAAGGGCAGATCTTGTGCCACCCTCAGTTTTTTACCTTCCCATTGCAAATCTTTCACCTCCTTGACCTTGTATAAAAAATGCTGTCGCTCCTGGAAGTTTAGAAAATGAAATATGAATGACCTGGGGGGAGCCCCAACTGGGGGAGGAGGGCACAGTGCACGATGAGATCTTTCTATGATGTAGCTAGCACCGAAGGGAGAAGGGCCTGCCACCTTCTCCACAAACTTTTTAATAAACTTGATGGGGTCTGAGCCCTCTTTGCCCTCAGGCAAGCCGATAATTACTGCATTGTTACGGCGACTGCGCCCCTCCAGGTCTTCCACTTTGTTCTCCATCTTCACTAGCCTTTGCCTCAGGGCCACTAACTCCCGATCAGCTTTATCTTGCTTCTTTTCCACAGATTGTATACATACTTCATTGTCAGCAGTCTTCTTGGAGAGCTCCTCCAGGGTGTTAGAGATGCTTTTAATTTCCCCTGCCATATTCTGCATTTCAGCCTTAAAAGGCTGAAACTCCTCTAGAAACCTCAAGAGGGTGAGAAGATCTGAAACAGGGCACTTAGCGGTGGCAGGCAGTGAGGATTGTGAGAAGGAGGCCCTGGCTTTCTTGGAGGCCTTCTCGGGTGTTGCAGGAGGCGTATGTTTGGAAGCAGTTTTCCGCATCTCCTCGTCCATCGATTCCTTATAAAAAGGTCAGAAGCATTCAGGAAGGCGACAGACAGGCGATCTTTGGTAAAGGACACCAAAAAACAGGATTTTGAAGGGTAAATAACGGGCGGTAGGTCAGAGCGGGCAGAGAGGCGCCCTACACAGCGCAGCACATCACGTGACTTCCGTGTGCATCACGTTTTATTCTGTTTCACAATGTAACTGGCTCATGCAGTCTTTAGAGATTCTAGAATGCTGTTCTGCCACAGAAGTGAACAATCACATTCCATGACCTTTGAACCATGGGACAACAGCATTTTGGAATGGATGGATTGCTATATATAACAATGCTGTACTATTCACTATTATATGATGGTGGTCTCTGCACCTCGTCATGACATAATGGTGACATCAGCATACCACTACTGGGCCAATACATATTGATAGACATACTGTATGTGTACTGTAGTACGAGAAAAGACAATGTGTTACCACAGAAATATGAAGCTGCTGATATCCCACAACACCTGTACATATTTGTTACTGTTATATGTTTTTTTTTCAGGTGCAGTCACCTTGCATTATCAAGTGATGTTGGCAATTCTGCTGTTAAAGTAGTGTCATATTTAAGCAATAAGCCACGAGGGGGTGTGGGTTATCAGGGGATTTACCACATCTGGAGTGGTTTGCCCACGAGGCGCAGCCGAGTGGGTAAATCCTCACCAGCCATGGTAAATCTCCCAATAACCCACATCCTCAGAGTGGCTTATTGCGATTACACCAAGGTAAATTTTTTTCTATAATAAAATACAACTTTTAAAGAGGTTGCTGTGTATTTTTATTTTTATTGTATTTATTCCTGTGTTGCAGATGACCATTTGCTCTATTATTTGCTCATCAGCCAGTGATTACCAGTGGATTTACACCAGTGGTAAACTGCCAATCTGACCATTTCATTGACTGTTTAATTATGTCCATGGTATAATGAAAAATACCGCACTGACATGACATTTGCATGCCAGTACAGGGTCTTCCAATATTGGTACCAGAGATAGATTACACTTCTGACAATTTTAGCTCCTCCACTCTGATACAGTCAATCTTATGGGGCATCCCCCATGGCTGTCCAGCATGTGTGTGTAACCCCAAGACACTGGGATGGCAGCAGAACTCATACAGTTGATGGACCATTATGATGGATGTCTCTTGTACTATGTTTAGAGAGTTGTATGTTCTTTTTGTTACCTGATAATGGTTGTCTCTGATTGGTTGTATTGCCTTGGCCCTTCCCCTGCTTGTATGTGTGCATGTGGGGTGGGATGGAGGTGAGTAGTTACTGTTCTGAACCCTAACACTGAATTTCCAAGCTTCTGTTGCTGTAATACCACCCTAACTGATGAAAAAGAGATGTGCAAGAACAAGGGGACACAATTTGAAGAGAGAGGGGGGACGACTCAGTGGCAATGTGAGGAAGTATTTTTTTCACAGAGAGGATGGTGGACGCATGGAACAGCCTTTCTGAGGAGGTTGTGGGGTCTAAAACTGTGGGATAATTCAAGAATGCATGGGACAGACATAAGGCAATTTTTGTGGGGGGTAGGAAGAAATAGGCTGTTGGTTAAATAAGATCTGCAGCTTATCCTCTAGGTAGGGAAATGGGCAGACTAGGTGGGCCAAGTGGTCCTTATCTGACGTCAAAGTCTATGTTTCTATGTTTCTCTATTAACAGAGTTTTTTGCAATTAATTTCCCTTCCTTTTTCAAATGATGTATAGTCACAGCTAAATACATGGTCAGATATTTCCTGAAATGTCTGTGATATTTCTAGAGAAGTCTCCTGCATTCTGCATTTCCACAGTAAGGGCAGTAGAGAGAAACTCTTAAGAAATTTTGCAGAATATCTGGAAATATCTGACCATGTCTTTGAATACTACTGTAGTACTATATCATTAAACTACTTTGGGACCTGCACATATTATTCAATGTACTGTTACATGAATTACACCTTGCTTATCTGTTCAAACTTTGTGGTAACAACCACACATATACATATATTGATACACAGGGACACATGCTCCCCTCCCCAACAATAAATTGCACTCTGTTGTATTTCTTTTTGTTTATGTCAATTTAGGTTAGATGAACCACACATGGTGGTAATTCGGATTCTATGCTACTGTAATAGTCAGGGTAATAATTTTATTACTGTTCATGTTTTGTTTTATTTACCAGACATATTCATATTGGTAAACATGTGCTTGGGCCCCTACCCACCCCATACACAAACAACACACTCACTCTATTATTTAATTTGTCTCTGTTCAGGTACCCTAGATGCTGAACAGATGTTGGTGTTTATATTAATATTATACTCTAAATTCAACATAAGAGCTTGTACACCACCCGCCCTCCCATCCACCATCCACGACACCTTTATCCTTAGATGTGTTCACACTAACATAATTGTGTGGATCCTTTGGTGAATCCTTTGTATGTTTTCAGTGACATTTTGTATTGATCACAGTGTTCCGTTTTCTGTTTTATGATAACTAGAATAATTACACTTAAATAGAACACTGACATCATAAAAAAAAACATACTATAACTAACATAATGCGTAAGGGAAACACAGACACAAGTAAGTTATAAATAATAATTTATTAATAAAAATGCCAAATTGTTATATGAGCCAAATTAGGTAATTATAGTAAGTCAGCCTCATATCACAATTTTTAATCATGATAAGGAAAAATGTTTGTTGCTAATATTGTCAATGTGTGACTGAGTCAGTTAATGTTTCTGGAGGGGATGAAAAAACAAATGTTGATTTTAGATCTTCAAAGTAAGTAAAATGTCAACAATGCATCCCAAATATGGATGGCATTTTTGCAACCATCAGTAAATATATGTAAATCATTGCATCTAGAAAATTCCGCAGTGACCCTTTAATGAAGGTGATCCAAATAAAGCATCAGTAACATAAAATGAACTGAAATGAATATCAGTGTCTGATTTACATTGCTTAATATCAAGGCATTGTCTATAAAAGCCATACCATTCTTTAATTAGTATCATAATATACTGTAAATGTAGTAACAATCAGTAACAGAACATGCAATAATACATAATGTCTACTAATACATACTGTCATGAACAGGTGCAATTTCGACATCAACTTATGTTACAGAGAAAACTATGTACTTAATTATGTTACATAAAATGTATAAAAAAATCTGTTGTTAAATTAAGCTGAAATGTCCACATACTAATAGTAATGTTAAACAGTTTATTACCTTACAAATCATGGACTAGGTACTAACTTTTTTTTAAGATCTGTATTTACTAACATGTTAACGGTTATGCATATAGTAATGACACATACATTTTCTGTACTTTTATTAAGACATAAAAAGTACTATTATTTCATTCAAATGCATTAATGTGCTACTATATGAAATCATTATCTATTATTTATTACTGTCTCCATCACTAAGCATTATTATCTCACAAATTTACAAATATACAATAAAAATAACCATGTATACGAATTTACAATGAACATATACAGCTGTACAACTACAGTGTATGGGTACTGTAATCATATGGTAGTGTAGTGTTGCATTGTAAATATATGTAAATAATAAAAGTATTACTTGTTACAAGCAACATAGAGCTACCTTTCAGTTGTGTACTGCAGCTGCATTACCACAGACGTTAGTGTAATAGTCATAAGTACACTAACATTTAAAGTCTGTAATGTAAGATATGTAGCTACAGTACTGAACACTAATAAATATGGATCACTGTATTATAGTTAGTCAATGTATTACATCTTAACAATAACTACATATGATGAACTATGCCAGAATAAATTACATAGTGTAGTTTCAAGGGCATGTCCATGTGCAACACATTTAGCCACAAGAGTGCTGTAACACATGTCAGTACATACTGCAGATTTAAAGATATAATGCAGCTTGCCAGCAAAGAGAAGCACAGTCTGTTTTGTCATATAGTGATCTGAACATTGTACAACCCCATAGGTGAAACATGATAAGTGATACACCTAGTCTGCACTGCTGTTGACCCACTTAAACCATGCATATTGCATAAATCATGTCATTACCAATAGATGTTGTATAATGTATAAATACAAATTCAGTACTAAACATATTTTCTCTTTCAGATGTTACTGACAAAGGAAAGACATCAGTCACATTATAAATATAGGCTGTGTATCACATACACAGTTCTACAGTCTTACAGATGTATGTGGCATGTACTACATCTACCCTTCTCCTTGATGAAGGTCACTAAAATCCCTCAGAATCAATACATAAGCATCTTTTAATTTATGAGGTAGTCTCTGTTTAAAAATACTTATGTAGTGAGTGCACTCCACTCAACCAGTACTGTTCCTGAGCCAAGTAACATAGTGGCCAGCATGCATAGATTGTCCATGGTGGAAAATCACAGCATAAGTATCAAATCTGGTTTGACTCTGGATGACTCTACCAGTTGTAAAGTCTGTGATGGGTGTGTCAACTCTTAGTCCATGTAAGTCAAATCTCAGCAAAACAAGGAAAAGGTACTGAGAAGAGGTTCTAATCCATACAGTTTGCGTACACTCTCGACCACACCTAGTACACCAGCATCCATGGTGTGCATTTCTAAACAGGTCTCTGAAATTGACAGTATGTGACTGTGGTACATACAAAGAAATAATGCTCTGTACTGTCAGTAGTGGAGAGACTTAATTAACAATGGTCAATCAGCCAAGAGTTATGTCTCTTGACAAGACAACTTTCCAAGCCTTTAACTTTGTAAATGTCTCATGTTCTATCAGGCGGTATGTCAGTCTTGTAGTCGTACCACTTAACAACATGAAAGAGGCAAATAATATCCATGCTACTGATTCTCTTGGGGTAGTATGTATTGATCAGGTTGTTCTTCAAGATATTTCTGGAAGAATGTGAGACAGTGTCTTCAAAACCAGTTACCACAAACATGATGTGATTGACCTACTGGAGCTGGCAATTTCCTCTCAAAGATCATGCAAGATTGTCTGCTCATGTTTCATTATGTACGAAGTGATGTACCGAACAAGAGCCAAAGAGTTGACAGCAACAAACTGCACATCAGTATTCACTTGCCACATCGGTAGAAGGGTAGGGTTGTAATCATTTATGTACACCTCATTCTCTGTATGGGTAACTCAAAGACCCCCTTGGTGGACTTTGCCTTGAGGTGATGATGCATTGCAGAGAATAGTTCATTCATGCAACCATGCTTGCAGGCCCATCTAGGGAAGCCACATCAACATCTGGTGTAGCAGTCAGCATGACTCTTTACTGCTCTACAGCAATGCTAGCCACAGAGATGCCATTGTAACTTTTGCACCAGCTTCCACAGTGAAGGACTATCAAATTTATTGGGTATGTGGCAAGTGACGTACTGTTTAATAAAGCTCAGAACTTTTGCAGCTTCATTCTCGACAATGCTTGGAGCATCCTTAATCCACAGCAACATATGGATATGAGGAGCACCAATGCCTGACACTCCATCCTGAAAAAGTAGTGTTTAACCAGACCTAGAGGTAGATTGTCCTTTGACGAAATGAATTTCAGGATGTCATGGAAACATTGGTAAAAATGTCAGGATACTGAAACTGGTCTAGTGAAAACATATCACCAAGAGTCATAGATGAAATGCTAGCAGTATCAGTGTTGGTCCACTTGAGTAGATCAATCAACTCATCCCAGCTATATCATTTTAAAAGTGCAGTAACCCAGTCCAGTCCAGTCCCATGGGTGTATTGGGGCATTATTGCACTTCCTGGCTGGTTGAAGTCACTCAGGCAAGCCCTCATGCCTCACAATGCACCTGGGGCATGCATTAATGCCCCGATACACCCATGGTCAGTCGAGGGTTATAGCATACTGGATGCAGAGAGAATACTGAGCTCACTCTCCCATAACATGTGGAACAAATATTGAATGTTTCTCTGAAGTTTGCCATCCTTATTCAAAACTCTTGATGTCTGGTACTCAGCACCAGGTACACGCACTTCACATGCTTCCAAATGACCACCTGTACCTTGTGGAAGCAAATCAGGAAAGCAGTGTTCTTCCAATGTGGCCTCCCAGATTCTGACAGGAGCACCTTCTACCCGTTTCATCTGATAAAGGTCAATATTGTCTCCAGCTCAGTTTCTTCCATGTAGAGGGTGAATTGTGTGCTGCTCATATACACTTTCATTTGTTGCAACATCAGCCTTCTCGATCACTGGCTTCCTCATGTCCAGCACTCCAAACTGAACAGACATATTGCTCAATTCATCAATATCAAAGTCTGCATAAAAGGGATTATTACTCTTCAGGTACCTGCAAGCACTTCTCACCTTCCCCACACTGACAACATTGTGGGAACACCCTTAAGCAGAATTACCATACTGTTTTCATTAGAGATTGCTTCCACATTCTCTAGCAGAGGTAGTGGCAGATACATGATGGCATCCTTCAGAGACATCAAAAGCTCTTTCTGGGTCATGTTCCATGACCTAGTATTCAAGCATAGAATGGTCTGGAATGGTTTCATAGTTTATATGAGATTACATTCAAAAATATTCAACACAGCAATCTCAGTGGCTGTCACATCTGCCTCCATGTTGTTGAGCACAGACCTTGGTGGCATTGTGTCATGTTTCACCTTATTAAAACAGTACTGACACATAATAACTTTTGGGTCTAGGTCAAAGTCATTCTGTATCCGTAAGAATGCCAACGATCATGTCCAAATGTCATTCAAAGTCTGACTCTTTTCCAGATCAACAGTGACAACCTGTTTTCTGTAAAACAGTCTGTGGCATGAGACACAAAACAGAGTCAAATTTCTCTTTCATTGCCAACTCCAATGTGTCAATGGGCTGGCTGTAGGTTTTATTGATCTCTACTTCCCTGAGGGAGACACTGCATAAATCAGTAGTGGAGGTTTCATTAGAGAGTTCATCACAAACATTTGTACTATGTTGCACATCTCTAATGATGGCCATGGCACATCTCTTTTCAACTGCATACAACAACTCATTAAGCAGTGTGTAAATAGACATAGCTTTTCTGACTTTGTAGATTCTGTGTACAAAGTTGCACATAGCTGTATTGAGAACAGCTACCATACACATGTGGTGTAACACACTATTACAGACACCACTGTCCAAGCATGCAAAGGAATGGCCCAGCAGTACAGTATGTGGACAAATGGTGCAGTGGTCAGTGGTCTAAAACAACTTGTATGTCTGTGTCCATTTAGCAACAACAAAGGGATCTGGTATGTTTGCTAGACTCTTTAAATCCCAATGCACAGTTTCCCATCTCAGTTTTCACAATTGTGTCAAAATACCGACTATCATGCTACTAACTGTTGAAATCCCATCTCTCCAATTACTAGTCCCGAGTAGTCCTTCCCACTAAATTCCTGCCATCCTGAACCTAAGAACTTTGAGCTGGGGTCACCGAAAAGCCTTTACTTCCTCCAGGAAAATCAGAGGACATCTGGAAATTAACTATAAACTTCAGACATGGGTAATGTAAAAAACAAAATAAGTACTTTAATGTGTTATTCTTGCCAATCAAAAATAATTTCTTTGTTTACCGACTGTTGAAATCCCATCTCTCCAACTACCATCCCTGAGTAGTCCTTCCCACTAAATTCCTGCCATCCTGAACCAAGGAACTTTGAGCTGGTGGTACCGAAAAGCCCTCATTTCCTCCAGTGAAATCAGGAGACATCTGGAAATTAACTACAAACTTTGGACATGGGTAATGTAAAAAAAAAAAAAAAAAATGTTGCATTAATGTGTTATTCCTGCCAATCAAAAATCAATTCTTTGCTTTGCTGCAAGGGTTGGTGAGCTCTGTCAGTCCATCCATTGTGTGGGGATGTGGGAGTAGGGTGGCCTTGCCGAGTAAATCTTTTATCTTTTTCTGTAGCCCCTGTTCTCAAGTTTTGTTTAAACTTTGAGATGTTTGCGGCTGTTGCTGAATGCCAACTCTATGATGACTTGAATTGACTAACCCCTTCTACTCTCGGGCAATATTTTCTTGGCTTTTTAACTGACATGGTAATTAGATCCCAAACTCCTGCTGCTCTTGCCAATATGCTAATATTGCCTCACCTCCACCTATAGCCTGAGCTCAGCTGATAAATCTCTTCTCCAAATGTGTAGGTTCAAAACGTCCACGGGATCTAGCGCCTTCTCTCACTCTGCCCCTCAGTTCTGGAACTCCCTACTGCAGTCATTATGGGAGGCTAGTTCCCACACCACTTTAAAAAGGAACTGCAGCACTTCCTTTCCTTATCTAACCCCTGTACATGCTTTGACCCACCTTAACTCTCAGCTGCACTCTTGCCTGCTCCCTAACCTCTGATAAGCTTCTACTCCCATCTAGCTGAGCTGGACCTCCAGCCCTGCCCTGACCCTACATTTATGAGGCTAGAACTTATATGAGTAATTAGAATGTCTTTAAATACTGAAGACTGCCTACATTCTAATATGATGCTCACATAATTCTATTGTGTATCGTGCACTGTTATTTCAACTTAGCGTAACTCTGTACTTGCCTTCCTGTTACCTATTGCATATTACTGTTCTGGCCTCATACTTAGTGGCCTTACAGAACTTATTATTAAATTTGTAATGTGTTCACCCTTTTTTTTTATTTATGACCTACCTGCTGTGTATTGTGTTTGCCTGTTTTATTCCTTTCTGATTGTTGTATTCTCCCTGGTCGTGCCAGAATATAGTCATATTATGGCTAGTGTATCTATCAGGTTAACATAAATTAAATAAATACATCAATAAATAAAATACAGTGAGTAAAACAAAAAGGAAAATAGTCAGTCTAATGCTAGGCTGAAGCAATTGAAAGCTGCAATAATTGTATTTTTTTTCATAAGGATGTCAGAAATTCAGTGGAAAGTACAGGTAGCAATAGTTTTAATTTTGACCACAAACATTGCAAGACATTTGCCCAACTCTTTAAATCCCTCCATTGTAATTTGTGATGGTCAGAATTATAATAGTAAGGAACTTGAGAGGTGATATTTTGACCATGTCGGGAATATGGGGGCGGGCATGTCAGGTTTTCATGAGTCGGGCAAATGTATACATCCCCAACAAAGAGATTCACAAACTGAGCAATAGAAACATAGACTTTGATAGCAGATAAGGATCGCTTGCCCAACCGTTCTACCCATTTCCCTACCTACTGGATAAGCTGCAGATCCTAGTTTTACCAAAAGCCTACTTCATCCTACCTCCCACTAGAATTGCCTTATGTCTATACCGTGCATTCTTAAATTCCCCCACTGTTTTTGACCCCACAACCTCCTCAGGAAGGCCATTCTATGCATCCACCACCCTGTCTGTAAAAAAAAATATTTCCTCACATTGCCCCTGAGTCATTATCCCCATCTTCAAATTGTGCTCTCTTCTTCTTGCATGTCTCTTTTTCTGAAAAATGGTACCCTCTGGAACTTTGTTGATTCCCTTGAGGTACTTGAAATTTTCTATTATGACCCTCCTCTGTCTCCTTTCCTCGAGGGTATACATATTAACCTTTGCTGTGTCACAGACTGATATAGTATTCCAGAATCCCTATAAGTTCTAATTCTGTTCTCAGCCCAAGAGTTAAGCTCTTTTAGTCTCTATTCATATGGCTTCTGGTGTAGACCCTGCATCATTTTAGTTGCCTCCTCTGGACTGCCTCCATCCTGTCTATGTCCATGTGGAGATGGGGTCTCCAGAACTGCATGCAGTACTCCAGATGGGGTCTCAACAACTGTCTGTACAAAGGGATAATAACTTCCTCTTTTCTACTGGTTATGCCTCTCTCTATGCATCCCAGTATCCCCCCAGCACTCCTTACTGTCTTCTCACATTGCTTGCCTACCTTTAGCTCATCTGATATGACTATCCATCACCATTGTGTACTCTTCCTTTTGTTTTTTGTTTCCCAGGTGAATTACTTTGCACTTCTTTGCATTGAATCTAAGCTGCTATACTTTTGACCATTCTACCAATCTTGCCAAATCCCTTCTCATCCTTTCCACCCGGCCTTGTGTATCATCCCTGTTGCATATCTTTGTATCATCTGAAAAGAGGCATACTTTCTCTTCCAGTCCCTCTGCAACTTCACCTATAAAGACATTAAAAAGAACCGGTCCCAGTACTGAACCCTGCTGTACCCTGCTAGTCACCCCCCTTTCTTCAGAGTGGACCCTGTTTACTATTATCCTCTGTATCCTGTTGTCCAGACAGTTTTTTACCCAGATTACCAACCTGGGACCCACTCCCAGGCTGGCTAACTTGTTTATTAATCTTTTGTGTGGGACTTTGTCAAATGCCTTGCTAAAGTCAGTAGGCCACGTCCAAAGCCTGTCCCTGGTCTACTACTTTGGTCACCAAATCAAGGAAATCTATTAGATTCATCTGACATGACCTATGTGCTGTAAATCCATGCTGTTTTTGGTCCTTTGCCCCACTGGCCTCTAGGTACTCAACAATTGCTTCCTTCAGAAGTGATTCCATTATTTTCCCTACCACTGAGGTCAAACTAAAGGGTCTATAGTTCCCTGCCTCTGCCTTGCTCCCACTTTTGAAAAGGGGAATCACATCCACCCTCTGACAGTCCTCAGGTGCCACACCATCATCCCATGATTTGTTTAAAAGGGTAGTCAGTGGTGCCACTAGTACTCCCCCCTAGTTATTTTAGAATTCTGGGGTGAATCCCATCAGGCCCCCATTGCTTTGTCCACCTTCAGTTTTAAGAGTTCTTTTAGGACTTTTTCCTTCTTTGAATGGACTGGTATGGACCCCCTATCCAGTGCGCTTTTATTGTTCAGTTTGGGTACCTTCCCCTCCTCTTCTTTTGTGAATACTGAGCAGAAGTATTCATTCAGTATGTCTGCTTTGTCACTGTCACCCTCTGCCCCAACCCTTTATTAAGCCTGACTATCCCTCCACTGATCTTTCTTCGCTCCCCAATGTACCTATAAAAGGTTTTATCCCCCTTCTTAAATGAGTTGGCTATCTTTTCCTTGGTTTGGGCCTTTGCTATTCTGACTGCCTTCCCAGCTTCCTTCTGCTTTAATTGGTACAGTTGTCTGTCCTGCTCCTTCTGTGTTTCCTTTTACTTCCTGAATTCTGTCCTTTTTTTTCCCCTAACCATCACCACCACCACCTCTTTTGAGAATCACAGTGTTTTTTTCCTTTATTTTGTTTTGTTTATTTGCTTCACATAAAAACTTGCTGCCTCTGTGATGGCAGCTTTGATTTTTCTGCATTGTTCCTCCACTCCACCTTCTTGACCTTTTGCTAGTGCTTTTCTGAGGTACTCCCCCATTTTGCCAAAGTCAGCCTCCTAAAGTCCAATACCCTCACCTTTGTGTGACTTGAATCGACGGCTGTGTTTATCATAAACCACACTTTTTGGTGGTCGCATGTTCCCAGATGGCTACCCACTTCTAAATCCAAGATCCTCTCTCCATTCCTGATTGAGAGTACCAGGCCTAAGATTGTTCCCTCCCGAGTAGGTTCCAAAACTAGCCGTCTGAGGCATGCCCCCTGTAGGGCATCGAGAATTACCCTACTCTTGGATGTGGGTGCAGCAAAGGTGCTCCAGTTAACATCTGGCATATTCAGATCCCCCAACAATACCTGGCTCCCTTTTCTTGAATTCTTTTTTTTTTTTTTTTTTTTTTTACTAGGAGACACACACTAAGTTGAAAGCTTGTTTACAGGTGTGACCTGGGAGCACAAGGAAGTTAAGTAACTTGCTCACGGTCACACAATATGCAAACTTGGGCTGTGGGATTCAAACCCAAGTCTCCAGGTTTGCAGCTCAGAGCCTTAAACCATTGCACTATACTGCCTCATTCTAATGATGCCTTCTGTCATTTCCTTGTCCATTTCCTCCCCCTGAGATGGGGGGCCGGTAGACAACTCCCATATGGATTGTAGTGCCATTTCCTGTCTCCAGAGTGACCCACAGTGACTCCTCTCCTCCCTGACTTCATCATTAACATGATGTTGGTGTCTCCCAGATTGTTGGTTCTGGGTGACTTCAATACCTGTGTAAACTGTGAACTCTCACAATTTGGACAGGACTTCCTCCAGCTAATGATTTCATTGGGTCTCACACAGTTGATTACCTCTGCAACCCATAATCTCAGTCACTCATTGGACCTGGTATTCCTGCTGCATATGGAGACCTCTGACTTGGTGGCGGAGTCATTTGGGTGGTCTGACCATCACACTATAAGATTAAATTTCCAGGTTCCCCCCATATGCCTGCCCCAGTGGAGATGGTCTGATATTGCCCTTTGAGGGGTTTGACCCTAGAAGGCCTGATGGCTCCGCTGGACCTATCGGGATTTCCGAGTGTGAGCTTGGATCCAGACAATCTGTTACAGGCTTATAATAGGGCTGCGATGGTGGCTCTGTATTACATAGCTCCTGTCTGTGTTTTCCCCCTCACCCTTCACCCTCGGTCACTTTGGTTTGATGGGGCTTTGAGGGAGTTGAGGAGAGAAGAGCAAAGGATGGAATGTCGCTGGTAGAAATTGGGGCTTAATGCTGACAGACTTAGATTTTTGGCCCATTATAAGGACTATCAGTCGTGTATCTCCTGTAAGAAGGCAGAATTCCTGTCCAGCGAGATTGCTGCTGCACAAAACAGTTCGGCTCAACTCTTTTGAGCTGTGGACATACTGTGTAATCCAGCCTGTCTGCAGTCTCAGAGAGCATTGTCACAGAAGAAGTGTGATGAGTTTGCTCGATTCTTTACAGATAAGGTTGCTGACATCAGGTCTGAGATCTTCACAGCACGTTCTAATATGTGTGATGGTGGTCAGTGGGAGGTTACAGTTCCTCAGTCTTGTTGGTCCAACTTCGCCTGGCTGGAGATTGTGGATGTTGTTCAGATTGTCCAGAGTATGTAGCCGACCTGCTGTAATTTGGACCCAGACCCAACTCTCCTCCTAGTGGGTTGTGTTGAGGTCATTGGCCCTGTCCTAGTGAAGCTAGTATGGTGTTCATTAGAGACAGGTGAGCTTCCAGGCTCCCTGAAAGAGGTGGTGGTGGCACATCTCCTTAAGAAATCTTCTCTCAACCCGGACTCTCTCTAACTTCAGGCCTGTCTCTAACCTTCCCTTTGTGGGTATTGAGAAGGTGGTCATGCTGCAGCGGGAGAATCATCTTAGCATTCATGACACCTATGATCCTATCCAGTCATGATTTCAAAAGAGGCATAGCACCGAGACTTCCCTTGTTTGGGTACTCAATGATCTCCTGATGGCAAGAGATAGAAAGAGCCATTCCATCTTGGTGCTTCTTGATCTCTCTGCAGCTTTTGACAATGTGGACTATGGTGTGTTACTGGAGCAATCACAGTTAAGCTGTGGACTGTCTAGTACAGCACTCAGATGGTTCCATTCATTCTTTACTGGCAGGCCTCAGAGGGTAGTGTCAGGGATTTATTCTTCTGACACATCCTCCCTGCTGTGTGGGGTCCTGCAGGCTCTGTGTTGTCACCCATGTTTTTCATGGTGCATATACTGCCTTTAGGAGGCATTGTAGGGTGGTATGGTCTGAGTTTTCACTGCTACGCAGATGACACTCAGCTATACATGTCTTTGTGCCTGAGCAGGATGGAGCGGTTTTAGTGTTTAATAACTGCATCTCAGAGATCCAAGACTGGATGAATGCCAACTGGTTGAGGTTGAACCTAGACAAGACTGAGGTTTTGGTTGTGGACCTGGGTCATCAGTTAGTGGGGATTTCAGTTGATCAGTCCTCTGGGCTTTGGCTTGGGGATGGGCAACTGATGACCTCTGAACAGGTGTGGAATCTGGGCATTATTTTTGATTAAGGGCGGACTCTTCTGTTGCATATGTGGGCCATCATCAAGACCTCTCTTTTACTACCTGAGGAATGTCACCTGGATTAAGCACTTGGTTCCTCCTGATGACCTTCCAAAGCTGGTTCACACCTTTGTGACCTCTCATCTTGACTACTGTAACTCCCTGTACCTAGGGCTACTGGGGGTTGATATCTGCTGCTTGCAGCCGGTGCAGAATGCGGTAGCCAGGCTGCTGACTGGATAACCTAATAGTCTTCAGGTGAAGCTACCTCTGGCTGGAAGCTGCAACGCTGGACTTAAGATTTGCAAGAAAGCGAGTTGTGCTCACAACAGAAGGAGGTGAACCTTACAATTTACAATTGTCTTTGGTTTGAAGCAGATTCCTTAGGAAAGTTAATATTCTTCAGGTGGAGGATACTTCTAGCTGAAGGGTGAAATAAGGAACTTAGAATTACCAGAAAAGGCAGTCTTTCAATCAACAGAGGGAGGTGGAGCTTGCTTTACTTTTGTTAGAATTGTTAAGATTTTCAGTGCAGGAAGAGTTTAAACCCACAGAGGCTGAATACTGTTTTCACTGTCTGCCCTTCTGCACAGCTGATGTGTTTTGGGGCTGACTGTTTTCAGAGCACAAGTCACCAGGCTGTTTTGGGGCTGGGGAGGTTTACCTGTGTCTGACTTAAATGTTTGGGTTTTTCTCTGTTTGATTAGCAGGGTTTCTCTGTCAAAATGCCGTGTATGGCATCTTGCTGACAGGAAGGCACTCATCGCAGTGGTAGGTCAGAGCTTTTAGCTGATTGTTTTGTGAGGGCACAGTTTAGGCCCAAACTCTTCCCACCTCTCACCCCACCCACCCCTGGAAATAGTTCATTTATACCTGGGGTTATGACATCATTTCCTCAAGACGGCAAGGTGCATATCACTGTCATATCCTCTCTAGCACACTGCACTGACAATATAAGCATACACATTATATAAATACATATATTTCTATATAACACACCAATCACACACACACAAAAAACAAACAAAAAAAAAACCAAACAAGGTAGACAGTTATGTGGGGAGTAGTACAATGTAATGGCTGTGGGGCAGCAGTCTTCCAGGAGTCTTTCTGGAGGCTGAGATGCTGCCCTGTTTGCAGACAACTATCTGCCCTGAGGTAGGAAGTTGCCCGTCTTCAGGCCACACTGGACAGTAGCAAGGGAACCTCCCCCATCCAGGGAGCACCAGAGCCACCACCACTACCTCAGAGGTTGCGAAGAAAGCACAGCAGTTGGGCCACAGTGGGCTCAGGGAGGGTAAGGGTGGTGGAACAGAGGCACACCCAGTCAGTTGTTCCACTCCACAATACATACACCATTCTGGGGGAGCATAGTTCCCCTATGGATACACCCACAGAGGAGACTAAGAAGGGTGCAGACAACTGTCACAAGGGAGGCCCTCAGGAAGGAGGCAAAGGGCACCACAGGGAAAGGAAGCAGCACCTGGTGGGGACTCAGTTATTAGGGGAATAGAACTGAGGGGAGCAGGGAAAACTGAAGTAATGTGCCTGCCTGGTGCCATGGCTTGGAGGGACAGGAAGCGCATCCTTAGGATCATGAGAACAGTTGCACGAGAGTCTGAGCTGGATGTCATTGTCCACCTAGGGACAAATGACTTGGCTCATCATGAGATTAGAGCAGTGCAGAAGGACTTTGTAGAGTTGGGCAGGGGCTCAAGACAAGTAGCACACACAGTATCCTTCTCAGAGGTGCTGCCTGTCAGTGGCATGGGTGAGGCGAGGGTACTTTGCACCTTGCAGTTTAATGAATGGTTGAAAAAATGGCATGGAGCACAGGGGTTTGGCTTCATTGGGGACTGGGGTTCCACCTGGAGGGACACCAGCCTATACTGGCAGGATGGTCTGCATCTGTCCAGGAAGGGAACAAGTCTTTCGGGCAATCGGTTTAAATGCTTCATTGGCAAGCTTTTAAACTAGTCAAGGGGGGAGGCACTGATAAGCAGCATGAAAATCCCAGCCTTCCCCTACAAAACAGGGTACTAAATGAGAAAAAGACCAAGGTAAAAAGGTCAGTGGGGGATGATGCTACAGAAGGTAAAGCCATCAAAAAATAGAGAGCAATGAGTACCTGTGCCCGTAGTCTGGGTAACAAGCTTCCTGAATTAGTGGCCTCGATGGAGGAGGAACATCTGGATATCGTGGCAGTCACAGAAACATGGTACACACAGAACTATGACTGGGACTTAAACATACCAGGATACATTATCTACAGGAGGGACAGGGAGGGTAAAAGAGGAGGAGGACTAACTCTCTACATAAGGGAAGGAATCAAAGCAACAGAAAAAAAGGGTAAACAGGGAGTAGAAGAAGCACTGTGGGTCAATCTGGAGGCAGGCAATGGCACCACAATCCTCAGAGGGGTTGTATACAGATCCCCCTCTCAGGGGGAGGAAATGGACAAGGAAATGATAGAAAGTATACTTAGAATGGCAGATAAAGGGGAGTTATTGCTGATGGGTGATCTGAATATGCCAGATGTTAACTGGAGTGCAATTGCAGCAGCCACTTCTAAGAGTGGGGTTATTCTAGATGCCCTACAGGGGGCATGTCTTAGACAACTAGTATTGGAACCCACTCGCGAGGGAGCAATCTTAGACCTGGTCCTCTCAAATGGAAATGGAGAGAGGATCACAGATGTAGAAGTGGGTAGCCATCTGGGAAGTAGCGACCATCAAACAGTATGGTTCACAATAAACACAACAATAGATTCAAGCCGTACAAAGGCAAAAGTACTGGACTTTGCCAAAATGGGTGAGTGCCTAAGGAATGCACTAGCAAATGGGCAGGAAGGAGGGGTGAAAGAACAATGGGGAATAATAAAAACTGCCATCACAGAGGTAACAAGCCTTTGCGTGAAGCAAATAAACAAAACAAAATGATGTAAGAAACCACTATGGTTCTCAAAGGAGGTGGCAGTGAAGGTTCAAGAGAAAAAGAGAGCATTCAGAAAGTACAAGGAATCACAGAAGGAGCAGGACAGAGAATTGTATCAGTTAAAGCAAAAGGAAGCTGGGAAGGCAGTCAGAACAGCAATTTCCCAAACTGAGGAAAAGATAGCCAACTCAGTTAAGAAGGGGGATAAAACCTTTTTTACTGTAGGTACATCAGGGAGCGAAGGAAGACTAAGGGAGGGATAGTGAGGCTTAATAAAGGGGAAGGGGTGGGCAGAGGGTGACTGTGAAAAGGCAGAGATACTAAACAAATATTTTTGCTCAGTATTTACAAATGAAGAGGGGGAAGTACCTAAAACAAACAATAGAAACACTCTGGATACAGAAGTTGATACCAGCCCATTTACAGAAGAAAGGGTTCTGAAAGAAATCTTAAAACTGAAGGTGGACAAAGCAATGGGGCCTGATGGGATTCATTCCAGAATTCTAAAAGAACTAATGGTAGAACTAGTGACACCACTGACTACCCTCTTTAACAAATCATGGGAGGATGGGGTGGGACCTGAGGACTGGAGGAGGGCCGATGTGATTCCCCTTCACAAAAGTGGGAGCAGGGCAGAAGTGGGAAACTACAGACCAGTTAGTTTAACCTCAGTGATAGGGAAAATGATGGAATCACTTCTGAAGGAAAGAATTGTCGAGTACCTAGAGGCCAGAGGGGCACAGGACCCAAGGCAGCATGAATTCACAGCAGGAAGGTCATGCCAGACAAATCTAATAGATTTCTTTGACTGGGTGACCAAAGTAGTAGATCAGGGAGGGGCTGTGGACATGGCCTACCTAGACTTTAGCAAGGCATTTGACTCAGTCCCACACAAAAGATTAATATACAAGTTAGCCAGCCTGGGAGTGGGTCCCACGATGATAGCCTGGGTAAAGAATTGACTGGAGAATAGGACACAGAGGGTAATAGTAAATGGAGTCCACTCTGAAGGAAGAGGGGTTACTAGTAGGGTGCCGCAGGGTTCAGTAGTAGGACCGGTCCTCTTCAATGTCTTTGTACGTGATATTGCAGAGGGACTGGAAGGAAAAGTATGTCTCCTTACAGATGACACAAAGATCTGCAACAGAGTTGATGCACAAGGTGGGGTGGAAAGGATGAGAAGGGACTTGGCAAGGTTAGAGGAATGGTCAAATGTATGGCAGCTTAGATTTAATGCTAAGAAGTGTGAGGTAATACACCTGGGAAACAAAAACCCAGGGGAAGAATACACAATGGGGGGTGAGATACTAACATCAACAAAAATGGAAAGGGACCTGGGGGTAGTCATATCAGATGACTTAAAGGTGGGCAAGCAATGTGAGAGGGCAATAAGGAGGGCTGGGGGGATACTGAGATGCATAGGTAGAGGCATCACCAGTAGAAAACAGGAAGTTGTTATCCCTCTGTACAGACAGCTGAGTGAGACCCCATCTGAATTGCTAGTGCAGTTCTGGAGACCCAATCTCACAGAGACATAGACAAGATGGAGGCTGTCCAGAGGAGGCAACTAAAATGGTGCAAGGTCTGCACTGGAAGACATATGAAGAGAGACTAAAGGAGCTTAATATGTATAGCCTTGAGGAAAGGAGGAGAGGGGGGACATGATAGAAACTTTCAAGTACCTCAAGGGAATCAACAAAGTCCTAGAGGGTAGCATCTTTCAAAAAAAGAGATGTGCAAGAACAAGGGGGCACAATTTGAAGATAGAGGGGTCGGCTCAGAGGTAATGTAAGGAAGTATTTTTTCACAGAGAGGGTTGTGGATGCATGGAACGGCCTTCCAGAGGAGGTTGTGGAGTCAAAAACAGTGATTGAATTCAAGTATGCATGGGACAGCCATAAGGCAATTCTAGGGGGTTGGGGTAGAAAGAAGTAGGCTGCTGGTTATCTAGGATCTGCAGCTTATCCATTAGGTAGGAAAATGGGAAGACTGGGTGGGCCAAGCGGTCCTTACCTGCCGTCAAATTCTATGTTTCTCGATCTAAGAAATACAAAATCACACATTCCCCCATAATGCAAAGCATCATTGACTATATATGCAAATCACCACACGATATGCTGGCTCAACTTTAAGCAGAAATGTATGGTACCGAAAGGCCTCTCACAGTCTGCAAAGGGTGCCAACAGAAGACACAGACATGGGGGTATGTATGATTTTGTATTTGTTTGAAACTTGGCTTCCTGGCCAATGCCTTTTGGGGTAACCCTTGCCTTAGTGCTTGCACACTAAGGTTCTTTATCTTTCTCGAACTAGTCATATCGTGCCTGTACTACACAGACTGCACTGGTTGCCTGTTCAGTGGCAGATAACCTTCAAGGTTGGTTTGCTGACCTATAAAGCCCTACATTGACAGGGACCATGTTATCTGCAAGAGCTTCTTCTTCCCTACTACCCCCTCTGACTGCTCTGCTCTGCCAATGCGGGATTGCTAGAGGTTCCCATGGTTCACTTGAAGATGTCTGGGGCTAAGTCTTTTGCATCTGTGGCCCCTACCCTGTGGAACTATCTACCTCATTGGATAAGGGAGTGTCTGACTGTGGAGAGCTTTAAAACTGCACTAAAAACCTATTTGTTTACTCTTGTCTTCCACGAATTTGAATGCTTTGTGGTGCTGTCATTTTTAATAAGCTATGAATTTTCTCTATTTTTTTAAATTGTGCAGGTTCTATGATCTAAAGAAATAGCGCCTTTTAAAAAATAAAGTTGATTGACTGATTGACTATTTACCCCTTAGTTCCATTGCTTTAATCCCTTCCCTTACATAGAGAGCTACTCCTCCTCCTCTTTTGCCCTCCCTGTCCCTCCTGTATATTGTGTATCCTAGTGTGTGTTGACATTCCAGTTATGGTTCTCTGTGTACCATGTTTCTGTGACTGCCACTATATCCAGCTCTCCCTCTTCCATTAAGGCCACCAGTTCAGGGAGCTTGTTACCCAGACTATGTGCATTGGTCCTAATTGCCCTCCATTGTTTGATAGCCTTACCTCTTTTATCCCCATCTCTGTCCTTACTGTCTCTGCCTTCTTCTCCATTGGCCCCTGTCCTGCACCCTATTAACTTGTCTACCTTAGTATTTACCTCACTAATTACCCTGTTTTGTGGGTTGGGAGCTGGGATTTCCAAGTTTCTTTTCAGTGCCTCCCCTCTTGGCTAGTTTAAATGCTTGCCAATGAGGCATTTAAACCTATCACCTATGATCCTGGTTCCCTTCCTGGACAGATGCAGACCATCACACCAGTATAGGCCTGCATCCGTTCAGGTGGACCCAGTTCCCAATGAAGCCAAAACCCTGAGCTCTGCACCAGTTTTCCAACCATTCCTTGAATCCCATGGTGCAGAGTACCCTATCCTCACCCATGCCATAGACAGGCAGCACCTCTAAGAAGGTTACCATGAGATATCACTTGATGCAGAGTGCTGAGTAGCAGCTCCCTCAAGAAGCTCCTGCCTCCCGTTTACTACTTTATCTCATTTTGGCATTCTAATTCACTATTTTTTCTTGTCTTTGAGATTTATCGTTACAAAATAGCTGTGGCACTCTAGTCTGGTTATATCTTGGACGTATGGAGGCTAACATAAAGAAAGTCCCACAGAAGCATACCCCTCCAGCATCTCCCGAGAAGGCCTCTAAGAAATCCAGGGCCTCAGATGGTTCTGGGCCTGATCCGCCAAGCCAAATCAGTGATCAGGAACCTTTAACGCTTTCCAGATTTCTTGAGCAGTTTAAACCCTTTCGAGAAGAAATGAAGGATATGGCAATGGATTTGAAATCGCTATCTAGAAAGCTAGACAAACTCTCGATGTCTGTGTCTGATAACACAGTCCGAATTGCTTCTATTGAGAAAAGAATTAATAGTCTCGACCCTGATCTGGTCTTGATGCTCCAGAAATTGTCTCGTTTCGAAGCTAAACATGAGGACCTAGAGGGTCTGAGCCGAAGAAACAACGTAGTGATCCTCGATTTACCAGAGGGAGAGGAAGGCCAACACATTGTGGTATTTGTTCAGAAGCTGGTTGAGCGGGTGGCTGGCCCGTCTCCATTCAGCCCCAGCTACATTATAGAGTGTGCCCCCAGGGCTTTACGGCCTAAACCATCCCCGGAGGATCCTCCCCGCCCTATTGTGTGCCGGTTTTTGAATTATTTGGAGAGACAGCATTTCCTGCAAAAAGTGTGAGCCTTGCAAGAGGTTCGCTGGGAAAATATAAAGTTGAGAATCTCACAAGATCTACCCATCTCGGTTCGCTTGAAACGCAAAGCGTTCCTTCCTATTGTTTCTAAGCTAATTGCAGCAGGCTTGAAGTTCAGGATGGGTTACCTAGCCAGACTATAGATTTCAACTAATGGATCCTGGAAAAGCTACGAAGACCCTGAAGAGGCTTTGATGAGCCTTAAATCCACATTGCCTGACCTCTTTAAGGACTCTTGAATGGTTGTGGCCCAGAATGGAGTACTACACGGAGTCGAGAGTTTGAACTTTCATTTTTTCCCTTAGAGAAATTATCTAAATGCGAAGTCTTGGGAAATTGGATCTACTGTTTTGGACTGGGAGGATCACTGAAGAACTCCCTGACTTTTCTTTTCTTCCCGTCTCATAACGGGCCCATGCTGGTCTGAAGCAGTGGACACTTGGGTTTGGGGCCTTCTCGGGGGGGGATTTGTGTGCCAAATTTGGGCAGTTACTTCTGTTGGGGGCCGAAAGAGCCTAGTTTGATTGGTTGTGGGCTAGTTTCTCATTTTTCCTTGTTTGGATTGGTACTAGGATGGTCCTGGGCTCTCTCCATTCCTGTTTCTCATTTAGTCAGGTCAGGGAATTGGCCACTAGAGAACGTTCCAACCTTTGGGGACTCGCGAGGAAGCACTGCTTGAGGAGGATTTAGCAGTGTTTAATTAATTCATGAGTAGCACTCTCAATTTTGCAGGGAGGACCTGTGCATTGGGTGTAGGCTCGTGGTGGGTAGAGGCAGTTGTCATGCCTTCCCCTCCGGTGGAGCGATTCAGCTTTTCTCATCTCATTTCCCGCTCTCAATACGAGCTGAGGTATCTCTCCCTTTAGGGGTTTCAGGTCTGGTTGGTTACAGGTGACTCACCCTGTGCTTCTCGTCTCAATCCAGGTTATCATGAACACTTGGGTGGTGTAGTGGTCTCTCTATGGTCCCTCCAAAACATACTCCCTTAGGTCCATGCTCTGGTTGGTTCGAGGTGAAGGCCCAGGACTATTCTCTTTCGTTTGGGGTATAACTCGCAGTGCCCGGTTTCTACAGGCTGCAATTTGAGTGCAACAGCACTAATTGGCTTGGTTCATTATCGGGGGCCGGAGTAGCGGGATTAGAACCAGTACTGTGCTGAACGTTGCTTGTGACAGTTTGATGGAGGGAGTGAGGGTGGGGTTTGGGGCATGGCTCGAGGGTGGGGATGGGGGATGGGTGGCTTTTACTTTTGGGGGGGCTAGAGAGGAGGGTGGGCGTTACTGCAGTAACCCTGGGGATACATGTAGAGGGGATATACATCTCGTGTGCTGAGTGTAGTCATTTTAGCCCATCTATTTTTCCTAGATGACTACTGAGCCAACATTTGCATCGTGGATTGTTAAGGGGATCAGAAAGCAACATTAGCAATACCAGGTTCTCAAGCATTTAAGTTTGCTCAGTTCACAGATAACTTTTTTGCAAGAAACCCATTTATTAGAAGCGGAAGCTTTACAATTAAGGAGACAGCAGGTGGGATCAATTTATAGTGCCCAGGGCACCACAAATAGCTGCGGGGTCATGCTCATGATTAACAGGAGTATTCCATTTGTTTCCACACAAGTGATTAACAATACCGAGGGTAGGTTTATCCTGGTTAAAGGTACCCTTTGGTCTGTCCCAATATTATTGGGCTGTGTTTATGGCCCTAATCTGGACGACCCTGGATTTTTTATGAGGCTTATATCTATCATTCTCCCAATGCTTCCCATTAAAATTATTTTAGGGGGAGATTTCAATCAAGTACTAGATCCTAACATAGACAGACTGGGCAGTGGCCTGGGTAGGGCTAACCCCAGACAGAAAGCATTCAAGGATTTATTAGACCAATGTGGGCTCTACGACGTCTGGCTTGTTTTACACCCGGATACTAGAGAGTTTACCTTTAGGTCTATGGCACATGGCTGTCAGTCCCGCATTGATTACTTACTCATTTCTCAATGTCTCCTGCCCGGGGTGAAGACCTCCTCGATTCAACCCGGCCCAATCTCTGATCACTCACTAGTAGTATGCAATTTGGTTCTGCTCAATTCATCTAATAAGGAAACTAGATGGAAACTCAATGACCAGCTCCTTAAAGATGTTAAATATTGCAAACTTATAAGGGAACAAATAGAATCCTTTTTTTCATTAAATCCTCTAGATAGTGCAAAACCTGATATCTTGTGGGGGGCCTTCAAAGCCTTCATGAGAGGGATACTTATTAGCATGGCGGTTGGTAAGAAAAGAGCATGGGAGAAGGAACTAAAATCCTTATTAACCCAAATCAGATCACTGGAAGTTAATCTTCCTGCCAATTCTCTAGATGAGGATACTCAGAAACTCCTGAAGTTAAGGGATAAATATTTGGGGCTACTTCAAGAGAAAGCAGAACTAGCTATTATTCGTACCAGGGCTAATTACACTGATCGGGGGAGAAAGCGGGACGCTAACTGGCATTGCGTATTAAACAACAGGAATCAATGAGATTTATCCTTCCCATTGGGTCAGTGGCAGATGGATCCCTTAAGGTGTCTCCCACTGAGATAGCTCAAGAATTTGCTGCTTATTATTCTAAATTGTACAGCGACATGGAGTAACCCCCTGTCCTGAAGACATAGAGGGTTATTTAAGGGACTCCCACTTGCCCCCTCTCACTGGTCAGGGTGGTGACGCTCTGGTTGTCCCTATTTCCCAGGAGGAAATTGCTAAGGTTATTAGTGAACTGCCTGCTGACAAGGTCCCTGGTCCAGATGGATTTTCTGCTTTATTTTACAAGGTCTTTTGAGACCTCCTCTTACCAATACTTGGTCATTTATTTCAGCAAATTCTATCTGGGGCAGAGACTGATCCGTATCTCTATGAGGCCTTGATTGTCCTGCTTCCTAAACCTGATAAAGATCTCGAATTGGTTCAAAGTTACAGACCTATCTCGCTTTTAAACCAGGATATTAAGATCCTCTCTAAAATTCTGGTTAATAGGTTGGCAGTGGTTCTTCCTGGGTTTATAGGTACAAATAAGGTTGGATTTATGAAAGGGGCGCTCATCTTCCAATCATTTACGCACCTTGTCGCATGTCTTCTCGGCTACCAGGGATGCGGAATTCCCTGCGGGTTTGGTTTCCCTGGTTGCCGAGAAGACATTCGACCATGTGAACTGGAACTTTTTGTTCCATACTCTGGAGGCCTTCCACTTCCCTCCCCTGTTTATTTCCTGGATTGCCGCCCTTTATAAAAATCCCTCGGCAAGAATTTCTGCGAATGGGGCCTTCTCCCATTCTTTCTCGCTTCACTCGGGTACTAGGCAGGGGTGCCCCCTTTCCCCTCCTCTATTATTTAACTTATATCTGGAACCTCTTATTCAAAATATTCTCAATAATGATTCTATACAAGGGGTGAGAATTGGGCAACATGAAGTCAAAGTCACTGCATATGCAGATGACCTGTTAATACATCTGTCCCAACCGGTATCCTCCATCCCGGCCTTACTAAGGGAAGTAGTAAGGTTTAGTGCTCTGTCCAACTACAGATCGAATGCCAGTAAGTCCCTGTTTTTCCCATTAAATCACAAAGTTTTCAAAACTGACATTAGCCCTACTGGGCTATGTTGGACACCCAGGTCATTCAAATATCTGGGTATCAAACTTTCACGTAACCCCCTAGCATGGTTCAAGGAAAATTTAGATCCCTTATTGAAGGGGATTATGAATGACCTTGAGAGGTGGTCTAAACTCCCTATTTCTTTATGGGGCCGGATCAACATAATCAAGATGAATATATTTCCTAGGATTTTTTACCCGTTGTCCCTTCTCAACACCTTTATTCCTTTACTCTGGTTTAAAAAGGTACATGGTATTTTCACTAGATTCATCTGGGCTGATAGGTATCCCCGTTTGGCTTATCATAAGCTGGCAGCCCCAAAATTGGAGGGGGGGGCTGCGAATCCCCCATCTGGCAATATATCACCGGGCTAGTCATCTTGCGAAATGCTCGAGGTGGGTATCTCCCGGCCCAGAAGAAATGCAACCTATCTGGCTCAAAATAGAATTTGATGCAATCAATGACAAAAATCTGTATCCTCTCACATTATTCTTTCTTAGGCTATCCCAAGTGAGTGGGGACGTAGAGTGCTCCACGATAAGGACCTCTTCTAAGGTCTACTCACAGCTATGTTCCTTTCTGCAGTATTCCCCCCATCTGGACCTGGCCCAGTCTATCTGGAACTCTCCATCATTTACTATTAACAAGAGTCAAATTTCCCAACTTTGGTTGCCCCAACTGGGAGAGGGGAAGCTCTTGGCTTTTACTGATGGTGGGGGGCATTGGTTTTCAGTAAAAGAGATGGTTACGAAATTTCTCATCCGCCGCCTTCCTATTTTAAAGTCCTGCAATTGAACACACTTGTAATTACCCTAGGTAACACTCCTCCTTCTCAGAATACCTCTTCTCTGATACCGGGTATCCAGCCTCTCTGGCTCTCCTGGTGCAATTTCTAAACTATATCAGGTTTTGTTTCACAAAAAATTCAGGGGCCCATTTGGCCATCAAGATTTTGGAGTAATTTTTTCCCTCATCTTCAGCTGGATTGGCACTCTCTCTGGAAGTCATGTCATAAATTTATTTCTCAAGATAGATTGCGCCTCATGCAATACCATGTATTGCACAACTTATATTACTCCCCGGCCAAACTTCACAAATGGGGTTACCTAGATTCAAATAAGTGCAACAAATGTTCACAGGACGAGGGCACACTTTTTCATATGCTGTGGTCTTGTCCAAGAATTTCTACCCTATGGGTTTCAATCCAAACTTCCTTAGACCCCCTGTTGGGTCTCCAAGAATATTTTACACCTGAGATATGTGTGTTAGGGGACCTGTCTTCCATTAGAGTTAGGGTACGTAAATTTCATATTTCCATGATTACCCTGTTGGCTAAGAAAATAATTCTTTGTCACTGGAAAGACAGATCCTCCCCTTCTTTCCAGGAATGGGTAAATGAAGTATTATCCAACTTGTGCATGTAAAAAGCAATAGCCAGTCTGCACAACAGTCTGGCAGTTTATACTAGAACTTGGGATCCCCTTCACTCATTAATCTCTCTGGCTCCAAACTAAACCTATACTAGAGGTTATCGTTCATGCACGGTTTTGGTTTGATGCTCGGCATCCACGGGTACTGAGATGGGTTACTGCAGTAAGGGGGTTGGGGTGGGCAGCATTCTTTTCACTATGTATCGATAAATCTCTATCAGTTTTCTCTGTATGCTGCCTTTTATGGTGGAAAATGTATGAATAAACTTTAAATTAAAAAAAAAGGTTACCATGCGTGCTACTTGTCTAAGGCCCCTCCATAACTCTACAAACTCCTCCTGCACTGCTCTGATCCCATTCTCAGCCAGGTCATTTGTCCCTAGGTCATAGCACTATCACATTGTGTCATACTGACATTTGTATGCTGTTACCATATTTTTTAGACAGCATAATTAACAGTATTGGTTTGTCATCAATGGTAACTGAAGCTGAACAAACCTAATTGCAGTAAGTAATATGTAGGTGTCTGTGTGGGTGAAGGGATTGTCAGCAACAACATCTATACACATCATCACAGGGCCATGTGTAGAACCACAATGACATGTGCAAAAATTAAAACAGCCTCTGTACTATAATGCAAATTTCACCATGACATAATTGTGGATTCGTGTTATAGAAGTTGAGTACCATGCAGTTCACAACATTTTATGCTGACACTTGCATGCTAGTACAGTATATATATACATAGCTGGTTCATGGTAGCATAATTAACAACATTTGTTGGTCATCAGAAGTACAGTAACTGTAGCTGAACAAAATTAATTCCACTAAAAGACATTGCAGTAAGCGATGTATATGTATGTGTGGGGGTGGGGGGCGGGGGCAGCAAATTATCAGCAACGTCATCTATGAGCAGCATTATAGTGTGACATGTAAGAACAGAATGAGCATGTGTGTTAATGCAAACGGACACTGTACTATAATGCGAATGTCATTATAACATGATCATGCAGTGCATGGGACAGAGTTTGAGTACCATGCAGTCCACAATGATATAACAGTGGCACTTGTATGGTAGTACAGCATTATTGATACCACAGGCACTGTGCTTCCATGTAAAGATTAGCATAACAAGATGTTGTTACGCAGTGGACTACAGGGTATGCTTCAGGTCAGAATGATGTCATGCTAGCACTTGACTATCATCATATTTTGTTCTGAACATGACAGTGGCATACCAGTATTATTGCTAATATGTATGTGCACTATAAGGTAATAAAATACAGTTAAAATTAATAACTGATATAAGTGTTTCTATCTGTAAGTAAATGTGTGTGTGTGTATATGTAGAGTACCACAGTACACTCTCAGTAACAAAATGTACATGTATATTTTCAGATGTGTGGAGGGTTTTCCACCCAAAATCTCGGGAGTATACATTTATCTCTCAAGTTCATGGTATAGCCTCCCGTATCGATTATATATTAATTTCTCGAACTCTCCTCCCAGGGGTTTTGGGTACTGAAATCCTGGCAGGGCCTCCCTCCAACCATGCAGCAGTATCGGCATCAGTTTCCTTTTCATCCCTACCTAAGAGTAGTAATAGATGGAAATTAAATAACCAAATTTTGAGGAATAATAAAATGGTCAAATACATCTCGTCTCAAATAGAGGAGTTCATGTTAAACAGCTTGAAGGATAACATTGGACCAGACATGGTTTGGGGAGTGTTTAAGGCTTTTATGCAGGGTATTTTGATAAGTCAGGCGGTTAAAAAGAAAAGAGAAAAGGAACGATTCATGTCGGAGTTAGTGGCTCGGATAAGTCTCAGGGAGGCTAATCTATCCACCCACCCCACAGAGAAAGATAAACAGGAGCTAGTCAAACTGAAAGACCTTTACCTAACTTTATTGGGGGAACAAGCTGAATTAGCACTAATCAAAACTAAAGCCAGCTATCTGGACCAAAGGGAAAAGGCAGGCAGGCTTCTGGTGAGATGTATTAAGCAGTTAGAGTCTTCTCGAATAATCCTGGTGGTCCAGTCCATGGAGGATGGTCTGATTAAGACTTCCCCTAAGGAGATAGCAGAGGAATTCAGGCAATATTTTGAATCCCTTTACAGTGCAATGGTGAACCCTCCCACCGAATGGAAAATATTCTCCTTTCTGGAGGGCCTGCATCTCCCCTCTCTTGCAGAATCTCAGCATGCATATCTTACTACCGCTATTTCTCAAGATGAAATTGAGACGGTTATTAAGGGTCTCCCTCTGGATAAAACACCAGGCCCGGACGGATTCTCATCTAATTTTTATAAAGTGTTCTCCAAACAGCTTTTCCCACTACTGATTTCTTTATTCCAGTATATTCTCAATGGCCAGACAACGGACCAGTCTCTATTCGAGGCACTTATCGTCCTAATCCCAAAACCAGACAAACCCCCTGAGCAACTCGCTAGCTATAGGCCCATTTCACTGCTTAATTATGACATAAAAATTCTGGCAAAGTTATTAGCAGACCGTATAAATAAGGTTTTACCTGAATTAATTTGGGTGGAACAGGTTGGCTTTATGAAAGGCAGATCAGTCAACGACCACTTGAGGACATTGGCACATGTCTTCTCGGCGTCCGAGGAGAGCAGTTCCGCCATGGCCCTGGTCTCCTTGGATGCTGAGAAGGCCTTTGATAGGGTCCATTGGCAGTACTTGTTAACCACAATGAAAAAGTTTGGTTTTCCAGATGTGTTTCTGAAATGGATTGGCTCCCTCTATCTAAGGCCCTCAGCCAGGATTTCGTGTAACAGGGTTATATCACACTCTTTTGAGTTGCATGTGGGCACCAGGCAAGGATGCCCATTATCCCCTCTCCTCTTTAATTTATATCTTGAGCCCCTCATAAGAAGCATATTGCGCAATCCGGAGGTAAGTGGCCTTAAAATTCAGGAGAATGTTGTTAAAGTAACAGCTTATGCAGATGATCTCTTGGTGTATATTTCACACCCGAACAAATCCATTCCAGCCTTACTGAAAACTATACGGGAATACAGTCAGTTGGCTAACTATAAATTAAACTTAGAAAAGACTGTGGTGTACCCCCTCAACAAGAAAATATTTAAACAGGAAATTACTAAGCTAGGATTAGCCTGGAAGTCAGAGACCATTAAATATTTGGGGCTCACCCTGGCTAGGAGCACGACATGAATACGCCAGTTAAATTTGGATTCCTTGGTGCATACAATTGATTTAGATCTGAAAAGATGGGCCCAGCTTCCAATTTCCTTATGGGGGAGGATAAATTTAGTTAAGATGAATGTGTTTCCCCGGTTGTTTTATCCCCTTAGCATGTTAAACATCTGGCTCCCACTCTCATGGTTCAAAAAAATTCATGGGCTTATTGCCAATTTCGTGTGGGGTTACAAATAAGTGAGGATGGCCTACCACAAGCTAGCTGCTCCTAAACCATTGGGTGGGCTAAGACTACCGCATTTTGCTCTCTATTTTTGGGCGGGTCATGTTAACAAATATCTTAGATGGGTGCAGGGCAGGGACCCCTTAACCCAAGTACCATACTCACCCTTATGGTTACAAATTGACTTATCCCTTATTAGGAAACATGGTCTTGCACCTGAGGCCTTGTTGTATCTCAGCCCTAAGCTTCTCCCAATTGCCCTTAGGAAATCTCCGATAGGGGTTTCGGTTAGGGCCCACTCACAGCTTTGTGGTTTTCTAAAATACAATCACTTCAGTGACCTGTCACACTGTATAAGGGGCAATCCGCATTTTCTTATCGAAGGTAAATCTCTCAGTGCCGCTTGGCTAGCCCCGTTGGGTGATTGCCGTTTAAAAGATTTACTCTCAGTAGATGGATATGTGCTTCCCTCATCAGAGATTCTGAATAAATTTAAACTGCCAACTTCGGGGAATTTTAAGGTTTACCAGCTCCGTCATCTTTTACTCAGAAAAATGGGTAACATGCCAATTCAGACTCCGACAGTAGAATTTTATGGGACCCTGAGGCCTTTAGTAGGCCTACCACATGCAGTCTCCAATCTGTACAATATTCTATTTAATTGGGCTTATTCCCAGTATTTGGCCCCGAGTTCTTATTGGGCTTCTGTTTTTCCCAATGAGGAACTCAACTGGACAACACTGTGGCATTGCTGTCACGCGTTTATCCTCCAAGACCGGCTGAGACTGATGCAATTTAAAATACTCCATAACATTTATTATTCCCCCCAGAAGTTGGCGAGTTTAAAAATGGTTTTAGTCTCATCCTGTGCAAGGTGTCACCGAGGGGAAGGGGACCTATTGGATATTTTCTGGAATTGTCCAAAGATAGTGCCGCTCTGGACAGCTATTAAAAGTGGAGTGGACCCGTTATTGGGTTTGGGGGATTTATTCACACCCGAAATATGTCTGTTGGGAGATGTAGCTCATATTCCAGTCAAGAATAGGAAGTTCCATATATCTGTAATCTCGGCATCTCTCAAAAAAGTTGTCCTCAGACACTGGAAGGATTCTGTCGTGATCAGCTACACTGAATGGCTAGAGTAACTACTTGCCAACCTCAGAGTCGAAAGGATGATTGCCGTCCTCCAGAATAAACTCCCTAGGTTTAATAAGATTTGGGGCCCCCTTTACACTATTTACTCATTATTGTCTAGGAAGCCCCCCCCCTCGGATAATGGAGTATAATAAGGTGTCTTGTGCTGGGATGGGTGAGAGGGAGGGTTGGGGGTTTTGTGGGCATGGCAGAGGATGGATCCAGTTGTTATCTGTGATATGTATGTATGTACATTCAAATTGGATGTGTATGTTTTCCTTGGATGCATTCTTTGTAATAATACTGGCAATAAAATCTTAATGGAAAAAAAAATGTACATGTATATTTTCTTATGCTGCACCCACTCTTTGGAATTCTCTACCACGCTGGTTATAGGAGTGCACCTCCGTGGAGGAATTCAAGAATTCAAGAATAACTTGAAAACTTATCTCTGGTGAATGGCCTTCTTGGATTGTTATTTATAATGTAATTGTTACTGTGTTGCGATCTTATTTTATATTTTATTAAATGATTTTAATGTTTGATGTTATTATGCAATGATCTTATTTATATGTATTATTGGATTTGTATTTGATGCTATTGTTTTAATGTGTTCAGCACCTTGGTAAGTTGAAAGGTGCTTTATAAATAAATTTATTATTATTATTATTTATTATTTCTTGCAAGATATAGTTAAAAGCACAGGTGACAAGTACCTGTTATGTATCAAAACCACAGTTAGTGCACAACTGATAATACATAGAAGTTGAATGTAGTTCTTTTTTTATTTGTTCTCTTTTCAGAACCTACCACCAACAACCAAAGTGCCACAGTATGGATTGTATGATGCAGGTACTCAACAGAATTGATAAGAACCTCATGGCACTGCTATTGTTTGAATCCTTGCAGCGCCATGAATGCGAAGAACAGAACCTGCAAAACACAATATATACTCTACAGTGATGCAGTAGCAGCCAGCAGCAACAACTGCAAGTCTCCCCTATTCAAAGCCATAACTTCCCTATCCTCTGTTTCTCACTTTCCTCTCTCCCACACCAGCTTCCATTTATTTAAATTGTTCTAAGATATCTGAAAACTGTTTTCCTGATCACAGTACTGCCCACTGCCCCCACCAGAGTGATACTTTATTAAAATAAGTATTTCCTATATCTGTATTTATTTATTTTTATTTTTTTTGGGGCGGGGGGCACTTACCAGTGACTGAAGAAAGTCAATATTTTGGGTTAAATATTTCTTTCTATATAAAAATAAACAGGTTTATTTTCATATTACAGCTAATGTTTTAATTCACTATATTTGTCAGAAATAAATGAGAAATAAAACCTTTTTTATGCAACAGTTATGACTACTTTCTTCCAGAATATCATGTAGAAGTAACAACAGCAAACTATGATCATGTGCACTGCAGATAACTAGTCAGCACCTTAATGTACGTACCGGATCACAGTGTTATATATGTTACAACAATACATAGTTGTGTCACTGTAAGCAAACCCTGTAGTAGCATGCAAATGTCAGCATGACATGTTGTGTCACATGCAGTCCACATTCACATTATGTCGACACTTGAATATCACTACAGTATCTATACACATAGCAGGTTCATACCAGTATAATTAGTGCCAACTGTTATATATCAATACATAGACTTTGCGGTGTCTCTTACAGGATAAAAAGGTTATCTTGTGCTGCTTTGGGTAAGAGAACCATGAAGCATAGCTGAGATATTCTGTTAGCCCAATTTAGCATGAGGTTATCATCTTGTGCCGTAGGAGCCACCCCTAAGTCTATGTATTAATATAACAAAACTAACTATGGTGGCACTACCATGGCAGTAAAATTATGAAGCAGCAGAACTACTTCTAGCTCAAAAGGTACAAATAATTTTGCTGAAAGTGTTGCTGATATTTATGTCTGTTGGTCAGAAATGTAACACCAACTGAACAAACAATTCAGCATCCAATATGTGTGTAAATTGTGGGGGGGGAGTGTCAGCAGTTGCATCTATATATGCAAGCACAATGCCATTGCATGGTGTCAAAGTGCACAGGCCAATAAATATGTATAGAACTTATACTGCATGTTACTGTCAGCGTTAAATGATATTAGAGTGCATGGGCCCAAGTCCATGCACACTGTCACCATTTCATGCTGGCAGTTGCATTACAGTACAGTCTTTTTTCCTATTGAAGTGTCATGGCACTACAATTAGTACCATTTCTAGGTTATAACCAATGACCTGTTGTGTGGGGGATATTGCAGCTGTAGCCATGGAGGAGGACATTCATGGCTGTAGCCAGCGGTAAAGGTTTTTTTTGGCAGCCATTGCTGCAGTAAGGAAGTCAGCCTCACTAGCTGCAGAGGAGGACTCCCGCCAAAACCAATCATGTTCACTGGAAAGCAAGATGCCAAATTTGAGCTGTGCAGCTGGGCTTTAAAAGGACAGAGCCCAGCCATGGACCAAGGACCTGTTGTGCGGGGGGCTACGGTGGCTGTAGTCGCAGAGAAGAATGTTCAGTGGCCCTAGCCATGGGTAAAGGTTTTTCAGTGGCTCTTGCTGGAGTAAGGAGGTCATCAGCAGAAGTCACAATGGAGTGATCCCGCCACAGCCAATCATGTGTGACAGAAAACAAGGTGCAAAATTTGGGGATCTGTTCTGAAATTGTCAGGGTCGGGCGGCTTCAAAAGGCACATCAGTGACACAGACCCCACATACCATGAACTGTGTGGCTGGGCTTTAAAAGAGCAGAGCATAGCCATGGACCAAAGACCTGTTGTGCAAGAATAATATTTCCCATTCTCCCTTCCCCATCTTCACTATTAATTAAATAGACTATTATGTCCCCCTTCCAGGCTCAGGGAGCTACCACCACTAGAGAAGGGGTAGGGGATTGCTGGAAGAACATACGAAATTGCCAGCAGAAACTGGCCGCATTGGTCTATCAAGTCTGCTCGAGTGTGCAGGTCAATCTAATTTATTGGATCTCCCCCCTTCCCTCATCCCTAAGAGTTATCCTCCCCCTCATCTTCCACCCTCCAGATCTAATTCTCTTTTTTAACCTGTCCCACCCCCACCTTGAAACTTCCAGTTGTTATTGATACCACCTCTTTCAGCAGTTCATTTCACACAGACACCAAAAAGTGCATCATTTCCTTTGAATCTTCCCCTTGTGGTCCCCTCCATTTGTAAATTGAAGATGCCCTCCATTCCAACCTTGTTTATACCCTTTAGGTACTTGAAATATTCCACCATATGCCACTTTCCCTTCTGTCCTACAGGAAGTACATACTGAGCTTCCGTAACCTCTCTTCATATGGCTTGTCTCCCATGCCCTGAATCATTTTGGTCACCCTCCACTGAACCCCTTTAGTAGTCTGATGTCCTTCATCAAAAAGATAAACACTATATGGCACAGGGCCATGCAGATGCAACTTTCTTGACTTACAGTACAGCATAAGTTAATAGGAAGCACTATAGTGATGTGGTTTAAGGCACAGAGCTACAAACCTGGAGAACTGGGTTTGAATCCCACAGTCACCACCTGCATACTGTGCAACTCTGAGCAAGTCACTTAACTTTGTGCTCCCAGGTCACACTTGGAAACAAGCTTTGGCTTAGTGTGCCTTTCCTGGTTAAACAAGTTCCCCTTTCCCCTTAATAGGAGAGCAAATCAATTCATGCTTTATAGCTCATATGATATATCCCTCTTGGAGAGCTCCATATGAATTTTGTGCCTGTAGCTGGTTCCTCCGAAGATCATTGTGGAACATCCTGGTGGAGTGGGTGACCCTGGACACCAGCCTGAGCAAGACCATCAAGCACTGAAATGAAAGGAGAAGCAGGTGGTGCCTTGAGATAGCTGATGCAAGGTACAAGACTCCTCTCTGGATGAGGGAAGAGAGACAGGGAATCCCAGAGAGAACTGAAGCACTGGGGCACAAGTCATGGTGTGTGCTAGTAGTGCACAGAGGCACCACATGGGCAATGCCAAGTGAATCAAAATGGCACTGTTTGTGGAAGAAGCATCCATGGGTATGTTGAGGAAGTGCCAGCCCTGGTGGATGTTCAAACAGTGTCTGAAGGAAAGGTCACTCTGGATACTACAAATGGCAAGGGGCATTTCAGCTGCAGGAGGGGGTGATGTGGACTTTATCTAAATGTGGACCTCTTTCCTGTAAGCATTTCTAAAGTGTCTTTATCCCTAAGGGACATTTATATTTCTAATGGTTTTATTTCTATCAATATATATTTCTATCAAGTCATCTTAAAACCCTGTAAAGTGATTTAAGGGGTAGTGGCTCATACAAGTAGGAGATAGTGTGGCGGCAGGGTTAAATTGTTAAAGTTTTATCTTACTTTGTTGTAGTTCTAAGTGACTTTGTTATAGTTCTAAGTAACTTTATACCTCTGAGGGGCTTTTATGCTTCTAATGTGAAATTCATACCTCAGGGGAACTTTTATACTTTTAATGTGATTTTTCTCTCAGGTTAAGTAAAGTGATTTAAGTGGTACATCATATACACTAAGAAGGTACTAGGAGATCCAAAGGGGAGATCTGAAGCAGTAAAGAACTCTGGCACAAGCAAATAAAGGTGGTAATTGATGGAAGGCTATAGTAAGGAGTATAGGGAGGGATAGGACAAACTGATTCAGTGTCTCTTGTTATTTAAGGGGATATTCTTACATATTTTTAAGACAGTATACTGTATTAGGGGGAATTCTTGCAGTGTTTTTAAGATTTGGGAGATAGAATGAATGGGCAGAGAGGTTGGATAAGTAGCCTGAGATGGGATCAGGCAGGTCTTGAGTATGGTTTCTGCACCACCAGGACATGGGGAATCTTTGGGTGTGTGGTAGGGTGCAGTAGATGTGAGCAGCAATGGTGTTGGATATAGCATGGAGGCTGGGGGGGTGGAATGGTGTGCAGACAGATTACACAACTAAAAGAGGAGGTGGGGTGGCTGAGATGTGTTCTAAGCAGGATATGTGGAGAGGGGAAGGGGTAGGAGGTCAAAAGAGAACATCTGCTAGGTGGGGGGTGTAACAGTAAACACAAGGGATGGGTTGCAGGGGTTTTAGGAATAGGTGTAAAGGTAGAAGCAAAGAAGAGCTAGAAGAAAACCAGAGGACTGCAGAGGGGTGAGAAGAAGGGAGGCCACAGAAAACTTAGGTACAAGTGAGGTAAGGGACGAGATGGTCCTGGGGAAATGGCAAGTGGAAGAATCAGAAAAGATAAAGCAAACACCATCAGGGAAGGGGCAGGAATTTGGGAAGAAGAAAATGTGTCATCCGAAATACAAATAAATAAATAAATAAGAGAGCATCAAGCAGTAAAATGCAATGTCAGGGGGTAGGGCAGGAAAACAGATACTCTCTCCTGGAGGCACTTGAGGTGGAGGATGAATAGGGGCATGTCAGCGAGAGATTCTCTGGAGTCTGGGAAGGGGAGAAGTTATAAGAAGGATTAGAAGTGGGAAAAGGGATAATAAGAGGAGGGTGGGGTGACATTGTACATCAAAGGTTACATTAGGGCAATGGAAGGGCAGGAGGAGGTAGAGTAGACAGAACTCATGTGGGTCACTCTCAACAGACGGACTGGGGAATCTCTGAGGCTAGGTGTGGTTTACAGACATCACTAAAGGTGATGCATCTTTAGTAGGGACTCTGGAGGGAAATAGACAAAACGTGCAGGAGGAGGAGGTACAAACAGTCTTGAGGGGGACACAACATAAGGAAAGACAACAGTGGAGACTACAGTAAGCTCAGAAATGGCAAGGATTGGTGCATGGGGGAAGAGGGAGGTCACCTGTACATGTAGGGACTCAGGCAGTACTTAGGAAGGGATGGCGCATAGGGAGGGGTTGGAGCCTGCAAAAGGGGAGGCTAGGATGAGGGGGACTAATGGGTACACCAGAGAGGGGGGAAACAGTGATTTAGTCCAGGGGAGAGCAAAACTCTGGGGGAGGAGTTGGACAAGGAAGACAATGGGACAAGGAAAAAAAATTGTAGGCCAGGGAAGGGATTTAAATAAAAGTATAAGAAAGGGGATGGGGGAAGAATGGCAGTGTTAATAGGGAACTCAGTACTGAAGGGAATCAGATGGAAAAGAAATGGAGGAAGGAATAGCACCATTTGGGCAGATTGTATGCCAGGAATGATGACACTGAAGGTGAGGCACAATATACCCTCATGGGGCAAGCAGCAAGATGAGTGATCACACTTGGTGTTCCACCTAGGCACCAATGTTCTGGAGGATAGTAGTATTATGGAAGTACAGGCTACATTTAGGGAGCTTGCTAGGTTCTGCAATAGTGCAGGGCTCAAGTTGATGACTTTCTCGGAGGTACTGCCGGTGCCAAGAGCAAGCACAGCAAGAAGGCGAAGGATTGAAGAATTTAATCATTGGCTGGGGGAATGGTGCAAACAGATGGGGTTTGTGCTAGTGGGGGAATAAGGAGCAATGTGGGAGGATTAGAGGCTATTTTCCCCTGACAGGCTGCACCTGAACATGGAGGGATACGCAGTGTTAAAGAGAAAGTTAGTGGACTTCATCAAAATAAATTACAATTTAAACTGATTTTTGTGGGGGGCAGGGAAGGGGCCAATGAAAGTGGCAGGTTTAATGGGAGGCTGTCAGCCTCTCCCCCCCTTCCCAGATGGAGGTAAAGTACTGGAAGAAAGCAAGAATAAGCAATGATTAGTAGGGCAGGGCAGTGGGGGGGGGGGGTTCCGGTGGAAGGGATTATCAGCAAATGCCAGGAGCTGAGGGAACAAAATGATGGACTTGGAGAACATCATGGTGGATGAGAGACGGGACATAGTAGCGATAGGTGAGACCTGGTGGACACAACATCATGTCTGGAGGACAGTTATCCCAGGTTACAGACTGTTTAGGAAGGACAGGGATGGTAAGGGGTGGGGGTGACATTGTATGTCAAAGATTACATTAGTGCAATGGAAGGGCAGGAGGATGTAGGGTAGACAGAACTCAAGTGGGTCACGCTCAACAGATGGACTGGGGAATCTCTGAGGATAGGGATGATTTACAGACCTCCAATGCAGGGGGAAGAAGGGGATAGACAGATGATACAGGCAGTTACAAAGATGGCTCTCAAGGGGGAGCATCTGCTAGTGGGGACCTAAGCCTTCCCAATGTGAACTGATGGATCCCAGCAGCAGGAGCATCTAGGAGTAGGGGGATCCTAGAGGCACTACAAGGGGCATTCATGCAACAGCTGGTCAAGGATCCCACTAGGGGAGAAAACCTACTGGACTTGGTTCTCGCAAATGGGAAGAGTGAGGAAGAGGTAGAGGTGGGTGAAGGACTAAGAACTAGTGATCACAGGACTATGAGGTTCAGGTTAAAAACAGTGACAGAGTAAAATCAGACTAATATTAGGATGTTGAACTTCAGAAAGATGGACTTTAACAGAATAAGGAGGATATTTGAGGAAGAAATAGCAGGGATGGGGAATATAAAGGATGTTGAAGAGCTATGGCGAGCCATCAAAGGAGGGGTATTGAAGGCCACTGACATTTGCATTAAAAAGATGAGGAAGAACAAAAAAAGGAGAAGCCCACTCTGGTTTACAAGGGAGGTGGCAGGGGTGGTCAGAGAAAGGAAAAGGGCATTCAAGGAATATAAGAAGACACAAAGGCAGAGGACAGGGAGGCTTATAGAGAAAAGAGGAGGGTCACAGAGCAGAAGATAAGAAGGGCTAAATCAGATAATGAGGAGAATTTAGCTAAGCAGACAAAAAGGGGGGATAAAACTTTTTTAGGTACGTGGGGAAAGAAGGAAGGTGAGGCAGGGGATAGTAAGGTTGCGACGGGAGAGATGAATACAACTGGAAGGGGACTTTGAGAAAGCAGAAAAGTAGAATAAATACTTCTGCTCGGTCTTCACAGAGGAGGGAGAGTGTAGGGGACCGGAGCTGGGGAGGGGCAGGGAAAGCAAAATGGTGGATTCTAGTATGTTCAGCATAGACAGGGTAAGGGAGGAACTGGGCAGGTTGAAGGTGGACAAGGCAATGGGGCCTGACTGTTTGCACCCAAGGGTACTCTGGGAGCTTAGGAAGGAGCTGGCAGTCCTACTGACACGACTATTTAACTTGTCCATGGATATGGGTTGTGTGCCAGGGGACTGGAGGAGGGTCAATGTACTGCCACTGCACAAAGGGGGCAGTAAGTAGGTGGCGGAACATCTGGTCAGCCTCACCTCAATAGTGGGAAAGGTGATGGAGGCACTGATAAAGGAAAGGGTGGTGGACACCTGGTGGCAGCAGACTGCAGGATGAAAAGCAGCACGGATTCACAAATGGGAGGTCCTGCCAGACTAACCTAACATATTTTTTCAACTGGGTGACTAAGGTAGTTGACCGGGGGTGGGGGGACGTGGCCTATGTGGACTTCAGTAAGGCCTTCAACACCGTTCCTCACAGAAGGCTGGTAAATAAGCTAGAAAGCTTGGGGTGAGGCAGAAAATAACTACATGGTTTGAAAACTGGTTGGCAGGCAGAAGCCAGAGAGTGGTGGTAAATGGAGTTCATTCCATGGTGATGGGGGTGATGAGTGGGGTTCTCCAGGGATCGGTGCTGGGGACACTCCTTTTTAATATATGCATCAGTGATATAGTGGAAGGTGTGGAGGGAAAGGTGTGCCTATTTGTAGATGATTCTAAAATCTGCAATATGATGGACATTACTGGGCGTATGCAGACCATGAGTCAGGACCTGAAGATGCTGGCGGGGTGGTTGGAAAAATGGCGGCTGAAATTCAATGTCAAAAAGTGTGCTGTGATGCATCTAGAGTGCAAAAACCCAAGATCTGCTTACACTCTAGGAGGGAAGGAAATCAGAAGAATGGAACAAGAGAGGGATCTGGGGATCATAATGTCGAGGAACCTTAAGGTGGGTAACTAGTGTACAGTAGCAAGGAGGTGGGGAAGGCATATGAAATGTTGGCATGTTTTGGGAGGGGAACAAATGGCAGAAGGAGGGAGGTGCTGATGCCTCTTTACAAGGCAATGGTGAGACCACACATATGCAAGGACATTGATGGGATGGAAAGGGTTCAGAGAAGAGCAACCAAGATGGTGCAAGGCATGCAGGGGAAACCATATGAACAGAGGTCTAGGGAACTGGATCTGTACCCGCTTGAGACTAGAAAGGAGAGGGGGACATGATTGAACCAACAACATTTAAATATGTGGAGGGGATCAATATGGTGAATGGAGAGAGTTTGTTCAGAAGGAAGGAGGGGGCTAAACCATAGGGCATAGCCTAAGACTGGAAGGTAGAAGATATAAAGGCAATGTGAGGGGGTGATTCTTCATCTGAGAGGGTGGTGGAGGCCTGGAATAAACTGCCAGAAGAGGTGGTGGAAGCCAAAATGGTGGAAGGATTTAAGAGGGCATGGGATAGACAGAGGAGATCGGGAAATGAGGGGAAGGGGAGGGCCTGTAAGAGTGGAGATGAGTGGGGGGGGTACTGGCAGGCTTGATGGGCTGATGTGGTCTTTTTCTTCTGTCAGATATCTATGATTCTAAGATAAAGGGAACTGCAAGTGAAATAGCATTTCAGTAACAAACATGCCTGTGAATGGAGGAGGGGAGGGGTGTTACTATTTTAATCTACCTATGCCAGCACAATACCATGTGTGGAGACAAAGTGCATGTGCATGTAAACATGTACAGAACTTGTACTGCATGTAACTATCAGTGTAAAATGATGGCAGAGTACATGGTCCCAAGTCCATGCACACTATCACCATTAAATGCTGCCAGCTGCATTACAATACAGTCTTTTCTCCTATTGTAGTGTCATGGAAGTACAGTTAGCTCCATCTGTATGTTATAAAGGGAACTGCAAGTGAAATAACATTTCAGTAACCAACATGGCTGGGAATGGGGGGGGGTGTTAGTACTGTCAGCTAAGTAAGATCAGTCTCTTCGCAGACAACACAACAATGGGAGCAGTGGTAGATGACATCGAAGAATGGAAGGGGCTGCAGGAGGACCTGATCAAACTACAGGAGTGGTCAGATGCATGGCAGTTGGGGTTTAATGCCAAAAAGTGCAAGGTACTGCCCTTTGGGGCTAATAGCCAGCAGAGGAGCTACCAGCTGGGGGTACAGCTGGTATGCACTGAGGAAGAAAAGGATCTAGGGGTGCTGATAAGAGGGAGTATGAATAACTCAGCACAGTGCAGGAAGGTGGCAGCAAAAGCCAACAGGATGCTGGGGTGCATTTCAAGGGGAATCTACTCCAGAAACAGTGATATGATCCTGTCCCTATATAGGTCACTGGTCAGGCCGCATCTGGAATACTGCACGCAATACTGATGCCCATTCCAGAAGAAGGACATCAGATTGTTGGAGGGTTTGTAGCCGAGGATGACAAAGATGATCCATGGATTAGAGGGATACTTCTACAAGGAGAGGCTGTGCGAGCTGAACATGTATTCCATGGAGGAGAGGAGGAATGGGGGGGACATGATTGAAACCTTTAAATACTTAAAGGTGATTAACATGACTAGGACAGAAGGGATTTTCCAGATTAGAAGGGGGAGGGTCACAAGAGGGTGCCAGCTGAGAGTGAAGAGGGGAAGATTCAGGAGGGAAGTCAGGAGACATTGCTTCACAGAGAGGGTGGTGGATAAGTGGAATACTTTGTCTGAGGAGGTAGTAGCCTGTAGCATGGTAGACAGCTTTAAAAGAATATGGGACAGAGTGATGGGGGGGGATCATGAAAAGAGGAGGGATGGGTGGGGCAAATACAAATTGAGGGGCTAGCTGCACAATCAAGCAGACTCAATAGACTGTGAAGCCAGTTTCTGCTGGCATTTTTGAATGTCGTAACTACCTATGCTAATACAGTAACATGAGTGATGACAAAATGCAATGAATGTAAACATGTTCAGAACTTGTATTGCATGTAACTGTCAGAGTTAAATGGTGCCAGAGTGCATGGTCCCAAGTCCATGCACATGGTCACCATTTCATGCTGCCAGTTGCATTACATTATATTATTTTCACCTATTGTAGTGTCATGGCAGTACAATTAGTTCCATCTGTAGTTTATAAAGGGAACTGCAAGTGAAATAACATTTCAGTAACCTACATGCCTGTGAATGGTGGGGGTGGGTGTTACTACTTTAATCTACTGTACCTATGCCACTACAGTACCATGTGTGGTGACAAAGTGCATGTGCATGTAAACTTGTACAGAGCTTGTGTTGCATGTAACTATTAACGTTAAATGATTGCAGAGTACATGGTCCCAAGTCCTTTCACATTGTCACCATTTCATGCTGCCAGTTGCATTAAAATACAGTCGTTTCTCCTATTGTAGTGTCATGGCAGGGAATGGGGTGGGTGTTACTACAATGTATAGGTGTGTGTGGGCTAGTAAGGTCAATATCCATAATAACTGTACAGACATTGTAATGAACCCTCATCTCTCTGTAGGTGTGCAGGGCCCTCCAGGACATGAGCTCCCAGTACTGCATAATGGAGGACCATGCACTCCCACTATTGCTTACTAGTACCCGTATATCTTAGCACAGATCCCTCTGGGCACTGCACTACCATCTACCCATAAGTGTAGAGACACAGCACAGGCCTATACTGTAGACATTCCAAGGAACCGTTGTGATGCAAATGGCGCAATAGCTCAGTAACTATAGGCACATTGTAAAAACATCCAATGCAGTTGCAATCATGGCCTGGCAATCTGCACACATGCGTAGTACACCAAAAGGTGTACTAAGCTGTGTTTAGCAAAAAAGCCATTTCTCAAACCATTTTCGACATATAGGTGCCGAAAGGTACAGCGGGCACCACAGTGTTATCCTATGGGAAATTTCAAAATTTCAGAATGCTATAACCATGGAACTGATGTAAATTTCATCACCAAACCAGAAAGACATTTATGTGGGAAAAGCCCTTTCTACCCTGAAAATTTCACCCTAAAAGTCCAAACTGTCTAGTTGCAGTGAAGCGGCAAAGAAAATGAAATTTTTAAAAAGTGCTTTCGCTAATTTGTGACACTTACAATGGTCGAATTGAAAAAAACATATTTCCAAGCATTATTTTAAACATCTAATGCCAGGATCATGTTCCTGAGGCCCCAGTTAGGTAAACACAATTGTTGATGTTTACCAAGCGGCATTATTTTTTTAATTACAATATTTTTTAGCCGTCGCTAACTGAAAAGATGGCAGGTTTGTGATAGCACAAAACCTATTTGCGAAAGTAAAATGGGCTTTCTCGAAAGTAAAAAGTACTTTCAAGGTGTACATATATTTTTTCTCATAGGCTACAATGGGAAACTTTAAACTTTAATAACTTTTCAACAGATTAATATTTTTCCACTAAACCTTCAAAAGGCACATCAGTGACACATACCCTACATACCCTGACAATTTCAGAACAGATCCCCAAAGAATTTAGGCTGTTGCCCCGAGCAAATAATTTGCCAAAAAATTGTGTTTTTCACATTTGTTGGCACTCTGTAGCTCTGCAAGCGCAAATCTGTCCAGAACAAAACTTGGCAAACCCAGAGATTTATGATACTAGATGGCACATGCAAAACTTCAGGCAAATCAGAAAAACAGTTGCAAAGTTATTAAACTGCAAAATTTGGGGTTTAACATAGAAGTGGCTGTGCAACCCTAACTATACCTACACTACCATTCAGGTATAATATGTATATGTAGATGCAAAAATATATACTTTTTTTCCAAAAACTCTGTTAATGCATCAGTTAGGGTTTCTATTGCAGTGACAAAAGTTTGGCAATTCGATGCTAGGGTTACCAACCCTACTATCCCACCCCCACCCTTCACACACCAACAGGAATCAGGGTGTGTCTTGGGGTCATCGGATCTAACTTTCAACCAATCCATGTGTGAGGAAGCTGACATGCTCAAGTATAGGAGAATGGGGTGAGATTTAGGCCCAATGACCCCAAAGCACAGACTTATGCCTGTTAGTGTGTGGAGGGTGGGGTACTAGGGTTGGTAACCTTAGCATCACATTTCCAAACTTTTGTTGCTTTAATAGAAACCCTAACTGATGCATTAATAGAGTTTTTTGCAGTTAATTTCCCTTCTTTTCAAAACAGTATAATGGTATCTTTATTTTACTGTGGAAGCACAGGGTCCTTTGGACAGCCGTTATACGGCACTTACCTTGATTCTTCAGTTTGCAGTTTGGCTTTGAAGAGTACAGATGTGTTCCAGGCCAGAGAAGATTGCAACTGCCGACCTCTGGAGGTAAGTATGGAGTAAAGGGGGGTAAGGTGAGGTTGGTGCGAAGAGGGATGGTCAAAATGGAGGAGGGGGACAGGGAGATGTTGAAGGACCATTTTCTTTTTACATAGAAACATAGAAGTTGACGGCAGATAAGGACCGTAAGGCCCATCCAGTCTGCCCATTTCTTTTTCTACCTTATAAATGTGCCATCGGCCTTTGCTCTGTCAGTGGCCTATCTATTCATAATCATTTGTATTGCTCCCTTATGCCTATCCCATGCCTGTTTGAAGCCCTGCACTGTATTCATAGCCACCACTTCTTGAGGTAGGCCATTCCATGCATCCACCACCCTTTCTGTGAAAAAAATTTTCATCACATTCCCCATAATTGGCCCCCTCTAATCTCATGCTGTGTCCTCTTGTCCTGCTATTTTTCTTTTATTTAAACATGTTGACTCTTTCACCTTGTTAATGCCCTTAAGGTGTTTGAATGCCTCAATCATATCACCTCTCTCCCTCCTTTGCTCAAGGGTATACATATTGAGCTCTTTTAATCTGTCCTCATATGTCTTCTGATGCAGTCCCTGCACCATTTTGTTGCCCTTCTCTGGACTGCCTCAATTTGGTTAATGTCCTTGTGAAGGTGTGGCCTCAATACTGCATACAGTACTCAGATGGGGCCTAACCAGTGTCTTGTAAAGAGGATTATTACCTCCCACTTATGACTTGTGATACCCTACTAATACACTAACACCCCTAGCCTTACCTACTGCTTTGGGTCTGCTTGGATGATTTCAGGTCATCAGTGATGATGATGCCCAAGTCTCTTTCTTCCTTGTGACTGCTAGCAACTCCTCCCAGCCTATAAGTGGCTTGGGTTTCTCTTCCTATGTGCATGATCTTGCACTTCTTTGCATTAAATCCCAGTTGCCACTCTTCTGACCATTTTGCTAGTTTATCCAGATCTCTTCTCATTCTGCCCACCCCATCTGGATCATCTACTCTGTTGCAGATCTTGGTGTCATCTGCCAACAGACAAACCTTACCCTCTAGTCCATCTGCAAGGTCACTAATGAAGATGTTGAAGAGGACTGGCCCCAGGACTGATCCCTGGTAGCCCACTTGTGACTTGCATCTCTTCTGACTGTATACCATTTACCACCACTCTCTGTTTTCTGCCCATCAACCAGTTTGCCACCCAGTTGACCAACTTCTGACCCACCCGAGCCTACCCAGCTTATTTATCAATCTTCTATGTGGAACAATGTCAAAAGCTTTGCTGAAGTCAAGGTGGCTGACAACTGCTCCCCTTGGTCCACCACTCTGGTTACCCAGTCAAAGAAATCTATGAGATTAGTTTGACAGGACCTTCCTTTTGTAAAGCTATGCTGTCTTGGATCCTGTACCCCTATGGATTCCAGGTGTTGCACTATCCTTTCCTTAAGGAGTGCCTCCATAATCTTGCCCACTACTGAGGTAAGACTGACTGGTCTGTAGTTCTCTGCCTCCTCCCTGCTACCACTCTTGTGGAGTGGGATCACATGAGCCCTTCTCCAGTCTTCTGGGACCTCTCCTGTGCTCAGAGACTCACTAAACAGTTCTGCTAATGGCTCTGCTAGTTCCACCTTTAGCTCCTTAAGTACCCTGGAATGTATGCCATCAGGTCCCATTGCCTTATCCACCCTGAACTTAGCAAGCTCTTGTAGGAGCCTTTCTTTTGTGAAGGGAGTAGTGCTCACTTCCCTCCCTCTGTGTCCATGAAGCTGCTGTGGGCCCTGCCCTACCTTCTCTTCAGTAAATACTGAGCAAAAGTTTCTATTTAGGATAGATGCTTTTACAGGGTCCTCCTCCTCACATGCTCCTTTTCTCCATTAAGCTAGCAATACCCTCTGACTTTCTCCTTTCACTAATGTATCTGTAGAAAGTCTTGTCACCTTCTTTTACTGTTTGTGCTAGTGTTTCCTCAGTTTGGGACTTTGCCTGCCCTACTGCCTTCCCTGCTTCCCTTAGGGCAGTTTGGTATGCCTCCCTATCTTCATCCCACTGTGTTCCCTTATATTTCCTGAAGGCCAGCCTTTTGACTCTGACCTTTTCTGCTACTGACTGTATTTGAGAACCAAAGTGGTTTCCTTCTTCTTTTGCACTTCCTTTTCTGTCTAACACAATGGGATGTTGCTTCAAGTATTGCATCCTTAATGCTTGCCCACTTTGCCTGTACCCCCTCACCTGTGTTTCTTTTTTCCAGGGCTAGCTTAACTCTGTTGGCCATCTTATCAAAGTCAGCTCCTCTGAAGTCCTATATTTTTGCCTTGGAATGGGATGATTTAGATGTAGTAGCCAAATTGAACCATACCATGTGATGGTCACTGGCCCCCAGGTGACCTTCTACCTGGAGATCTGTGATCCCTTCCCTGTTTGTCAGTATTTGATCTAGGATAGCCCTGTCTCTTGTGGGTTGTTGTACCAGTTGTTTGAGGCCCTCCCCATGCAGGGAATCCACTATGTGTCTAGTTCTGGCAGATGTTCCTGCTGATATTGACCAATCTGTATCTGGCATGTTAAAGTCTCCCATTATCAGAACCTCCCCTTTAGCTGTCATGTTTTGTATATCTTCTAACAGTAATGTGTCTATGTCCTCCCCCTGGTCTGGGGGCCTGTAGACAACCCCAGTTCTTATGGCTGTCCCATTTCCTGTTTCGGGGTGACCCACAGTTCTTCTGGCTCCTTATGTGTATTCTGAATTTCTGTAGCTTTGATATTTTCATTGACATACAGGGCCACTCCTCCCCCCCTTTTTGTACCTCGGTCTCTTCTGAACAATACATAGCCAGGTACTGAAGTCTCCCAAGTGTGGTTACTGGTAAACCACTTCTCACTAATAGCTACTATGTCTAGTTGATCTTCTGACATTATTGCCTGCAGGTCTGGGATCTTATTTCCCAGGCTGTGAGCATTTGTGTACATGATTTTCCATTGGCCAGATTTCAGTGTGTTAGTTGTTGGGTGAGGTTTGGCATTACCCCTGTGCATCGTATGGGGAGACAAACCTTTTTTCTTACCTGGTGATGCAAATGAACTTCAAACATGCTGAATCCCTGTTTGACCACTAGCTGAGGGGGGAAGGGTGTTCTTCCCATTCAACATATGGGGTGCTGCACCCTCTCCCCATTGCTAGTTTAAATATTTTGCAAAGATGTCAAACTTCTGCCCCAATGCACTGACTCCTCCTTAGTCAGATGCAGTCCATCAATTTAAAGAACTTTCGTCCCAGAACTGTGCCAGTTCCTACAAATCTGTGTCCTTTTCTGGCACCAGCCCTTGAGCCATGTGTTTAGCTCCCCATCTCCCCTTCTCTGACCTTCCGTCCGTCTGCCCCCCCTCTCCCAGACTGGCAGGATCTCAGAGAAGGAGATGCCGGATGAAATGGATGATAGTTTGTCACTCAGCCTGGTCAGGTGTTCCTTGGTCTCCACAACTGACCGGCTGGCGAGATCATTAGTCCCTATGTGTACTAGGACATCAATGTTTTCTCCTGCTTTGTGAACAATGTTAGCAATGCGGTCAGTGTATCTCCATGCTGATGTACCTGGAAGACATCTGACCATTACCCCCTGGCTGGAGATGGGTATCAACTCCCCGAATCATGGAGTCTCCTATGATCAGAAGTTTTTTGGATTTCCTTTTTGCTTTTTTTGTTTTGGTTCCTGATTTGGGTGAGTTTTGTTGTGCTAGCTCCTGTGCTGCAGAGTCCTGCTCTGCAGTGTCTTCTGCCTCTTTGTTTGATTTCAGAGATAGAGGCAGATACCTGTTTTTAACAGAGAAACAAAAAGATGTCAGGGGAGCATTTTATTTTTTTATAGGTACACATATGTATCAGGACACAGGGGGTGTGCTCCCCAGTGTCCCATAGTACTGGAGACTGGATCATGTATCTGGGGAAATGGGGATTGGGCTACCCAGTGTTCCACACAGTTGGGGGGTACTGCCAACATGGGGATTGGGCACCCTGATGTTGGCAAAGGTAAATAAACATTACTGTACACTGGGAGTGGGAGGCAGAGGGTGGTGTATTTCTACTGCTGAAATGGGATTGGGCACTTGATGTTGGTAGAATAATTTTGCAAAAATAAAAACATTTTGGGACACTGGGAGTGGGCTACCCAGTGTCCCACAATTGCAAGTGTGTTTGTGTATGTGTATATGTGTGTGTGTGTGGGGGGGCGTATTCCTACTAACAACATGGGGATTGGGAACCCCAATGTCGGCAGAAACAATTTAATTAAATAACTCATGCCTTAGCTGACCCGGTGGCACTGACGGTTGAGGCACTGGACACCACACCTTGCACCATGCTGGTGATCTGGGTTCAGGAATGGACTCGGGCCACCATGGGCTGGCAGGGGAGAGGGACGATTGAGCATCTGATGACTGCTCTCCTCTCACTGGGGTGGGTAGTGGAAAATGCGGATGGCGATCTTCGTGGCTGATGGCTGTGCCTTGCACCCCCAGAGAGACCGGAGAGGGGTGCGTGCCCTGTGGTTGTGAGAGTGATAATGGCTGGCCCACTGGGAGAGCGGGTTTGTGTGGCCCGCATGCACAACCTGATCCGGGGATGCAGGGCTGGCGGCCGAAGATCATGTAGGGCTGCTCTGCTGAGGAGAATAAACAATAGTATGATAAAAAAAAATAACTCATGCCTTGGTGCCCTTAGATGCTGTAAAATGAGAAAAACTCTTTTTATTAGGTAAACCCTAAACCGGGGCAAAGGAACAGGATTCTGGCATTTTTTCAGCCCAGAAATGGCCAGAAAAGGTTTTGGTGGTTTTGACTGGTCTCAGTGGGGATTTCTCATTGAGGTAGTGCTGCAAATTTGTGTCAATATTCACAAAACTGTGCCTCTATTTGTGCAAAACTTGTGGCACTGTTTCATGAAAATTGCAGCAAATTTGTGGCACTACTTTTATTTATTTTATTTATTTATTTATCAAGTCTAGGATTACAAATACCTTTGAGCCTTGGCTCTTTTACAAAGGTTCCATGTCAGAGAAATACAAATTATGGGAAACATCAAGACAGACATTACAACAATGTGGACATTGCAAACAGAGTACAGATTAATACAATTCAAGGGTAGCACTGTAACAAGGCAGCCAGAGGCATTTGTCAGAGAAAATAGACAACAGTTACAAATGGCCAAAACACAAAAAAAATATTTTCAGCTATTATTTCAAAAAAATAATACCAGAATCTTGTTCCTGGGGTCCAGAGTAGGTATACACAGCTGTTGATGTTTACCCAGGGGCAGTATTTTTTGAATTACAGCTTTTTTACCACATAACTAACTGAAAACAAGATGGTGACAGCACAAAAGTAAAAAAAAAAAATTTGCATCAGTAAAAGGGATTTTTGCGAAAGCTTTCATGCTGGACATGTACTTTTCCAATAGGCTATAATGAGAAACTTAAAAGTTTAATAACTTTTGAATGGATTAATATTTTTTCACCAAACCTTCAAAAGGCACATTGGTGATCCAGTCCTCATACACTCTGAACATTTCAGACCAGAACCATAAACTGATGAGCAAAGAATTTGCCAAAAAGTGATGATTTTTCACACTTGTTGGCACTCTGCAGCTATGCAACTGCACATCCGACCAGAACATAACTTGCCAGATCAAAAGATCTATGATACCAGACCACACATGTAAAATTTCAGGCAACTCAGTCAAACAGTTACAAAGTTAATAAAGTGCAAAATTTGAGGTTTGACGTTAAACTGCTAACTCAACCATAACTAGTGGTATTACCACACCACTATAATGTGTGTGTGTGTGTGTGTGTGTGTGTGTGTGTGTGTATATGTATATATATATATATATATATATAAAATACTTGCACACGCACACACATATACTGTAGATAGAGGGATGGATACTTTGTATTCCTTTCAAAAATCTTTCCATTAATGCAATGTTGAGGGTTCAGGTTAAAGCAACAAATGTAGGGACATGTGGCTTTAGGATTTCCAACCCTAAAACACCACCCCACCCTTAAAACACATCAGGGGTGCAGTCTTTCTGGGGATGTCAACCCTAGAGCTCACCTCAGTAGGTGCTTATGTTTCTGGAGTGTATAGAATGGGGTGAGCTATAGGGTTTACAATCCCAAGGAAGATTGTACCCCCAATTTGTTTTAGGTGTGGGGGTGTGATTTTAGGTTTGGAAACCCTAAAGTCACATTTCCCTACTTTTGTTGCTTTAGCCTGAACCCTACATATTGCATTAATGGAGCAAAGTAAGAGCATGCACTGGAGTGGTGGTGGTGCTAAAACACTGAAACAGTCAATCTATAGAAATAGGTGAGCCACTCGCCCTTGCAGTAAGGACATGGTTATGAATAAGTGAGTTCAAAAGAACATTATTTCATTCACCCATGCCAGTTCAGACATCAGAGCAGATAGAATCTTATGTTTCACCACATAAGCTTCCTCAGAGAATGACCTGAATCTGAGACAAAGCTTCTTTATGGTCTTTACAAAACCAATTGTGCCAATCACAGCATCACACATGTATAATAAAAGAGCATGTGACCATGAATCTAAGCCACACTTGTGTCTAATTTACATAGTTTTTCAAACAGAAATAGAAGTGGAGACATTCAATAAAAAGTGATTTTTATGAAATCAAAAGATGATTTTTAGAAAATCAATCATTATAAGTTTCAATATTTTATCATTTCTCATTTTCCTTGGTTCAAAGATCAGGCTGGCAAGGCATCCAAGGCATATAGGGACCCTATAGCAAATTGGTCATCTACTATATAACTGTTACAAAATGTACATAAATATGTGTGTTGATTCCCTTGCATTATTATGTTCTCAATCTCTGATTATTTTCTTTTTCAGAGGAACCAAGTGGATGCCTTGCCAGCCCAATCATTGAACCAAATCTCATATTCAAGTTATTTTTGGAGGAAGCCTATGTGGTGAAACATAAGATCTTACCTGCTCTGCTGTCTGAACTGGCTTGGGTGAAAATAATAATGTTCTTTTGAACTCACTTATTTGTAACTGTGTCCTTACTGCAAGGGTGAGTGCTGCACCTATTTCTGCAAGTTGCATTAATGGAGTTTTTTGAAAAGCATTTCTTTACTTTTTGAGATAGTGTAACCATTTCTTATTTGCCTGTGAGAATCCAGGGTCCTCTCAGCCCTGCACTCTCATCTGTCCATAGTTTTTCAGATAGTGTAGTTGTATCCTGAAGCACACTGCACGAAGGGACCTGACCTTCCATATGTTGGGCAAGAGTAACCAAATTGACTGAATAGCCTTGTTATTACCTCACCTTATGAACCAGGTAGTACCATTTTTAAAATTCACACTTAAACATCAATCCGTGCAATCTCAACATCATTTTGCACCACAGGCATGAAAATAAACTTTGGAGAAGATTTGAAAAATGACAACTGTCATGTTCATGAGGTGGTGTAAAGAAATGGTTATGCTGAAAATTTTGGGTGAAAATATTTTAAATTATGTAAGTTACAAGGGAGAAAAGGTAAATGTCAATGGATGCACATAATTTTGCCATTTTAACATAGTTTGACCCCAAATTTTCAACATACTCTTCATATGACCCCACCTCATTAACAAGTGTGGTGAAAATATTCAGATCCTGCCTGAAAGGTGATTTTGCCAAGTGACCAAGAAATTGCCTTTTGAGCCAGATTTGCATAATTCCACCAACATTGTTAGTGAGGTAAAGTCTCCAAAGAGTCATGTTGAAAATTTAGTGTCAAAATATGCCAAAATGTCGATGTTATGCACCAAAGTTAAAAACCCCACTGAAATACATTGAACTACACTTACCTTACTTTCTCATATAGGAGTCAGCAGTTCCAGCAACAAAATGTGTCTTCAATTGGACAGTGGTTATTAAATCTGGGACCTCTTCTGGTGAGTGAGAGAGTATGGGTGTGTACTGGGGGGTGTGGGGTGGCAGGTGCACAGTGGGAGGTTGGGATGGGGTGACATCACAGAGGGACCTTTTTTTACAGCAAATTGAAGACATTGGGGAAGGTTTCCTTTCTTACAGGGACAGAAAGGCAATGATGGCATCAGAGGATCGGGGTATAACTAGACACAAGGGAACAAATAAATATAAGGGGAGTGCAATCAGAGGGAGGGGGTGCCACTGGATACCAGGGATAAAGCAAAATATTATGGGGAAGCACAATAAGAGGAAGGAGGTGCCACTAGACACCAGGGAAATACCGAATAAGCAAGGGGGGATTGGACATGGGGGTCCACTGGACACCAGGGTAAAAGCACAAAAATGGAGATGGCCATCAGAGGGTGGGGGCACCAATGGACACTGGGGAAAAACAAATAAAAATATGGGAAAGGCAATCAGAAAGTGGGGGTACTACTAGACACCAGGGGAAAAAATGAAAATTACAGTAATGGTGAAGGGAAGGTGTGGGGTGCCACTAGACACCAGGGAAAACTTCAAACATAACAGAGAAGGCCATAAGAAGGTTAGGGCTTCCACTGGACACCAGGGAAAATATGCAAAAACATGGGAAGAATAACAGTTCCTTGGCACTAAAAAGGATTCCGGAAAAAAACTAAGTCAGAAGTCCTTTTTTGTCTATGTGATCCTTTTTTGTTTGAATGAAAAAGGACTCGTAAAAAACACATTAGTGAGTGACAAAATAGGATTTAAAATAATAAAAACAACACATTTTGGGGTCATTTTCACAACAGATAAATGCAGAATTCACCTAATGCAGTCCCAATCAGCAAGATACATGTACTAGTCTATTTGCAGGATGTAATTTGGGGATTTTTTGAAAGTTAAATAAAAAAAAAAGGAAAACAAGATGGTGGCAAATGAAAAAAGATTAGCCCCGAAAGAAAAAGGATCCTTTTTTAATTTTTTATTTGACAACGTTATTTTTCTTTCCATTCCACTATCCAAAAGACTGCACTGCTCATTGAAAATAACTTAAACTTTAAAATGAAATAGTTTTGGAACAGATTAATAGTTTGTCACCAAGCAAGTGAAAGGCACATCTATAGATCAAACCCTTTCTGCCCCTAAACATTTCAGACAAAAATTCCAAACCATCTGGGTGCAAGGAGATGACAAAAAACAGTAAATAACAGTGAATGTTTACATTTTTACACTATCCACATCTCAGAATCTACACTTCCAGCTGGAACAAAATGTGGCATGTCAAGAGATCTGCCCCCACGATACCACACATGCAATTTTGCGCAAATCTGTAGAACGATTGTAAAGATATTAAAGTTCAAAATTTGAGATTTAGCAAAGAAAGCCCTGCTTAACCCATCAACGGACACTGGCAACCTTTTTTGAATTATATTATTTTTAGATAAAAGCGTACATTTTATGATTGCATACTTTTTCTAAAATTGATTGATGTTGCTTGTGGTTTTATCTGCCTTCTTGCTTATTAGAACCAAAATGTATAGTAATGTATAGCTATGCCCTGTTTTGTTTTGCTGCAAATCAATCATTCAATTAAATAAATCTTTGTTTTACCAGGTGAAACATCATTCAGGAGAACTCACTTGCAAGGTGGACCTGGACATAGTACATAAAACAGTATAACAATCCAATAAGGTACATAACTGTCCCCCCACCACCACCTACCTGCACTTGCCAAACCCCAACTTGTCTCTCTGCACTTAACTTCCCAGATGGCTACTCACTGCGTACCTCCACTGGGAAATTGACAATACTACCAGCTGCTTGACTTGTGTAAACTGTAACTGTATTTGCTACCACTTTCTATGTAAACTCTATGTTAGCAGTACAACCTCAGCGTCAGTTTGTCTGTTGTAATTATGCTGTTGCAACAAAATATCCTTGAGTGTTGATGAAGATCCTTTGTAAATGAGCTTTTAGCTCAAAGGTTTATAATTCTGAGTTCCCAATAAATAATAAAAATAATAAATGAGGAGATAAACACAAAAAATTTATCAGAATACAGTGAAGTAGGAGACAATTAATACGTGATAAACACCACAGTTATATACAATATATACATATAATAAGTATGGTAATTATGTACAATATATAGAAGGAAGCTTGTGAGAAGATGTAAGAAGGGGTTAAAAGACAAATATGTGTTCAGGAGAGGAAGAAGAGGGGGACAGCCAGAGGGTAACACTAGGTAGATGACCCATGCCCTTGGTTATAAGACATTCAGGAAGTACTCTTAATACATACTTTCTGAACATTAGAAACACCCTAAACAGTGTAGCCACTCATGATCCAATACTCTTCTCTACTCTCACTGCATAATGAGTGGCTAGATTGTGTTGGGGGTGTTCCTGAGTCCAGGAAAGAAGCAGTGGGAGCTGGTCAAGAAATGTAAATAGACATATTTTGGTGTGGTAACACCAATTTAGTAGCCAATCAGTTTTCATGTTTTAAAAGAAAAAAGGGATCTGACTCAAACTACTGTACCAACTGCATCAACAGTCTCTATATAATGTGAACAATCAAAAAAATATTTTTTTATGTTGTCTTGCGCACACAGCGGAAGCAACATTTTGTGGCAGCTTGCTGGAGTAGCAGGTTGGGTAGGTGTGGCAGTGTTGTGGCCTATGGCACCACTGCTTTTTTGGGCTGGTCTCTGTGGCACCAATGAAATAGCATGCTGTCTATGATAGCAGTTGAGAGGCATGCCACAAACTTGAAAGAATTTTGCCACCGCAATGAGAGGCCGCCCCGTCATTGCAGGGTGTGCCTTGTCTGCTGAAACATTTCAATTAACATGGTGGTGGCTGTCACCGTCCACCTCTCACAATCCTTAGAAAGCCAAATATGAGGGTGCCCAATCCCCCTGTTGGCATGTTTATAACCACCCCTCAAGATTGTGTGGCACACTGGAAGCCCACCCCAGTGTGCCTAATGTTTTCCGAAGCCGACTGCGTCAGCATGGTCCTGCCCAGCTCACTCCACCCATTGTGTGCCCACACTGGACCACTCCAGATGTGGCCAACAGACTCTCAAACTCATGGGGCACACTGGGGAGCCCCCAGTGTGTCCAACAGTTGGTTTATTTCACCTGTCAAAAAGAAGACCTTCCCACGATGTCAGTTCCTGAAACAAAGAGAACAATCCGGAGCGCCTCCTCCCACAACCCACACCCCACCTCCCTGCACCCTCCGTTACCTCATACTTACCTCCAGAGACCTGCACGACAATCTTCGGTGGAGCAGGAGACGTCTGAACTCTTCAAAAGTCGACCACAAACTGAAGAAAATCACAGTAAGCTGTATAATGGCATCAATTGGGTGGGGGTTCAACTTAGGTGGATATCTCTGCCATTTTTGTGACTTGTGACTCCACATTTTCAATGTGGGGTTCTTGGGACGCTACCTCATGAACTCAGTCACTGTCATTTCATTAACTGATCCTGAAAGGTGATTTCACGGTCACTGTACAGAATCACCTTTTGGGACTGATTAATGAAATGACAGTGCCACTGTTCATGAGGAGGGCTCCCAAAAAGCTTATTATGCAAATTTGGTGAAAACATTCCAAACAAATGATTGTGTTACAAGCGTGCATTGTGCAGTTTCCACGCACGCTCATAAGTTCAACAATTTTTTATATTTTCACTCCAGATTTTCAGCATTGCCATTTTTTCACACCTCCTTATGATCAGTACTGCGGTCATTTTTCACATCTTGCCCAAAATGTTTTTTTGCACATCTGGCACACAATAGTGTGGTCACTGTGGGAAATCAACTTTCAGGACAGATTAAGAAAATCTCAGTGACACTGTTCATGAGCGTAGGTCTCAGAATGCCTATGTTGAAAATTTGGTGGAAAAATTCCACTAAATGACTGTTATAAAAAAAAAAAGTTAATTTAAATAATCCGGTCTAAGGCTTTCTGATTCTTGTTCTCTTCTGTTTTACAGGAGAGGAGCTTTGGTGGCCACAAGGAGTTAAAAAACCTGGGACATCAGTTGCCTTGTTGAATTGGTGATCAGACTTTCTTGTCTTCACGTGGCGGGATTCTCCTCTACAAGCCCAGGTATGTATTCATTGTTGATGAGTAGACATTTGGCATCAGTTGCTAATGTACGTTTTAATCTGAATGCCTTTATCCTTAAGTTATCTTTCCTTTATGTACAATATAGCAGTGGCCGGTAGCTGGCCAGCAAGCACTTGTATTCAATTATATCACTGGTTCATATGCCTGTATAATGTAAAATAATAACAAAGTTGAACTATAAAAAAAATGACTGTGTTATGAGTGTGCATTATGCAGTTTCCATGCATGCTCATAACTTTGAGAATTTTTAGTATTTTCACTCCAGCTTTTCAACATTGCCATTTCTTCACACCTCCTTATGAGTGGTATAGCTGTCATTTTTCACATCCTGCCTGAAATGTGTTTTTGCACATCTGGTGAAGAATGGCGTGGTCACTGTGGGAAATCAACATTCAGGACAGATTAACAAAATCACAATGCCACTGTTCATGTGCAGAGGTCCCAATTGGTTTCATGAGGAGGGGTCACAAAAACCCTATGTTGAAAATTTGGAGTGCAAATACCAACAAAAGACTGGGGTGTTAGAGTTTCTAACCATAACGTCCCACCCTGTAGAGACTGACAGGCATCAGGGGTGTGACTTTGGATTGTCGGCTGTAATGCTCATGCCATTTCACTCCCACTCCCACCCTGCAGCCAGTGGCAGGCATCAAGGTGTGCCTTGGACTCTCCAGCCCCAAAGTTCACCCCATTCTCCAATGCTGCACCTATCTCAATGTATTTCCTTATGGAATGGGGTGAGCGCAAGGCCCGATCACCCCAAGGCACAACCCAACACTTGTCGGAGTCTGCAGGTTAGGGTGAGGTGAAATGGCATGAGCGTTATGACCGAAGACCCAAAGGCACACTTCAATTCCTGTCAGTCTCTGCATGGTGGAGTGAGATTGGTGTCAGTGCCATACTTCACTACCATTCCTAGTATGCATCTCTGTAACTTCTGCACTACCGATGCCAATGCCAGAAAGACAACATTCAGCATTGACAAATGCTTTTTTAACTAGGGACAATTTGAGGGCTAAGGGGGTTGACAGTGTTCCTTTAATATAGAGGTGCTATTTGTGCCCCTATATTTAGGGCTGACTTGGCAGTTTGATGTTAAACTCAAGTTTTTACACCTTAATATACAGTATTTGCCATTGTTTACTGAATTAACACAAAGTTTGGAACGTGTGGGCAGGCTGTCAGAGTCTCAAGATGTGGAATGTTTTATGATGGCATCTTGTACAGTTTTCAAGACACAGAAGATCAAAAAAGTGAAACATTTTTTGTTTTTCCTGTACTTAACACTAGGGATTTTTGCTCTCACCTACAGCCTAGACAGCATGACATTTCTTCAGGAAATTTTCAGGGATGACTGGGCCTGTGCCACTGTGTGCCTTTGGATGGTTTGGTGAAAAAAAATCTTGTACAGTTTTTGAATTATAATTATTTTTGGGTTAATGTCAAACTACAACGCTAAAAGAGTGTGATTGGTAAAAAAAAGTTTGCAAGTGCTAACATGCCATACCTAAAAGGAACTCTGTCAACCTGTTTTTCACCATATTATTTCTAGTTAAAAACCTACATTTTGCGATTGCTTACCTTCTCTTAAATTCATTGATGTTGCTGTTTGATTCATCTGTCTCCTTGTTTAGTAGAACTGAAATGCATGGTAATATAAATTTATAAACAATCTTGTTTTGTTTACAATCCTGGATCTGTTCTTACTGCATACTTCCTGGCATCAGAAGCATACCCAAACAGTGCAGTCACTCATGAGGCAGTAGCCTCCTAAACTCCCACTGCATCATGAGGGGCTAGCCTGTTTTGTGGGTGTTCCCAAGCCCAGGAAAGATGCAGTCGGAGCTAATCAAGGAATATAAACAAACTAGTGTCTGTGTGGTAACACCAGTATGGTGGGCAGTCACTTTTTCACTTTTTTTAAAGAAAAAGAAGAGTTAGAATCAAACTACCAGCTACATCAACAATCTTTATTGAATGTTGGCAATCATAAAATGTGTTTTTTAAAATAGGGACACTTTGATACTTAAGGGGGTTGACAATGTCCCTTTAATATTTGTGTATAGAGAAATATTGACCAGAAAAAGTAAAAAAAAAAAGAGATTGAGTTGTTATTTCCATGATTTACTTGCCATGGGAAAAAAACACTCGAGATTGCCGCCATTTTCATTTAACTTTTTTTGAACTTACAAACAGTTAATTACAAAAACAAACAGCTGAACCTAGCTAAACGGGACCTGTTTAGATAGATTCTTATGCTTGTTTCTGTATAAACTTGCCAGAATGACCTGTTCTGGGCACCCCAAACCAGGGTAACAAGCTTAGTGAGAGGAGCCTTTAACTCACGTTTTCTATATGAAAACACCAGGATATTGTTGAATTCTGCAGCCACAGCTGAAATGTATGCTGCAGACTGTAGTAAGAGCTGTGAGCCACCATTTCTGTGGTGTCTAGTGGCACCCTCCCACTCCACTGGCATCCCTGACAATGTTTTATTTTGCCAAAGTGTCTAGTGCACCCTGCATCATTCCGATCACCATCCCCATAATCATATCACCTTTCCCTGGTGTCTAGTGGCACCCACCACCCACTGATCGTCACCCCCATATTAAAATAATATATTTCCCTGTTATCTAGTAGTACTCCTCACCCTCTGATTGCTGTCCCTCTAATAAAATAATTTCCCTGGTATCTAGTGGCACCCCCACCCACTGATTGCTGTGCCCATAATAAAATAATATATTTCCTGGTGTCCAGTGGCACTAAGGTAAGTGCAGTTCAATGTACTGTATTGTAATGGGGTTTCCAACTTTAATGCATAACTTGCCATTTTTGCACATTTTTAGCACAAATTTTCAACATGGTCTTTTTGGGACTTAACCTAAAATCCAGCATGAAAGGCAATTTTATGGTTGCTTGTCAAAATAACAATCTGGGTGGGATTTGAACATTTGCACTGCTCTTATTCATGAGTCTGGGTCATAAGAGGGGTATGCTGAACATATGGGGTCAAAATATTTACAAATGGCAAAATAATTAATGGCTTCCTCTTTTTTCCATAAGGAAACCGTGGCGTAATTTGCCGTTATAAAGGAGCGTTTATAACGGCAAACACGGCGCCGCGGTTTCGCCCTCATGTGCCTGCTCTCATACTCTACTATGCTTACTTCCCGAACTGCAAACTTAACCTGAAAGAAACTGCACAGACACTGGCAGTAAGTAAAATAAAATTTAAATTAATTGTACCACATTGCTACAGGATAGATCCTCCCTTACAATACTGTCGGGAAAAATGTTTTAAATAAGAGAAAGCCGGCCGGAATCGGGACTCAGCTGACAGTGGCACAAGCAGTCTTTTTATTTTATATAATTGCTTATGGAAAAGAGAAGCCAACAATTACATAAATAAAATATGGGTCTGGGTGTGTGTAAATGAATTACACACACCCTAGGAATAGATGCTTCACATAAACCCCTCGGGTGTGTGTAAATTCTCGTTACACACCGAGACCCATACTTTATCCAATATGTTATGCGCGTATGTTGAAAAGTTACTACACTCACTTGTAACTTAGGCCATTTTAAATATTTTGACCCCAGATGTTCAACATAGCCATTTTTACACCACCTAATGAACATGACAGCTGCAGTTTTTCAAATCCTGGCCAAAATGTGTTTTTGTACCTGTGGCATGGAATGATGTTTTGATTCCTCTGAGTGGCATTTCAGCACAGATTTTAAAATTTTCACTACCTGGTTCATGAGGTGGGGTAATAACAAGGCTATGCTGACAATTTGGCTGCTGTTTTGGCAGAAATAAAAGTGCAGGGCCCTCCACAGCAACATACATCTACACATTTATGGAGGGATGGGAGTACATGGTCTTCTGGTCCCTGTGATCTCAAAGGCAAATGAGGATACAGCCATACTGTCTGAAAAAATAAGGACATTCTTTGCAAAAAAACTGTCTTATGCACCAGTTAGGGTAACATAACACCGCAAAAGTAGGGAAATGTGGCATTAGGGTTTCCAGCCCTATCACTCCACTCCACTCCACCCCCCCAACCCCCAAGCAGCAAATAGGAAAACAAAAACTGGGGCTTTGGGTCTCTGGAGTACTGGTGAATCAGTGGTGGGGTCTTCCTTGTGGGTTGTCTACCCTAATGCCCAACCCCCACAACTAGCCTGCAATCTGAAGCACAAGGTACTGCTCCAAGTCACAGCCTCATAGTGATACACTCTTCACAGTTAGAGAAGTATGTCTCACCACAGCTTGCAAAAACAATTTATTGTACCTTTTCTATGCAGAGCAGTTGGTCCTGTGTGAAGAAAGGAGATCATGTGTGACATTGTTTGCCCATGGAATGGGGTGGGCATTAAGGTTGACAACCCTGAAGGAAGACCCCACTACTGATTTACCAAGACTCTAGAGATACAAATCCTAATGTATTTTCCTTTTGCTGCTTGGGGTGGCTCTTTGAGCTTAACTGTTGTAGAAATCATAGAATCAAAGAAAAGGACCCCTTTGGCCCATCTAGTCTGGCTTTGTTCCCTCCCCATAGGTAGCCCTGACTCTACCACCCTACACCCTACTTCTGTGTCCTCTCCTCCCTCTGTAGATTCCCATCCCCTCTTTCCAGTCAGGATATTTGTCCCTCCCTTTCTTGTTAAAACCAGTGTAGTTATCCCATGCACTCTTGAATCCCTCCAATGTTGATTCCAATGTTGATGCCTTAAACACTCCCTCCGGTAGCCCATTCCAGGAGCCCATCACCTGATCAGTGAAGTAATGCCCTCTCTTATTTCCTCTGAATTGACCGCCCTCCAGCTTTAAGCTGTTCCCACTAGTTCTTGGATTGTCTTTCATCTTGAATATACTCCCTTCACTCACCTTGTTAATTCTCTTCAGGTATTTAAAAGTTTCAAACATATCCTCCCTCTCTCTTTTGGTTTCCAGTGGATAAAGGTCAAGCTCCTCCATCTTCTCCTCATATGTCATATGTCCTATGTGCATACCATGCACCATTGTGAATTTAGAAATGTCCTTAAAATGTTGTTTTTTTAAGATTATAAATCTTGTTGCATGACTCGTGATACAAAATAAGATTCTTGTTTTATATGACGACTCACAAAAAAATATCTTTTTTCATATTGGGAATCAATAAAGTTCCATTGGGCTTCAACTGTTGTGCATAATTTTGTCATTTTTCAAGATTGTGACACCAAATTTTCAACATACCCTTTTTGATACCCCACCTGTAGAACAATATTGGTGTCATTTTACAAATCCTACCTGAAAGGTGATCTCAGTTGGTTGGCAGAATCACCTTTTGGGTAGGATTTCAAAAATTTCACCATACTATGAAATCATTCATACAACTAACCAAGGCTTTCTACCTTGTGGATCACCAGCTGCTGCTCCACAGATTAAGCTGCCTAGGGCTTTCCCCCAACATGGCCTGTTGGTTCTCCAGCTATTTGACTAGGCACTCTCAGCAGAGAAAATCAATGGCACCATCTCCGGGACCAGTGAAGTCACAGTAGGGGTCTCCCAAGGGTCTATTCTGTGCCCGCTCCTGTTTAGCCTCCTTGTGAACAACTTACCAGAAGCGTGCCCCATTTCTAGAATCCTGCTATACACAGATGACACAGTTATATTCTCAAGAGACTCCTGCCAAGAAGTGCTCTCTAAGAACCTGCAGTACAGATTTGACAATCTGCAGGACTGGCTCAAAGATAGCTTGCTGGTGCTCAACAGCGAAAAAAAAACAAAAAAAAACAAGACAATGCTCTTCGCTGGACATCAAAAGAGGATAACTACTTCACCTCTCACAATTGCTTGCAACTCTTACTCCACCCTAGAGCAGGTGTCCTCATTCCAGTTCCTCAGGATCAAAATCGATGAGTCTTTTCCTTCGGTGAGCATATATGAATGATTACCACTGCCACCAATAAGAATCTAGGACCCCTCTTTAGGCTCCAGTTCTGCCTCACACCTGAGGCCAGGGTCCAGGCAGTAAGAAGCACAATCCTACCCATCCTGGATTATGGTAATGTGGTGTATAGAGAAGCCTCTGATACCAGCTTGCACAGAGTCCATACTACCCTCAATTAAGCTTGCCGCTTTGTGTTAGGCGCAGTCCGTCTTATGCATATGTGCAACCTATACTTTGGAATAAAATGACTCCCTCTCTTGGACTACATCAAGCTCCACTCCTGTCTCCTAGGAAAGAAGGCTCTTCTTGGATTTGCACCTCCTTCTTATCAAGCGTTATTTTGTCCTGCCCCAGCAGTGCATGCCACAAGAAGTGTTGCAAAACACACCTTTGCTTTGCCCTTCAGAAGAACTGCCTTGAGGAGCTGAGCCTTCACAGTAAGGGCCCCCACCTGGATGAACAAGCTCTCCCACGCCTTTACAAGCCTTACCCACCTTGGGCAATTGAAATCTGAAATTTGGAAGTCCATCTCTGCACCCGCTCATTGCTTCTGCAGCACTCACCCCTGCTGATATTAGCCTTACTCATGCCACCTGGTGCTCTTTGGCTCACCTGCACTAACTAGTAGGTCCTCACAAGCTTCCACTACTCTCCACTCTCCCACACCAGTCTACCTTTCTTCATATGTACCCCACCTACTAACCCTATGAACCCCTATACCCCCTCCACCACCGTACCCTCCCATCTCTCCAGACCTGACTGATATCACCTATTGTCTGTTTCATTTCTTCACCTCACCTCCTAGCCTGCAACATGTTTTCCCATATTAGACTTCCTTGTGCCACCTGGCGTCCTTTGGCTCACCTTTCTTCATATGTACCCCACCTACTTACCTTATGAACACCCATACTCCCCTCCACTGCAATACTAATTCCAATTACTGATCCTTCAGGTGTCCCTTCAAGGAATTAACAATTGGATATAGCTGCCATGTGTGTGGACTCATAGCTTGTACATAGTTTGTCTTTCGTGCCTCAATTACCTATGCTTACATGGTGCTATTTTCCTCATATTTCTTGCACCTAAGCAATGGCCTATGCTTTGTTTCTGCCTACCCTTATCCTATTATATAGCTGCTATGTGTGTGGACATATAGCATGTACATAGTTTGAATTCTGCACCTCAATTACCTATACCTACTGTACATGGGCCTATTTGCCCCATATTTCTTGCACCAAAGCACTAGCTTATGGTTTGTTTCTGCCTATCCTTATCCTATTATTTGTTATTTGCATTATGTAATATGTCCTCTAGTTGCCATTTTACTAACAATGCCTATTAGCTGCTACTGTTTTTTCTTTCAGTTCATGTAATCAGTTTGTTCCCCCACCCCTGTTTGATGAGGATCGTTTGTAAGTGAGCTTTTAGAGCAATGGTTTGTAATTTGAATTCTTCAATAAATAAATAAATAAAAAATACCTGTACATGAGGTGGGATCATAAGAAGGGTATATGGAAAATTTGGGGTCAAAATATGCTAACATGATAAAGCTGTGAACATCTGTTGACATTTCACTACAGTAGGCTCGCTCATAACTTTCTTAATATTCACTATTTTAACCCCAAATTAAAAGCATAGCCATTTCTTTACACTACCTCATGAATGTGGCAGATGTCATCTTTCAAATCTTGCCTGAAATGTATTTTCATGCCTCTGCCCCAGAATTACACTGTGGTGGTGCAGAATTATGTTTTGGTTAGGGTTGTGCGAATACCTTTTTTTGAATATTTGGCTGGATATTCGGAGCCCATGTGTCAGAATATTCAGCCGAATATTTGATATTCTGGAACAATTTTGAGTATATAACAAATTACTAATTGTCCCCCCCCATCCTCCTCCCTAGCCCAGGTCTGGCAGGATATAGAGAATCCTCCTTCCCCCCACCCTCTGATAGCACCCAAACCCCCTCCTCCCACCAACCACATTTTCACACAAAGTTATAATTTTAAATAAAACACACTGCTGCAAAATTCAAATTCAGTGGTTGACTGGCACAATCCACCTGCCTCCATGGCTGGCCACTAAGTTTCAATACTGTGGTCCTGGTCCTGGTCTGGCCTCCCCACACACAAACACATTGCCAGCAGCAGCAGTCCCCCACCTTCATTCACACCCTGCACCTAAAGGTGCATTTAACAAAGAAGACACCCGGCGCAGCCTGCCCTCCTCCACGGCCAGCTGCCATCTTGAGAATGAAACTCACTTGCTTGTGCTTATATAGTAAAATGAGCAGATCACGTGATCAGCTCATTCTGCTATATAAGAGCAAGCAAGTGAGTTTCATTCATAAGACGGCAGCCAGCTATGGAAGAGGATGGGCTGCGCCAGCTGTTTTTTTTTTTAAATGTACCTTGAGGTGCAGGGTGCGGAGGGTGGCGGGGGGCTGCTTCTGGCTACCAGGTGTGTGTGTGTGTGTGTGTGTGTGTGTGTGTGTGTGCGTGTGTGTGTGTGTAAGACCAGACCAGGACCAGGACCACAGTATTGAAACCTGGCGGTCAGCCATGGTGGCAGGTGGGTTATGTCAGTCACCCATTGAATTTGCATTTTGCAGCAGTATGTTTTATTTAAAATTATAACTTTGTGTGAAAATGTGGTTGGGGGAGGGGGTTTGGGTGCTACTGGAGGGTGAGGGAAGGGGGGTTCTCTCTATCATTGCCAGACCTGGGCCAGGGAGGAGGGTGGGGGGTGGTTCTTTCCAAATAAGGGATGAATAGTGCACTATTTGTTATTCAGAATCCAAATGACAAATAGCACATTATTAATAGTATTCAGGAAATGATATTCGTTACTCACACAGCCCTAGTTTTGGTGGGGATTTGATAATTTTACTACTGGGTTGATGAGGCGGGGTAGTAAGAAGGCTGTGTTGATAATTTGGTTGCTGTTATCCTACAAAGGGAAGAACAACCCAAAATCTCACCCCATACAATACAATCCAGAAACATACAAACCTAATGGGGTGAGCTTTAGGGTTGACAACCCCTAGAAAGACTCTGCCCATGATTTGCTTTAGGGATGGCATTGGGTTTTAGGGTTAGAAACCCTAAAGCCACAGTTCCCTACTTTTGTTGCTTTAGCATGAACCCTAAATGTTGCATTAACATAGTTTTTCACAAACAATATAGATAGATAGCTAGACAGATAGATAGCTAGAAAGATAGATAGCTAGAAAGATAGCTAGACAGCTAGACAGCTAGATAGCTACTGTAAATAGCAAGATAGCAAGATTGTTAGATATAGATATGTATATAATTATACAATGGTATCAGTAAATGGTGTGGTAACATAAAATAACAGCATAAATATTGCAATGATAGAGTGGGTAGACAGAAGCAAAGCAAATTGTACAGGGCATGTTGGGGTGGGGACTATACTAATGTCAGCATACTGGTCACCTATGAAAATGGGTCTTTGGCACATGGTTTTGCTAGTTTAAATGTATAAATAAAACAATGTAAGGGATTTAGAGTAGTGGGTCTAGGGAGAGGATCTGAGATTAGGAAGGGGATTTACAGGAACAGGTGGGAGCAAGATATAGTCTTTGTTGATATTTAAAGGCAGAGAGTAGGGGGATACAGAGGGGGGAGGATGCAGATTCTAGTGGGAGTGGAGGTGGTAGGAGAAAGTAGCTTGGCTAGCAGATGAGTGAGGGTGGGGAATGAGGAAAGTGTGGGAATCCCTGGAGTGGAGGGAGTAGGAGGAGAAGAGAATGGGGGAGATGTGGGAAGACAGGTAGAATAGAAAGGATCCATGCCAATATTTGGTGATGAAGGTGGCACAGTGGGAATAGTGATGTGCTGGGAGACAGAGATGGAGAGGGAGGAGTAAAGGGAACAGTCATGAGTGCGAAGGGGAGAGTTGGTGGTGAAGTGGCAGAAAGCATTACAGAGGGTGTCCAGTCTGGCAAGGGAAGTGGAAGGGGCAGTACCATCGACCACATCAGCATAATCAAAGATTGTGAGGACCATTTTGATTACCAGCTCCCAGTGGACCTGGAGGGAGAGGCAGCCCTTGTTATAGTACAAGGCCACAAGTTTTGGGTGGAGTTTGGAATGAATGGCATTGATGTGAATGGAGAAATCAGGCTTGCTGTCAAACCAGACTTCAAGTCATTTGAAGGCGGGGACAACCTCCAGAGGGGTGCCATCAAGTGTGGAGAAAGCAAGGGGAGGTGAGAGCCTAGCCAGTTTCTGACTGGTATTGAAGATCATAGTGACAGTCTTCTTTGTGTTGACCCTAAGTTGATTGGTGTGGAACCAATGCAGGAACATTGTGGATGTGCTTTTGGAGCAGATCTTCCATAGCTGAAGTTGTAGGGCCCGAGGTATAGATACCGTGTCATCCATATTCATATGGATATGCAGAGACACAGGCAGATGGGGGGTTGTTTTGGAAAATGGAGAACAGAACAGGGCACAAGATGGAGCCCTGAGGGACACCTGCTAGGATGGGGAGGGTGGGGGACAAGATGCCACCTACTTGTACTGACTGCTGACGAATGATAAGGTATGAGCAGAACCAACTAACAGCAGATGCTGAGAGGCTGGCAGAGCTCAGCTTGTTGGGGTGAAAAGAGTGGGACACCAAGCTGAAGGCTTTGTCCAGGTCTATCAATATAGCTGAGGTAATATGTCCCTGATCCATCCCAGTGAGAATAGAGTCAGTTACGCTCAGAAAGGAAGAGATGGTGGAGCAGTGCTTCCTAAAGCCAGACTGAAAGGAGGAGAGGAAATCTGAGAAATAAAGGAAGTCAGCAACTCTGGAGTAGACAAGAGATCCTGACGCTTTGGAAGAGTGGGAAGAAGTGATATTGGCAAGTAGTTGTCAGGAAAGGAGGGGTCACTACTTTTGTACATTGGTTAGCCCTTTGCTATCTTCCAGGCCTAAGGGCCAGCACTAAAGGACAAGGAGAGGTTTAAAAGGTAAGCAAGTAGAGATGTAATAACCAGAACTGAGATTTGTAGAGGTTTTGGATCCATTAGGGCTGGATTTACAGTAGTTGGGTTAAGTGCAGTTAGGGTGAGGAAGACTTCATAAGGGGAGATGGGGGAAAGCATAAGCCTTCAGGATAGAGGGGAGTGGAAGAGGCAGGAGGGGACTGAGGGAGAGAATGCCCAGAAAACTGGTAAAAGTGAAGAGCACAGGTGGCAAAGAATTCATTAAAATGAGTGATAACAGAGAAGCTCAGAAAGAAATGAACAATCCACTTGGAGGAGGGTGGGGGAGGCTGGAGACTAGTGTTGTGCGAAATTGAAAAAATTTCACCTGTGAAATATTTCACATAATTAGCGCATTTACACTCAACATATTTAGCAGGGCGAAATGCAAATTTTGTCCCTGGAGCATGCTAAATTTCCCCCACTAACCGGTGAAATTCGCCCCTCATGGGTGAAATTTCACCACCTGTGGGTGAAATTTCAAGTTGCTAAAGTTCTCCTTGGTGTCTAGTGGTCCCCCCCAGCCCCTGGCTGCTCACCACCCCAAATTATTCTCTCTGGTGTCTAGTGGTCCCCACCCAGCTGATTACCAGCTGTAATTGAATAAAGCCCCCCACAGTTACCCTGGCCCCTTCGTGTCTTTAAAAAAATAAATAAACCCACACTCCCTTGTGTCTAGTGGTACCCCCCAGCTGCTCACTAGCCCAAATTATTCTCCCTGGTGTCTAGTGGTCCCTCCCTGGCTGATCACTGAGCGTAATTGAATAAAGCTTCCCCAGTTACCCTGGCCCCCTCATGTCCTTTTATTAAAAAAAAATACTCAAACCTATACTCCATGGTGTCTAGTTGGCCCCCACCCTGTCATCATGAGCTAGCATGCCCTGCTTCCCCCAGTACCCCAATTGGCCCATCGTCACAACCCTCCACTCACCTCCACGGCCAGCAGCCCGACCAAGCTCTTCAATGAATGAGAGCATGTTTGTACAAGCACATACTCATTTACTCAAGTGCTTAGTCAGCTGCCAGCTGTGAAGGTGAGTGGAGAGCTGCGCTGGTGGCCTGATCAGGGTACTGGCAGAGCAGGTGGGTGCTGTCTCATTGATGAGTGGGTGGGAGGTCCAGTAGACACCATGGAGCGTGGATTTGATTTATTTTTCTTAATAAAAGGATATGAGGGGGCCTAGGTAAATTTGTAGAGGGGGCTTTATTATTTATAGTCTGTGATAGGCTGGGGATTCACTAGACACTCAGGAAGAATAATTTGGCTGGTGAGTAGTTGGGGGGTACCTAGACACTTAGGAGTGTTTGTTTCATTTTTTTTTAAAAGGACATGAGGGGGCCAGAGTAACTCAGGGGGTGGGGGCTTTATTCAATTATCACTGGTAATCAGCCAGGGGGTGCACTAGACACCAGGGAGAATAATTTGGGCCATTGAGCTGCTAGAGGGGTGGGGAAGGGATCACTAGACAGCAGGGAGATTTTTACAAAATGATTGTAATGGGATGTGCAAAATTGTGGGTGAAATTATGCCATTTTGCCACAATTTCGAGAAACATTTCATGTGGCGAAATTGCCAATTTCACCACAGTTTTGCCAGTGAAATTTTATTTACCTGCATCTCTATTGGGGACTTGGCTGGAGGATCAGAAAGGGAGTGAATAACGTTCCAGAAATTAGTGGGAGAATTAAGGTTAGACTGGAGATTAGATTTGAAGTAGATGGCCTTGGCAGAGCAGATGGCCTTTGTGAAAGAATTCCCAAGTGACCTGTAGGACTGCAGATCATGTAGGGATTGTGAGAATTTGAAATGAGCCCACGACTGGTCACATGACTTACAAAGATCGCTAAGGGCAGAGGTAATCCAGGGATGATGGAAAAGAGCCTGACTAGGTTTACATGTTGGGATATGGGTTATAGGTTTACATATTGGGAGGTGGAAGACTAGGATTGCTGGCAAAGGCACCTAGCTTCACCCAGACTTTTTTCTTCTAGGTTTGTTTGTAAGCAGAGCAGGGAAAAACATTATCAGAGCAAGGAAAAACATAAAGGCTTCTTTTGGCTAGATAGATTTACTGTGTGTTACTATTTTCTTTTGTGCTCATAGGTTTTGTTACTGTTTTTTGCTTATATTTTACTGCTTTATTTTTCTCTGATTCAAATTGCTGTTGCAGGGTATACTTTCTGCTGCATTATTACAGGATGTGCCTACAGGTTTGGTACTCTTTTGTGCTTACAGATTACTGCTGTAATCTTGTCTCATTCAACTTGTTTTTTGCAAGGTATGTCTTCTGTTAAAGTGCTCTGCAGGTTGTGCTTACAGGTGTTGTTACTTTTTTACTGCTTTATTTTTTCTCTGTAGCAAAGTGTTTTTTGCAGGGTATATCTTATGTGATATTGTTACAGGTGGTGCTTACAGGTTTTGTGACTTTTTTTAACCTATCATTAGGCTAAGCTTTCAGGGCTAATTACAGGAGCACATACAATATACAGACTGAGGAATATTGACTGCATTTGTTGTTGGTTGATTGTTTCTGCTCTTACCTCCTTGTTTCTTTCACCCTTGGTTCTTCTTTTTTGACAGCAGAAGGGCCCAACCCCCACCACCCCATCCCCACCACCCTAAGCTACACGCCTTTTATATAGTAGCACACTGGTTACATTTCCTGTAGCAAAGCAGGAAGAGGAGGATCAGAGGGGTATCTACACAGTGACCTCACTTACATGGGCACAATTAATTTAACTTGTTATAAAAAGTTATACAAAAACAAACTAACAAAACAAACAAAAAGAAAACATCTTTTGCTTTCATTTTCCTTCTAATTACTCGGACCAGGTTATAAACTCAGCAACTCAACTGGAATGGATATTATTAACTGCAGGTAATGTGGAACACTTTTCAATATGTCAATTATACAGGATTTAGGATGCTGTACTACATGCTGAACCATCGGAGATCTAGGGGCTCAACTAAGGGCAGCATGGATAGAGATTGCATGCCTCAAATCACATATTCAGGAGGAAATATATTACAAGAACCACCCACCATTTCCCCAACATCCAACTGTAAAACCTCGACCACAGAGGGTAGTTGTTCTGGGAGGTTGGCAGGTGGTTAAGAGGGGCAAATTGGGTGCCTCATCACTCAGTGCTCACCAATGTATCGCTTCCACAAACCATATAAAAACTACAAACAGGTATCTGCCTCTATCTCTAAAATCAAATTGGCAGAGGACACTGCAGAGCAGGACACTGCTGCACAGGAGCTAGTGCTACAAAACTTGCCCAAAACAGGGACAAAAACAAAGAAGGCAAAAAGGAAATCCAAAACACTTCTGATCATAGAAAACTCCATGATTCAGGGAGTTGATACCTACCTCCAGCCAGGGGTAATGGTCAAATGTTTCCCAGGTACATCAGCATGGAGAGACACTGATTGCATTGCTAAAATCGTGCATGAAGCAGGAGAAAATGTTGAAATCCTGGTACACATAGGAACTAATGATCTCACCAGCCGGTCAGTTCTGGAGACCAAAGAACACCTGACCAGACTGGGAGACAAAATGTCATCCATTTCATCTAGCATTTCCTTCTCTGAGATCCTGCCAGTCTGGGATGGGGGGCAGATGGATGGAAGGTCAGAGAAGGGGAGCCAGGACGGCTAAACATGTGGCGCAAGGGATGGTGCCAGGAAAAAGGACACAAATTTGTAGGTAACTGGCAACAGTTTTTGGAGTGAAAGTTCTTTAAATTAAATGGACTGTGTTTGACCAAGGAGGGAGTCAGTGCATTGGGGCAGAAGTTTGATGTCTTTGCAGAATATTTAGCCTAGCAAATTGGGAGAGTGGTGCAACACTTGATACATCGAATGGGAAGAACACCCTTCCCCCCTCAGCTAGTGATCAAAATAGGAGTTCAGCATGTTTGTAGTTTATTTGCATTAGGAAAACAGTCCAGCTCCCCATACTATGCACAGGGGGAAAGCCAGACCTCAACCAGCAACTAACGTACTGAAATCTGGTCAATGGAAAATCATGTACACAAATGCCCGCAGTCTGGGAAACAAGATCCCAGACCTGGAGGCAACAATGACAGAGGATAAACTGGATATAGTAGCCATTAGCGAGACATGGTTCACCAGTTACCACACTTGGGAGACTTCAGTACCCGGCTATGTACTGTTCAGAAGAGACTGAGGTGCAAAAAGGAGGAGTGGTGTGGCCCTTTGCCAATGAAAATATCAAAGCTACAGAAATTCAGAATAAACATGAGGAGCCAGAAGAACTGTGGGTCACCCTGGAAATAGGAAATGGGACAACAATATGAACAGGGGTTGTATACAGGCCTCCAGACAAGGGGAAGGACATAGACACATTACTGTTAGAAGATATACAAAACATGACAGCTAAGGTTGGGGGGGTTCTACTAATGGGAGACTTCAACATGCCAGATACAGATTGGTAAATGCCAGCAAGAACATCAGCCAGAACTAGACATATAGTGGATTCCCTACAGGGGGAGGGTCTCAAACAATTGGTGCAACTACCCATGAGACATAGAGCTATCCTGGATCTTGTACTGACTAATGGGGAAAGGATCATAGACATCCAGTAGGTCACCTGGGGGCCAGTGACCATCATAAGATAGGGTTCAATTTGGCCACTAAAACTAAATCATACCATTCCAAGGCAAAAATATGGAACTTCAGAGGAGCTGACATTGATAAGATGGCCAACTGAGTTAAGCTAAGCCTGGCAAGACAAAATACAGTTGAGGGGATACAAGCAAAGTGTGCAAGCATTAAGGATTCTATACTTGGAGCAGCATCCCATTGTGTTAGGGAGAAAAGCAAGAGCAAAAGAAGGAGGAAACCACTTTAGTTCTCAAAAACAGTAACAGAACAGATCAGAGCCAAAAGGTTGGCCTTCAGGAAATATAATGGAATACAGTTGGATGAAGATAGGGAGGCATACCAAACTTTCCCAAGGGAAGCAGGGAAGGCAGTAAGGCAGGCAAAGGACCAAACTGAGGAAACACTAGCACAAACAGAAAAAGAAGGTGACAAGACTTTCTATAGATACATTAGTGAAATGAGAATGTCCAGAGGGGGTACTGCTAAGATGAAAGAGGATAAGGGGGAGTGTGTGGAGGAGGGCGAAGGTAGTATCTATCCTAAATGAATACTTCTGCTCATATTTACTGTGGAGAAGGTAGGGCAGGCCCTAAGCTACAATTCATGTGTACACAGGGAGGGGCTGTCACAAGTTCTTCACAAAGAAAGAATCTACAAGAGCTTACTAAGCTCAGGGTGGACAAGGCAATGGATCCTGATGGCATACATCCCTGGGTACTAAAGGAGCTAATGGTGGAACTAGCAGAGCCATTAGCACAACTGTTTAGTTAGTCTCTGAGCACAGAAGAGGTCCCAGAAAACCAAAGAAGGGCTCATGTGATCCCGCTCCACAACAGTGGCATCAGGGAGGAGGCAGGGAATTATAGACCAGTCAGTCTTACCTCAGTAGTGGGCAAGATTATGGAGGCACTCCTTAAGGAAAGGATAGTGCAATACCTGGAATCCATAGGAGCACATGATCCAAGACAGCATGGGTTTACAACAGGAAGGTCCTGTCAAGCTAATCTCATAGTTTTCTTTGCCTGGGTAACCAGAGTGGTGGACCAAGGGGGTGCAGTTGAGGTCACCTAACTTAACTTCAGCAAAGCTTTCAATACATTTTCACATAGAAGATTGATTAATAAGCTGGATAGGCTTAGTGTGGGTCAGAGGTTGGTCAACTGGGTGGAAAACTGATTGGCAGGCAGAAAACAGAGAGTGGTGGTAAATGGTATACAGTCAGAAGAGATACAAGTCACAAGTGGGGTACCTCAGGGATCAGTCCTAGGGACAGTCCTCTTCAACACCTTCATCAGTGACATTGCAGATGGACTGGAGGGTAAGGTTTTCCTGTTTGCAGATGACACAAAGATCGGCAATAGAGTAGATGATCCAGATGGGGTGGGCAGCGTGAAAAGAGATCTGGAAAAACTGGGAAAATGGTTGGAAAAGTGGCAACTGGGGTTTAATGCAAAGAAGTGCAAGATCATGCACATAGGAAAGAGAAACCCTGAAGCTACCTATAGGTTGGGAGAGGAGCTGCTGGCAATCACAAGGGAAGAAAGAGACTTGGGCATCATCATCATCATAGATGACCTGAAATCATCCAAGCAGACCACTAAAGCAGTAGGTAAAGCTAGAGGGATGTTGGGGTGTATTAGTAGGGGTATCATAAGTCGTAAGAGTGAGGTAATAATCCCTCTTCACAAGACACTGGTTAGGCCCCATCTGGAGTACTACCTGCAGTACTGGAGGCTGCATCTGCACAAGTACATTAACAAAATGGAGGCAGTCAAGAGAAGGACAACCAAAATAGTGCAGGGCTGCATCAGAAAACATATGAGGACAGATTAACGGAGCTCAATATGTATACCCAAGAGCAAAGGAGGGAGAGAGGTGATATGATCGAAACATTCAAACATCTTAAGGGCATTAACAATGTGAAAGAGTCAAACATGTTTCAATAAAATAAAAATAGCAGGACAAGAGGACACAGCATGAGATCAGCGGGAGGCCGATTAAGGGGTAATGTGAGGAAGTTCTTTTTCATAGTAAGGGTGGTGGATGCATGGAATGGCCTATCTCAGGAAGTGATTGATATGAATACAGTGCAGTGCTTTAAACAGGCATGGGATCAGCATAAGGGAGCAATACAGAGGAGCAGGAATAAATAGGCCATTGACAGAGTAAAGGCCTATGGCACATTCATAAGATAGAAAAAATGGGCAGACTGGATGGGCCTTGCGGTCCTTATCTGCCATCAACTTTTATGTCTCTATGTTTCTATTATATGGATGTTCCAGGTGTGGTTTAAAATGGTGATGAAGTGGGACAGGCAGTGTCGATGTCCAAGGCAGAATAGACAGGGGACCAGTTGGTGGAAACAAAGTTGTGTAGGAGGGTATTTGCATCCAGAGTACTGAGTGACCTGGACCATATGTATTTGGAGGCAGAGTAAGAAGGCCTCACTTTTCTGATACAATAGGTGATGCTGTGGTCACTGAAGGCATCAGGTAGAGTGCCTGCTTCATTAAAAGGGTAGGGGTATGAGGTGAGCATCCAGTCCAGGTGGGAGTGATTGCAGGAGTGACTGATGATTGAGTCGGGTGGGTTTGGAAATTAGTTGGATGAGATTCAGGGACTCAATCATTTGGAGAGTGGGCCTGGAGGTAAGGGAGAGCCAATTTATGTTGAAATCCGTCAAGAGGATAAACTCACCAGAGTTAGCATGGGAGACAAGCGATGAAAGGAAGTTGACTGGGTTAGAAGGGGAGATTCTAGGAGATGCATAGAAAACACCAACGTAAATAGGGAAGATGAAAAGGTGGGATAGGTTAACTAGAATGAGCTTGTGGGAGGAAGGAATTGATCTCTGAAGGCGACAGAGCAGGACTGGTTTTGGCAGATATACAAGGCCACTACACCACTATGCTTGACATGGTCCTGATAAAAGAGGTAGTAGTCAGGAAGAGTAAAGCTGGAGTCCCGCATCCTGGATGAGAGACAAGATTCAGATATTATTCAAAATTTAGCCTAAGTAGCAGATCAGTAATATGGGGACATGAGTGGAAACTGATGGGGGAGATTCAAGAGGGAAGGGAGAAAGTTTTATTTTACAGAAAGGGTGGTGGAACCATGGAACAATCTGCGAGCTGATGTGGTGGGCAATAATTAACACTCTATCAATCAAAATATCAACTATCAAATCTATCAGTGGTTTCAAAGATGGCTGGGATAGAGTGAAGAGCTTAGTTGTTTGCTTATGGTGATAGTGGTAGGATAGGGAGCATGGGGGTGTTCTGAATAGTGTGTGTGTTAGAACCCTGTATAGAACCAGGTCCCAGATTTCTTAGGGTTTATTGGCAGACTGGATGGACCAGTGGTCTTCTTCTGCCAACATTTCAATGTTTCTAAGTTTCTGGGGCAAAACCTGCAAGCAGATGAACAAGGCCAGTGTATTAAGATGAGGTATAGTACTTAACATGTGTAGTACACCAAAACAAAACAAAAAACACCATAAATGAAAAAATTGATATCCACTTCCATAAATGAGTGAATACAAACATTTAGTAGTGGGTCAGTGCATACAGAAAAGGGATTTACATGGCAGTGAAAGTTCACTGACAATTAAACTGAATTGGGTAGAAATTCAAGAGTGATGTGAGAACATATGTATTCACTGAAAGGGTAGTTTATGCCTTAAATAGATTGCTTGTGAAAGTGGTGGAGGTCAAAACAGTGTGTTTGGGGGGTTCAAGCCTTCATGGATGGACACAGGGGTATGTTAGATAGAATGCTGGGAGCCGGAAGGGTTGACAAAGACTAAATAGGGCCTGCAAAAACAGAATAAGTAGGGAACATCTGGACAGACTATGTGGGTTAAGAAGTCATTTTCTGCCATCAGATTCTATGTATCTATATTTCTGTGATACAACACTGACATCCAAAGTGGGAGCCCAAATCTGGGAGGCTAGATTTGATACTGTAAGCCCTAACCACTTACCAGGCAAAGACAGCACCCACACCTGTGTATGCTTTGTCTTCAGCCTTTACCAGCAGGATGGCTTTCATAGGACTATGTCTCCCTTAATACCATTCTATGCAGTAAGAATGAATTGATAAGAATTCTGTATCCCTTTTTGGCAGGACATTCTCAGAACCATGAGGCCCAGAGCAAAAGCAAGGAAACTCATACTTTATAGATGAAGTGGACAATGGGCAGTACCAGGGAAAGTCACTCAGTAACCGGGGGTGAGACTAATTGCCATCTACTATACATTTCCAGAACATATCACTGGGTTCTTTTTCCTTGACTGGGTACACTATTGTCCACAATGTGCCCAGGGCACAGGGATGAACCATGGCATCTACCACATGATGTTAGATGGGTGAGTGCACTAATCCAAGTCCATAATAGATCTTAGAGCCAACAGTAAAGAACCATTTAGAAAAACTCTCCTATAGTCAATGCCCATCCTCCTCACTCCTTTTCTTTTCTCAACTCTAGTGGCTATTTCCTTTTATTTCATTTGTCTCCATATCAAATAACAGAGGGATTCTGATGCATGCACACAGCTCCTGGATGGACAGGCAGAAAGCCAAGCTATAATCCACTAATAGTACCACATGGGGTGACTGCATCTTATTTAAACACTTCACAGGAAAACAACCCAATAAAATGAACTATCCAATTCATAGGAATACTGTGAAATAACCCAATTGAAAAAGTATTTTTACCCTGCTCACATATCTCAAATGTTCTGCATTTTTCTACCTGCATTCTCATTAGCATCCACAAACATCACACAATGAATAAACAGTGAACTGATAGTTTTCTGCATTTTAAATAGAAATTAGGGACTTGGCTACAATAGCGTGTGGTCTCCCTTGAGTGCAAGTGAAACTGGTCTGGTGGGATACATATGCCACTGGAGGCAATCAAAGAGGATTGTTAGTTTGATTTTTGGCAGGCTTGAAAGACTCATGACAGTGTTTATTTAATGGCATTACACTTGAAAAAGTTGTCCACCTCAAGTACTTTACCGCAGAGTTTGGTTGAATCAAAACTTGGACTTCTCCCTAATTGTCACCATCAACAGTGTCACAAGTCTTGCATTCCATTCCCAGTATGCCATGAGGTTTCCCTCAAGATGACCTTGCATTTGGTTAACTATCCAGGTGTGGTTTACAGTGCCGCCTCCAAGTTCACCCTAACTAGACTGGATCTTCTCTTCCATTCCTGCCACTTCACTACTAACTCTCTTCCTCTCACCCATCCCTGTTCTTTATACTTGAACCTCTCCCTCTCCCTTAAATTTTATTTTATTAAGTTATTGGATTACACCTATGAGTGGATGCTCTTTTGTAGGTTCTATGTCATTTGAACAGAAAACAGTAGTGAACAACAGATAAGGTATTTACAAATTTGGTACAGAAAGTTACAATGAGGTTCACACAAATGGACACTGCTGAGGCACTGTACAATGTATTCCTGTGTCTGAGAGTTAGATCACCCTGCAGAAGATGGGCACAAAATAGGTGGTAGACAAAGGTGACACAGGGGAGGACAGAGGAAAGGAGAGGGGTGTGGGAAGGGTGTGCCCTGTGATGGGGAAGTGTAGAGGCGGTGTACTAGGTAGCAGCAGGGTGAGGATCTGTAAAGTGTTGAGGTTGAGGTGTACCAGCTGGGACTTGCAGTGCATCTGAGTGCAAGCAGGAGATTACAAAAGGAGAGGGGGGAGCTAGAGAAAGCAGCCACAGTTGTCCTGAAAAATGAGGTGCTGATGAAGTTTATATTTGAAGGCACCAATAGTTGCTGTTCCAGTGATTTCAGGAGAAAGAGAGTTGGTCCAGTGGGGGTATGTGGTAGGAGAACTCACATTGTGCCAAGGCAGTGCGGCATCTAGGCTCACTGAAGATTTGACTGAAGGAGCTTCTGGTCTGTCTAGTACTCATGTGACAGGTTAGCAGGTTCTGATCCCTTGTTGATAGTAGATCTAGTGAGACTTTCTTGGCAAGCAGGCAGGCTCGGTATTTAATTCTGCTCTTCCGCTGGAGTCATCCTGCCTATGCATAGAGATCTCAGGTGTGCGTGAGTCTTGCAGCACCTGTAAAGAGGCGGCAGGTCTTATTTAATGTTAGAAAGATGTGGTGGAGGGCAGTGTCCATTGCTGAACCATATATAGCCTGGCCATAATCAATGAGGGAGACAACTGAACTATTGATGACCAGATTCAGGACTTCAGTTGGTAGACTATGCTTGTGACAGTAGAGTATCCCAATTCTGGTATTGATTTCCCTTGCTGTATTGTCCATTTGTTGGGCACAGGACATGGTGGAGTCAGTTGTGATGCCCAGGTACTTAAAGTGCTGTACAAGATCCAGTGTGTCACCGCTGTCATTCATGATAGATAGGGGAGGGCCTTTTGCTTGCTTAGGGATCTGGAGTAGGTCATGGTCTTTGTTTTTTTATAGTCGAGCACAAGTCTGTGCTCTTTAAATCATGTTTTTGCAGATGAGACTCCTCTTTGGAGGTCCACTTGTAGGTGCTCAGGGTGAGGATTGCTGATGAACATGATCATGTTGTCGGCGTACAGGAGCATATGACTGATGCAGGAGACTGGGAGTTTGTTTAGGAATAGACTGAACAGTAGAGGTTCCAGTATTGAACCTTGTGGGACCCTTGAATGGACTGGTCTGCTTTTGGAGATGAGGTCCCCACTCCTGACCTGCTGGGAGCAGTTACATAGATAGCTGCTGAACCATTGCACAGTATCTGGAGAGAGCCCGGTATCGGTTAGCTTCTCAAGGAGGAGCGTATGATGCACCTTATCAAATGCTTTTGATAGGTTTATAAATGCTGCCCCAAGCAGCTGGCCTTGGTCTAATGCATGGTGGATGAAGCCTGTGAATTCCAGCAATGTCGTAATGGTGCTATGCCCAGACTGGAACCCATCTTGTTTCAAGCATAGGAGTTGGTGCAGGTTCAGGTAATCAACAAACTGATCTGCCACAACCCTCTCAAGCACTTTGGAAAGTGGCAGGAGTATGGAGATCAGTCTGTAGTTATTGTGGAAAGCCCAGTCTCCAATTTTGTGCACTGGGGTTACTGTTGCAGATTTCCATCGTTGGGGAACTGTGAGTAGTGGAGGGACATGTTAGTTATTTTAGTCAATGGGCTTAGGACTTCTTCCAGGATCAGGGCAACAAATTTAAGGTCCAGGGTGTCCCTGCTGTGTCTTGATTTCCCCAGTACCTTTTCCAGATTTTTTCTGGCTTCAGTTTTAGAAACTTCTTTGAAGTAGAACAATGGGTGGTTGTTGGATAGATATGGTTTCCCTTTGAGATCTTTTGAGGTTGAGGGATTGAAATAGTCAGCTGGGAACATACTACTTAGATCTGTGAATGCCTTGCTCAGTGAGTTTGCTATGTGGAGAGGGTCCAATGATGGTATGTCATCAACCATGAGTATTTTTGGGGCAGTTTTGGGGGCCTTTTCCGTTATGTCATTGAGAATGGCCCAGAATGGCTTGCTGCTATTCCAGGAGTTGGAAAGGGCTTCTTTATAGTATGAGCTTTTAGTGAGATAAAGAGCTTTCATGCCTTCATTTCTGGCTTTTTTATACTGTTGAATGTTGGTGGGTGTGCCATGTGCTCGTGCCTTTTGCCGTAGGTGGTCTCTTGAGCTTAGTTATTGTAGAAGGTCCAGAATAATCCAGGGTTGCATGGTCCATTTATTTTTCTTGATTTCATGGGGGCGTGTTTATCACAGACAGCATTGAATTTTGTTATGAAGAGGTCAAGGGCTACATCCATGTCTTTGGTTCCATAGAGGTCAGATCAATCTAGGCATTGCAGGTCCACTTTTAGTTGTGCCAGTGCCCTTTTAGAACCATTCAGTTGGATGCATTTCTGGATGAGGGTTTGCAGAAAACTATTGATCCAGGTGCACTAACGGGGGAGAGAGATCACTCAAGGAAGTTGGGAGGACAGTGACATTGATGATATGTGCAGGTCAGTTGGAGAGTACCCAGTCCAGTAGAGTGCTGGTTCTTGTTTTGTAATTGTCGCTTGTTGGTGTCTCGACCATTTGGAAGAAGTGGATGGCTGACAGGGCATCCTTGACAGTGGCAGCAGCAAGGGAAAGCCAGTTGATGTTGAAATCTCCTAGCAGCATGATTTCTGTATTTAGGCTGAGGGTACTGATATAGTCCATAAGGTCACCGGTGCCTGCTGATGTTGACTTGAGCGGGATGTAGGCTGAGAGTAGTATAAGTGCTCTGTTGTGTGCTCCCAGCAGTAGTTCAGGAGCTGTATTTCCTCCCACATCTGGCTATTCCACTCATATTTCTCCCTCAAGCAGCTTCTCAAGGCATTCTTCACTCCTTCTACTACTTAATATTAGGTCCCCAAAACATGTACTCCTTGTGGGCATATCCTGCCCTGGAATAGCTTTTGGAACAGTTCATCCTGGCCACTGTATTTTGAATTCCATAGACCAAGATTTTCAAATTCTGTCTGCAATTCTCCCAGCTCACACTAATCTGTAAAGCTGCCATAGTTACCCCAGTCCATTAAAGAGGGGATCGTACCAGTGTGTCCAATTATAGCCCATCTTGATTCTGTCTCCCCTATTCAAGGCATTGGAAAAAATAGTCTCTGACTAACTTGTCTCCTACCCTAACAAGTACAACCTTCTGTGTAGTCAGCACCATGGATTTACAAAGCATCACAGCACTGGAACGGCTCTCATCTAATTCACTAATGATCTGCATGAGGCCCTGGATACTGGTATTTTGCTTGGAGCTACCTATGTAGATCTCACCAAAGCATTCAACCTCCCGAACCACTCATTATTGCTCAGTAAGCTCTACTTCCTGGGCCTTTCCTCTGAAAGTGTCATGATTTTGTTGTTATCTTACAGGGTGTACACAGAGAGTTAGAATTAACGGAGTACTCTCACACAAGCAAAAAGCATCTCAGTTGGGGTCCCGCAAGAGTCAATACTTCACCTCTCCTCTTTAGCCTATTTGTCAATGTCCTTCTTGATGCATGTCATCTCTCAATGATGCTGCTCTATGCTGATCATGATGCTATCTTTAACATCAGTCTTCTGCATGGAGTACTCACCAGCAACTTACAAAACAGGTTTGAGTCCCTAGATAGTTGGTTTAAGTGAAACAAGCTAGTACTAAACTAAAAAAAAATTAAAACCATGTTTGCTGCAGTACACATTAAGAACAAAGTCCAGTCCCTGGTTATTTGCAATGCTTTTGGTTCAACCCTGGAAGAGGTGGAATGCTTCAAGTACTTGGGGGTCACCCTTGATGACACCCTCTTATTTGTCGAGCACATTGACAATATCACAAGCCTAGCCGACAGAAAACTAGGAGCACTTTTCTGGCAAAGACTGCATTTTACCCCAGAGGCAAGATGCCTGGCCATCTCCAGTACTCTCCTCCTTCTTCTTGATTATGATCTTCCAGTTTATGGGGCAGCAAATGATACAGACTTTGAAAGGGTAAGTTTTGTACTCAACAAAGCTTGCCGACTTGCTAGCAGGGCTGACAGATGCACACATAGCTGCACTCTATGCAATTACCTACTGGCTTCCCTTGTAGGCCAGGCTTAAGTATCAGACCATCCTGCTTGTCAAGAAAGCATTGCTTGGCCTCAGCCCTCCTGCCATCAGAGCCTTTGTTTGCCCAGTCTCCAACCAATGCTCCATGGGGAGTATGACCAGGCAGGTCCTTAAAGTCCCTCAGCATAAAACCTGCCTAGGAAACTGTTTGTTTGCCAGTCAGGTGGCACACTGGCTTAATGAACTCCCTGTTAAGCTTACAGGACCCCCCAAAAACTGACTGTTCAAGAAAGCCCTAAAACGAGATCACTCTAAACTCTGTCTGCTGTTGTTTCAACTGACTTCTACTTGTGTCACCTTAGCTTTCCTTGACGGGCTTTGCCTGCACTCTTCATGCTACTGTATTCTCCTCACATGTTCTGCCTTTTGCTTCTGCTTTGTTACTTAGACTTGCCTCTTTTGAAATTAATATTTTATTATTTTCCAGTACAAAGTGACATGACACTGATACAGGAATGAACTAAAACTTGCCTCTGACTTGACCCTCATTGTTACTTAGAAAAATATTACACTTTACTGTTCATTATTTTAACAATCCTATGTATCTACTAATAAGCTAAATAGCTTGACTAGGCTCCTGCTGAGCTGATTAATGTCTGTTGTCTCCTTTTTATGATGTGGAAACTTTGCAAATGAGCAAGTATGCTCAAAGGTTTTCTTTGATTCTTCAAATAAAATAAAAAATAAAAATACATTTTATAGTGTATCCATTTGTACAGTATGCACTAGCCGCTGCATATTTTATTTTTCACTGAATGTCATAGCATTGTTATTTTAATACTATGTGTTTAATTCACTTGATACTCTTTATCTAAATGCTGTTTGTCTCCCCCAACCCACTCCCCGAACTGGGTCACAGCAGGAAATGAGCCTTGGCTCAGTGTGAATTTCCTGATTACCAATTTTAATTAATTAAATCCATCCCTGCTAAATAAATTCCTTATTTCAACATTCAAATTCAAATTTATGGTGAGGAATATAGTAACTGGATGTTCACTGAAAGTTGGGAAACTAGTGAATTTCCAACACAAATGAGTGTTGTCTTACATACAGTAAACAGTCCTAAATATATCCTATAGTACTGAAATACTTACACAATATTTATTTCACAGTAAAGGACATAATGATCAATTAAACATGTCTGGAAATTGAAATTTTGCATTCAGTGACTGAATGACTTCATCCAGCCTATTCTTTGTTCTGAAGCAAATGATAGCTTTTTTCAGTTCTTGGAAGAAGCTCATTTGAACATCAGCAACAGTAAATCAAATAGTGGCCTTGATTCCCTCAGGGGAAAAACAGATTCAGCTTAAGCTCTCATTATTTGGTACAACTCAGCCAGGCATGTATGACAGCTTGCCAGCAGTACTGAGTTATGGCTGTTCTTTCAATAGAACTGTTCAGGCATTTATGTGATCGAATTGCCTAAACCTAAGTCTGGTTGTTATTTTTCTTATTGTGCATATGTCTTTTGTTTAATTAAAAGAGCTTTCTCATCTTAGGAAGGCAAATACAAAAACATGAAGATTATTTCCACCAGATGGTTTATTTTCTTTTAATTAACTTGAGTAGAAGCCCACATGTATATACAATCACTTTCAGTCACAAAAACACCATCCTGTATCCTTTCTGCAATGAATAATGAACATTTTGTTTTGGTGTTAATTAAGTTGTTTTTTTTCTGAGGCTCAGTTTTCTTTGTGTTGAAACAAATAGGTAAACTCTTTAAAATATCTGTATTTGTTTAGGCAGATAAACTTTAGAAACAGTCATAAGGTTCCCATATCAGATGGCATACTATGCATATTTCTAAGGTAAAATGTAGTTGGAGATAAATAGTTCATTTCTGAGAGCTGATCAGATGAAGTGACAACTTAAAATAAGTTGCATTAATAGGGTGACTTCTTTATTAGATATGAATCCAGAGCATGACAACTGGAAGATAATGCCATAGGCTATTTTTCTATCAACAAATAAAAAAAATAAAAAATAAACCTGCCAGCTGACATATTTCCCCCCCAAGGTGACCATATAAAGCTTAAAACTGTCCTGCATAAAAATCTGGTGATATTAAGGAGGATGAACGAGGAAAGTAAATACCATATTTTCCTTGCTTCTGTCAGTATGCCAGGTACTGACATCATTAATTATTTAAACAACCCGTATTACCCCAACCACCAAGGCCAAGAAAATATCTTGTTGTGGCCACCCTCCTGACCCCTGTTCCACAAGCTGAATGTGAGGGACATTAATAGTCTTCCGCTCCATTCAAGGCCAACTCAATGGCTCCCTCCATATCCTGGGATGCAGCATGTGCTTGTTCAGTTCATTCATAAGTACAGTGAGCACACTCATGGGAAGTGAGGGTAAGGTGAGCCAGCAGCAACATTCTTGAAATTACCAGATCTGCCTCTGCCTCCTGTGTGTCCATGCACACTGCATTTATGAATGAATGAAATGAGCATGTGCATCTCTATGAGTTGGGAGTGTGAGTGAGTATGTCTGGAGTACAATCCTGGACCAATAATGGCCTCCCTACCCAAGCCATAGCTCACCAGTCAGGAGGCGGACCACAAGAAGACATTTTCAGACATGGAAGTGGGCTAGGGAGGGGGATTATAATAATTGATGATTTTGGTTCCAGGCATAAAGTCAGAAGCTGACAAAATACTATGCTTTTTTTTTTTTTACTTTTTTGTTTGTGATGGCATGGCAAAGAGGAGGACTGAATGAGCTAGCCTGGCCAATATTGTTAATATACGCCTATCATAAGGACTCATGCTATTTCTTTCTCCATCCATTATAGCCTGCAACCAAGCCTGCTAATGTCCTTAGCTCTGATGTATAATGTTTCTAGTTTACTGGACTGGTTTTACCTGCTTACTCAGTCTGGTATTTATTTAATTTCATTCTTTGAATATTGTTTTCTTCTGCATTATGTCTGCCTAGTTAGCCTTCTGTAGCCCTATTTTTGTCCCCAGTCAAGCCTGCTTAGTTTAATTGTATTGTCCTTTGCACTTTTATACTGTGGCTTAGTTAGCCTCTCTGGTTTGCTTAATTTAATGTTTTGTTTTACTCTGATAATTTGATTAGTTGGTGCTGACTACTATACTCGTTTGCACTGTCCAAGTGTGCAGTCACCTCTGCTCTAATAATTCATTTTATGTGGTATCCAAACTTGCTTCTTGTTCCTACATTTAAATAAGTAGCACTGGTGTTGATTGCTGATCTGTGCGACAAGTGTGCCCCACCTCCCCTGATAGCTAGCTGCCATAACTGGCACACTCAACCCGATCTCATCAGTGTTTACCAAATACATGCTTCACTCCCACTTCTGTGCATCCTAATCCTCTCTTCCCTACATCCCTTCCTCCCTTTATTTTTCTCCCAGTCTCAGTCCTCTACCTCCCCTGTCTCTTCCCACCAGTCATACTCCCTCCTTTTCTTATTCACCCTTTCCTTCCCATCTCAATTGTGATGCTTTCCTGCCTGCATTCTTTCCCTGCTACCTGATTTCCCCCCACACTGCCCCTTTCTTCCAGAGTACCTGCTTGTAGGTGTAAGTATCACACATTATTGTTCCCCATAATCCTTTTTGCTACCTCTGGGGGTGATGTAGAGCTAAACCTTGACCACCATGGCCATACACTGCAGTCCTGATGTGTTCATTGTTACTTTAACCTGGCTCTATGCCTGAATCAATGATGTAGAAACTTTCTGGTTACACAGTTCACAGACAGGACTGTGGGAAGCATGGTGGTGGCGTTCTATAAATACATCAAAGAGTTAACTGTGATGTTGTGTATCATTCTGCCTTCTCTCTTTCCATTAACTCCTACTGTGCAGGATCTTTTTCCCCCCTACTCACTTCTTATTTTCATTGGTGGCATTTACATAAAGCCAAGTCTGACTTCTGTCCTGCCACCTTCTCATTCATCTCCTCTCTTTCAGCCCCAGATAAGCTTTGTGTCCTTGGAAATCTTAATATAAACTAGTTCCCCACTGAAGCAAATTAACATTTACCAAATTTGCTTCACAACTCTGGATTGGAATCTTCAAATATTTTCCTTTGATTTGCAGTAAATTATTTATAACCATGACTTGTATATCTATGTTCACAACCAAAGTTTATAAAGGTTCTTTGATATGATATGGAAACATCAGAAGAGGTAATGGGGAAACAGAATCAGTGGGGGTTCAACTCATGGCAGCCTCAGACAAAAAGCTACAGATGGAGGTAATTTATTGATCTCTAGAACAGGAGGAGGAAGAAAGTGATAAGGACCTATCGGCAAAACTAGAAAGGGGAAGGCAAAGGAGGAGGTGTGGGAGATCTAAACCTGGTAGTTATTGATTGGGTTATTCTAGTGGCCAGGAGCTCTAGAAGTCAGGCCCTGTTGGCTTAATGCAGGACTGCCTGCTAGTGCAGGTGGTTATGGAACCCACTAGGCAGGCTTCAAATCTCAATGTGGTGTTCATCAGCTCAAAAGTGGAAGGATGATTAAGGGCAGCAGACCCACTAGGGTCCAGTGACCATAACTCTGTATTGTTGGACCTGGTTCTTGGGGCAAATAAGCACCCATCAAAAAGGCTGAATTCCTAGATTCCAGAAGGACGGATGTCAATGAGATGATGGAGCTGTTCTGGGACAGGTAATTCAGAGTGGAAAACATCAGGGATATGAAAGAATGATTGGGGCAATCAAGTGGGCCATTCTCAAGGCAACAAAGTCTTGAGTGAAAATAATAATCAAAAGAAACAAGTACAAGAGACCAATATTGTTCAATGGAAAGGTCAAGGAAGCAGTCAGAGCTAACAAGACTTTCACCAGGTATCAGAAAGCACCCAGTGTGCACTTCTAAAGTTGTTTACCTTCACCAGGTACAAGGAAAAACAAGAGGAGAAAGAATGGGAAGTGTGCCAAATGAGAACAAGGGAAACCAAGAGGGATGTCAAGGAAGCAAAGGCAGGAACAGGGATCAGTACTGCAGAGGGGATCAAGGGAGTAAAAAAGAACAGTTCTTTAGATACAGAGGAGCCAGCCACAATGCAACACAGTAACTTGCAATACATGGCATGTCACTTAATACTGCAAACAAAAGGTCTTAATTGCCATTGAATTACACTGTTCCTTCCAGCATAAGGAAACATTTCGTGATATACCGCAATATTACTGCATTGCAGCCTGGCTGTCACCACTGTCTTTTAGAGAAAAAATAAAGACGGAAGGAGGAATCCTTAGGTTGACAGAGAGAGGCAGACTAATTGAAGAGAGCAGGCAAAAAGCAGCTATTCTTAATGACTACATTTGCTCTGTATTCAGAAAGATAGACAGGGAGTCTCTGCCTGACAGTGGCATTAAGGTGACTGTAAGGAGCATCCCTGAGATGATGCAACAAGTATTAAGCATTGAAAGGGTTCTGAAAGGTCTAGAAGCTCTAAAGATAGAGAAGGCCCTGGGGACAGATGGGATGCATCCAAGGATGCTCAAGGAATTGGCAAAATAACTAACTGAACCCCCGGTGGGGCTATTCAATAGCTCAGTTTAGACAGGGGTAGTTCCAAAGACTGGAGGGTAGCAGACATAGTTCCACTTAATAATGGAATGGGACAATAAGCAATCAGGTAACTATAGACCTGCTATTCTTACCTCTATTGTGGGTAAACTGATGGAGACACTAGTCAAAGAGGATCTTGCAGACTACCTGAAGATCAATGGACTATAGGATAGTAAACAGTATAGTTTCTTTCAGATAGGTCTAGGGAAACACACCTGATAGTATTCTTTGACAGGATAATGAAGGTAGTGGTTAAGGGACATCCTCTGGATTTACTCTATTTCAATTTCAGCAATGTGTTTGACTCAGTGCCTCATAGAAGGCTGCTGAAGAAGGCTAGAGTACCTGAGTGCAGCAAAGGACACAGTAAGATGGGTGAGAAAGTGGTTGGAAAAGGAAGACATCAAGTGTTATGGCTAATGGAATGAAATCAGAATAGATGGAGGTCCCCATTGGGGTATCAAAGGTTTGATCCTGGGTCCAGTCCTTTTCAATATGTTCATCTATGACTTGGGAGAAAGAATCAAGACAAGATGTGTCTCTTCACAGAAATCAATAAGCTCTGTAGCAGGGTAAACAGTGAGGTTGGGGTTAGGGAGATGCTGAAAGACTTACAATGGCAAGAAAGGCGGTTTGTGGTTTGGCAGTTAAAATCAATTGAACAATGCATGGTGATACACATAAAGTAAGGAACAAGAACCTCAGGACAGAGTACTGGATGAGGGGGTAAAGCTAGGCAGAACATCCGAGGAAGGAGACTCTAAGGGTCATCATAAATGACTCCCTAAAACAATCATGGCAGTGTAACAAGGCTTGCAGTAAAGAACACAGGATGTTGGGATGTATAGGAAGGGGTAATGAAAGCAGAAGGAAGAATGTATTACTACCTCACTATAGATCACTGGTGAGACCCCACCTGGAGTACTGTGCCCAGTTCTGGGGTCCTCACTTACACAAAGATAAGGTCAGGCTAGAGTCAGTGCAACACAGAGTGAATAAAATAATTCAGGACCAGGAAGCAGATCTTATGAGGATCACCTCAAGGTACTGAACATGTACTCACAGAGGCTGGATGACAGAGGCAAGCTATGAAAGAGATCTTTCTGTTCCTGAAATGAATAAACAAGGTAAACTGTAAGGAACTCATTAGCATAAGTAGCGGATCGAGAACACAAGTTTAGGAGTGGAAACTGATGTTGGGAGGTACAAGAGGGAAGTGAGAAAGTTTTATTTTACAAAAAGGCAATGGAACAATCTGTTAGCTGATGTAGTGGGTGACAAAACCATCAATGCCTTCAAAAAAGTCTGGGGCATAGTGAAGGACTCATAGGTTGCACAGGGTGATAGTGTAGGGTGGGTAGCATTGAGGGTGGATAGTGTGTTTTAGAGTCATATATGGATAATAGTTCCTTGGTATGTAAGGGTTTTATGGGCAGACTGGATGGACCCATGGTCTTTTTATGCCATCATTTTCCATGGCATCATGTATGATGTCACACATTTGTTACACAGAGGAAATCAAAACAAGTTTTGTTTTAAATATGACATATGTATTAACTAGGCTACACACTGCAGAAATCTAAGAATTCTTTAGTTGTACACAAACATGCATTGGATTGCAGTTAATAGACCACTTAATGCTTCAGCAGTTGTTTTAGGTTCAGTCTGCAACAAAAAAAATGTGTTCAAAGCAACACAATAATACACGTTTTGGCAGACATGGTTAAACATATTATGTTATAGTGTATTCCCCATTGGACTGAACTGAAAATTAGACTTGACTCCACTCCCACATTCACAGCTAATCCCAGAATATGTCTTTTAAAAAGAATGCACCCAAATTTGTTAGCCAGCATTAAACATCTTTATTTGTAGTCTAGAATGGGAGTCAGAAGATACTTTACTGGTAATGTTTTGGTCCATATATCTAGTGCTTTTCTTTTTTGCATAAAGCATTGTCTTTCAGGAAACATTGTTAGCTTGGATCAGCTATCAGTCTGAGTTCTTTCAAGACCTTAGCAAAAGTTCAAAATTCCAGGTCTGATGGCAATGCATGGCAATGTTCAAAACTCCTCTCTTTTAGCATTATTCTGCATGTAGTCTCAAGGGAGAGGTTTTAGCTCTGTGTCTGAGGCAGAAAGCATATGATGTGTGTCAAGGGCAGGAAGCAAAATACCTGTGCCTTTTAGGCTTCTTTTTCTTGTGTTAAAGTGGGAAATCCAACTCACTTTTTGCATTATTCATGACTCCTTTAATTAATAGTTCAAGCTTATTTACTAGAATTATAAATATATGCTGAAAGAAGTCTCATTGACCTTTGTTCCTGTGGCTTTTATGTGGAGAAACATTCCAATTTCAGTGAGCCCCTTTAAATTATGGTTGTTATCTAATTTTGAGGTGCATCCTTCCATTGAATGTACCCTTATCAGATATAGGCATCATTGAAAAACACAATTTCATGGAACAGACAATTACCTTCTGTCCTTTGCCCAACAGCTGGCTTATTCCTTGTTTCTATGAGAATATTCTTTCTTTTGTATATTTACTCATTCCATCCTCACACTGGCATGCTTCTGCATGTCTTAAACTGTTTCTTTTTCAAGCTTCAATGCAAATTAGATAGCCTGAAACTCCTTGTTCCTTGGCATGTTTTCACAGGATTTCCTTATTCAGAATAATTTTGCTAGGGTACAATAAGTAATAATAATATAAAATAATATACTCAGAGTGTTAGCTCTGAATGAATTAATTATAATTAAATAATTTATATTGTAGCCTATTTTCCCTACATCATCCACCTTTAGAAGTGAAAGTCTATATCACAACTTACTTTCAGTTCCAAATGTGTTTAACAATACTGTCAGTGGGTATACATATTCAAGTGTTATCCCTTATAATATAATAAATGTGCATTGAGGCATGGAGAAGAAACAGTGCGAGGAAGTAAGGAATTACTATAAAAGAGAATATCCTCATCAAAACATTAACACATTACCAGATACTAGATAAAAGGACTTTCAATAGAGAGATTTCCTTCAAATGTTAAATTATCTCCATAATTTAAAGGGGCTACACTGATATGTTGAAATGCTTTTATGACTGAAAGCCACAAATGTCAATGAGACTGCTATAAAAAAAAATAGGTAAAACTCTGGTAAAGAGGTTTTATTTATTTATTGAATTGTTTCACCAGGAGGGCACACTGAACAATAAGTTGCTCATCTCATAGTGTGACCTGGGGGAAAGGGGTTACATATGGTTGTGAAGGATGATCAGTTACAATAGTATGTGGGTAGTACAAACAATACAACATTGTAAGATTATGCGACAGTTGGAACACAAGGTATTGTACAATAAACAGTAGTGGAACATTGAGTAAATTACAATACATGCCCAAAATCATACAAAGGAACATCTAAACCCACAAAACAGTAATAATGCAACAGAACCATTATAGTGCATGAGTGTACCAGGAGCAGGCGCGAGGTAGTACACAAGTGCTGTTGGAGTAAAACGGATGGGATAGGCTATGCACGTGGGTGACACAGAAGGGCAGGTGTAGAAGAGAGGGGGAAAGGCAAGAACTGAATATGAGGAGAAGGGAGGTCTTGATGTTTTGATCAAAGGACTGATGAATAATGCATAAATGTTGCTTGGCTCAGCACTTAAAAAGATGAACCCTTGGATGGAGGGTTTGTTGCTTGTGAGATAATTAGATTTTTTTAGTGCAGTATTAGCCACTGCTAAGCAATTTAAATAACAAACTGTAGTGAGAAAGATATAATGTCACTTACTTGGAACCGAACTGATGCCCCCGGAATAGTGTCCCAGTGCTCTAACCACTGAGCTATAGGCTCACACGGTTGGCCTAAGGTTCTTGGACATTCTCCCTTTTTCTGGTATCACATATCATGAAACTAAAAATAATCACAATGACAATTAGATGTTATTTTGGGTGAGATATGAATAAGACAAGAGACCCTGAAACAATGGCCTCTGCTTCCTGCCCTGCTCACAAAGCTTTTCTTGTCATGGACACAAAAAGAAAAAAAATCACTTTGTTTTTGTACTTAATCATTGACTCACAGTGATCTCTGAAATCTCTCCCTTTGATAGCATACAGAAATAGATTAGTTGTCATATTGGCCCTTGTAAGAACAGATCCAGAAGCAAATGGTTTGATACCATTTATCTGACCAAAGTAGATGTCCAGACTTTCAGACCAACCAAGTCCTTCCTCAGAGACTTGTGACAGTTGTTCAGAGAGTCACATTCTATTAACACCCATATCATACATAAAAAATAAGTAATTCTTATTGGTTTAAAGTACCCATTTAAAAACTTACAGATTTAAATGGACTGAATAGCATTACATTAGTTTGATACTACTGAGAATCTTTTCAAGGTCAAATGACATCCAAATTAGATGAGCTGAACACTCAAGTAGACAAAACCTCTAACAGAAATTATTAATGAATGAGTGTTTTATGAGAACACATTCAAAATTAAAAGCAAGACCGTTAGATTTAATGCCACAAATGTCCACATTAAAACTTGATAGTATTGTATGATAAAAAAACTGCGTAACAGAAATGTATGCAAGGAAATAAGAGGGAGTAAGAAAAATGTACCTAGTATGAACACCTGTTTAAAACATTCATACAGAATTAAACCTATCTGGAGATAATGACAATCCTAACTGATGCATTAACCAGGTTTTTTGCAAAGAATTTCCTTTCATTTTGAGGATGTGCAGATAGTAGGAGTGCACACAGGGAATGTGATGATAAAGGAAACAGAGAAAGTCCATCATGAACAAGTAGGTTTCAAGCACTCACCACCCCAGAAGAGGGCTGCAGAGACATCCATATGTTCTCAAATAATTTATTTAGATATATGAACAGACAGAAAAGGTCCTGCCTAATATGTTTCAGACAAAACAAATGTCCTTTCTCAAAGGCTAAGGACTTCAGAATAAAGTAACTTTTAAGTAACACTAGCAGTTTCCACATCCAGAGTGACATCACAGTAATTCTCCTAATTCTCATTGGTTAAAAACTTAAACTTTAATTAATTAATTAAAAACAAATCACTCTATATCAACACCCTAGGGTTAATTGATAGCAAGTTTAAAAAAGTTCAGAAATATGCTAAAGTCTTTTTAAGTGAAGTGGGGGATAGGGTTGGTAACCCTAACACTGAAATTCCAAACTTTTCTTGCTGTAGTGACAACCCTAACTGATACATTACCAAAGTTGTTTGCAATGAAGTTCCCTTCTTTTTGAGAAAGTGTAATGTTGCTCATATGTGGTTGTGGGAGTGCAGGGCTCAGACATTTTGTAATTGTCTTTGATTTTCATGTGGGCCCTGCACTCTCATCTATGCATAAGTGTATTGATATGTTAATGATATCACATTTCTGTGTGGGACCTGTATAATGTAGGGCCCTGTGCTCCCACTATTGCATAATGGGATCCAAATGCGGGCACGCAGTATCCTACAGCCCTACACTCCCATGTGCCCATAAGTATCGACATAGCACACGTCTAGAGACATTCCAGGTAACCCTTGTGCTACAAAAGTTGCAATATCTCAGGAACCATATGGACTTTGGAAAAAATTTCTTTGTAATTGACTCTTGGCCTGGCCATCTCCATACCAGCTTAGTACACCTAAAGGTATAGTAAGCTTTGCTTAGCAAAAAAATCCATATCTCGAATTGTTTTTGAAATATAGCCAGTGAAGGGCTGCCACAATGTTATCCTTTTGGAAAATTTGCAACTTCAGAGTGGTGTAACTATGGAATTAGAGACCATTTCTTCACTGAACCAGGAAAGGACACATCAGTGGGGCAAGGGCTTTGTAGTAGAAGCGTGGGATTCAAACGTAGACACCAGTTGAAGTGCAAAATCAAATACCTTTTATTCAGCAGGTTCCAACAAAAATTGGCTTTACACGTGCTGTATGACTAAAAAAAAATACACTGGATTCATGCATCCAAATAAACATAGCAAACTGAACTTCACAGGCACCATACTTAGGAAAAGAAACAACTGGAAAGAACCAGTGAAATAGAGGACACAGTCCCTTGCTGAGCCCAAAATGAACTAACTAGCCCTAGAATTTGTCATTCCTTTATAGTGCTAGGATACTATGTGATACAGGATTCTTCTCCCCTATTTGCATAATCATCCTAAAAACTCTTTATTTATAATATTTTATTGCCATGTTCTAATATTAAACAGTTTAAAGCAACATGACAACAGTGTTAAAGCATCCAGTATCTATTATTTACTTGGCTAACAGAACTTTAGTGAAAAACAACATTCTGTCAATCATAGTCAAACCCCTTCCCTTTAAGCCTGCCTATAAAATTGGGAAACAGACGGCCGGCCAGCTCTATAGAGTAGCAGTACAACCCAGAGGGAGCCACAGCATTAGCGCCGCATGGTAAAACCGCAAAAAGGTACAGCTCTGCAATATACTCTGCTTTCTCTGCCTCAAAGGCAATATTTTAGCATTTTACAAAAGCTACTAGGGTTGAGCTGCAATGCTAACATGCAGGGAGCTAACTGCTAATGCTAGGGAGTAAAATGCATTTTGTGGCAGGATGTTAGTGCTTTTACAGGTTCTACGAGGGGGAAAGACTTAAATTTGAATTCCATAATTCAATAGGCGACAATATCTCTGAGAATGAGACTGGTAAAAAGGCTTGTTTGGTTCCTGACTCCTGAGAGCTTTTGGCAGTAGACAACAGACAGCATCTGTGCCAAAGAAAAATGTAGGGGACAGAAATAATGAGAAGGACATGAAGCTTTATTCAATAGGGCATTGAAACTCAGCCCATTCACAGCATCTAAATAAAGGGGTTACAGCTTTGTTTTTACAAGGAGGACCATAGCGACTTGTGTTACACATCTCATTTGGGGGGGGAAGGGATACCGAATACCAGGCAAATTACAACAGGACCTTATGTTTTACATTTAGACTCACTACAGCCTTCATTCACACATTATGAAATGATGTCTTGTAATCGTGAGGGAGACGATCGTGCGCACGATCAAGGAGTGTATGCAGCGAGATATACAGTTATGAAGGGGCAGAGGCCACCAAGAAGGGACAGTAAGAACATTAGTCAGGTGGCCTACCTGTCTAAGGGGAACACAAAGGAAGAGACAAAAAGGACAGAAACAGAAGTGTTGTTGCAACAGACTTTTTGAGAAAAGGAAAAGGGGGTCTCTATTTGTTACTGCAACCCTGCTACATACTCCTCCCCACCTAAGACAAAACCCGAATTAAGGGTTTTTGGTTGTATTTATAGCAGGAGCTATATTACTCAGAACTCTCCAAGGAGAGATGGAGCTTCAGCCCACCCACTCTCCCAAGCTCCACCTCGGGGTCCCTACTCAGAATCAATAAATATCAACAAAATTAAATGTAGCACAAAGAGTTATCCTCTGATGCTAGATTATTCATTACCCCGAGGTCTGTTTCACACGATCCGGCTCCAAATCGAGACATAAAATTTGCGTTCTTATTAGCAGATCCGGATCTATGCTTAACGGTAAATTTATAGGGCTGTAAAGCCAGGTACCATCGCATGATACAAGGATTTTTCTCTTTCATGGCATGAAGCCAGCACAGAGGGTAGTGGTTCACCCAAATCTCAAACTCTACTCCCCACAGATAAAATTTTAATGCTTCAATAGCCCATTTAAGGGCTAAACATTCTTTCTCAATAGTAGAATATTTAGTCTCTCTACTATGTAGTTTTCTACTGATATATATTACGGGATGTTCTTCTCCCTCAATTATTTGAGTTAGTACCTCTCCTATACCAGTGTTAGAAGCATCGGTTTGTAAAATGAATGGAAGAGTGAAATCGGGACTTTTCAATACTGGTGATGCACATAAGTAACCTTTTAGGGTGCAGAAAGCCTTTTCACATTCTGGTGTCCACTTCACTACAGATGGGTGATTTTTCTTGGTTAAGTTAGTTAGGGGACTTGCTATAGTTGAACGATTTGGTACAAGTCTTCTATAATAGCCAGCAAACCCTAAAAAGGATCTTACATGACATTTTGTAATTGGGCGGGGACTGTTCGCTACTGTGTCTACTTTTCCAATGTCAGGTTTTATTTGCCCCTTTCCAATTCGAAAACCCAAATATTTCACTTCCCGCATGGCTAAAGAACATTTACTAGGATTTATGGTCAATCCAGCTTGGGTGACAGCTGTCAGAATGTTCTTTAAATGCTGCAGATGATCCTCCCAAGTCTGACTGAACACCACAACATCGTCCAAATAGGCAGCACTATAGTTTATATGTGTTCTAAGCAGATTGTCCATAAACCTCTGAAAAGTAGCGGGGGCTCCGTGCAGCCCAAAAGGCATGGTGGTGAAATGAAAATGACCTATAGGAGTTCTGAAGGCAGTTTTTTTCTTTATCCTCAGTATTTAAGAGAATTTGCCAGTACCCCTTGGTTAAATCAAGAGTACTGATAAATTTAGCCTTCCCAAGGCGATCTACAATGTCATCAATTCGAGGCATAGGGTATGCATCGAATTTTGATATTGAATTCAGGTGGCGGAAATTTAGACAAATCCGAATTATGCCTTCCTTTTTACCAACGATCACCATCGGGAAACCCCACTCACTAGCAAAGGGTTCTATAACCCCTAAAGCCTGCATCTTTTCTATTTCCGTTATAACTTCTTGTTTCACCTTTTCGGGGATTCGGTAAGGCTTTTGTCTTATGACTAACCATTGGTTTAGATGTATCCGATGTTCCACCCCCTTAGCTTTTCCTGGCTGACAGGAGAATGTTTAGTGAAAGACTTGTAAAAATCTATCTAATTCCACTCTTTGGCCCTCCTCCAGGTCAGGATTTATAGTGATCAATTCAGCACCACCTATTCCTTCTAGTCTCTGGTAGGCTTGGTCTATTTCACTAGTAGACTGCTCAGGGCATACAAACAGGGTAGGGGTGGTCTTTGAAGTATCTCAGTCATGCCATCTTTTGAGCAGGTTTGCATGATATATTTGTAATCTTCTATGCCTCCCAGGGATATCTATTTCATAATTGACAGGGCCAATTTGTCTCTGTATAACATAAGGCCCCTGCCATTTCATTGTCAGTTTGCTCTCTGAAGATGGTAATAGTAATAATACTTTATCCCCTGGTTGGAACTGTTTCTCACCCACTCCTTGATCATAATATTGCTTTTGATCCTTCTGTTTTATGAGGTTATTTTGATGGGCCAGGGTTATATACTTAGCTAACCTCTGTCATAGTTGGGTTATATATTCTAGACTTGGGGTTCTTTCTTGTACTTTTTTGCTTTCCCATCTTTCCTTTATTATATTCAATGGCCCCCTTGGATTTCTCCCATAGAGTAGCTCGAATGGAGAAAACCCCGTGGATGCCTGGAGCACCTCCCTATATGCAAACATCAAGTAGGGTAGATTAAGGTCTCATACTTTCCCTTCGTCCTGTACATACTTCATAAGCATCTTTTTTAGAGTTTTGTTAAACCTTTCCACCAACCCATCAGTTTGGGGGTGGTAAGGAGAGGTGTACAAAGCCCCAACACCTAATGATTGATAGAGGTGGGCTAACAATGCAGAACAAAAATTACTGCCTCTATCTGTGAGGATCTCCCTGGGTACTCCTACCCGACTAAATATTTTTAGCAGTTCTTCAGCAATTCTGGGGGCTGTGACTGTCCGCAGAGGAATGGCTTCAGGGTAGCGGGTGGCATAGTCACATACTACAAGAATAAAATAATTGCCTTTATTGCTCTTTGGTAGAGGCCTCACAATATCCATGGCTATGCGGTCAAAAGGGGTATCTACTAAGGGAAGGGGTTGTAGAGGCACCTTTTCTGCCTTGGATACAGTAGCCACTTTTTGGCATTCCGGACAGGTTTGAGAATAAGTGGCTACCTGTTTGTGGATTCCTGGCCAGAAGTACCAGTATAACAACCGGCTTAGGGTTTTATCTCTCCATAAATGCCCTGCCATTGGGATGTCATGAGCCAAAGATATTAGTTGTTGTCGGTATCGAGTAGGTACTACTAATTGCTCTATGATATACCCAGTTTTTGGGTTCTTGCATTCCCTATACAGGAGTTGGTCATGTATAACATACCTAGGATAGTCTACCTGACTTCTGGCATCTACAACCTGTGAAAAGCAAGGTCTTAAATCACAATCATTAGTCTGCTAATCTTTAAAGTCCATTTTTACATCAACAGTGTCCCTATTAGTAGGTATGTCCTTGTTACAGTTCCACAATGCTTTTGCCCTTCTTCGGCTTGACTTTGGTTTTCTGTCCTTTCCATGAATATTATAAATGTCCTCTTCAAAAGGGAACATCTGAGGAAAGGTTGCTGTTTGCTTACTCTGTGCTCTGGTGGTTATGGCAGACAACTGAGAGTCCTTACAGAGTAGGGCATCAAATGCAGGGTAATCCTGTCCGATAACTACTGGCACAGACAGGTTGGGTACTAGGCCAATGTCCATTAGATGTTCTTGCCCTTGAACCCTCAGGGTAATATGTTGTACCGGATAGGCATGGATGTCCCCATGAATACATGTGACCTTGGTGGTGTATGTACTATGACTCTCAGGCAACAAAGCTGCTTGGATCAGGGTCTGTTTACTCCCAGAGTCTATTAGGGCAGGAACTTCATTCCCATTTAGCTGTACAGTAGTAAGATATTGACCCCAGTTAGCCAGAGCAAGATGAGTCTGCTCCTTCTTTCTACGTGGACAATATCTTGCAATGTGGCCTTTCCCTTGGCACTCATGGCAAATTATATCAGGATTAAGTCCTTTACTCATTTTAGTGGTTCCCAGAGTCCCTTCACTGCTTCCCTTAACTATAGGTGATGCCCCAACACGAGTGGTATTAGTAATAGGGACAGGTCTTACCGTGGGCGAGGGTCTATGAGTCCCTAAGTGCCTCATCCGTGGTGGTCTGGCTGTTATGTAGTCTTCTGCAAGGTCAATAGCCTTCTGTGCAGTCTCAGGACGATGCTCCCTCACCCACATTTGCACCTCTGGAGGAAGTATTTTAATAAACTGTTCTAAGGTAATGGCTTCCATTACCTGCTCCATTGTTCTTGAGTAGGGTTGCAACCATTTATTACTGAGGTCCCGCAACTGGGTGTAAGCTTCCTAGGGGGATGCGGCCGTATGATACTTAAAAGTTCTAAATCTTTGTCGATAGGTCTCAACACTTTTGTCATATCTTTTCAGGATGACTTGGCATATATAATCGTAGTCGTTGATATGGGCACTGTCCACATAACTATAGGCCAATTGCACCTTTCCCGATAGATAGGGTGCAAGTCATACCATCCACTGTTCTTTTGGCCACCAACAGGCTTCTGCCACCCTTTCAAAAGTGGTGATGTTAGCTTCGATATCATCTGTGTCAGTCAATTTAGAAATTTTAATGTCCTTCTTGGTCCCTTGGTGCAGGTGGCCTAGCTGTTCCTAGCGTTTGGATGGCTCTGATAATGTCAGCCCATCGGGCTTCATTTTGCAGACGGTCCACCTCTCGCTGTTTCTCTAATTCCAACTGCTGCACACACAGCCACCTTAGTAAATCAGGTACCTCTTTGGGAGATCTTTCTTCAGGGTCCTTTGTCTCTGGAGCAGTAGCACCTCCTTCCAACTCCATTCCTTCTTTCTTTCTTTGTCTCTCGTCGACGTACATCTGGTAATCCAGTCAGTAGCGGTATTTGGGATAGTTCGGTCATTCTGAGGGTCTGGATGCCTCCTGGACTAGGTTGGCTGGTAACTGGAGGGCTGACAGCTGATGGCTCCAACATAGTGCAATATGGATACCAGGTCCAGTACTCCATCCTCAAGACCCCGTCTCAAGGGTATCCCACTTCTAAAACCAGTGTAGTAGAAGTGTGGGATTCAAACGTAGACACCAGATGAAGTGCAAAATCAAACAGCTTTTATTCAGCAGGTTCCAACAAAAATTGGCTTTAAGCATACTGTACGACTAAAGAAAATAAACTGGATTCATGCATCCAAATAAACATAGCAAACTGAACTTCACAGGCACCATACGTAGGAAAAGAAACAACTGGAAAGAACCAGTGAAATAGAGGACACAGCCCCTTGCTGAGCCCAAAATGAACTAACTAGCCCTAGAATTTGTCATTCCTTTATAGTGCTAGGATACCATGTGATACAGGATTCTTCTCCCCTATTTGCATAATCATCATAAAAACTCTTTGTTTATAATATTTTATTGCCATGTTCTAATATTAAACAGTTTCAAGCAACATGACAACAGTATTAAAGCATCCAATATCTATTATTTACTTGGCTAACAGAACTTTAGTGAAAAACAACATTCTGTCAATCATAGTCAAACCCCTCCCCTTTAAGCCTGCCTATAAAATTGGGAAACAGATGGCCGGCCAGCTCTATAGAGTAGCAGTACAACCCAGAGGGAGCCACAGCATTAGCGCCATGCAGTAAAACCGTAAAAAGGTACAGCTCTGCAATATACTCTGCTTTCTCTGCCTCAAAGGCAATATTTTAGCATTTTACAAAAGCTGCTAGAGCTGGGCTGCAACGCTAACATGCAGGGAGCTAACCACTAATGCTAGGGAGTAAAATGCATTTTGTGGCAGGATGTTAGTGCCTTTACAGGTTCTACGAGGGGGAAAGACTTAAATTTGAACTCCATATTTCAATAGGCGACAATGTCTCCGAGAATGGGACTGGTAAAAAGGCTCATTTGGTTCCTGACTCCTGAGAGCTTTCGGCAATAGATAACAGACAGCATCTGTGCCAAAGAAAAACGTAGGGGACAGAAATAACAAGAGGGACATGAAGCTTTATTCAATAGGGCATTGAAACTCAGCCCATTCACAGCATCTAAATAAAGGGGTTACAGCTTTGTTTTTACAAGGAGGACTGTAGCGACTTGTGTTACACATCTCATTTGGGGGGGGATACCGAATACCAGGCAAATTACAACAGGACCTTATGTTTTACATTCGGACTCGCTACAGCCTTCATTCACACATTCGCAGAGGTGATGTGCGCATATTCGTGAGGACTATCGTGCGCACATTCGAGGAGGCAATCGTGCACACGATCGAGGAGTGTATGCAGCGAGATATACAGTTATGAAGGGGCAGAGACCCCCAAGAAGGGACAGTAAGAACATTAGTCAGGTGGCCTACCTGCTTAAGGGGAACACAAAGGAAGAGACAAAAAGGACAGAAACAGAAGTGCTGTTGCAACAGACCTTTTGAGAAAAGGAAAAGGGAGTCTCTAATTGTTACTGCAACCCTGCTACAGGCTTGCCACCCTGTAAATTACAGTCCAAAAGTACCAACCATTTTCTTCCTATGTTGTGGCAAATAAACTTGTTTTTTGAGGCTGCTTACCTGCTTTCACTTTCAGATCCTACTGTATATTTTTTTTCCCTTAGGCTATAATGGGAAATTTAAAGTTTAATAACTTTTGAACGGTTTAATATTTTTTCACCAAATCTTCAAAAGGCACATCTGTGAGGTAAAGGCTTTCTTCCCTGAAATTTTCAGACCACAACCTAAAGCAATTTCTAAAATCCAGGTGGACAAATTAATGTCACAAAAACACAGATTTTTCTTTGTTTTCAACACTCTATATCTCAGAAATCACAGAACAGATTTCAACACTGTTTGGCAAGTCAAGGGACCTACCCATAGACATTATGCTTGCCAAATGTCATGTACATCTGTTCAACTGCTCCACAGTTATTAACATTCAAAAATGCAGGCTTAACATAGGCATTACCTTACAGTGTTATCCAAAGGGAAAATTCACAACTTTGGAGTGCTGTAACTGTGGAAGTGGTGTTCATTTCTTCACCAAACCAGAAAAGGGCACATCTGAGGGGCAAAGGCATGCCACCCTTCAAATTTCAGCCCGAAAGTCCTAACCAATTTCTTGCTATGAAGTGGCAAAGAAACTGGTTTTTGGGGTTGTTTACCTACTTCCACTTTCAGATCATATATTTTTTCCCATAGGCTGTAATGGAAAGTTAACGTTTAATAACTTTTGAATGGATTACTATTTTTGTATCAAACCTTAAATAGACACATCTGTGAGACAGACACTTTCTACCCTTTACATTTCAGACCACAACCTAAAGCCATTTCTGAGATCCAGGTGGATGAAGAAATGTCAAAAAACACAGTTTGTTCTATTTATTCAACACCTCAGACACCACACAACAGATTCCCACAACATTTCATTGGTCAAGAGACCCACCCCTAGACATTATGCATGCCAACTTTCATGCAAATCCATTGAATGATTCCAAGGTTATTAACAGTAATATATTCAGGTTTAACATAGAAGATAGAAGTTACCTTTCACCCTAACTATACTGGAACTACCGTGACAGTAATAATATATATATATATATATATATATATATATATAGAGAGAGAGAGAGAGAGAGAGAGAGAGAGAGAGAGAGAATGACTAATGGGTAAGTGTAGTATATAAAGATGTATACTCATCAAGGGGGCTACAAGGCCACGAGCCCAAAGGGAGAGTGGCTTTATTGCCCTAATTAGCTCCCAAGATGGGAATGCTTCAGAGTGTTCCACCCTTAATAATTGTTTGCTATATTACATTAGTATGGCTACTATTATGAAGATTGCATTTGCAATTACATTACGGCACCTGAATGTTTCTTGCAGCAAAGAGTGAATGATTTGTATTGAATACAGGTAGGAGTTTAGGGGATTTTTTGGATGTGGGAGCGTTTGTATGTCTTTTTTCCAGGTTCTTTTTCAGCTTGTTAATTGATTTGGCTAGCTTCCTCATGATGTATTAATTGTGTTATTCATTTTGTCCCATTAATTGTTTGCTTTAGTTTAAGTATGTAGCTTTAATTAGTGTAGGTATAGAGCTGTAATTGTCTAGTACAGGTATATACCTGTAATTGTTTGATTAGTGCAGGTGTACACTTTTAATTGATAGATTAGTCACATGTATATGTATGTCCCTATATTTTTTTCTCTTCTGCCCTCCTCCTTTCCTGACAGCTTCTCGTATTTCTGTTATAACATTCACCTTATAAGTACATATGTTTATATTTAGCTCATGTATATATGTTCACATGTAGCTCATGCTTCACTTATGTGAAATGATTATTTGAATTTGATATGTTGGTTTTGCACTGTTGTCATTGTTAACTAAATGCCCAGGTCCATCTTGTAAATGAGTTCTTCTAAATGATGTTTCATCTGGTAAAATAAAGATTGATTGATTGATTGATTGATTGTTAAAGGGAAATACTGATGGCCTTTTCTATGGGGAAAAGTTCCCATCTAGCATTATTGCATCAGTTAGGGATCATCTTAAAGATACAAAAGTTGGGAAATGTAGCATTATGGTTTCTACCTTTGATTCCCCACCCCACAAGCAGCAAAAGGACCAGCCCACACAGGCAAGCTAAGAAAGCCATCTTCATGTAAGACAAACAGCATACAACTGTTTACAGATGACATAAATGCAGTTGCACTGCTGTGCTACCTTCGTGGATTTGTATCTGTAGCAAGCACACTGCAAGACATACAATACATACCACAAGACATACACACTCACGTGTCACTGCAGAAAGAAATCCAGGATACTCAAAACACAATACTGAATCTGTGCAAAGAAGCAGAGGCCCCTGCAGTTATAGATATAAATCCATGATACCAAAATCACAAGAGTTCTTTTGTCTGCATAAGTTCAGGCCTATAAGGGACTAGTACTTCTGTAGCCTCAACTACTCATGCTCACTATAAGACTTATACACACTTGATGGGCTTGCACTTCTGCAGCTGAAGGTGTACAGTAAGATGTATACACTGCCCTTTGGCTGCAGAAGCACAGGAGCCTCAAAATTCATGATGCCCATTGCAACAGTATTTGCATCTGGGTAACAGCAGGCAGCACAGAAGCCTTCCCTACTGGAGCCAGAAGTTGGTGTGTATATCTTACACCTGTGGCTAAAGTGGTGCAGGCCCCTCAGGGTCCTGCACACCTTCAGACAGGAGATCTGTTGAAATTTTGGATATCATTGTTTCAGCAGTGGATCTAGAAATATTCAATCAGGTTGCCAGATACATAAATTGCAACAGTACATCTGTCTGCAGAAGTGCAGCTCCTTAGTTTTCTGTACCTCTTCATCCACAGGTGTAAGACATACACACTGACTTCTGGTTCCAGAAAGAAAGCCCCTGTGGGGCTTGCAAGTATGCAGACGTAGGTACTGTTGCAGTGTGGGTATCCTGGTTTGATTAGCAGATCTAGAAATTGTTCACGGAGTTGCATATTTTCAGTTACATACAGTAGCTGCATATTGAAAACCATGCAGTAGTGATTATGCTATCTAGCAAGGTGCCTTATTCAACATGCATGAGTACCTCTGTTGGCAGAGGTGCATGTGCAATGGTGCCCTCCATTTGCATAACACACTGTATGACATACACTCACAAGTGTGGTTGAATAAGCACATGCCCTTGTTGCTTGTGCTTATGCAGCCACAGATACAAATCCACAAAGACAGCAATTCATTGATACTGTATTTGTGTCACTGGAAACACTTGTATGTTGTTTGCCCTACATGATAATGGTTGTCTTTTTTTTTTTTGCTTCGGAAGGGGTTGAGAGTTAGGGTTGGAAACACCAGTGCCACATTTCCCTACTTTTGTTGCTTTAAACTGAACACTAGCTAGTGCTTTAATGAAGTTTCCTGCAATAAATTTCTTTTCTTTCTGAGATAGTGGAATTGTATCCTCATTCACACTTGGCCCTGCACCAAGTTAGGAGCCATCAGACTGCAGAAGTGCCCAAAAACAATTCCCTCCAAAAAGTAATTTTGCACAACAGGTGTGACAACATATTTTGGCCAGAATTTGAAAAATGACAGCTGTCACATTGATGAGGTGGTGTGAAAAAATGGCTATGTTGAGAATTTGGGGTCAAAATATTGAAAATTACCAGACTTGTGTGTAAGGGTAGAACTATTTCAATGTATTCTCATAACTGTTTTTTTTTATATATTTTGACCCCAAATTTCCAACATATCCTTCTAATGACCACACCTCGTGAAGCTGGTAGGTGAAAATTCTCAAATCCTGTATGACATATTATTTTATACCACAAGTGCCAACACATTTTTCAACCAGGGTTTAAAAAATGACAGCAGTCACATTGATGAGGCATTGCAAAAAAATGGCTATGTTGAACATTTGGGGTCAAAATATTGAAAAGTACCAAAGTTATGAGTGCGAATTGAAAAATTTCAACATATGGTCATAACTTTGATCTTTATTGTTTTTCTTTTTAATATTTTTGCCCACAGTTTTCAACATAGCCTTTTTATGTCCCCACCTCATGAACAAGGGTGGAGAAAATTTTAAAATCCTGCCCAAAAGAGGGTTTCACAGAGTGACAATGAAATGACCTTTCATGGAAGATTTTAATAATTTCACTGCCCTTGTTCATGGGGGAAAAAAGGACATGTTAAAAATTTGTTATAAAGGCATTTAAAAGTAATAAAGGTGTGAATAAAAGTTCAAATCCAGTTGGAATATATTCAACCAGACTTACTATATTTTCTCATATAGCAGTCACCAGTTCCAACAGCAAGACATGACTTCAATCAAGCAGTACATCTATGTTACAGGATATGTTCAGGCAAGTGAGGGTGTGTTTGGGGTGGGGTGTTAGGTGCAACAAGGGGGTTGAGGTGAGTGGTGGTCTGCAGGGTCAGATCACTGATGAACGGTTTTCTTTTTATTCAGGTTACACTGAAAAAGAAGATCAAAAAGGGATATTTTTTCTTCATTTTAGGAAGCCATATGATGACACTGGGGATGATTTTCAACTGCACCAACTGTGGGCACCCACGTAACCACCACATTAAGGGTAGGTTGACCTGGAGGGGAGCAAGATAATTGGCACCAATGGCCAGCACACCAGTCTGCTTTGTACTCTAAAAAATTAATGTGAAGGGGGGCAGGTGACAGGGAAGAAAGGATAAAGAAGCAGTACCAGGGGTGGGTACATTGGTGCACTTAAGAAATATTTAAAATATGTAGATGAACTAGCTAGATAGCTCGATAGATAGTAAGAACAACATAGATAGATGGATGGATAGATAGATAGATAGATAGATAGATAGATAGATAGATAGATAGATAGATAGAGACAGATTAGGAGATCAGCAGATCTCTGTTCCAGTTGAAGACAGCAGCATGACTCCAGCTAGTTATCCTGTCATATGGGCAACTCAAATTGAGCAACTCAGTTAAGAGTGACTTGATTTAAGAGCCCGTTATGTGAGCTACCCTGAAAGGGTAGTGAGGCATAATTATAATGCAGATGAAGGGGAAGTACATTGAGCATGTAGGAGGGCAAACAGAAAAGGAGAGATAATGGAGGAGGTATGTGGGAGGTAGTATGGTGTGATGTTGCCAAGTTAACCATGTGGTGTGGTGGTGATGGTGCAACAAAGTGTGGCTGTCTGTCAGGATCAAGAGAATCTTTCATGGTAGCGGCCACCACCCATTACAAAAATGGCAGAAAATAAAAGTTGGATCCATAAATTAAAAAATAATAACAAATAGGTTAGTGTACATTTTAAGGCAGTAATTCCATCTCGATGTTCTGGGGACATGGGACCCTCTTGATGGAATTACTGCCTTGTAATGTACACTAACCTATCTATTATTCTATTTAAGTTATACTGCATGACCATTAGATTGCATTAAAAATCATACCTGACCTCTCCGCTAAATTCACAGCTAATCCCATAGTATACCTTTTAACAAGAGTATAATTCTATAAATATTAACATTTGTTAGCTGACATGCAACATCTTTATCTGCAGTGTGGGCTAGGAGTTAGGAGATACTTTGCCAGTCATGTTATGGTACATATATTCAGTGATGTCCTTTTTCTATAAAGCATGGTCATTCAGGAAATATTGTATAGTATGTTAGCATGGATCAGATAGCAATACAAATTATTTCAGGATCTTACCAAAAGTTTAAAATTCCAGAGCTACATCTGCTGGCAGTGCAGGGCAATGTTCAAAAATCCTTTCTTTTAACATCATTCTGCAAGTAGTCTCAAGAGAGGGGTTTTAGCTCTGTTCCCCAGGGAGGAAGCAAAAGATGTGTTTCCAGGGCAGGAAGCAGATGGTGTGTGTCCTTTAGCTTCATTGTCATGTTAAAGTAGAAAATCCAACCCACTTCATGGATTACTAATGAGTCCTTTGATTAAAAGTTCAACCCCCCTTTACTGGAAATTTAATTGTATTTTAATAACAGTTTTAATAACCGTTCCAGTGGCTTTCCTGTGGAAAAACATTTCTAGGACAGTCAGTCCTTTTTAAATTATGGTGGTCATCTGATCACTGAGGTACATCCCTCCATGAAATATGCCCTTATCTGATGTAAGCATTATATGTCATAACGGTGATCACTGGGCGCTCGCCGTTAGGGTGAGTGTACATCGCCGAAAATGAATTTTGGCAATGCATACTCATGGCAAATACCAAGAGGGTGCCCGAGCTCTAGGGGATTGTTTCTTAATGTGGGAGGCTGTGCCCCCACCCGCTACCAGGGGGGCTTCACCCCCACACCCCCAACCAATGGATTCTCAACTCCGGGGGGGAGGTGCATGTCGGGGGGGTGAAATACTTGAAAAAATAAAAAGCCGCTACCAGGAAAAAAAAATGCACTGCACCAAACCCTGCACCTCTCAACTGATCATCCTCTCCACCATGCTAGTGGTCCAGCTTGACAGTTGCCCACTACACCTCCTACCACATACCTTCCACCCCCATCCCCATCCTCTCCCACCCCGCACATGTGATCTTGAGTACGCGCATAGCTTGCCATTGCCCTACCTCACCTGCCAGGTAACCCTGAAAACAGGCATTGTTACTGAGTCACTGTTTTTTGTAAGTGCTCAATTGCAAATGCCTTGTTCACAGTATACCAATCCAAGCATCCCTGAGAAACAGTTTCACGGAAGGGATCATTAACCTCTGTCCTTTGTCCAGCAGCTGGCTTAATCCATGTTGTTGTGAGATATTCTTCCCTTTATATATGAACTCCTTCTTTCCTCACACTGGCATGCTTCTACATGTCTTAAACTGTTTCTTTCCCAAGCCTCAATGCACAATAGCCAGCCTGAAAAAGCCACAAGTACATGTCCCTTGGCATGTTTTGCACAGGATTTCCTAAATCAGAATACTAGGCGTGATAAGTGATAATAATATAAACTAAACCCAGACAGTTATCTCTGATTAAATAACTAATAGTATTAAATATGTTGTATCTTAACATAACTTTCCTACAACCCCTCCTCCAGAGCTAATTTTCATAGGCATAGGTCTAACACACCATTGAGTGTTATAACTCTTCTGCTACATATGGTAGGTGATGTACAGCTAAACCCTTATCCCCTCTCCCTTACATCTACCAATGTCCAAAATGTCTGAATGTTTTTTCTCATATAAATATCAGAAGTCTACTTACAAAGCTTGACCAGCCAAGGTTGTGGGACATACAGTACATTACCATCCTGATGTGCTGATTGTTAATGAAACTTGGCTCTCTGCTCAAATCAATGATGTAGAAATCGGACATTCTGGTTACAAGTTCACAGACAGGACTATAGAAAGTGTGGCAGTGGAGTTCTGCTATACATTTGTCACAGCCATTACAGTGACACTGTGTCCCATTCTGCAATCCATTCTTACTAGGAACTTCTCCTGCTGAGGCTCTGTTTCCCATACTTACTTCCCATTTTCATTGGTGGCATCCCTTAAAATGAAGCCCAACACCTGTCCTGCCACATTTTCATCCATTTTGTTAGTGTCAGTGGCTCAGTGATAAGCACATTTGCTTCTAGGACCAGAAGATCAGATGGCTGTGAGTTCTAGCCCCATGGCAGGCAATTGGGTTCATATGCATAACTGACACTGTAGTGCTATATAAGGAGTTGCCTTCTTTTGGATGAGATGTTAAAACAGTGTCTCTTCTGCCTATCTCTGGTCATGTTCAGGTGGAAGTAAATAAAAATCCCATGGTACTTATTGATGAAGAGTATGGGGTGGGGAGTTCCACTGTATCATGGCCACCATTTCCTCATCAATTAAACAGGTCCATTGAGCTCTCCCACCAGGATACACCTGGAAACAAGCTATCCCAGCATAGTATTCCATTCTTGGTAAAAAATTGAAAATACAGTAGGTAAATAACTAATTCTCCTCCCTTTCAGCCACAGGGGAGCTCTTAGTCCTTGTGGATCTAAATAAACATTGGCTCTCCCTTTAGCAAAAACTACCACTCACCAAATTGACTCCCTATAGAAAAGTGATACTCTTGAAATTCTCTTCTTTATGTTTTATAGATTACTATTAAGAGCTGTGAAAAATGCACCAGGGTATATTACCAGGGACAAACTAGATAGGGTCCCTATATAAATGTTTTAAAAAATTAGACTATTATCTTTCTAGATTTCTTCTATGAATAATGCTAAGAGTGTGTGGACAATGAGATATATTAGGACACATTAGAAAATGGGCTTAAAAATCTGACAAATCTGATTAGCTACCAGGGGAATATTAACTTACAGTGAGAGGCCTCTAAATAACCTGTCCCTGGCATGCCACCCCAGTGATGTATTGTAGTGCTGGCCCTCCTCTTTAATTGGCTAAAACACCTACATTCAATTTAAAATCACCACCATTTTTTGCTATCGCTTAGTGAGAGATACTTTCCCCAGTGCTGTGTACTTCAAGCTGCCTCGCGATACTCCCACACAAGTGACAACCTACCTCACACCAACATATCTATTTTTTAATCTAACATGGACACCCCAAGTCTGTGAGAGCTGACTGCTGTCTGTCACATTCGTCTTGCAGTCAGCCGCTCACTCACCACTGAAAACAAAAGTAACCATCTCCTACACAGGACACCCAAGAGAGGCAGCCCCCCCCCCACACACACACACAGAAGTGCTCTCTGTTACTTTTAAAATAATTTAAACAAGATGGCACACATAATAAAAACAGAAAGCAAAGCCATTTGAGTCCGCCAATCGGTCTCCCAAACCATGTCTCATTACTGCTGTGAATATGAAATGTACAGTGTGTGCCTCTCCCTGGGTACAGTAAATGTGGTAATCAATTTGCCATAATTGGCGATCGAGCACTGAACAATATAGCTTGACAGCTTTCCTTTCTGTGTCCTGCATTCCCCTCTCACTTTAACTAACAGGATATTTAAAAAACTAAAGTTTCACCAATCGGGTGGCAGAAACCAAACAAAGAAAGGACAGAGTAATGGGAGGAGGGGGATGTAAATGCACTCTACCACAGGGACTACTTTTACCCCAGAAAAGAAAAAATGCATCTGCAGTCATTTGTATAGAATTACGTCATGTTTTCTTCATAATTCTATAAAATTGAGAGTTAGCCCATTTTCTAAGTGCAATAATACCCTCCAGAAAGGGTGGTATCAGCACTACTGGACCTGCGGTGTCAAGCCTCATTATGCCCCTGGGCAGTCTGGTATTGCCCAATACTGCCCACCCTGTCGAGTATCATTGCTTGCATTACAAATGACAGAAAATGGGGGACAATCAATATGGCTGGAATCAATAAAACAAATAATAGGTAGTATTGGGTCTTCACACTATGGCATGGCAATGATAAAGAAATTATTATAGCAAATTCCAACCGGCAGCTGTTGTAACTAATAAAATCTTGAATCTGAAACTAAATATCTCAATCTCATACAGCTCATTACTGTGGTAACCAGTCTCAACCCCAGCTCTTCAAATAATTACCTCACTGACTGGAACTTGTCCTCACACCCTACCACATTATTATTCACTGGTTACGTACCGGATCATTTCAGTGGCCAGCTCATGGTTTACTGCATCTGTAAGATCTACCATCTTAAATTGCCACCAAAATTTATCTGGTCCTGATTGCAAAGGGCTCTAGACATCCCATCCCTGCTAGCCAATCTTTGGGCCATGGACTGGTCAGCAGACAATTTATCTACTCAAAAAAGGGTGCATTTTACCCTTTTTCTGTCCTATTTCATTGCAACATTGGATAAACATACCCCTCTCAGAAGGTCTCACGTCCATGGGTCCCACCTTCCCTGAATCTCTTCAGAGGTCACTGGACTTCTTAAAGCTTATGATTCTGCTTTTCATCTCCGCAAAGCCTCTGGCTCCCTGGAGGATTTGTTGAGATACAAGCAACTATGTAACACCTGTAATAAGGTGACGAGGGAAGCCAAATCAATTTACCTAGCCTGCAATCTGCAAAGCAACCTTAAATCTCATGATAGCTTTTGGAAAGTTATTCACTTCTTGCTCAACTCCACTAAATAGCCTACCTAGCCAGTCCTCAAACCAAGAAACTCAATTATCTCTAACCCAGCTGATGTTGCTAGCACCTTTAACAATTTCTTCACTTCCTCTGCCCTCTCTCCTTCCTTCTTTCCTCCATTCTCTTCCACCTGCTGCATGTCTCTCCCCAACTACCGTTCATAGCCTCACCCTCAAACCCAACATCTTTTTTTCTCCCCAGTCTCCACAGAGACCACCCTTTCTGACTTACTTTCTCTTAATTTTATTAAGTGATACAGCCCTTATGGTTTGGATACTAATTTTCATAATCTTTCTGCCCCAGCCATCACTGTCATTCTTGCCTCCTTTTTCAATATTTTCTTCCAACTTGGATCTGTCTCCCAGTGCTGGAAGCAGAATAATGTTCTTCCTCACCTCAAAAGGGGTGACCTTTCTTCCCAGGTGATAGCCCATCTTACTCTTCCCTGCCCTCACTGAGGTTAAGGAGAAAAACAAAATATTGTTCTATCTCAGCTATCCACCTACTTAAACTCCACTTCTTTCCTCCCTCCTTTTCAGTATGACTTCTGCAAGAACCACTCCACCATTTCATCTGGTCTCCAGTTTGTGGACTTTGTTCTGAAAGGAATGAACCATGGATTGTTCACTGTAGTCCTTTTTATAGACCTCACAAAGGTGTTTGATACATTCACACAGGAGTGATCTACAGACCTCCAGCACAGGGAGAGAGGTGGATAAGAATACGTAGGAAGCAATCCATAGGATGGCAAGCAAGGAGAAGGTTTTCCTGGTGGGGGTCTTCAATCTATCAGACATGGATTGGAGCCTCCCATCTGTGGCAGCAGTTAGAAGTAGGGACATCATGGACTCCATGCAGGGGGCTTTACTTAGGCAACTAGTTAAGAAACCCACTCATGGAAGGGCAATACTAGACCTGGTACTGACTAATGGATAGTGTTGCTGACATCAGGGTGGGTAGCCACCTTGGGACCAATGATCATTGTACACGTGGTTCAGTATAGGAAGTGGGCCAGTATCAAACTACACTACAACTCAGGTCCTGGATTTCAGGAGAGTCAAGGAACAGTGGGCAAAAATAAAGGAGGTCAATGAGAAGGCAACAAACCTCTTTGTCAGGCAGGTCAACAAGTTCAAGAGAAAAAATAAACTACTATGGTTCTCTAAAGAAGTAAGCAGAAAAAGTAAGGGCAAACAAACTAGCATTTAGAATATACAAGATGACACAGAAGGAAGAGGATAGGGAGAGACAGCAGGAGAAACACAGGGATGCAGAGAAAACAGTGAGGAGGGCAAAGGCACAAATGTAGGAGAATATTGTCAAGTCAGTAAAAATGGGGGATAAAATATTCTTTAGATATATAAGAGAAAAGAGGAAGAACAAATTAGGGATAGTATGGCTAAAAGGGGAAGGAGGGGTCTGTGTGGAAGAAAACCGAAACAAAATAAGACATATTGAACACATACTTTTGTTTAGTACTTATGGAGGAAGGGGTAGGTGATGGGCCACAGATAAGGGACAAGGGCATTAAAGGAAGGGAGGTAGACACTAGTAATTTTACAGAGAACAGAGGCCACAATGAACTGGCACGACTAAAAGTGGACAAGGCAATGGGGCCTGATGAGGTACACCCTAGAATACTGAGAGAGCTCAAGGAGGTTCTGGATGCACCTCTGACAGCCCTGTTCAACCTATCACTAGATATGGGGTAAGTTTTAGGGGACTGAGGGAAGGCAGATGAGGTCCTACTTCACAAAAGTGGTAATAGGGAGGGGGCAGAAAATTACAGACCTTTCAGCTTGACTTCAGTGATGGTTAAAGTAATGGAATCTCTACTGAACGAAAGGCTTGGGGAATACCTTGTGACCAGTAGATTACAGGATCTGAGGCAGCATGGTTTTATTGGGGGAGATCTTGCCAGAAAAACCTAATTGTGTTCTTTGACTGGGTGACCACGGAAGCAGATCAGGGTGGAATGGTGGATGTGGCCTACCTGGATTTCAGTAAGGCCTTCAACACCGTTCAACACTGAGGACTGTAGAGCAATCTGGGCAACAAAGCAGTAGCTCCAAAAGTAGTAAAATGGGTAAGAAGTTGACCAAGCAACAGGACTCAGAAGGTGGTGATAAATGGTGTTCACTCTGAAGAAGGCAAAGTGACCAGCAGGGTGCAGCAGGGGTTAGTACTAGGTCCAATTCTCTTCAGTGTCTTTATTAGTGACATTGCAGGAGGGCTAGAAGGAAAAGTATGCCTGTTCATGGAAGACACAAAAATCTGCAACAGAGTGGACACACCATGGTGGTGGAAAATATAAGGGATAATCTGAAAGTGCTGGAAGACTGGTCAAGGGTTTGACAACTGGATTGCAATTCAATGAAGTGCAAAATCATGCACATGGGACACAGAAACCTGGGGGCAATGTACCAGTTGGACAGGGAGATATTGGTAATCACAAAACAGGGAAGAGACAGCTGGCCCAGTGGTGCTGGAGATTGAGGCACTGGTCGCTACACCTCACACCACACCGGCGACCCGAGTTGGGGAATGATCACAGGCGGCTGGGGGTTGCAGGGGCAAGAGAGGATTGAGCATCTGAAGGACTGCTCTCCTCTCTCAAGGGAGGGAGGTTTGTCATCCCACTCATTGACTGACCTGTGGTAGTGGCTGGAGGGCAGTATGGGTCAGGAGACATGAACAGACATCCTTACATTGGTAGGGGAGGGGGGATGGGAGAAAAGATGCAAAAGGGAGCTGGCAGGCTCCATGATTACCCTGCATCCCTGTGCCACCTTTGGATTCTGGATTTGTGTCTGGGAGAGGAAGCCGGTGCTCTCCTCCCTCGCCCCACCATGGGAGGCAAGCCACAGCGGAACTACCAGGGGTTGGCTGAGTGTGGATATATGGTGCTGGAGGATGAGTCCCTCCAAGGAAGGGCCATAGCCACCCACCAGGCTCCACAGTGCAGAAAAACCTCTATGGAAATAAAAAAATAGGAAAGGGACCTGGATGAGATTATTTCTTATGACCTGAAGGTAGCAAAGCAGTGTGATAAGGCAGTGGGGGAAGCTATCAGGATGCTCAGGTGCATAGGGAGGGGTATCACCAGCAGAAAGTGTGAGGTAGTGTTACCAGTGTATAGATAGATGGTGAGGCCCCACCTCGAGTACTGTGCCCAGTTTTGGAGGCCCCATCTCTGGAAGGACGTATATAGGGTGGAGGCAGTACAGAAGAGGGCAACCAAAATGGTTCAGGGCCTGCATCAAAAGCCCTATGAGGAAATTGAGACTGAAGGAATTAAATATGTACCCTGGAAGAAAGGAGGGAAAGGGAGGACATGATAGAAACATTGAAATACCTCACTGATATTAATAAGGTACATGAAGGTAGCATTTTACATAGAAAAAGATACTCAAGGACAAGGGGTCATGATTTGAAACTGGAGAGGGGGAGACTCAGAGGAGATGTGAGGAAATACTTCTTCAAGGAATGGCACAGCCTCCTGGAGGAGGTGGTGGGTGCTAAAACGGTAACAGGATTCAAGCATGTATGGGACAGACCAAGGGGACCTTTGAAATAAGGCAAAGGGGGAAGATGAGAGTTAGAGTAGGGTCTGCAGTGGCACAGTAGGTAGGGAAAATAGGGCAGACTAGGTGGGCCAACTGGTCCTTATCTACTGACAACTTCTATGTTTCTATGCTTGACCCCCTTCTCTTGGATAAGTTAGGTGCTGCAGGTCTATCCAACCTGGCAGTCAGGTGGTTCTGTGCCTATCTCTTAGAATGGCAACAGTCATTCCAAGTTGTTTGTGTTCTATCCACCCTCTCCCTGTCAAGTCCAGTGTCCCCTAGGGCTTCATCCTTAACCCAGTCCTTTTACCCATCTTCTTACATGACTTCCCCTCCACCTGTGTCTCTTCCTCCATACACATGTATGCCGACAGCATAGTACTCTTTGCTTCAGGCACCTTGGTCCCTGAGCTGGAGTCTTCACTTCAGCATGACTTTGACAATGTCCAGCACTGGTTTCATACAAATGAGATCTCACTAAATGCCCCCAAAACCGTCTCTCTTACATTGACATCAGAGAAAGATTAGTGAGGCTCCAACATAAACCTGTATTCTTAAATCTTGATGTCAAACTGGTTGAAATGATAGTCCATTTCAAGTACATAATAATATACTGTAGCTGTATCAAAATCTTAGCTTTTCCACCCATACTGATACCATGCCCAAGAAATTTCACTCTAAATGTGGTATGCCATGCTAAAACAATTATACTTTCCTTTACCAGTCTGCCATGATGTCATCCATAAGATTATCTTGCCTGTGTTTAACTATGCAGATGTATTCTACAGTGCTGCCTCAAAGCCTACACATGTCATACTTGACCCGCATTTTCATTCCTTCCACCAGTTTGCTTTTAGTGCTCCATCTCTCACCCATCACTGTTCTCTATCTGCTAATCTCTTTTTCTACTCTGTTGAGACCCAACATTTCATACACTGGTTCCTCCTTTATGGCCAGATATGGGCTTGCCACTATTCCTACTTACCTCTGGTGTCTTCTTGGCCCTTCCATCCCCTTTCCCCTTCTTCTACTCCCTCTGTTCATATGCTGCATTATTCATTTATTTAGTTTATGTTGACCAGGAAAGGAGGGCTAGGGAATTTTGCCTAACTTCAGCCTCATCTGAGAAAGGGGGGGATACAGATGATAACCAACTAAAATTGAACCAGATTAAGATGTTAGTGGTATTTTAGTGCATGGGGGAAATTTGATCAGGACTTCCTGGGAGCAGAATGGAGGAGCCCAGTTGGAAGCCGGATAGAGGAGGAGGAGGAAATGCTGATGTCGCAGGAGAAATCCAAAATGCTGTAATGGTGGAATTGCTGCTTTCTGCAGATTTGTCGGACAGTGTTAGGCTGTTGGAGGAGACAGATGCTGCAGTCTTGCAGGCTGAGATTTCATCCCAGATTTTGGGCATGATTGTGTGAGATGATGAGCAAATTATGCACTCCACAGGAGAGGAGCTTCTGAACCGAAGTGATGTGCATGGTACTGTCCATACAATGGGGGAATCGGAAATGAGCAGTCAGTCCACAGATTTTTTGAAAAATGCTTCTGAGAGCAAGTGCTCACAAAGTGCAACAGAAGCGATGTAGAGTTTCGGCCAGCCAGCCAATTCTCATCTGGTGAAAGGGAATGCGAGCCACAGTGCTGACGTGGCACTAAATGGAACACAGAAGTGTGCAGAGCCTGAATCAGCAGAGTGTGACAACTGCTGGTCAAAAGAAGAGGCTTTACTGAATGCAGGATGGATCTGCGTGAATGGGAATTGGATCCCTGATTCAAACTGAGAATCTTCTACACAGATACAACCGGATGGTCAGGGGGCACCCTGCACAACACATTCAGGTCAGCAAAATGACAATGATATTAATTTTGACACTGTGGGGACTGGGGAATGTTTAGAGGATGATGAAATATCTCAGAAACAAACAGAAAGGCCCGATGCTATGCCTGATGAGTCCCCCTCCCCCCACAAAGAGACACCAGGAGACCTGTTCCTAGGTTCTCTGACTTATTTAAAAATAATAGACTGGAGCAAGAACCACAACTAAATGTGGTTTGTCTATGTTATAGGGGAGGACTGCAGGACCATCCGGATAGGGCTTATGTGGCATGCAAGTTACTGAAGGAATCTATGAACTTTAAGACCTCTGAAATCTATGCCTTAATTAACATCAGGGGAGAAGATACATTTGACATTAGCTTCAAAACCTTTGCAAGCCTGGATAAATTTTGGCAAAAATATGAAGCATGTAAAACAGTGCCTTAATGGGTCCCTTTCTGGACAATCCCTTTAACTAAACCTTTGTTTAAAACTGTGCACATTACGTTTCGCAATGAAGGGGTAAATGTGGGGGACATACAATTTTGGCTTGAACAAACATGTAATGTGTTTGGGGCCTCCTGAAGCCATAATTGATGAAGAAGGCATTTGGACAGGTAGCTGGCAATTTAAGATTAAGTTACATGTTTTAGGAAATGAGGTAGCACACATACCAAACAGCTTTTTTTTATGTAAAGACAGGGGTGTATGTTTTTACCCAGGACAGCCCAAGGCATGTTACAAGTGTGGAAGTAGACTGCACCTCATTAGTGTCTGCAAGAAAATAAAATGTGCACTATGTGGGGACTTTGACCATGATAGTGGGACATGTAGACATGTGTTACACTGTAATTTGTGTGATGAACAGGGACACGCATACCATCAGTGTCCCTGGGCAGGTCAAAATAGGCAGGGAGGGTTAGATAAGGAGGATTTAATTAACCAGGCACAAGAGAGGCATAGGCCTCATTCTACTGATCAGGACACTCCCCAAACAGGGCATATTACTTTTGACACTGGCACTAACCAGCCAAACTCTGATGTCAGGCCTCCTACTTAAACACCTCAGGATCCTCAGGCCTCAGTACATACAGATTTACCAGGTACCTCAATCATTACAGAAAGTAACGTCATGCCACCCCCCAAAATGGACTTTCAAACACCTAAACGGGTCACCAGGGCATCCAGCAAACAGAACCCCCCCCCCCCATTTTGGTGGCAGTACATAAAACTTTTCACGTCTTACAGGATCCAGAAGGGGGTTCGGAGTCAAATGTTTCCTCCAAATCTGGTGCCATCTCTGAAATGGAGTTGGAAGAAGAAGGGGGTGCAGAAGTTCTGGGTACCAAGAAAAAGATGGAGAAAAAGGAAAAAAGATAAATAAAGTAATTTAGTACGGCAACCTTAAACCTAGTCTCTCTCAGTGCCTGCAGCATGAAATATTATAAGAAGAGGTTAGCGTGTCTAGACTTTTGCAGGGATTTGGGACCAGATATCACCTTTTTGCAGGAGATTAGGTTTAATAGTTTGGAGGATGTGGCCCAAGCTAAAAAGAACTGGATACAGGGACCCTCATTCTGGTCATATGGCACAGACATGGCAGACAGCTTAGAAATGTTATTTGGACATATGCAGGTACAAGTTCTAAGGATAGTGGATTTGCTACCTGGGAGAGCTTTAATTATAGATTGTTTATACAAAGGGTTCTCTCTGAGGCTAATAAACATCTATGCACAACAGGTTAAAACAGCATGGATAGACCTATTTAATGAAATAAAGCCCTTTCTGTTTACCAAAAATCACATAATATGGGGAGAGGACTTCAGTCGTAGCCTGGATCTTAAAATCAAGGGTCAAGTGCAGAGAAAAGTATACTGTAATACTCATGCTTTACAAGAAGTATTAAACACTTCCACTTTAAAAGACGCATGTAAGGTGTTACATACTGCAGCAGGGGCTACTTATCGGAGAAGTATTTATTCTTCCCATACAGATTATTTTTTTCTGTCTCATTTTTTAGTTCCTATCAGTTTTGATTTAAAATTCTGTGCAATATCAGATCATATGGCTTTAGCCTGTAAACTAGGCCTTTCTTCAGTTTCACCTTGATTTCCTACAGTGAATACTAGATGGAAGTTTAACTCATTCTTGTTAGACAAATCTGAAATACAGACTTCATTATCACAGGTTCTAATAAGGAGAAAATCGGTTGCAGAGATGTATGATGTTTGGGTTTCCTGGTGGTAGGACACAAAAAAAGAAATTAAACAATTTTTTACTTCATCTGGGAAAACTAAGAGTACAAATGACTATTTAAAACATCTGGGATACAGGAACCAGTACTACAGGTTAATGTCTCTACCAAATGTTTCAGATATTAATATACAAGACCAAATGGTAACTATGAAAGCTAAAATGAAGCATTATCAGTATGATAGGGCAGTGTCTCTGCAGGCAGAGATGCAATTTGGCCTGCAAAAGACCCCTTCTTCTGACCTCTTTTCAGCCTGCAGACAGACCCTGGAAAAAAAAAACTAATGGAAGGATTATGGAATGAATCAGGGCAGTTAAACAGACTGATATTGAAATGTTGGACATTGTGCAACATTTTTTACAGGCACAATATGGGTCTGGTTTTACCTCAAGTGTTCATTGGAATAAGATTATGTCATTTGCAGCTCCAGGAATCACAAGTAGCCAATCTGCTGCATTAGAGAATCCCATTACAATAGAAGAAGTTAGAGGTGCTATATCTTTTCTTAAATTAGGAGCATCTCCTGGGGAGGGAGGCCTCACAAATTAATTTTATAAATATCTGTCAGAAGATTTAAGCAAAATTTTGTGTAATGTGTACAATGAAATTCTAGACACAGGTAATACTGCTGAACAGTTTTCAGCTACTTTGGTTATTTTTTTGCATAAAAAAGGCCCAAGGCAGGATTTAGGGAACTGGAGACCAATTAGTCTCCTCAATACTGACTATAAAATATTGGCATCTATATTGTGTTTCAGATTGCAGAAAGTAGCCCCATCAGTAATTCACCCTGTACAGAGGTGTTCAGTACCAAATAGGACCATACAGCAGAACTTAGCTTTTCTAAGGGATGTCTGTGATATGGGAAGACAAAACAAAATTTCTGGTTACTTGATTGACCTGGACCAAACCAAAGCTTTTGACAGAGTGTCAGATGAATTTTTGCATTTAGTTTTAGAGACATATGGGATTCCAAAACAGTTTCAGGCATGGATTACTATATTACAATTAATGGGTTGCATTTTTTCCCATTGAAAAAGGCATGTAATAAATGCCATAATACACGTATGTGTATTATGGCATTTTTTTAATACATGGCTCTTTGTGTCAGACTGTCGGCAGTACCTGAGAAGAGCGAATGGTCCAGATCCCTGCTGTGCACTAAGGTTCCCCAATTTTTATTTTAAAGATAGTTTTGGTCCCTCATCATCAATTTCACATTCTTCATCAGGCTGGAAGAGACAGAAGCGTCAAGAGCAGAAAGGCCCCCAAGTCATCCCTCCTACTGCCTGTCTCCAGCACCCCTTACCAGCCAGCATCTCTTGCATCCTTGTCCTCTAACTTCATCCCCGGCCAGGGTGGTGAATAGATGGTAACACCACTGGCCAGGTGCTCACCACCTGGATCAAAATAAATAACTTTTTATTTCTGTACTGCAGAGTGAGGGCAGACAGGAGTCGGTGAAAAAAACGCAACCCCTTAAATGATATAAAACAAAATATGGGGTACAGTGTTTACACTTGAATTTAACACACACCCTCATTTTTGGATGGCTATTATAAACCCCTTGGGCTTCACCCTCAGGGTTTATGTGCCATCCAACAACTCGGGTGTGTATTTAATTCTCATAACACACTGCACCCCATCCTTTATCCCATATATATCAAAATGCCTTTATGTACTCCACGGTAAATGGCCTGATTTTACAGGGCTTGTATAGTAAGTGGGGGGTCTGACAAGGGTGCCCTTTGAGCCCTTTGTTGGATACATTTGTACTAGACCCAGTCATTCATCTGATCATACATGATAGTGACATTTGGGAAATTACGCCAGCAGTAAGAATGATTCCCCAAAGCATTTCTGCATTTGCAGATGATATTTGTCTGGCTCTTCAAACCAAAGAATCAGTTCTTATAACCATACTGGTACTATAATTACATGCTAAACTTGCAGGGGCAGAGGTAAATTATAATAAAAGTATGGGGGTATATCTGGTGGAGGGTCCCTTTTGCTCTAGCATAGGGCAGATTCAAATATCTAATAGGACCATAAAATTCTTGGATGCCATTTTAGAAATGGAGATTTAGCTCTTCAAAATTGGACAGAAAAATTGGAAACAGGGGGAAAATAAAGTACATCAATGGAAATCATAGTCTCTGTCAAAACAAAAGAGTTCTGATAATTAAAAAGTTTTTATTGCCAATTTTTCTTCATATCAGTTCTCTTTCTTATCCCAACAACCTTAGAAACAAGAATATTGAGATGATTCTTCCAGGTGGTCTGGAGAAGCTGCCAGACCCTATTAAAAAAGACTATACTGATCTTAAACATAAACAAGGGGGTTTGGGAATGATACACCGTTTAGTATTTATATATCTTTTTTTCTCCATTCTGCATTTGGGATACAGAATGGGAGGGGAAAACACCCTTAGGAACTCTGGTCAGAATTATTATTTCACCCCTTTATGACAAAATGGGAGGCAGAAGTCCCTAGAGTCACTGCTGCACTCCAAATCCCAGCATTTGCTACTCCAGTGATAAAGAAAATTAGGCAATGGAAAGTGACAAAAGTACAAATACAGAATTTGCAAAGGAAAGCCTTGTATGGTGAAATAATGTCCCAAAATTTTGCAGTTATTGTAGACTTTCCAAAATGCCTACATTCAAGAGTGGACATGGCTCTCAAAATATTGACAGACAAAAGAATTCCATCAGCTTGGTGGGATGTGTCATGATTAAGCTGTCACAGGAAGTTAGGGGTCAAGGGAAATGTAAAGCACATACCAGTATCAGAAAGACAGTGTCTTAGAATAGAGTGTCTGGGAGTAGAAGAAACAATAGAACATTTCTTCTTTGATTGCATATATGAAAAATCATTCTGAGCAGATGTAGGCACTAGATGGCAGTGGAGACCAGTACAGCCTATAACCTATGAAAGAATAATATTAGGAGATCACACTGGGTTAGCTACATGGTATCATTTTAGTACTCTGAATTTAATTTTTTCTTGTATAAAATATTATCTATGGCAGGCAAGATGTAAATTTTCTATACAGCATGTTAGTACATCTACAATAATTTTAATGAGGCAGATAGAAGGTGCATTATTTAGGCAGAAAGAGAAAGAAAGGCTACTTTTAGAACCCAGAAAGTTTCAGTATACATGGAGAAATGTACCATGGATTTGAAAATCTATGACAGAATATACATTTTAACATGTGATTCACAATCTTATCTTAAGGGATTCTTTTTTTTTTTTTGAAGCAGTTTCTTTTTAGTTAATAGAGAGGATTTTGAGTTTATATGTTAATTTGTTTTGTTAAATGTTTATGCTGTGAATACATGCATTTTTTTCTTCTGTGTTTCTGTTGGATTTTTTGTTTTCTGTATTGATGTTGTGGTTTTTCAATTAATAATACCCCTACTCTTGTGGTAGGGGGCACTGTTGATCCCAGGTCCCAGGATGGAGGTAGCCACTATTCAACTGGAAAAGGAGGTGGATGGTGGTGACATACAGACTCCTGCAATGAGTGAAGAGGCAGCTGAACTGCATCTGCAAGATGGGCAGCATATTGTATTGGGTGCAGAAGTTGAAATACAAATGATGGAAGAGAATCCCTCTAATTTGGAAAAAAGGATATCATCATGGCTGATAAGGTATCTTTGGAACAAAAACAAAAATGTCTCAAAGAAGAGTTAAAAAGGGTTGGTGTGCATATCGCTACTGCAAGAATGGAGGAAGAGAGAAAAAGAAAATGCTTTTTAAATTCTCTGAAGTTTTGTGTGGTTCTGCCGTCTTCCCTCCAGCTTGTGCTATTTGAGCATTTTGGGTGAGAGCACTACTATTTTTTACCTTCAATAAAATGGCTTTGCTTAAATAAACATATGTGGTCATGGTTTGTGGTGAGTGGTGCTGGACATTTTGATTTGGGTATTTGTTCTTTGTCCTGTGAGCACACTCAGCTGTGCAACTGTTATTTTTGAGTAGTGTTTTTAAATTCTCTGACCTGCCCTGATAACATGGGAGCTTTGAAAGTACATGCCATGGAAAGTGCACCGGGGAACCTGGATGAGAGAAACATGACCTCTCGAATGGATTATAACATGGATGCACAAGGGTCTTATTCTCCAGAAATGGCCTTGCAAAAGGCTGGGTGGACGTGAGACAAGAACGGTGAGTGGAACTCTGGCTACAAACATATTGATGCAATGAATGTATAAACGGGTCCTTCAAATGACTTACCACATGAGATTACTTCAGGTTCTTACCTCCTAACGACAGAGCCTAAAGCTCTACAGACTGTAGACATTAATGCTGTAGACCCTCCACTTTCTGGTGATCACACTTCAAGAGAAAATTCCTCTTTTGCCTGCCTCTTTCATAAATGGTAGAGCTGGAAAAATGGAGGAACACAGTAATACTTTGGTTTGGGTGGAATAAAGATATCCTGGACATGCACTATGTGGGCAAAAATTGTTAAAACAGTGAATGGGGTTTACCCCATATGAGGTGTATGTACTAATACATGTCCAGGGGGAATTTACTTTTGACATCAGATTCAGGTCTACAGAAGCTCTAGAACGCTTGTGGATAAAGTATTCTAATTAAAAAAAAAAACCTTTGGTAGACTTTGTGATTATTCCCTTGACTAAGCAACCTTTCCATGTTAAACATCGTGGACATCATGTACTGGTTAGGAAAAAATGCACAGTCTAAGGAAATCCAACCCCCATTTTAGATGATGAGGGTTTTTGGAAAGGTGGGTGGAAAATCAAAGTCAAATTGCAACATAATGACACTGATATTATACATCTACCTAATTGTTATTTCATAGGTCGGGACAAGAGATTTCTATTCTACCCTGGCCAGCCTAGAACTTGTTTCAAATGTGGCTCTAAGAAACACATAAGTACAAACTATGAAGTGCTCAAATGTATTCATTGAGGTGAAATAGGTCACCCAAGTGCACATTGCTTTAAACAGCCAAAATGTAAGTTCTGTGGGGAAGTGGGGCACAATTTTACTAATTGTCCATGGGCTGCCAGAAACAATGACAATGCCAATTTAGGCATACAAAATTTTTACATAAAAACTGCAGGTAAGCAGAATAACCCCAGCATTAACAAAGAGAGGAGGGAAAGGAGTCAGATCACCCAAAGATAAGTTGACTTGGTACAAAAATCCTCCACGAAAGCTCAGTTGGCAGAACAGGAAAAGCAAGTCAATAATATGCCCCCTTCCCCAGATTGAAAGTATAGCAGAGGCTGAATTTACCTCAGTTAACTATGCAGGGAAAAAGGAGAAGTCAAATAACAAAGTGGACACTAAGATTGTGCAGGAGGATGACCTCCTAGACTCCAGTAGATACACACCCTTGGTATGGGGGGACACTGTGAAATGGAAGTCAAATCCGACACTACCTCTATACCATCATCACAGCAAGGTACCCTGTCTGACTCAGAGCATGTAGAAGACACACTGCCTAAAACTAAAAAAGTGGGTTGTGTCACAAGGGCATCTGGTGAGATTACATAGGATTGAATTTGAATTCCACTGGGAACAAAATCTTATAGGGTAACTTTCACTTACCTGAATGTGAATAGTTTGAAGTACAGTAGGAAACGTCTTAGTACTTCTGTAATTTTCCAGGAGTTGAATACTGATATTGCCTTGTTTCAAGATGTTAGGCTGCATACCTTTGGAGATAGTGAAGTTGCAAAAAAAAGGGTGGATATGGGGGGTAGTAGGTGGACAAAGGGTTCAGAATCTTGTTCAGGTTTAGGGATTTATTTTAGTTTAAAAGTACAATTGGTTAATATGATCGTAATCTGGCTGGGGAGAGCATTGCTACTTGATGTAATATTCAAAGGATTAGAACTCAGGATTTTAAACATTTATGCACCACAACTTAGATTTGTTAGAGCTGCATTATTCAATAAATTTAAACCTTCTTTAGTTACTTCAAAAAGCATCATAATTGTGTGTGTGTGGGAGGGTGATTTTAATTGCACCATCTCTTCGCAAGACAGGGGATTAAAAACAAATAACATTTTTTGTGACGAAAAAAGTTTGAAAGAGTTAATAAGGGACCTGCAATTAGTAGATATTTTTCAGGCCCAAAATTCCCGGCCCCTCAAAAGATATTCCTGTGGAACTAGATCTGCATAGATGGATAACTTTTTTATTTCAACATTTTTACAAATTCAAAAAACTAAACTAATTCACACGGTCACTTCAGATCATAGACTTCTGCTGTTGCACATAGGGGATTCCCCTGAATTAAAGATGGGTAGAGGACTCTGGCAACTAAATTTAAAGCTCTTGGGAAAAGACTTAATAGAATAAGGTTTTAAATACATGTTGGAAGCCCGAAAATTAGTTTTATGTTTGTATGATGACTTGAATATTTGGTGGGAAGATTTGAAAAAGACTTGGAGAAACAGACCCACTGACCGGGCTAGAAATTAAAATTTAATTTTATTCAATTGAATCACCAAGTAATTCCTTCAATGTTGTGCAGTTATTCTTACTGCTTCATCAGGATTTTATATCTCATAAAAAATAATAACATACATGTCTATTTAAAACATTACTTAAGTACACGTGTATATCATGGTATTACCAATCTTATCCATTTTAATGGTCTAATAGAAATTATTTTCTTTAATTATTAATTACAATTGTTTTTTTAATTGTTTGATTTTACACATCACTTTTTAATTGTAGTCATACTTCATAAAGCTTGCTGCCCACCTTCTGATCAATGAAACACATACTCTATTATCAAGGTTAAGAACTCTGTTTTCATTTTTTTTATATGTAGAAAAAACAGTACTTTATTACATAGCACTAAATTTGTTAACTCAGTTTCAGGTTCTATTTAAAATGAATATAATAAATATACCTTTTTGTTTTCTAACAGCACATAATCAATTTTTTATCACTTTAAGGTGTACTCCAACTGTTCTGTTTTTTGTTAACTCTGTATTCAAATTAGATTGAATTGGTAATTTTTCTTTTTACCATGTCTATCATTTCTATCTAAATGTGAAGGCCTTACTGTGTATATTTTATCTGTTCAGGGTACTGCTGCTTTAAAGCATCAGGCCTCTTGAATGTATTTCCCCTGTAAAAAAACATGGTGTCTATTTCAAATCTTTCTTTCTACACAATTCCCCAGTTCAATACTAGAGTAATCATTTATAAGTTACTCTTCTTCAGTACTGATTCATTTAAGAGAACTTACCAAAAGGATTTCTGTGTGTCATCTGCAGTCTGCTTCTTGCTTGGTTGCTTAAAGAAGCCACACCTGCTGTGCTTGCTGTTTTAAGCCCAATGTCTCTGCCCTGTTGTTACATGTCAAGTTTTAATTGGGAGACATCCGTGTCTGTCATGTTATCTCTGTTTGAGTTTGTGAGCATGCTCACTAGAGTCTAGTAGAGACTTAGTTTATTTTCCCTCTCTAATATTGTCTCTATTTCTTTTCATACACATGTGCCCTAAAGCAGAAGATGGACTTATGTTTTTCCACACTTACATTCCTATTTATACCTAGTGGCAAGTTACCCATTGAAATTGGTTTGTTCACTTTGTCTTTTATGTATTTGAAGATAAAAAATTATTATTACCAACTTTTTGTTCACACTACCTCTCCATATTTTCTACTTGTTTTAAAGGTGTATTACCTTGGGCTTTGTGTTCATCAGTATTAACTGATTTATATAGTAGTCTTATTTCACATTTTTCATTTGTTTCATGAAATATGTATGGACTTAACCTTTCAGTGTGATGTCAAGGTTTAGTGTATTGACTTCATTTTTTAAAGGTATACTCTTTTTAGGTTTAAAACCTTGAACTGGAAAAATGCAACACGTGACTGAATTGGGACCAAGGCACCATAAGTGAAGTAGCCCCATGTCCCGACCCACTGGTGCAAAGTAGCACCATTAGTGCTTGCTAAATGCAAGGCCTACTTTAACAGTCAATCTTATTAATGGATCTAACTTATTTACTGTATGTGGCTAATATTCTATTCTACAAATTCATTCCATAAAATTTCCTCATTTATTCCATTTTGTAATCTTATTTTTCTGTAAAATCTTTGCATATCCACTTTTAAATGGAAAATGTTATGTTTTTCATGTGGACAGAATGTTAAACCTAAAATGAAAACTCTTTCTTCAATTTCATTTAATTGTCAATTGAATTAAATTTGAGTTTAACATTCTGTCTGCATGAAAACTTAACTTTTTCTATTTAAAAATGGATATGCAAAAATCTTACAGAAAAATAAGATTACAAAATTTCTTTGCAGATGTAGAACATACAGCCAACACCATAGATAAAGAAAACATTAACAGTAAATTTGGAGTACCATTCTAAATTCCCCCCACCAGGTCCCATACCCCCAAACATGATTATATACATAAAAATGGTGGAAAGGACTTAGAATGCATTGAAAATAATTGATTAGATAGAAGACAAATATATAACTTAACAGCTAATGAATTTGAGCCCTAAGGAGTTTAGAAAATTATCAAACTAAAGTTATTACAAAGGCAGATAAAGGGGAGGGAATAATAATTTTGGATAGAGAAGATTACAACAAGGAGTGCCTCAGACAATTACATAATAGAGAATTTTAGCAGAAGTGTGATACAAACCCAATGGAACAGGTTCAACTATTATTAAAAAAGATTTTAGAAGAAGGTAGAGAAAAAAAAATTACATAACAGAGTGGGAAGAAAGAATGCTCCTCAGACAACATCCCATTATGCCAACATTCTATATTCTGCCAAAAAGATGAAAAGAACCTTCCAAGACACCCAATTATAGCTGGAATAGGCTCAAAGCTAGAAGCCTTGTCTGTCTATATAGACTATTTAATACAACCATTTGTAATTAACATTGAGTCATACCTTAAAGACACCAAAGATACTATCCAAGTGTTGGAAAAATTGAACAAAGAGAAAATTATAAATGAAAATTGCCTATTAGTAACTTTTGACATTTTAGATCTATATACATGCATCCCACATGATGTGGGTCTAAGGGCATTATATGACAACATTATGGAAAGAGATAATACCCAAAAAACCCCCAATGAATTTCTAATTAAACTTGCAGAAGTTGTTTTGACACAAAATTACTTCAACTATGATAGGACTCATTACTGGCAATGAAAAGGAACTGCTATAAGTTCATCCCTGGCACCTAGTTATGCCAAGGTAGTGACAGCTTTGAGAAAGAATTCATTAATGGGACCAAAAATATATTTAAGAACAACATTGTTTGTTGGAAGAGATACATAGACAATTGTTTGTGCATCTGGAAAGGCACAGAAGAAATGTTAAACAAAATGTTTTTGATTATTTAAATAAGTGCACAGAGTTTTGAAAATTTGTCATTACATATGACAAAAATACAATCAAATTTTTGGATCTACAGATATCTAATAATAACCAAGTACTATCTACAAAGGAATACAAAAAAAAAAAAACAGATCAAAATGTACTATTACATGTAAAGAGTTTTCATAAAAAATCAGTGGTGAAAAACATTCAACATGGACAACTAATTAGGATAAAGAGAAACTGTACAGAAGGCAGTGATTACAGAGAAGCAGCTACAGAAACAATAGATAGATTCAGAGAAAGAGGGTATTTAGAACAAAATGTACAAACATCAAAAAAAGATGTGATGCTGCAGAAAGAAAAACATTATTTGAAGAAAAAATACAAGCTGACAAACAAAAAGAGAAAAGTATGGTATCTATAAACTACTTAGCTCAATTCTATGAAATTAATAAACACTGGGATTTACTTAAAATTACTCCCAAGGGGGAAGAAATATTCAAAGAGAAAACATTGGTAATGGCTAAAAAAACAAAATCTTTAAAAGATAGATTATGTCATTCAATGTACAAAACTCCTGAACCTCAATATGAAATGTTTAAAGGTAGCTTCAAAATTGTAGGTAATTATCAGAGCGGCCATTGCCAAAATTGCAATAGTACAAGGAAAACTAAAATGATTTATAACTCATATAGAGATGAACATGTAACAATAAAACAATTTATTACATGTCAGACAGATCAAGTGATCTATATAATTAAATGCCCTTGTGACCTTCACTATGTGGGACACACATCAAGACCACATAAACTGAGACTGAATGAGCATAGGAGTGATATTAGGAGAGGAGATACTGAATCTGTTGTAGCTAGACAGTTCCCAGAACAAAAACATAGCTTATCAACTTTTAGATTTGTTGGAATAGAAAGCGTAGATTTACCACCACTAGGAGGTAATATACTAACATGCCTCCTAAAGTGAGAAGCATTTTGGATAGACAGATTTGGTGCATTAAACAAACATTATGTAATAAATGAGGACATTTTATGGAATAAATTTGTAGAATATAATATTAACCATATACAGTAAATAAGTTAGATCCATTAATAAGACTGACTGTTAAAGTAGGCTTTTTGGCCTAGCATTTAACAGCCACTAATGATGCTACTTTGCAACAGTGGGTCGGGACATGGGGCCACTTCACTTGTGGTACTTTGGTCCCGATTCAGTCATGTGTTGCATTTTTCCAGTTCAAGGTTTTAAACCTAAAAAGAGTATACCTGTTACAAACAAAGTCAATAACTAAACCTTGCCTTCACATTGAAAGGTTACGTCCATACACATTTCATGAAACAAATAAAAAATGTAAAATAAGACTACTATATAAATCAGTTAATACTGATGAACACAAATCCCAGGTAATACGCCTTTAAAACAAAGTAGAAAATATGGAGAGGTAGTGTGAACAAAAAATATGGTAATAATACATTTTTAACTTCAAATACATAAAAGACAAAGTGATAGAACCAGTTTCAATGGATAACTTGCGACTAGGTAGAAACAGGAATGTAAGTGTGAAAAAATATAAGTCGATCTTCTGCTTTAGGGCGCTACTGGACTCTAATGAGCATGCTCACAAACTCAAACAGAGATACCATGACAGACAAGGATGTCTCACAATTGAAACTTGACATGTAACAACAGGGAGGAGACATTGGGTTTAAATCAGCAAGCACAGCAGGTGTGGCTTCCTTAAGCAACCAAGCAAGAAGCAGACTGCAGATGACACACAGAAATCCTGTTGGTAAGTTCCCTTATATGAATGAGTACTGAAGAAGAGTAATTTATAAATGATTAATCTAGTATTGAACTGGAGGATTGTGTAGAAAGAAAGATTTAAGATAGACATCATGTTTTTTTTTTTACAGGGGAAATACATTCAAGAGGCCTGGTGCCTTAAAGCTGCAGTACCCTGAACAGGTAAAATATACACAATAAGGCCTTCACATTTAGATAGAAACAATAGATATGGTAAAAAGAAAACTTACCAATTAAATCTAATTTTAATACAGAGTGAACAAAAAACAGAACAGTTGGTGTATGCCTTAAAGTGACGAAAAATTGATTTTGTGCTATTAAAAAAAACCAAAAGGTATATTTTTTATATTCCTTTTAAATAGAACCTGAAACTGGGTTAACAAATTTAGTGCTATGTAATAAAATGCTGTTTTTTTCCACAGATAAAAACAAATGAAAACAGAGTTTTTAACCTTGATAATGGAGTATGTCTTTCACTGATCAAAAGGTGGGAAGCAAGCTTTATGAAGTATGATTAGAATTAAAAAGTAATGTGTAAAATCAAACACAAGAATAAATTGTGATTAATAATTAAAAAAGAATGTTTATTAGACCATTAAAATGGATATGATTGGTAATACCATGATATACAAGTGTACTTAAGTGATGTTTTAAATGGACATATATGTTATTTTTTATTAGATATAAAATCCTGATGAAGCAGTAAGAATAACTGTGAAACATTGATGGCATTTCTTGCTGATTCAATTGAATAAAATTAAATTTGAATTTCTAGCCCGGTGAGTGGGTCTGTTTCTCCATATCTGTGAATAGAAGTTACAAGAGGCTAATTTGAGCTAGATCCCTCCCAGAACTTTGATTTATTTTCCAGGTGTTGAGAGCCACACTGACCTTTCTGTTTTTTTCCTTGAAGATTATAAAAATGAAATAATCACAAACTTTTAACTAATGGGAAAATTAAATGGGAAATATAGGATGGAAAAATACAAATATCTTTGGGGTCAGTTACAGATCATGTTAGCATTTCATAATGAGGAATTCATGGATTTTGACTCAAGGATCAAATTAATAAGAGAAGAACTGATGCCAATACAACAGGCTAAAATGAGAAGTTTAGAAAGGAACCAACAGTATTGCTTAGCTGGTAAAAAACAAACTACCTCTCCTTTCGAAAATTATAAAGCAAATCTAGAGAAAAAAACTATATCCTATCTACTAAACGAAAACCAAAGTTTTAAAAGGAAAAATACTAACTTTGGTTGAGATTCAGAGTTTTTTTGCAAACATGTTTACGAGTCAGACATTACCTACAAATACAATGGAGGAATGGATTTTTAGTTGTAATCTTCCTAAAATCTCCCATACTTTATATAAAAACCTGACATCCCCAAGAGAGAACTACGTGATGTTATTTTGGCCTTAAAACCTAGTACATCACCAGGCGCAGATGATCTCCCCAATGAGATTTATAAAAAATATTTTTGAAATAGTGGGAGAAGAATTGATGCAATTATATAATGAGGAGCTTGAAGAGGAAAAATTACCTAGCAGTATGTATGTGAGAGTTTTAGTCCTACATAAATCTGGTGAGAAAAGAGATTTGAAGAATTGGAAGCTATGCTCACTGCTGAATGTGGACTGCAAGATGTTGACAAAATGTTTATGCAGTAGGCTTTCACTGGTTTTGGCAAAAATGATTCATCCTACACAGTTAAGTGGAGTACCCACACATAAAATACATGATGCTCTAATATCATTGAGGGAAATTTTCCAAAAAGGAGAATCGGAGGTGCTAATGAGGTGTGTTATCAGCCTTGACCAGTCAAAGGAATTTGACAGAGTGGAACACGATTACTTATGGTTAATGTTTCAGGAATACTGGCTGCCAGAAAAATATATTTCTTAGGTAAAAGCATGCTACAAGGGGATTTCTATTATTCCTACAGTTAATGGTTGGGTGGGTCAGGAGATTAATATTCATCAAGGGATCAGACAATGCTGTCCAATTAACCACCTTATATACATTTTAACATTGGATCCCCTACTTCATAAACTAAACCAAACAGACATGATATAATCCCAATAATTGGGTCACAGTGAGTACTGGGACTTGTTTGAATCTGGGGGGGGGCTGATGTGATCCACTGGCCTTCTGCTCCCCTGAGGATGGAGAGATGGGGGTGCGCCTGGAGGGGGCACCTTTGGGGGAATTCATGGCTGGTGCCTGCCTGGGGCATGCCTGTGTGGGAAGTATGGGGGGGTGACTCTGTAGTGTGCCTACCTCTAATATGGCTAGAAAGTGTGAGGCAGATCTCATTAGTGACTCTATGCATATAATGGTAATTTTGCCACAGACAGAGCTTGAGCCTTAGCTGGGTGCTGCCCTCCCTCATGCAGGAGAATATAGGCCAGGGAGTGTGAAGTTGGTCCAGTGATCTGAAGGAGTACTTTTCTTGAGGTATTACCTGCTAAATAGGGTCTCATGAAGTGCCCCTGTTCCTCTTCAAATGTATGGGTGGTCAGAGGGGCACAAGCAGACGCCATCCACCTGGCCTGGTTCAAGTGCCCCCTGTGCATTGGGAGATATAAAAATTAGCTAACCTAAGCTGGACTGGTCTTATACTTTGGGTCCGCTAAATAGGGCATCTGTTGGTCTTCTCCACCGGGGGAGGTGGGCCCCAATGGAAAGCTCATTTGCGCGAGCACAAACATGGAATGATGATCTGCCTTGCCAAGTGTTTGGTCCTGAGTACAATATGAGTGGGATCTCTTTGATAGTAAATTCAACTCTATTGATGTTACTGGGTTGAGGGGCACACTGATGGAGTTGGCCTCAGGGTTGAGTCCCACACTGGGCATTGAACTGGGGTTGGGTGGACCAATCAGAGTCCCGTGGCACTGACCTGGGACCCTTTGATTGGGCTGGTGCTGCTCCCCCCAGGCCACTCTTCCTTGCTTGCTTTCACTGTTACAGCTCTCCCTGTGGGGGTTATGGTGGGTCCTCAGATCTCCTGATTTCCTCCTGGACCCTATACCACATGCATCATCAGAAGAAAACTGCCTATATCTAGCAGAGGACACTGCAGGTCTTTTGCTAGCTACACTGTGACCATTAATGGGACTGATCTGTCAGTAAGAAACATGAATTACCTGGGGCTTCGGCCATATCGGTACTTCTCCAAACACACTACAACCAATTCTAATTGAATACACCTTCTACGATGGGTCTGAAGAACTGAGCAGTCCCCTCAGTCCTTTACTGCAGTCACAGAGGGACCCTCTCCGTAACTCCAAATCTAACTCTGATAAAGGGAAGTGGCCAAATCTTGTAGAGAACCCCCCACTAGGAAATTATTACTGAGGTCCCACCTGGTTCTGCACAATCTTTGGCTCTTAGCCACTTACTTGAAGAGAACATAACTTTCGCTCATGTTATAAAAATGGATGGTACAGTGGGACTTTTTGGTCGATCGGAGACTGCTGAGACATTCAGTAAAATATGGACATCTCTAAGGTTTAACTATTCTTTTTTCTCTCTGTATAATTAGTCTCAGGGTTGTATGGCTATAATTATTCTCACTGCGGGGGTGGTGGGGTTGGGGGATACTGGATAATTCCTGTTGTAAGGTATGTTTTTTTTTACCTCCTCATCAACACGACACCTTCCCTTGCCCCCCTTTTTATTCTTTTGTCTTTTTTTCCTTTGTGCTCACTCTGCACACTTCTGGCAGGCTTCAGTACTTAATTCCCTCCCTATAGAGCCCAGAGTTGGGGTTGGGGGTGGGGAACACCGTACAGCAGATCATGCTCATCATAAAGGGACAGCACCCCCCCTTGGCACACTGTCTACCTATACCTCCCCATAGTAAATAATTTATTTCCCCTTTTGGTTTTCTCTCCCCATTGTCCTTTCCCTCTAAATTTCTGGGTCAAGAGTTTCCCCATGGAGCCCTCTCTTTTTGAGGTGATGGGGCCTCCATTCCAACAGTTCTTAGATCTGTCTACACCATGGTCACCTAGTGTGGCCGTGGGATTGGAAGTCACTCAGCATTCCCTTTGTAGAGAAGTGTATATAGTTCTAATTTCCAGAGTAGAGCCTGGTTGGCTAACCTCTTTCTACATTAAAATATCTCCCTTATCCCTCTCCCAGTTATAATAGACATGGAGCGAAAGGTCAATAATTATTTGTTTGATGCAAAACTTGTTTTATTAAAGGTAACAGAAGCTTTGCTTAATTGCAGGTTGATGAGGGAGGAGGGGCCTCAGGGGGGAGAGCTGGAGAATCCTGACTGATTATTTGCTGATGAACCGTCATTGAATCCTTTCCCATAATGTAAATGAGCTAGCTGGCCCCATCAAGAGATATTGTACACTCCACGGTCTTAAAAAGTTAAAACCAGATATTCTTCTGGTACAGGAGGTACATCTTTCCTCAGCAGAACACCAGAAGTTACTTAAATTTGGTTTCTCCCAGTTAGTGAAATCGGCCCACCAGCAGGGTAGAGGTGGGGTGCTGCCATTCTAATTTCAAAGAACTCCCAGTTGCAGATCACTGACCAATACATCAACAAGGAGGACAGACTGGCCCTGGCAATAGGTAAAGTGAAAAATCAGGTGCTGAAAATATGTAGCACTTATATTCCCCTTTGCTCTGATGCCTCATTGGTGCAACACCTGATAGATGTGATCCTAACTCGACAACAGGGCATCTTGATAATAGTGGGTGACCTCAACTGTCAATTTAATCCCTCTCTCAATTCTTCCACAGCACAACCTTCTCCCCAATTTTCAGGGCAGAAACATTTAAGGTGCCCGTTTAGGGATATCTGCCTAATTGACACCTGGAGACAGCTACACCCAACCCAATGAAAGTTTGCATATTATTCTAATGTCTACAAACATTACTCTCAACTAGACTATATATGCATCGGGAAAGAACACATCGACTTAATCCATAGAGCAGAGATCCTGAATATCTGCCTTTTAGATCATGCTCCCACTATTTTGGAGATAGATATATATAGAGAGATAGCAAAAAAATACAGTGAAAATTCAATCCCACTTTACTGAGAGATCAGGACTTCTGGGAACTCCTGGAAAAATTAATACCAGAAATAATAAGTGATCATCAGTCCTCACAGGTTCCCCCACAACTACTATGGGATACAATTAAGGTTGTACTTTGTGGTTGCATCATCTTGTACATGGCCCATAAGAGAAGACTTTGACAAAAGAGGCAGCTCCAGTACCTCTGTGCAATGTCGACATAAATAGTCAATGCAGAAAAAGAGGTAGCACCTGCAAACCCAGTAAAGTGATATTATTGAACAATTAGTTCATATAGTTCTTCAGTAGTTTAGAGTGTAAGTGCAGCGTGCACCTCTCCTTAACTGCCCTGACCAGTTTTAAGCTCTTCCTCAGGGCCCTGGAGCTGTCTCAGGAGGATTGGCTCTATATATGGAGAAGACAGCACAAAACATCCAATTCATACATCTGGAGAGAACTTTTGTGGAAAGTGGTCTCACGCTATTTCCACACACTGCAGATTACAATTAACTACTCTAGATCAGGAGAATCAAACTGCTGGAGGCACTGCGGCTGTGAGATTGCCACATATTTACACATATTCTGGTTCTGTCCAGTGATATCCCTATTCTGGAATGGGGTGAATAAAAAAGTATCTGAATTGTTCCCCAACTTGGGAACTCTTACTCCAGAGATGGGGTTATTGCTACATTACCTGAAACAATTTAAATTATCCTACCAGACACACCTGCTCAACATTTTATTGGAAGCAGCCAAAAAATGTATTATGAAGCTCTGGCTTCGATCAGACACCCCAGCTTATCCTCTTGGGAAGACATTATCTATATTTGTAAAACAAAGTCCCTAGACTGATTAACTTCTGGACCCCTTGGTTCCTCAATATTTCCCAGTAAAGACCAGACCTAGTCCCTTGAGTGATCAAAGCAACTTGGAGGTATGTCTCGATTTCTTTTGTTTGGAGACGGCCGGCCTGGCACCCATTCCCCGGGGACATTGGAACTCTGGATGGGACATAACTCACGTTCCTAGCTCACAGGCTAGGGCCCTAACATACAGAAGGAGTCACATAGTTATCTCCAAGCATCACTGAATGCTACCTTATGGTAAGGGCCCAAGATTGTCTCTCAAGACCTCCCGGGGCACCCTCCCATAAAATCCTGTAGTTAAACACAAACAAGCAGGGAAACATAACTAAAAGGGGGAATGCCCTTAGATTGTTGATTTGATAAGAACATACCAGTATTAATGTTCTTCTCATCTTCCTGAACTTTATTATTATTTTCCAACCTCCTGCTTAAATGTACACCACATGCCTAGCTTTTTATTGTATGTGGAAAGATATTCTGCTTGCCTGTATTAATGCTCTATATGTCTATTTAAAAAAAATGGAAATAAAAAAAGATAAAAAAAAAGACATGCTACAAGGGCTATCAGCAGGGATCGATGACCTACCAGTATGTTCAGTGGTGTATGCTGATGATCTAGCCTTAATTGTGGCAGATGAACAGTATAGAGAACTAGTAATGGACATAGTGCTGGAATGTTCGGATGCGTCAGGTTCAAACATTAACAGGAAAAAAAGTGTTTGCATGAATATAGGACATGCAAGTAATAGGCTGTCACAAACCTTAAACATCCCATTAACTATGTGAGAACACAGATTGTTAGGCACTTATTTTGGAGGAAATAACCCCCAACTATGCAACTGGGGAAAACAAGCTTCAAATAGCGAGAGAGAAACTAACAAAATGTAATCAGTGGAAAATGTAAAAAAAAAGAAAAAAAATAATTTTCATGATAAAATCCTTTATACTTCCTATATTTCTATTTTTGAATTTAGTTTACCCCCCACCAATAATTGGAATATTCCCTTTACAGAATTTGTTTTTCAATGGCTATGGGAAAGTCAGTGGAACCCTCTAAGGAGGAGGGCTTATATATCTGCCAATAGAAAAAGGTGGGTTAGCCATAAACAAACCACTTTTTCTTTTTCCACTGTATCTTTATATTTCACAACCTTTACCTATTACTTAAACAAATGAACAAAACATGGAGTTTATGGGTATTAGATAATATTGGTAATTTTCTAGCAGGATGGCAAATGAATGTACCTATTCTTAAACAGGCATGATTCCCTGACTTCCCAGCATCTCTAGGGGATGTTATTAATATGTTAAAACTTTGAGGAGTAATGGAAGCAGACATTATGCCAAAATCAAAAAGACAATTATATAAAAAATAATGGAGACATACTATCTCGATCCCCCATGGTATGAAGTCAAAACTCAAAAGGAACAAGAGATTATTTCTAGGATGTTAATTTCAAAGCGGATTTCATTTTATATGTGGGATTTCATGTGGATCTGTGCACACCAAAGGTTGGCAGTAAAAAGCAACATGAAACATAAAGTCAGCACAGAAACATATTACCCAAGATCAGGCGATTTTCAGGTTACACCAGAAAGCATGCAACACCTTTTCTTAGAATGTCCCTTTGCAATCCTATGTTGGCACTATTTAAATAAAGTTTGGACACTAGCCCCATTTCACAAGCCAACACCAGATATACTACATTTGGGCATCTACCCGGCTTCTTAGGGAACATATGATAAAAGTATAATGCAACTTATATTCATATGCATTGAGTACCAGATTTGGCAGCGAGGTGTGCCTTAACTTTAAGACAACACCACGAAACAGTAGAGCAAGTAGTTTATGCAGTCATCTCAGGAGTTGTGAAATTTCAGAAAAAAGAAAGGGACATTACCTCACCTGAGCTATATCGGCTATGGTGGAGAAACATGGTATGGTTACATCCAGGATGACTTATTCCTTACTAGATGTACATTGCTAGATACAGTTGACTCAGAAATGTATGGATAAGCAGCTTATCAATTTATAGTCATCATTTAGAATACATGCTGTACTTTAAGTTTTAGTTTAATAAAGACTCCCTTTACTTACAGTAATAGTGGGGAAGGTGAAATGAGTTTTTTAGTATCCATGTTTTAGCTTTAGGGATATAAACAGGCATTTTTGTTCTGATGTATGTGAATTACTTTATTATGGTTACCATTCCTTTACTATGGTTGTGTGAGAAGTAACACCAACTGGTTTGCTTTCCCTTTTCCTTGAAGCTATAACAAAATATTAACCTTCTCTTATAGGTGGGTGATGGGGGGAGGATTATATGAGTTGTATGAAGTAATACGTATTTTCTTTAGTATGCAGATTTTTGTGTTATGTTATTTTCTAGTAGAATATGAATTAATATTTCAAGTAAGAGATGTATGCACTCATACTTAATTGTTTTACTGTTTTTCATTTTGTTATACCTGGGAAGTGTTAGGATTTATTTGAAGTTTGGATTAAAAAAATTCCCCCACACTTTTAGTTAGGAAGGAGAGGAGGAATATATTTTACTTCCACAATTTTTGCTGTTACTTAGCTTGAAGTTTTATTTCAATAGTCTAATAAGTGTATGACAGTAATACTTATTTGCCTTCATGTACATATTTTGTTTTATGTATTATTTGTGTGTATCAACACTATTTGTAAATATTTGGTTTTGAAGTTTTAATAAAAATTCCCCTACTCTGCCAGTAGGGGGATTGCTGGCCATCAGCATGATGGCAACTTGCTGTGCTCCAGTGGAGGTGAAGGACGTGCTGGAGGCTAAGGAGCTGGTCTCCTCCTTTAGCCTCAACAAAACTGGATACTAATGGCAATGGTCAGAATTTTTTTTTCACTGGCTCTGGAAGTAGAAACTTTTTTTTTTTAATTAAATAAGCTTTATTCATTTTATACCATATCAACACTCTATAACAGGCATACATCTTTCCAGCAGTGTTTACATTGGTACAATGGCATGAGTTCTTAGCAAGGCATGTAACAATACATATATAACCTATCAACAGTTCTGCCATATGTTGAGCACATGAAAACAAAATAACATACTCATGCCTTCCAATCGGCAGTTAAGTACTCCCCCCATACTTCCCCATCCCATAATCCCCCAACTGAACCCCCCAGAGCCATGCTCGCCTTCCCCAATGGTGCCATTTTCCTTTACTAGGTGACACAACCCCTTTTATCTGTAGTACATGAAATAAAGAGGTCATCTGTGTGAGTCTCTCTGAGAAAGGCCTCCTATGGTTCCTTATGGGATAACCCTATAGGGTATTGCTATTCTCTTATCTATTCTTCTCTTCTAATTTGGTTTCCTAAGAAACAGGAGGGAGGGACCAAAGTGTAAAAAGCTTCTCCCACCTGGATTTATACAGGAGGAGATTACCCCTTAGGCTTGCAATTGCTTTTTTCCATTCTTAAATTGTGTAGGAGTTCCTTTACCCACTCAAGGTAGGAGATCACGTGCTGATCTTTCCAATAGCAAAGGACAAGCCTTTTAACTGACAAAGAGATAATGGCTATATGGTACCTCTTCTCCTTGAAAGGGACAGTGGTATAGTCCCCCCACTATACAAACCTGTGGTGAGAAATGTTCCTGCAACCCCAATAGTGGGTCAGCCCTTTCCGAATAGCTCTCCAGAGACAGGCTACCTTGGGGCAGTCCCAAATATATGGAGTAGCGTCCCAGGTTCCTGTTCACACCTAAAGCACATTGGATTCTGTATCTTCCCCATTACATGCAATTTAGTTGGAATATAATAGATTTTATGCAAGATGTAGAACTGTGTTAAAGGTAGAAACTTTTATGGACACAATCTTTGCATGTGGCTCAGACAGTGAAGTTACCTATATCGATATTGCTCAGAATATGAATAAGAACACTAACACTATAAATGGAAAAGGCAGTAACAGTCAGGAAAGAAGGCTATCCTTACCGCTGAATGACCTTGATGTTCCTTTGGAGATTACTGAGGAAGAGGATTTCTCATCAATGGAAGCCATGTTGAAGCAAGTGTTGAAAGAGAAAAAATGGCAATTAATGCAAGAGACTGCAGAGGAGGAGGAGGAGGAGGAGGAGGAACAATTTAGAATTGCTATGGACATCCTAAAAATGACTGGGGAAAAGACCTCAATGCAGCATTTGGTTCCAGCAGCTCTGTCACTAGGTGCCACACCCAAACAGGACCCATCTGTTCACAAGGCAGTGACACCACAGAACATGACCAATCACAATGCAACAGGGTCACCATAGAAGAAAATGTAGGGAGTAACCTCTAGAAGAGGGAATGAATCATTTAAACAGGAAATATTACCAGAAGGCAGCACACAACAGAAAGGAGCAGACTGGTCAGCAAATGCAGCCTTAGAAAATGCAGACTGGCTAATGAATAAGAATGGTATCTGGAAACCATACATACCCCGATGACCCTAGGGTAGCTGCATATCAAAACAAGGAAATCTCCCCAACAGGTAAAATGATTTCTTCTCCTACAAAAAATACAGACACTAAGACTGTTGTAACTGATATTGATACTGATATTGATAAGCAAGTAAAAAGTAAGACAATAGATACAAGGGAAGATGCTATGGTAAACACAGTAGAACTTGAACTGTTTAACACACAGCAGGCAGGAGCTAATGCCAAAAAGGACAATGAAAGATTTTCCATTTTGAGAGGTGAGGCACAGGTACAGCATAAGGATAATATCCAGGAGGAAATGCACTCAAACAACTAGCAAGATGACACAGGCTCCACAACCCAAGAGCAGGAGAAAGAACAGGACCTTTCTATAGGAATAGGAATACAGAAACTACAGGACCCCAATCAAAGAAAATATTTCAAGACTATGCACGAATATCTGATTTATTCAGAAATAAGGGTGAATCAGCCCCAAGAAAAAATGCAGTGCATTTGCTGTATAAATGAGGCATAGGAACCCCGCCAGGGTCTACATAGGGAGAACCTTATTAAAAATTGCCTTAAATTCTATGCATCAAAAGTCTTTGCATTAATACATACTGATGAACACAATTTTGATACCAGTTTCAAAACAGTGGAATGTTTAGACCATTTATGGTGAAAATACAACACACTTAAGTATTCTCCGCTATGGTCACCTTTCCTAGCGGTACCAGTTTCCAAACCAGATGTCAGAACAATCACCATTTTGTATAAAAATGAGGGAGTCAATGTTGCAGACATTGAATTCTGGATAAAGAAGTCTTGCAAAATATTGGACATCCCACCCCCATCATTGACTCTGAGCAATTCTGGACAGGGGGTTGGAGAGTAAGATGTAAACTGGTGATGTCAAATAACGGAGTAGTACATTTGCCCAGTTGCTGTTTTCTAAGTTGTGATAGAGGTTCCTTATTTAATTCATTGCCACAGATGTGGCTGTTACTTACATCTGAGCAACGAATGTGACACCCCAAGGTGTACCCATTGTCTTGAACTTGGGCAACTAGCATTTGCCTGTGTCAATCTTTTTAGATGCAAATTGTGTGAGGAAAAAGGGCACTCATATGTCTGGTGCCCTTGGGCATTCCACAATAATGACAAAGGAAATGTACATGAAGCACTAATTACTCAGGTCCAAAAGAAAGACTGTGCACAAGCCTCTGAAATCAGGATGCTGGCTATATACAAAGCACAAGAAGAAGAAAAGGAGAAAGAGAACAAAATCTGCAACAAATGGTACAACAAACCACAGAAAGGAAGGAATCACAAGAGGAAGACAATCCAGACCATGAAGAAATAATAGTATCAGAGGGAAAAAAGGAGCACCAGACCTATAAATACAGAAGATCCCCTCCCTTTTGTAGAGAACCATGGAGAGGAAGGAACAAACATGACGGAACAAACAACTGAAACTGGTGAAATACAAACTGAGAAGGAAATGGATGGCATAACAACTGTTCAGAAGCAAGAGACAATGCCCCCCATATTGAATATGCAAGTTAACACATTCCAGAAAGTGACTAACAAAAAAAGGCCAAGGGCTAAAGCTGGGAAAACAACAGAACAAAAGGGGAAAGAGAGGAAAGTATTCAAGGGTAAAAGCAAAGTGAAAATCACAAATGAATACACATCTTTACCAGTGGAAAAAGCATGGGGAGATGCTGAAAACAAACATGATGAATCAGACTCATCCACCACCTCTTCATCTATAGACCATTCCTCAGAGGAAGAAGATGGAGGGACACTGTGAAGAAATAATGGAACACTAGGCCAAAATAACATAGCTATGCCAAAATGTGGACTTCTACCAATTTTTATGGCATCCCTAAAAATTTTGTCACTAAACACCAATAGTATAAAAAACTGGAAAAGGCACCTAAATATTTTATCAGCACTAGCTTTATAAAATGCAGATATACTATATACTGTATACAGGATACGAGGCTAAAAACATTTTATGAAATTGCATGAGCCAGAAAGTTTTGTGGCAAGGATGCCACCTTCTAGTTACAAGGAACAGAAACTTGTGATGGTTTAGGGATTTTGTTCTCAAACACTCAATTGAAAGTTTCTAGATTACTTGACATAGACCCAGAGAGAGAAATATTAGACATATAATATGGTGCTGCGCAACTACGAATAATTAAGTCATGTTCTCCACAAATCAAAACACATAGGATTGAGTTATTTAAAAAATCCAGCCATATCTACACACAGCAAGGATGGTAATATGGGGAGGAGATTTCAATTGTGCTATTCATCAGACAGACCGAGGTTGTAAAACAAATAAACTATATTGTGATTCTGATGCTTTACAATACATTCTATCCTCCACACAACTACAAAACACATATAGAATAAAACACAGATCTGGTGGGAACACCTACTTTAGAGGTCATTTATTTACAAGAATAGATTACTTTTTTTTATTTCTAGGAATTTAACAGTTAAGCAGATCAGCACAAACACAGTAGCATACTCAGACCATAAATACATTGATACGGAAATCTCTTGGGGAAACATCCCCATGTGCAAAGAAAGGCCTTAGCGTCTTAATGCTACACTATTAGAAAATGAAATCATTCATAAAGAATGGTTACGGTTATAGGAGGCTAGAATATCAGTCCAGTATATATATGACAGTCTGCTGGACTGGTGGGAAGATTCCAACCAAAACTGTAAATCATTTTTTTAAAATATAGAAGGAAAACAGGCAGTATTCACTTATTTGGATTACCTACAGTTAAGGAAGCAATTACAGGCTCTTTTTTCAAAAACAGAAACTTTGAAATTGGATTACAGTACACAAATAGCTAACATCAAGAAGGAGATGTAACAAAAACAATACAATAGAGCAAACACCTTGACACAAGAAGCCAGATTTGGAACAGAATGTAAAGAGCAAACCTTTGATGCCTTCATAGATTGTAAGAATAAAGTAAGGTAGAGAAGAAAATTATTATGCAGCTAGAAGATGACTCAGGACATAGTCATAGTACAATAACTGAGATAATTTAATAAATGTGTAAAGGTTTCCTTTGGCACATAGCCTAAAATCTGTCCAAAAACCCAATTCTTTGAACACATACAGATACCAAAGTTGTCAACAGTAAGTCAAGGGCAAATGACACTGTCCACCTCACCAGAAGAGGTTAGAACAGCAATACTGTCCCTAAAAAAATAATACAGCTCCAGGGAGTCATGGGATTACAACAGAATTCTATACAAAAATGCATTGATAAACTAATACTAGAAGTGACTCAACTATATAATGAAATACCTATTACAAACAAATTACCAAAATCAATGACGCAAGCAGACCTTATATTTCTACATAAAAAGAGTCCAAAGAGAACATTAAAAATTGGAAGCCTATTAGTCTCCTAAACCTGGATTTTAAAATATTTGGGAAACTCCTGACTAAAAGATTGGCTAAAGTTTCAAATCTTTTGATTGGTCAGTCACAGACCTGCTCTATCCAAAACAAAGGGGTACAGGATAATTGATTTTTTTAAGAGAATTCTTTCAAAGGGATAGTGAAGGTGAAGAAGAAGGGGTTGTTCCAAGCCTGGATCAACAAAAGGCATTTGATTCAATCTCACATAAATATATGTTTACAGTATTTATGGAATATGGTATACCAAGCAAATTCATACAATGGGTAGACTGCATATACTTTTGTTCCTCTATAACTCCAAGGGTTAATGGATGGGCAGGAGATACCATAAAACTGAGCAGAGGTGTACATCAGGGCTGTCCTCTCAACCCTTTGCTATTTAGCTATTGTATGGATCCTTTTTTAAGAAGGATACAGCACTCAAACTACATACAAGGATTTTCATTTACTAGTAAAGTAATAGCAGTGAAATCTTTGGCATATGCAGATAATGCAGTCATCATAGTAGAGCAAAATACAGAAGAAACAGAGATAGTAGACCAACTAAAACAGTAGTCAGAATTTTCAGGCTCTACAGTTAATATTGGAAAAAGCACAGGAATCTGCCTAGGAAAAGGATCATTGAGTATTAAAACAGAATATGCAGCAATCCCACTTTCACAGGGACCAAATAAAATTCTAGGAGTTCAATTTGGGAAAGGGGATTTTGCACTTTTGAACTGGGAAGAAAAATTAGAGAAAGCAGAAGGGATAGCAGCTAGTTGGAAACAAAAACAGATCTCAAAGAGGAAAAGAGCAATAGTAATAAAAAAATCTGAGTTTGCCTATCTTTCTATACATAAGGGCCCAGATATTCAAACTGTGCCAGGCTGTGGCACAAGCTTGGGCACAGCTCAACTTGGCTGCGCAGGGGTGTGAACTGGGCGATATTCAACGGAGCTGTGCCATGGCTCAGCAGCACTAAATATTGCACCCTGGCCACCCGCAGTGTGCATGGTGCAGTGGCACTGTGCCAGTGCAAGTGGCCAGAGTGGAGCCTGGGGATGCACTAGCGCAAGTTCCATTGCGCTATGCACAGCAACCACAATATTCAAACCTTGACATGCAAATGGGGCCATAATGTATGCAAGGCACAAATGGCACCATTTGCATGTCATTATGGCCCCAATTGCATGCAGGTGCACCGATCCCAGACCACTTGCGCCTGGCGTCCTGTCTGGCAGCAGCCATCGGGGACCGACACCCCCTGCAGCAGGCAATGTGCTCCACAGCCCGATCGTGGGCATTTGTATAAATAAATAGCACTATGTCCAATATCCCTGGTGGTCCAGTGTACCGCTGCCTGCCCGATCGCGGGCATTTGTATAAATAAATATAACTATGTCCAATATTCCTGGTGGTCCAGTGGACTGCTATCTGCCCAATCACAGGCATCTGTGTAAGTAACAAAATAAGTCCAATATCCCTGGTGGTCCAGTGGACTTCTATCTGCCCAATCGCGGGCATCTGTATAAATACAGTAATAAGTCCAATATCCTTGGTGGTCCAGTGGACCGATATCTGCCTGATCGCGGGCATCTGTATAAGTAACGAAATAAGTCCAATATCCCTGGTGGTCCAGTGGACCGCTATCTGCCCCATTGCGGGCATTTGTAATTAACAATAGAAATATGTCCTATATCCCTGGTGGTCTAGGGTACCCTCATCCCGACCCGCCCACTGAGCCCCACTGCCCGCTCCCCAGTCAGCCGGTGGGTGGCGGTACCCACCATCTGTGCCGCTCCACCGACCATCGACGACACTCATCGATAGGGCTGTATGTTTCATTGAAATATGCGAGGTTAATGGGCGTAGTAGCTGTACATTACACATTCCAGATAAGTGAATGATCATTCTCATATCTGGAATGTGTAGTACGGTATGGGCTGCACGCCCATTGGCTCACGCCAGAACCAGTGGCGACAGCCCCACGACGTGCACGTAGGCGGGCAGCAGGGCTGCAGGTGGTGTGGTGCTGCCGCCTGCTGTGGCTGACTGGGGGAGGCGGTGGGCTCAGTGGGCAGGTGGGGAGGGGGTACCCTAGACCACCAGGATATAGGGCATATTTCTATTGTTAATTACAAATGCCAGCTGAGATAGATAGTGGTCCACTGGACCACCAGGGATATTGGACTTATTACTGTATTTATACAGATGCCCAAGATCGGGCAGATAGCGGTCCACTCGACCACCAGGGGTATTGGACATAGTTCTATTTTTAATTACAAGAGCCTGTGATCAGGCAGTCAGTGGTCCACTGAACCACCAGGGATATTGGACATAGTTCTATTTTTAACAAATGCCCATGATCAGGCATGGGGGGGTGCCGCCAGGTGCAGCGGGAGCTCGGGTGGCCACCCACAGGTGGCAGCTGCCGTGTTGTACCCTGCAATGCGGCAGCTCACCTGTGGGTGGCCATCCGTTGTTCCTTTTTTTTTTGATCAGCTTTGTGCTAGCACAGGTAGGGGTTGTGCATGCATGGCTCTGCACATCCAGGGCTGAATATCGGGCTGTGCAGGGTATGCATGGGCACACCCCCCCTAACTGTGCCTGCATACATTACTGATGTAACCGGCACATTAGGATTGTGCAGCTCCTTTTCCCTTTTGAATATGTCGCTTGGGTGCATCAGTGGGTTGCGATGGCACAACACTGTTGTGCCCTGCACAACCCTTTTGAATATCTGGGCCAAGATATAGAGATAGAGATAGAGATAGAGATAGAGATAGAGACAGAGACATATATCTCCTCCCCCAGCACAAATAGAAACAGGACTATATAGTATATTTTTCCAAGCATTTCTGGGGAGCCTTTTAAATCCCATTAAAAGGGAGAACACTTACAGGCCAGTATCAGAGAGAAGGGGGTAGGGATGGTAAATCGCCTAGCTTTTTATGTCAGTATTTTCTTGTTTTTTTAATGTTACAGTTAATTCAGACCAGAAACCATGGAAGGGAGCAATTGATGAATGGGATGCAGTTTGTAAACAAGCATGGTCTGAGGGGAAGGGTAGAATACTGACTAAAGTCCAGATTTTTCCATTATCCGTGAAAAACATATTCCAAAAGCTAATAAAATGGAAAGTGCCATATCAAGAAACAATTATTACTTCTAGACAAGGAATTTATAATAATGTCATGCAGGCTATAGTGAAAGAAGATTTGACCATTCCTAATTGCTCACAGAACCACAACAAAGAGGAGTTATCTCAACTACAAAACAGTAGAATCCCTGCTTATGCATGGGATATGTTGTGGCCTAGTTTTCATGGGTGCCTTAATGTTAAGAACAATAATAAGCATAAGCAAATAACAGAGCGATACTGCCCTAGACTAGTCTGTAATCAGGTCCTGGAAACACAAGAACATTTGTTTCTGGATTGGAGCTGTAGAGTGCAGCAGGGCATAACAGCCCTGACTGTGCAGACAGGAACAGGGCGCAGTTGCTCTGGCAATGGTGGCAGGGGACAGACTACAGCATGGTGCTGAAGCCTTGATTGTGGGGCAGGACATGGGGGGTCATCAGGGTACAATAGTCCTGACTGAGACAGAATGCACATGGTACAGCAGCCCTGCCCATTTGGGAAAATGGAAGTAGGTAGCAGGGTGTAATCAAAGCCCCACCTCTGGTAATATGGTGCAGCAACCCTAAATGTGGCAGCAGGGGACATGGGACTCTAGGGCTTAGCAGAGCACAGCAGCCCCAGCTGTGATGATAGAAACTGGGGGAAACATGGTGCAGCAGCTCTGACTGGGGGGGGATGGGGGACAAAGTGCAGCAGGGTGCAGCAACCACAACTGCTTAGGCAGGGGCAGTGCAGTGGCTGTGATTGCTTAGGCAGGAGATTGGTGCAACAGGGAACAGCAGCCCTGACTCTAAGGGGGAAGAGAGTGGGCAGCAGGGTACAGCACCCTCAAATGTGGGGCAAGAGACAGGGGGCTTGTGGGGCAGGTGATGGGGGCAGCAGAATGCAGCTGCTTCAACTGTAGGCAGGAGATGGGGGCATCAGGATACCACATAGTGTTTCTAGTTTTACATATACATGATGCATTTTCACACAGAAACCATCAAAGAACTGAAATTTGTGTAAGCAATAATACCCGAAAGGGTGGGCATTATTGGGAAATACTGGACCGCCTAGGGGCAAAATGAGGCCCGATGCCAGACTGAGGGCCTTATAGCCCCTGGAAGTTCCGGTATTTCCCAATAATGCCCACTCTGGAGGGTATTATTTGCACTTAGAAAATGGACACAGTAGAAGAAAAAAAAGGAATTGAGAAACATTTGATAACAAAAATATTAATTTGTATTAAGTTTTGTAATTGAATAGTTCCTCCACCTATACTGAAATAGAGGAGTTTTGTCCTAATGGAGACACTGTAGTTTTGTTTTTTTTAAAAAGCAGGTTGAATGCTATTGGTGCTCCCACAGCAGAGTTTGTTTGTTTAGTGCCCCCCCATCCTCATAACATATTTTTGTTCCCCATTGTATTTTGTTTCTGCTTCACCAGGACACTCAGAAGCTGCTGTATTACTTACTGCAGCTTCATTTTATGTTTAATTGGTGGCTTGGTGGTCAGCAGAAGGGATTTGAGAATGGTGGAGTAGTGCTAACAGGAAGTGTGGCACTTGGCAAGTATGCTTGGGAGACATACTGAGACAAGGCTGAAAGGGTGAATTGTCAGGTCAGGACAGTACTGAATGGCATTTTATGTTTTTTTTTTTTATTGTGGACATAAGAAAAAAAAATGAAAGATTGTCTCTGTAGATGCATCCCGAGTCGACTTCTACACTACCACTGAGCACATGGAATGTAAGCGCTAAAGACTGCTTTGAAAAATAAAGAGGGAGGAAAGAGAGTAATCATGCAATTTTTTTAAGTAGTGAAAAAGAGTGGTCTGCAGAAGGAATTTATGAGTGGTGGAGTTAGAGTAGCGCTACCAGGAAGTGTGGCAGATATGCTTGAGGGACATGCTGAGACAAAGCTGAAAAGGTGAGCTGTTGGGTCGGGTCTACACTGAATGGCTCCTCTTCAACCACCACCGCGACCTCCAGAAGAACAGACAAAGTTGTTTCTTGTAAAGTCTCCTGAACCAGGACACACAGAAGCTGCTGTATTACTTATGGCAGTTTTAGTTTATGTTTATTTGGTGGCTGGTGGTAGGCAGGAGGGATTTGTGAATGGTATAGTAGTGCTTCCAGGAAGTGTGTCAGGTACAGTACACTTAGGGGACACACTGAGATAAGGCAGAAAGGGTGAGTTGTCAGCTTGGGACTGTACTGAATGGCATTTTATGTTTTTCTGATTGTGAACAGAAAGAAAAAAAAAAGAAAAATTTTCTTCATGGAAGTCTCGAGTCAGGTTCTACACCGCTGCTGAGCATTCAGCGTGTTAGCACTAGAGGTTGCTTTAAAAAAAAAAACATTTTAAGAGGGGCCAAAGAGTACTGTTCATTGTGGTTGTCAGTTGGGAGGTGCCACTGTGGGAATTGTCATCGGCAAAGGTGGCATGCTGTGTAGTGTTTACATAGAAACATAGAATTTGACGGCAGATAAGGACCGCTTGGCCAACCCAGTCTGCCCATTTCCCTACCTACTGGATAAGCTGCAGATCCTAGTTAACCAGCAGCCTACTTCTTCCTACCCCACCCCCAGAACTGCCTTATGACTATCCCATGCATGCTTGAATTCCACCACTGATTTTGACTCCACAACCTCCTCCGAGAGGCCATTCCAGCCATCCACAACCCTCTCTGTGAAAAATACTTCATAAATTACCTCTGAGCCGCCCCCCATCTTCAAATTGTGCCCTCTTGTTCTTGCACACCTCTTTTTGAAAGATGCTACCCTCTTGGACTTTGTTGATTCCTTGAGGTACTTGAAAGTTTCTATCATGTCCCTCTCCCTCCTTTCCTCGAGGCTATACATATTAAGCTCCTTAAGTCTCTCTTCATATGTCTTCCGGTGCAGACCCTGCACCATTTTAGTTGCCCTCCTCTGGACAGCTTCCATCCTGTCTATGTCTTTGCGGAGATTGGGTCTCCAGAACTGCACACAGTACTCCAGATGGGGTCTCACCAGCTGTCTGTACAGAGGGATAATAACTTCCTGTTTTCTACTGGTGATGCCTCTCCCTATGCATCCCAGTATCCCCCCCAGCCCTCCTTGCTGCCCTCTCACATTGCTTGCCCATCTTTAGGTCATCTGATATGACTACCCCCAGGTCCCTCTCCATTTTTGTTGTTGTTAGTATCTCACCCCCCATTGTGTACTCTTCCCCTGGATTTTTGTTTCCCAGGTGCATTACCTTGCACTTCTTAGCATTGAATCTAAGCTGCCATACATTTGACCATTCCTCTAACCTTGCCAAGTCCCTTCTCATCCTTTCCACCCCACCCTGTCCATTAACTCTGTTGCAGATCTGAGTGTCATCTGCAAAGAGAAATACTTTTCCTTCCAGTCCTTCTGCAATGTCGCTTATAAAGACATTGAAGAGGACCAGTCCTAACACTGAACCCTGCGGTACCCCACTAGTAACCCTCCTTTCTTCTGAGTGGACTTCATTTACTATTACTCTCTGAGTCCTATTCTCCAGCCAGTCCTTTACCCAGGCTGTCATCTTGGGACCCACTCTCAGGCTGGCTAACTTGTATATTAATCTTTTGTGTGGGACTGTGTCAAATGCCTTGCTAAAGTCTAGGTAGGCCATGTCCACAGCCCCTCCCTGATCTACTACTTGGTCACCCAGTCAAAGAAATCTATCAGATTCGTCTGGCATGACCTTCCCACTGTGAATCCATGCTGCCTAGGGTCCTGTGCCCTCTGGCCTCTAGATACTTGACAATTCTTTCCTTTAGAAGTGATTCCATCATTTTACCTATCACTGAGGTTAAACTAACAGGTCTATAGTTTCCTGCTTCTGCCTTGCTTCCACTTTTGTGAAGGGGAATCACATCTGCCCTCCTCAGTCCTCAGGTACCACCCATCCTCCCATGATTTGTTAAAAAGGTAGTCAGTGGTGTCACTAGTTCTACCTTAGTTCTTTTTAGAATTCTGGGATGAATCCCATCAGGCCCCATTGCTTTGTCCACCTTCAGTCTTAAGAGTTCTTTCAGAACCCTTTCTTCTGTAAATGGGCGGTATCAACTTCTGTATCCAGCGTGTTACTACTGTTTGTTTTATGTACCTCCCTCTTCCTTTGTAAATACTGAGCAAAAATATTTGTTTAGTATCTCTGCCTTTTTCACAGTCACCCTCTGCCCACTCCCTCCCCTTTATTAAGCCTCACTATCCTCCCTTGGTCTTCCTTCGCTCCCTGATGTACCTATAAAAGGTTTTATCCCCCTTCTTAACTGAGTTGGCTATCTTTTCCTCGGTTTGGGCCTTTGCTGTTCTGACTGCCTTCCCAGCCTCCTTTTGCTTTAACTGATACAGTTCTCTGTCCTGCTCCTTCTGCGATTCCTTGTACTTCCTGATTGCTTTCTTTTTCTCTTGAACCTTCACTGCCACTTCCTTTGAGAACCATAGTGGTTTCTTACATCGTCTTGTTTTGTTTATTTGCTTCACACAAAGGCTCATTACCTCTGTGATGGCAGTTTTATTATTCCCATTGTTCTTCCACCCTCCTTCCTGCCCATTTGCTAGTGCATTCCTTAGGCACTCACCCATTTAGCAAAGTCAGCCCTCCTAAAGTCCAGTACTTTTGTCTTTGTATGGCTTGACTCTATTGCTGTGTTTATTGTGAACCATACTGTTCGATGGTCGCTAGTTCCTAGATGGCTACCCACTTCTACATCTGTAATCCTCTCTCCATCTCCATTTGAGAGAATCAAGTCTAATATTGCTCCCTCTCGAGTGGGCTCCAGTACTAGTTGTCTAAGGCATGCCCCCTGTAGGGCATCTAGAATAACTGCACTCTTCAGTGGCAGCTGCAACTGCACTCCAGTTAACATCTGGCATATTCAGATCACCCATCAGCAATATCTCCCCTTTTTCTGCCATTCTAAGTATACTTTCTATCATTTCCCTGTCCATTTCCTCCCCCTGAGAAGGGGGTCTGTATACAACCCCTGTGTGTATTGTGGTGCCATTGCCTGTCTCCAAATTTACCCACAGTGCTTCTTCTCCTCCCTGTTTACCCTTTTGTTCTGTTGCTTTTATTCCTTCCCTTATGTAAAGAACTACTCCTCCTCCTCTTTTACCCTCCCTGTCCCTCCTGTAGACAGTGTATCCTGGTATGTTTATGTCCCAGTCATGGTTTTGTGTGTACCATGTTTCTGTGACTGCCACGATATCCAGATGTTCCTCCTCCATCAAGGCCACTAATTCAGGAAGCTTGTTACCCAGACTACGGGCATTAGTACTCATTACTCTCCATTTTTTGATGGCTTTACCTTCTGTTGCAGCATCCCCCACTGACTGTTCTACCTCAGTCTTTTTCTCTTTTAGTACCCTGTTTTGTAGGGAGAGGCTGGGATTTTCCTGCTGCTTGTCAGTGCCTCCCCCTTTGACTAGTTTAAAAGCTTGCCAATGAAGCATTTAAACCGATTGCTCATTGGGGTCAGTGGTTGCAGTCGCGCTGTATACGGAGAGTCAGAGACAGCAAAGCAGGAATCCAGAATCTGTCAGGTAGAAACAGAGAAACAGAGACTAGTGTATTTGGGAAATCCTGCTGGGAGCAGGGCACTTCTCTTTTTGGGGTGTGCACAGAAGTAGGGAGCCATGGAGGTTCCAGTGTCACTCGCTTAGCGAGAAAAGAAAATGGCACAGATTTCAAGATGAATAGGGTGTTTTTGCCCAATGATCAAGTAGGGTGGGCACAAGGATAGCTTTGGTGATGATGGAGTCAGGTGACTGGCACTTTTTATTTGCTGGGCATCTATTGAAAGTTAATGTATCACCCTGGCAAGGGTACTAGCCAATCAGAAACCAGCAAATAAGAAGCCCATTTTCTAAGAGTTAATATAGTACATGTGCCTGATATAGCAGAATGTGGCAGGCACCCATTTTCCAATCTGAGAGAAAAACATTTGTTCTTACATAAGCCGATTTATTGAGGCTACATCAAAGACAAACTACTTGTATGAATTAAAAAATGTTTGATGTATTTTATATCTATTAAATAAACAACCCAGTTCAATGGGAAAAGTTAACAAAAAGTTCAACACTTTCGCAAATGCATTTTTACTTTCGTAAATGAGCCTGTTACTTTCGCAAATCGGCCATTTTGTTTTCAGTTGGTGATTAGAAAAATGCTTGGCATTTAAATTTGGGACCCTCTAGCAACCTAATTCTTTTTGTATTCACCTAGTCGGACCCTGAGGATGCTAGCCATGTCTTTATTTTGGGGTAAAACACCCCAGAAATATGTTTTTCAGATTTCTGGAAAAAGTACTTTCGCAAAGTACTTTCGTGCTCATGAAAGTGTCGCAAATGTTTGCCAAAGCTTTCGAAAATTGCGACAGTAATTTTCTAGTCTGTGGGAAAAACACAGCAAATCTTTGGCACTGCACTGCAAAAGAACGGTTGGGAGTTTTGGGCTGAAATTTGGAGGGAACGCAGCTGACATCTCACAGATGTACCTTTCAGTATTGTATTGAAAAAATATTACATGGCAGCAAAGTCACGGCACTCCAAAGTTGACGGTTTTTCCCATAGGATAACATTACGGTGCCCAATGCATTACAAGAACCTTTGGCACCCTGCTGCAAAATAACGGTTTGGTCTTTTTTCCTGAAATTTGGAGGGAAGACAGCCAAGAGCCCACAGATGTGCCTTTCAGTGGTTTGGTGAAAAAATATTACAGGAAGGCAAAGTTATGGCACTCTGAACTTCTCTTTTTTCCCATAGGATAACATTACGGCGTTCCCCGCGCCTTTCAGGGCCCGTATCTCGGAAAAGGTGCGAGATACGGACTTTTCGTCAGAAAATTTCTTAGTACAAAACTAGCCAGGACAGTCATAAATCATACGACTTTTAAATTTTTTTTCTACGTCATACGGTTCCTGAGATATAACCTATTTAGTATTCCAAGTCCTCATTTTCTGATCCGATATCCATTATTATGCATACATTCTTTGTAGTCACTGTCTTTCTCTATTCAGCTTTTGGTGAAAACCAGCCTGTGCGCTTACATTACTGTTACCATTGCCCTTTCTGCTTGCGGTTCCATGCCCGTTTCACTTACCGTTGACGTCTACGCCACCACGTGCGTCATCCTTTGCGTTTTCATTTGCGCTTGCGTTTCTGTTATTTTTTGCCATTTGTGTCTACCGTACTGTTTCTCTTTCTGTTTCACTTTGCGTCACCATGCCCATTGACATTTCCGTTTGCAGGCACCATGTTACTATGTGACAACACATCACGTGGCAGACTGTTCCCGTCTATGCCACCGTGTGCATTGCCCTTTCTGTTGTCATTTGCGCTTGCGTTACCATGTGCTCCACTGTTAGCGCTTCTGTTTGTGTTGCTCTTCCTGTTATTATGCCACAAGACATCATGTGGCGGGAGCAAGGGGCCCAAAGGACCCCGCACTGCCGCCGCCGCATTACATTCACTATTTCTCGTTATCATTCTCAAAAAGAAGGGAAATTAGAGGCAAAAAACTCCATTTTAATGCAGTACCTGGTCAGGTGGGTGGGGATGTCTCGTAGTACATTTAGACAATTGTTTGTTATTTCTGTCACCTGCTGCTGGATGTCTGTCATTGGTTGTGTTGACTTGGTCCTCCCCCATACTTGCATGTGTGTGTGTGTGTCTGTGTGTGTGTGGTGCTGGGGGGGTGAATTCGGAGTTAGGGTTTTCAACCCTAACAACGAATTTCCTCACATTTGTCGCTGTGGAACAACCCTAACTAATGCATTAAAACAGAGTTTTTGCCTCTAATATATATATATATATATATATATACATATATATATATATATATATAGAGGCAAAAACTCAGTTTATCATCATGAGGTTGTTCCACAGTGATAGCAGTCGATGTTGAGGTTGAAACCCCCTACTACCCTCAGCCCACCCAACTGGAATCGGGTGCTCATTGGGGTCTTTGGCCTAACTCTCACCCCATCACATGTGGAAAGAAGCTGAGGAATAGGAGAATGGAGTGACAGTTAGGACCGATGACCCCAACACGCACCTGGATTCCAGTTGGGGGGTGGGCTGGAGGGGTGAAAAAGGGGTTTCAACTCTAACATCGAATTTCCTCGCTTTTGTCGCTGTGGAACAACCCTAACTGATGCATTAAATGGAGTTTTTTGCCTATAATTTCCCTTCTTTTTGAGAATGATAACAAGAAATAGTGAATGTAATGCAGTGGCAGGAGCGCGGGGCCCGAACCAGGTAATGCAGTGGTGGGAGCGCAGGGCCCATGCCCACAAACGCAAATCATAATGAGCATGGTGATGCAAAGTGAAACCGAAAGAGAAACAGTACTGTAGACAGAAATGTTAAAAACAACGCAAACGCAACTGCAAATGAAAATGCAAAGGGTAACGCACATGGTGGCGTAAACGTGAATGGTAAATGAAACAGGTACAGAACCGCAAGCGGAAACATTAATGGTAACAGTAATGTAAGTGCACAGGTTGACTTTCCCCAAAAGCTGTATAGAGAAAGACAGTGAGTACAAAGAATGCATGCAAAATAATGACTCTCAGAACAGAAAAATGAGGACTTGGAATAGTAAATTGCTTATATCTCAGGAACCATACAACATAGAAAAAAAATGTAAAAGTCATATGAATTATCACTTTCCTGGCTAGTTTTGTACTTAGCCCCTATTAGGGGGTTAAGCACTTTTTCAACGAAAAGTCCATATCTCGCACCGTTTCCGAGATACAGGCCCTGAAAGGTGTGGCGAACGCCGTAATGTTATCCTATGGGAAAAAAACAGAAGTTTGGAGTGACATAACTTTGCCTCCCTGTAATATTTTTTCACCAAACCACTAAAAGGTACATCTGTGGGATGTTTGCTGTGTTCCCTGCAAATTTTAGCCCAAAAGACCAAACTGTTATTTTGCAGCAGGGCGCCAAACGATTGCTGCAATGCGTCGTACGCCGTAATGTTATCCTATGAGAAAAAGCATCTGATTTGGAGTACTGTAACTTTTCCGCCATGTAATATTTTTTCAACAAAACACTGAATAACACATCTGTGAGATGTCGGCTGCTTTACCTCCAAATTTCAGCCCAAAACTCCAAACCGTTCTTTTGCAGCGGGGTGCCAAAGAATTGCTGTCATTTTCCCACATCCTAGAAAAGTGCTGTCACAATTTGAGAAAGCTTTCACAAAAATTTGAGACACTTTTGTGAGTGCGACACTACTTTGCGAAAGTACTTTTTCCAGAAATCTGAAAAACATATTTCTGGGGTGTTTTACCCCAAAATAAAGACATGGCTAGCATCCTCAGGGTCCGACTAGGTGAATTCAAAAATAATTAGGTTGCTAGAGGGTCCCAAATTTAAATGCCAAGCATTTTTCTGATCACCAACTGAAAACAAAATGGTGGATTTGCGACAGTAAAAGGGCCATTTGCGAAAGTAAAAACTACATTTGCGACACTGTCGAACATTTTGTTAACTTTTCCCATTGACTTATAATGGGAACTTGTTTTTTGAATAACGTTTGAACCGTTTAATATTTTTTCACGAAATCTTCGAAAGGCACATTGGGGACCCTGGCCGCACGTTCCTTGAAGATTTCGTACTGGTCGCGCAAACCGTGCAACCTGCAGGTGTGACCGTAGAATTCCAAAAAAAGCGTAAATGCACGCACAGATCACGCTTAATAACTCCGCAGCCATATATCCGACCAGTACAAAACTTGGCAGATCCCAAGGTGTATTGATTTTGATTCTGTATTCCAAATTTCAGGTAAATCTGTTGAACGGTTGCAATGTTATTAAGGTGCAAAATTTTGGGTTTAACATGTAAATGGCTCCTCAATCCTAACTATGGTAGGACTACCGTGCTACCATAATATATATGACAGTGTCTAGCTCTGGCTCTGATGTCTAGTGACATTTTAGAGCTGTATGAGCCAGTTTACCAGTATATCCCTCTCAACCACAGAGTTACATTGGAAGAACTGAGCAAGGACATAAACTACATCATAGAAGTCTAAAATGGTAGTTACTACCTGTGTGAAAGTCAGGCACATTTACTAGGATAACAAAAAAGCTTGTATGGATGGAAAAATAACAGAATAGAAACCAATATACAAAAATCTAATTCTACATGAAAATATGGCTTACTGGCAAAGTTAAGTTCTCCTTTAAGAACCTGGGTTTGATCTTCCTGATATAAAAGGAGATTAACATTTGATATAATTGAGGCAGTCATAACAATGAAATGGCATGCAAAAGTAGACCTGGGTACTCTGTTTAACAAACTTTAAGAAGGCGGAACCCAAAGGCATGAGCACAAGTTTAGGAAAAAGAGGAAAATAGGAAATGCTAGTTTTCTACTAGAGACTAGAAAACCTTTAAAACAGATTGCCAAATGATGTGGTAACTGGGAACAGTTTACTAAATTTCAAAACCAGGTTAGATAGCTACATTAATGGAAAGGCAGCTCAAGCCATTACTGTTAGGACAAAGAGTGAGCATGATGACTGGATTGCCATACTTTTTCTCACCATACCTGTTCACTAAAATGTAGGGGGAGGTTCTAGAAGAATGGTGCAAGTCACTACCAAAGGCAACTTGCACCAAACTGAGTTGTGGCAAGGACCCTGCACCTGATTCTAGAAGGGGCAGGGTCCCCGCCGCTATGTTCTGCGACTTGAGACATCTAGCCAGGTACGCCAAACAGAGGACATACCTGGCAGGATCATCACAAGCTGCAATCACTGTCTGACAGGGCACAAGTGCCCCCCCCACACCCCAGTCTCCCAGAAGGAGCTGGAAAAGCCCCTCAGGGCTAGAGAGTGTCCCCCACTGTAAGTGCCCCAAAGATCCCCACCCCATATCCCAACTCACACCCCAAGTCTGCCACATACTATACAGTAGGCATATGTACTGCCCTGGTAGTCTAGTGGCCCTCCACCCAGCAGTGCCAGACCATCCTACTCCCCCCTGCCACCTGTCTCCAGTCGGTGACTGGCACAGCCCCCTCTCACCTCCACTGCCAGCCACTAACTGAGCTCCATATTAGATCATGCAATGTATATAATTGCTCAATGAATTAATCATTCACTGAGTGCATATATACAGTATGTGCTGATATGGAGCTCAGTCAGCAGCTGGCTGTGGAGGTGTGAGGTGGGCTGTGACAGACAGTCACCAGCTGGGTGGGAGGTAGAGTGGGGATGTCTGCCATTGCTGGGTGGGGGGGCCACTAGACTACCAGGCCTAAGGAGTATCTATCACTCAAGAGATGTGTGTTGTGGAAGGTGGCTAATTGGGGCATGGGGGGGCATGATTAGCCCTGTGGGGCTTTGGCACACATGTTCAGGGGTCAGGGCATGAGAGGCATGGACAGCCCTGTGAGGCTTTAACTCCATTGTTTGGTGGTTGGGGAGTCGGGGGGATGGGGCATTACATGTGACTATGTGGGGAGTGGGCAGTGGTGGGGGGGTGACATGGCATCGGGTGTTGGGCCAGTGGCACATACATGCAATCCAAGGAGGGTGTAAGTATGCTTACACCGGCTAAAACTGGTGTAACTGTACTTTGACGGATGTCCTCCGGGGGTTGTTCTAGAATAGCAAGTATGGGGACTTTGTTGCTGCCCTTCCAGAATAGGGTGCAACAGCTGCCATAAACCCCCTGGTGCCATGTCACAGGGTGTAACTGGTGGCGTAAGTCCACTTTGGAACAAGCAACCTGTGGTATGTCTCAGGCTGCTTTGCAGAATACCAAATGTTGCAACTGCTGGCTTAAGTTGCTACCTGCACCATTTTGTTTGGCACAAGTCAAGTTACACCAGAGGTAACCTTTTGAGAATCAGGCCCAATGACTCTACAGTATACTGTATGGAGCTACTATATATTGTAAAAAAAAATCAGAGAAAATTACAGGCAGAAAAAGAATTGAGATTCATCCAATTTGCTCAGTGTGCCATAGCTACTAACTTATGACATGGTTCCATCGGTAAGTTTATGTGGTGAATTCTACAACTACATCCTTATTAGGACCATGATCCCACTCATTTTCAGTTTGTTTTCCAGAATCCCAAATCCCCACTAACCTTTGAACTATCCAAGCCAGCCTTGAGCTGGCATGCACCACTTTGCTAGGCAAGCTATTCCAATTGTTCAGCTCCCCTTTCCATGGAAACCTACTTTCTCTCATCCCTCATAATTATACCTCTCACTGACTTGTAATTATGCTACCTGTTGATTGAGTTCCAATTCATTGTAACCAACTCTAAGACATCCACTCTATTAAACCCTTGTAGAAACTTGTAAGAATGAATCATATTGCATCTTTTTCTCTTTCTCTCTTTCCTTCTCTCTCTCTTGGATTCCAGGGAATACAGTACAAGATTAGGCTTTACAGCCTTTCCTCATGATTTTTTCATGCTGCTCTTGAATCATCTTTTTCACCCACCACTGTACTGTTCCAGTCTGTCCTTGTCATTTTTTTAAATGTAGGCTCAAAAATTACAGCACTCACAGTATTCCAGATGAGACTGTACCACTGACCTGTACAGTACAAGAGGGGTGGGATATTCAGAGTGCACCAGGCAGAGGCGCAGTGCAACTGGAATACACCAGGCAGTGCGCTGGGTAATATTCAATGGTGCTGTGCCATGGCTCAGCACCATTGAATATGGCAACGTCTCCCGCATTGTGCATGGTGCAGTGGCACTGGGCCAGCGCAAGTGGCAAGAGAAGTGCAGGGGATGCGCCAGCACAAGTGTGGTTGCACTAGGTGCAGGAACTGTGCTATTCAGTGGTGGATATGCAAATGTGCCCATAATGCATGCAAGGCACAACTGGGGCCATTAGCATGTCAATATGGCCTCATTTGCATGTAGGTGTGCCGATCCCCGGTGACTTGTACCTGGTGCCCTGCCAGGCTGCAGCCATTGGGGATCGACGCCCCCTGCACATCATGGCTAAGTGCCCCAATGCCCGATCGCGGGCATAAGTATAACTGTAAACATGTCCAATAACCCTGATGGTCCAGTGGACCGCTTCCAGCCCAATCACGGGCATAGGTATAATAAATAACATTATATATTATCCCTGGTGGTCTAGTGGTACCCTCCCACGCATACTAGGCTCTGCCACCTGTTTCCCCCCAGGTCAGCGGTGGGTGGCAGCTCCCCAACCGCAAGCCACCTGGCCGCCCGCTGACTGACAGTGTACAGTACAGCTGTACACTCATTGGTCCACAGTGTGGGCCAATGGGCGTGCAGATCATACCATACTACACAGTCCCGATATGTGAATTTGAATGCATCAGTGGGTTGCACATGACGCGGCACTGTTGCACCATGCACAACCCCTTTGAATATTCCACCCGAGGAGTATCATTTTCCTTCTACTACTGGAAATGCCTCTCATATACCTTAACATTCTACTGGCTTTCTATATTAAGAGATTTCAATTAGCAAACATATACTATACTTTTTATTTCAGGAAATTGCATTTGTTACCACTACACTGTAATATTTGTTTGGTACACAGTACCCATGGAAAGAACTCTGTGTGGCTCTGACATTTGTGAAACAGTGTTAATTTTTCAGATTTTGCTCCATCAAAGATCCCCTTCTTTATCTCCACAGTTAGCCAATGGCATCTACTATCAAGGTACAATCTCAACATTTAGTTCAATCTGTTATGGTCTTAAAAGTTCCAAAATGCCTATGTAAGTTAGAAGCTATTGTATTAATAGCACTGCATTGCATGATGGTATCCCTTGACCTACATTATGTGTACAGAACATATTTTAAGATTCATGTAATCCACTCTTATAAAACCTGGCCAATCAGTGCAAGGGCTTTACACTATTTGCAGATTCCTCTGTTACTATCTTTATAAGAATTTCAAATTCAGTCACATTTAGTCACTTTTTCATTGTGCAATTGATAATCACTTCATGTTTAACAAAGCTATATTAAAACCAAACAGTTAAGCCATGCTGTTTTGCCCAATATGGATTATTTTGAGTCCATATTTCTCGAGTTTATTTTTATTTCCCTTATTGGAGAGTGGAAATAATATTATTTTTTAAATATATAGAACTGGCAAAACAAAAATTCACCTTCTGATTATAATAATTCCATATCTCAGAGAATTAAAGCCAAACTGGGTATGACCTGAACAGTATGAAATAGTCATTTGGGGATAAAGTGAAGTACTGTAGATAAGGTGCTTTTATTCATATTTGGATTATGGTGTTCTTATTATCCAGTGCTGCAACTTCTGTATTAACAACTAATGGCAAAAAATGACATTAATGCACAAGAGTTTATTATTAAAACCTCAAAATTAAGAAACTGCAACAGTACAAGTTTTTGAACACTAACTCCACGCAGCCTCATTCACTACACCTGTAGTCCTCACAAAGTTGAATGTAAAAGCATGTCCCACATTTTAAAAATGTTCCATCATCATAAACAACATCACATGAGAACTATAGTTCCACCCTGTGACTAACACTGTTTTTGATACTGAGATACAAAAGGCCACAGGATGCCAGTCTGGGGCACAATGTTTGTCTGTGCTACTCATGAAGCAACTGCATTATCACACACATTGCCTCAGACCTTTGCCAGACTTCTCAAGAGGCTCTACATGCAACTCATGAAGCAGCAGCGACATCACACACTGTGCTGCAGATCTGTAGCAGGTGTCATGAGTGGTTAAGCAGCTGCCACAGTATATCACACCCACTGCCCCAGACCTGTAGCAAACATCATGAGTGGCACTGCCAGTCACTCATGAAGCAGAAGAAATGTCACACAGTGTTCTAGGCCTGTATCCTGTGGCCTTGAGTCTAGCAACATACTACAGTATGAGTGCAACATTCATCATTGTGTGTAAGCAGCTGCCTCACTACATACATTGAGCTAGACCTTTAGCAGATTTTGGGAAGCAACTGCATCATGATGTCCACTTCAGCTGATATGTAGCTTACTTTGCACATAGCCCTACAAATCTATCTATTTTTTTTTTAGTTTTGAGAATGCCACAAAAATGGAAGGTGTATCTCATGCAAGAGGGTTTGAGTGTGAAAAAACAGGTTCAGGAATAATAAACATAGGGACTGTTTTGGGGCAAACAACTTAGTCTCACAATTATTTTTTTGAAAGAAATGTTTTAAAAAAACATTTGAAGAGTCATCTTTACTACCTACAGTATACTACTGAACAATCATATTTCAGACTTCACTTTCAACACATTTTCTTGCTCTTGATCCACAAAGGTGTCTCTTGCTTTTGTCATTTTTTATGACCACAAAGACTCACAAAAACATGAGTCTAATCTCATGAAAGTGGATTCTGAGTTATAAGAAGCATTTGTCAATGCAGAATGTTGTCCCGCTGGCATTGGCTGTGGCAGAGCTAGAGATGAATAGCACTGTGATTTTGTTAATGTGTCCCAAAAGGTGATTTTGCACAGCGAGCACACCATTGTGTGCAACACCTGTGGAAAAGCGTTTTGGGCAGGCTGTGAAAAATGGCAGCTGGACTGTTGATAAGGAGGTGTGCAGAAATGTCAGTGGTGAAAATGTGTCATGAAAATATTGCAGATTGACGAAGTTACAAGGGTGAAAGGAAAGTGCGCAATGCACGCTTGCAACAGAGTCATTGTATGGTCTTTCGGCACCAAATTTTCAACATAGGCATTTTAGGACCTCTGCTCATGAATAGTGCCACTGTCATTTCCTCAAACTGTCCCAAAAACTGATTTCGCACAGTGACCATGCAATTCTGCACCAGATGGGTGAAAACACATTTCAGCCAGCTGTACTGTTCATAAGGAGGTATGGAAAAATGCTAATGATGAACAGCTGGAGTGAAACTATTACAAAGTCACGAGTGTGCGTGTAAACTGCACAATGCACGCTCATAAAACACTCATTTTATTGACTTTCGTCCCCAAATTTTCAACATAGGCATTTTAGGACATCTGCTAACGAACAGTGTCACTGCCATTTTCATAATGTGTCTTGAACATGGGCTTTCCACAGCGACTGTGCTATTCTGTGCTGGAACTGCGAAAACAGATTTTGGTCAGGATGTGAAAAATGACAGCTGTACTGTTCATTAGGAGGTGCAGAACAATGGCACTGTTGAAAATCTGGAGTGAAAACATTATAAGTTTGTGAACTTACGCGCGTGAATGCAAACTGCGAAATGCATGCTCGTAACACAGTCATTTTATGGAGTATTGTCACCAAATTTTCAATACAGGCATTTTAGGACCTCTGCTCAGGAACAGTGTCACTGTCATTTTTGTAATGTGTCCTGAATACTGATTTCGCACAGCGACTGTGCTATTCTGTGCCAGAAGTGCGAAAACAAATTTTGGCCAGAATGTGAAAAATGACAGCAATATGGTTTACAAGAAGGTATGGTAAAATGGCAATGTTGAGAATCTGGTGTGAAAATATTCACTAATTTACTAGCGTGCGTAGCAACTGTGCAATGCACACTCAGAAAACAGTCATTTTTGGATTTTTCCCACCAAATTTGCAACATAGGCTTTTTGAGAGCGCCCCTCATGAACAGTGGCACTGTCATTTCATTACTCGGCCCCGGAAGGTGATTCCACGCAGTGACTGCGAAATCACCTTTCAGGACGAAATAACACCATGGTAGTGCAAGAATTCACAAGGAGGGGTCCCAAAAACCCCAAGTTGAAAATTTGAGGCAAACATTCCCAAAAATGCCTGAGATATGCAGCAAAGTTGAAAAAACCCTATTTATTCCATTATACAGCTTACCGACATTTCTTCAGTTCACGGTCAGCTTTGAAGAGTGCAGACGTATTCCTGGTCCACCGTAGATCATTGTGCCAGACTCTGGAGGTAAGTATGGGGTGAGGGGAGGCAGAGTGTGGGTGTGGGTGGGGGGCAGGGAGACTACGAGGGACCGTTTTCATTTTACAAGTGACTAAAAAAAAAACAAAGACATTGCGGGACAAGTTTTTTGTTTCAGATTTGTCACACTGGGATGGGATCCCAGCGTGCCACCTAAATGTTTTGGGGATCTGTAGCCAATGGGGATTGAACACCCTCCTCGGCACCTGTCTGAGGGGAGGGAGGATGTTATGCGATGGGATTGCGACACCCCATTGACTCTAAGCGGTGAGCCCGAGCCGAGGATTGAGGCACCCCTGCCAGCATTTAACAATGGGGGATGATTTATGCTGATGGGGTGGGCTTCCCTGTCAGCACATACAGAGGTGTGGGGGAAACTGATAGGGGGATTGGGCACCCCCAAAGTCGGCAGTTTGGCGGCCACAGTGCCGCCATGCTCATAAAGTCAGCAAGCACATCCAGGGAAGGTCCACTGCGTCTGATGAGCTTTGCTCGGATTGCAGCACACCTTATCTTAGATGTGCTCACCACATTATGTATGCATGGTGTGGTGCCGGCATGCAGGCTGATTGGGGAATGAGGGACGCACCTACTGGTGTGTGCCCTGCATTTTCCCAACAGTGACCACGCCTCCAAAGCTGCACTACCACAAGATGTTGGCCGCACAAGCGCGCCAACATAAACATGATGTACATCAGTTTAACAAAATTTCAGTTATGAAAAAGTTGCGAAAAGAATGAACAAAGAATGCATGAAAACAGCATTATAATGTCTTAATAACTTAACATCTACATATTTCTTAGCAAAGTCACCAACAAACCGTCCTTGGGCCAAACTCCAAAAAGCCCCAAAGTTTCCTCTTTTAACTTGTAGATCATTTTTGTGCTATTAGTGATAAAATGGTCTTAAACCCATATCTGCATGTAGTTTCAACCTTCTCAATACTGCCAACATACAGTAACAGAGAATGGGAAAACATGGGAAGAAATAGTATGGTTGAAGCAAGGAGAGGTGTGGGAAGAGGAAGAGAAAATAAAGGTGATCATCCTGAACAGATGTTTCTGCTCAATGTTCACCGAGGAAGACAAGGGACCAATGCCTGACTGTGCCATAAGGGCAAAGGGGGAAGGGGATGAGTCATTGTGGATTCTATTCCTGTAAAAAGAGTACTAGAGGGCTTAAGTGCCCTTAAAGTGAATACGTCCATGGACCCAGGTGGACTACATCTCTGTGTGCTTAAGAAAATGGAGCAAGTCCTAGCTGAATGGCTAGCTGAACATTTCAATAGATCACTACAGGCACGGATAGTACCTAGAGACTAGAGGATGGTGAATGCAATTCCTCTAGAGGAATAGAAGCATGAATGATCCTGAGAATTATAGACCTCTCAGCCTAATGTCTACCTTGGTTAACCTGCTAGAGACCATAGTATAGTAAAGAACACAAACTTGCATGGAGGTGAATGGACTACAGGAGACGAGACAACATGGGTTCACAGGTGGGTGGTTGTGTCTGGCAAACCTTATTGATTTCCTTAACTGGAGGACAAAGGTAATAGAACATGAGCAGGCAGTGAACATACCCCCTTTCCTGTCTCCTACTGCCTCCCCAGCCTAACTCTCCCTGTCTCCCCCTGTCCCCTCCTCCTACCCTTCAAATATCAATTACCCCAATCCTTCCCCTCTTCCCCTTTCCCAGTCTGATTCACTAATGCTACTCTGCCAGGTTCCTCTCCCTCCTCTCCCCCCTCAATTTCTCACTGCACATCCCAGATGCCTATTCCCCCTCTACTTCCTCTCTCCTCCTCACCTACTCATTTTGGCTTGCTTTCCTCTTTCTCACTGAATTTTAGAATAGAAGAACTGGTAAAAAAATCTCAGACAGAGACTTTGTCTGTTTGATAGAATTAACTATCTCCTTTTGAGGGATGCCAAAATGAGACTGGTCCAAGACACCTTCCTTTCCCTTTTGGACTATACGGATTTCCTCTACAGTCAGGGTCCTGTCACAGTGATTTTAAAGCTTGACGCACTCTACCACTGTGCTCTAAGGTTTATTACTGGCATTCCATATTCAACGCACCACTGTACCTTATACTCGGCTGTGGGATGGTCTTCCCTTACATACAGGTGACAGAGAAACACCACCTTCTGGACCTTCAAAGCAATTACCAAGAAATTACCCCACTATATTTTGGACTGCCTACCACTAAATATGATAGGCAAGTACGTGTTGAGCAGTGCCTCCTACATTTCTCTGACAGTGCCCAAGAACAAATCACAATTTGGCAGGGCTTCTATAAGTTACATGCTACCTCTATCATGGAATAAGCTGCTAAAAACATTGAAATAGTTCCACCCCATTACTTTAACAGCTTTCAAAACACTATATGCTCATTCCTTTAAAGAATCCTGTAATTGCTCCCCATGATCATTGTCTCATCCTTAAGAGTGGATCTAGCGGCAACTACATGCTGTTCCATAAACATCCTCTTCCCCCTCCCATCTCCTCCTACGGTTCACATTCCCTCTCATTCCTTCCCTTCAGTTGCCACTGTTATATGTTTTTGCAACAATATCCAATGGTCATACCCTTAAGCTGAGAATGACCCCCTTCCCCACCAACCCCAACATAGAGTCTGTACGAAATCAATTCGGCTAGGACAACGGTCCCTGGTATCCTGAGAATTACCCTTGGGCCGCCCTGCTACATCTCCTCTACTTCCTTCCCCCTGCTCCCTCCTCCTCCTCCTCCTCCTACCCCCTGTCAAAATCTTAATAACCTTGTACAACATCCTTGACCCCTTCTTCCTTCCTCTGGTTTCCTTCAGGCCATTGTGTTCATATTATTTAATCACTGTGACTTCTTATATGTTTATAGTTACTATTGTATATGCCATTCTACTGTTATCAGATTCATGGCATCTGTTTCTGCGCAATTACATCTTATATTGTTGGTTCTGTAATCCTTGTGTACATTTGACGTGTTGTCGGGTCCATCTCGAAAATGAGCATTGTTCAATAGTGTTTGCCTGGTTAAATAAAGATTTTGATTGATTGAGGCCATTCTTCACTGTGTCTGCCTCTCTACACCTACTCTTCACTCTTGCACCTCCAAAACACATAAATATCCCCCAACTCTCCCTCCTCCTACTTCTCTTATTTCTCTCAGGTGATGTTGAACTCAACCCAGATCCTCCACCCATCCCCTCTCCCCCTGTCCTGTCAAAGGGCCTTTGCATTCTCCACATTAATGCAAGGAGCTACCTACCCAAAATGGATGCCCTCAAAGTTTGGGTCACTCTACATGCCCCAATGTTCTGTGTGTGATGGAATCATGGCTCTCTGTCAGGATTCCTTACTCAGCCATCTCTATCCCTGACTTCAATCTACACCACCAGGATAGCGATACATGCAATGGTGGTATAGCCATATATACGAGGCAATCCCTATCATGTTCCATCTCTCAACAAGAAGCCTGTCCCTCCTCCCATGAGCTTCTCATTGTCCTCCTTTCCCTTTCCTCCACTCTTCCAAGCTATATTGGGGTACTATGCAGCCCACCCAAAACTGCCCATGACTTCGTTGTCAAGTGCATCTCCACCATCTCCTCCCACACAGGCAATGGCAAGCTAAACCTGCTAGGCAATTTCAATTTGGACTGGCTCTTCCCCTCCTCCAAAACCACCCTCCTCAAAATTGAATCACTAAATCTCACACAATTGATCTCAGAGCCAACACGCCTAAACTCCAGATCTCCAAACCACTCTCTCTTTGATTGGGTGTTTACCTCCCACCCTCACAGCATTATTGCTGCTGGTGTCCCCTCAGATGCCCTTAGTTATCAATGTATCACATTCTGTGTAAGAATAGTCACAGTTCCCCAATCAGTGCCCAAATATATTTGGTATTGACCTCTCTGCACCCTTGACTCTGGCTCCCTTCTCCAGGATGTAATGCAAGCTGACTGATCTCTTATGCTCTCAGCCCTTGATGTTGATTCAGCACTCCAGCTTCTTACCAAAACCTTAACTCACATTTGGGATATCCATGCCCCTTTAAAAAAGGCTAAAATAAAGTGTCACCACCACCCATAGATTACACCTGACCTCCTCACCCTTTGTAGAACCCATGATAAATACTGTGCTCAATTCAAATCCTTCCTCTTACCTTCAGATTTACAACAAAATAAATCCCTCAGAAATGCCTGTACCAAGGCCATCAGAAAGGCCAAATTAATATTTTTCAAGTCCCAGCTACAGGCAAACGCCAACTCTGTATCGAAATTCTGGAAAATCCTCCATTCCTTCATAGACCCACCTGTTACTCATGCTCCCCTAGTAATTAATTTCAAAGACTCAATTATATCTGACTCATCCTCAATTGCAGATACCTTAAAAACATTTTTCACAGCTTCTGTTCTATCAGATCATCCCATTCCTACCCTTTCTGGACCCTCTCCCACTCAAACCGGAACTGGCTTCATCTTTCTCTCAATCTTCCCTCAGGCACTAATGTCACTCAACCCTGCAAAGTCCAGTCCCCATGGCCTCCATGCCAAGCTCCAATGCATATCAGCACCTGCAATTGCCAGCCCCCTCTCCCACATCCTTAACCTCTCCCTCTCTACCAGCTCTGTCCCCCAGGTCTGGAATCTGATCAAGGTGCTTCCACTCCACAAAGGTGGGGACCCTACTTCGTCCAGTAACTATAGACCCATGTCTCTCACCCATGCTAACCAAACTCCATGAGTCTCTTATCTACTCAAGGTTCTTGAAATATCTCCCTGCTTCTGATAGCTTCTCACTCTTCCAGTCAGATTTCAGGAAGCAGCACTCAACTGTTTCTTCCTTGCTTTGAATCACTGACTCGGTACGTTCAGCTATGAACAAAGGCCAAGCCAACGCTGCCATCTTCGTGGACTTGGTGAAAACCTTCGATTCAGTCTCCCACCACCTTCTATTCCATAACCTTCACTCCTCTGGGTTGGCTTCATCAGCCTTAAATCGGTTCCGATCCTACTTACAAAATGGACAGCAATTAGTACAAGTTGAAACTGGCTTCTTCTCCCCACTCTCTATCCAAATTGTCATCCTCCAAGGATCCATACTTGGCTCCATTATTTTCACTATTCATTAATGACCTCCCCTCCATCTGCTCCTCCACCCAAATTCTTATGTATGTAAATGACACTGTGATCTACTTTGCTGACCCTACTGCCACCAATGTACTTACCCCTCTGCAGCACAATTTCAATAAAGTACAGCAATGGTTCCAGGATAACCGGCTAAAACCGAACACCAAAAAAACAGTCTTCATGCTCTTTGGATCCAGGCAAACATTGTCCAGACTCCAAAACCTCCAACCTTTGCCACACTGGATGGCTCACCCTTAGAGAAAGTCAAATCCTTCAAGTACCTCAGAGTCTGGCTGGACAGCAGTCTTGAATACTCATCCCATATTGACTCCATCTGCACAAAACCTCACCCCAAACTTGGAGCCCTCTACCATCACAAGGACTGCTTCCATCTGCCAACCAGCCGAAACCTAGTTACAAAAACTATTTTATCTGTAATTGACTATGTCGACATTGTTTATAGCTCTGCCCCCGAAACATCCCTTGCAAGACTCAAACACTCTACTGAACTTTTTTTGCCATTTTACCACCCCCCACTCACCACTGTCCCCTCTATTCCTCCATCTCCATTAAGCCTCTATCTGTCAGGTGGGAAGTTCATTGCCTCTCTTTTATCACTAAATTCTGGTTCAGGACACTCCCTATCTCTCCTCCTGCCTATCACCAGCTGGACAATCCATACATTCCCTGCACTCTAGGGACTCTTGAACATATTCCCTACCCCATCCACATACCAGTGAAGGTCAGGCAGCATTTTTCTTCTGTCTCCCCCACCTCTGGAATCAACTTTCCTGGGACATTCGCCACTCCCCTACATTTACTGATCTCAAATTCCTACTCCGAATTCAACCCAACACATATTTCTCATCCTATTCCCCCATGCCTCTCCTGCACCCCCTAGCCAGCCACTACCCCTTTCTAATAGGAAGTTGTTTCCCCAAGGCATCTCTGGTTTTCACAGCTTGATTTCTCTAAATCGCACTAAATATGCCTCATACAATAACTGGGTAATCCATATTTGTTTTGTTACCCTATGCTTCTACTGAGTGTATTTTGTTGTATTTTATTTCTTATCACACTGTGCCTGCATATATTGTACTACTGTTACATTATTGTAATTTTTGCACTGTTCTGTATTTGAACCCCCTGTTCACAAATGTTTCTCCCTATTTGTGTTCCTTGGGTCACACCTAGAAATGAGGCTTGGCTCAGTGTGCCTTTTCCAGTCATCAACTTTTAAATAAATAAATACAAATAAATACCATACTTTGACTACAGTAAAGCCTTCAATACTGTCCCATATGGATGGTCGGTTAGTAAGATGCAAGGCCTCAGAGTAGGGGACAAAATTGAAAGGTATGGTGGGAAACTATGTGACAGGTCCTAGAGGGTGATACTACATGGGGAATACTCAGAGGTAAGGAGGATCAGTAGTGGGGTGCTACAAGGACTGGTCTTGGGACTTGTGCCCCTCAGCATCTTTATTTGCAACATAGAGAAAGGGATTTAATAATAATAATAATAAATAATATTTTATTTATATAGCCCAATTCTAAGTCAAAGGGCTGTACATACATAAACATCATAAAACAATTCAATAAAACTTTACAAATAATTAAAAAACTTCAACTAAAATATCCCACAGTCCATGAAAATGTCAAATGCTAAATGCCTGCTTAAACAATGTGTTTTTAGGCTGGTTTTAAAGCTCTCCACAGTCCTGCATGCTTTAATCTGATGAGGTAGAGAGTTCCACAGGAATGGGGATGTGAACATAAAAGCCCAGGCCTCAAATGTTTTCAACCATATCCTGGGAACCTCTAACAAGCCCTTGACAGTTGAGCAGGGAGGATGGCTGGGGCTGTAGGCAGTCAGGAGCTGTTGCAGGTAACTCGGTCCCAGTCCATGCAGTGTTTTATAAGTCAGAAGACTGACCTTGAAGGTGATCTGCCACTGTATAGGCAGCCAGTGCAGATCACACCGCAAGGGGTTAATATGACTAGAACATGAAGTCCCAGTAAACAATCATGCTGCAGTATTTTGCACCAACTGCAAATGGTGGCCTCAGGTAAAGGGAGTTACAGTAGTCAAGGCTAGAGGTCACAAAGGCATGGATCAACATAGGCAAATCACCAGATGGAACAAGGTGCTCAATTCTAGCAATGTTCCTAAGATGGTAAAAGAGGACTTGATGACTGCTGACACCTGCACATGCAGTGTTAGCCCATCATCAAGAACCACTCCCAGATTATCCACCTTTTCAGAGGTAGGCAATTGTACACTCTCAAGCCAAAGCCCTGAGGTATACCCACCACAGGCCTCTCTATCTGGCACCCCAGATCCACAACAAACACCTCAGTCTTCCCAGAATTCAATTTCAACCAGCTGGACTTCAACCAGTCATGGATCTCCACCAGACAGCAGTTAAACATCAAGATTGCACTATTCTTGTCAGGTGCAAAAGACAGATAGAGCTGTGTATCATCAGCATAGCAGTGAAACCTCAGTCCATATCATCTTACAGTGTCTCTGAGGGGCAGCATATACACTGCAAACAACAGAGGGGACAGCACTGAGCCCTGAGGGACCCCGCATGGCAGAGAGAATGGATCAGAGGAAAAAATCCCGGATACCACCCTCTGAGATCTGCTGGCTAGGAAAGAGTGAAACCATCTAAGAACTGGACCAGCCAGGCCACAGATAACCCTCAGGTGCTCAACCAGAACCCCATAGTACACAGTGTCAAATGCAGAGGAGCAATCCAGAAGCACCAAGATGGAATGGCGCTTCTGATCCTTTGCCATCAGGAGATCATTGAGCACCCAAACCAAAATGGTCTCGGTACTATGTCTCTTCTGGAATCCTGACTGCATAGACATCGTAGATGGTAAGATGCTTCTCCAGTTGCAGCGCAACCAGTTTCTCAATCACCTTCCCAACAAAGTAAAGGTTAGAGATGGATCTGTAGTTGGCACAGCTTTTTGGGTCCAAAGCAGCTTTCTTAAGAAGCGGTGCCACCGCTGCCTCCTTCAGGGAGCTGGGGAACTCACCTGAATCTAAGGAGCAACATACGATCTTTGCAAGGACTGGGCTGATGGACTCCATACACCCCAATAATATGCATGTAGGGCCCTGATCCAAACTACAGCATGTTGGCCACAAATTCTGGACAATCCACATGATGTCCACTATCTCTAGCCGGTTGAAAGATATCCAAGAAGACTGGGGGGAGGTGACCATACACAGACCACCACCAACCCCCATAGAGGGTGCTGGATGGATTTCAGCCCTGCTGTCAGCCATCTTATCGGCAAAGAATTGAGCGAACTCATCACACTTAACTTGTGAAAATGCACCTCAAACCTGTAGACAGGTTGAGTTTCACAGCCTGTCCATGGTTCAAAAGAGCTGGGCCAGTCTATTTTGACAGGTGCAATCTCACTGGACAGGAACTCTGCTTTCTTAAGTGTGATTGCTGATTGATAGCTTTGATAATGATCTGTCAATCTTAGGTGGTCGGCTTCAAGGGTTGATTTCTGCCAGTGATGCTCTAGCTTTCATCCTACATGTCTCAATTCCCTCAAGGTCCCATCAAACCAAGGGGACCGAGGGCGGAGAGATAAGGGATGAACAGAGACTGAGGTGATAGAATCCAGAGCTTCAGTAATAGCCTTATTATAAGCCAGAACTAGACTCTTTGGATCCTCGCCTACCCTAGAAAATCTTGATAGGTTTAATGCCACCAGAAGACCTTCTGGGATTACACTCCTCAATGGGCAATATCTGACCATCTCCACAGGGGCAGGCCTATAAGGGGGGACTGGAGATTAAATCTTACTGTGTGATGATCAGACCATACGACTGGTTCCACCACCAAGTCAGAGGACTCGATCCCCAGGAGAAAGACCAGATCAAGTGAGTGACCTTGATTATGAGTGGCAGAGGCAACTACCTGTGAGAACCACAACGGATACATAAGTTGGAGGAAGTCTTGACCAAACTGCAAGAGTTCACCATCGACCCAGGTGTAGAAGTCACCTAGGACCATCAGCCTGGATGACTCAAATGCCATATCGACGATAAGTCTGCTACTTCCTGCAGGAACAATTTCTCACCTTCGGGTGTATGATAGATGGAAATGATCCTGCAGCCCACACCGGTTGCTACTACGGTAAATTCAAATTATCTGGCCTCCTCAACTGGCAAACCAGTAAGACCCAATTCCAATCTAAAACAGACAGCCATCACCACTGCCCCTGCAGTCTGATCTCAAGCAGTGTATCACCAAGAACCTAGCCGGGACCACTGCCTCCAAGATGGGGCCCACATCATCATTAAGCCAGGTCTTGGTGATACACACAGGTCTGCTGTCCCAACAAGGTCAGCAATAATCTCTGTCTTGTTCCTAATAGACCTGGCATTGCATAACACCACTTGAGTCAGATGGGGTTCTGGGGCTGACTGAGATATCTGCCAGAGGTACTGGAGCCCTTGGGTATGGCAACTACATGTGGAAAACCACAGTCTAGAGACCATTTAACCCCAAGGTATCTCCTGGACCGTACAACCCTGATAAGGCCACTCCGCCCCCCCTCCGAGGTCCAGAACCCCTAACACACCTCCACTTCCTGCTGGCAATACCCATAGCCCTGCAGTGGTTATAAATCACTGAGGCAGGATAGGACAGTAAAAGGGCCATAGATCCCGGAGTTCGCAAGAGCACGATATGCCTTTTTGCAAATGATATTATGATCTGTAACCTGGTAGACAGTGAAGAGGGCATCACAGTCTTGAAGGAGGACTGAGTAGACTGGAAAAGTGTTTGAAGGTATGGCAGTTATAATATATCCCCAACAGTGGTGAACATAGGGGCAAACAATCCTAGCACTGAATATGGGATGGGGTGGAAGTAGTGGAAAGCCATATAGATCAAAAGGACTTGGGGTAATAATATCAGAGATCTTTAAAGTGTCAGCAAAATGCAAAAGGGTGAAGCGTAGGATAAATAGGAAGCTGGGTGCCTGGGGAGATGGAAAATTTTCCGGAGAAAAGAGGCACTACTCTCACTGGACAGATTACTGGCTTTGCCTTACCTGGAGTACTGTGCAATTTTGGAGTCCACATCCAAAGAAAGATAAGGACAAGGTGGAGATAGATAACCAAGATGATCCAGGAACAGCAGGCAATGACATCTGAGGAGAGGTTAACAGGGTACCTGGTCAATATAATGCTGTTAAAACAGCACTGCAATAATAGCACTGTGTAAAGCACGGAAACATTTAGAGCAAATGGGGTATAATAGTAGTAGGGAATTACCGCTACCCCTGTTGCTATGCACTGTAACTATGTATGGATCAAGTTGCCATGTGGTGTGATCCAGCCACTCCAGTGGAGGAGTAGCTGAGGCACCAGTACAAGATAAGGATGGAAACCTGGTACCATGGTTTGGACCCCCCGAGGTCTCCTGGTGTTGCTACTTTTTTTTCTTTTATAAAAACAAATGTTCCTCCCTCCCAAGTTTCTCCCCATCCCCAAAGTCCACACCCCCTCGTACATGATTATTTTTAGTCTGGGATGTGTGTGGTGGAAGCCCCACATTTCAGAGGTTGTAGGAGGGGCAGAGTCCCCTACAAAAATAAAGAGGTAAGATTATTTTCAATGCATGTGCGCTGTTGTTGTAGGGTGGATGTGACGTTATGACGGAGCATGGCATTTTTGCTTGCAGCATTTATTGCTGTGCTGTTTTTGTTGGTGACATTTTGACCCAGTGCCAGTTAGCAGATCTAAACATATACATCCTTGAAGTGAGAAGGTAAAGAGGGGATATGACTGAAACATAAAAGTACCCCCCATGAGTAAAATATTGTAGAGGGAATGGTGGGGAATTATTCAGACTGAATGGGACTAATAGCACCAAGGGCACCTCCATGAAACAGGCGGGGGAACAATTTTATTTTATTAATTTACTGTATATTTATTGCACTTGTGACAATACAATACAGGTGTATATATGCACATACATGCAAGCCAGACATGGCAAACAGGAACATTTGATCCACTTATGCACCTAATACAAGATTCACAGTGCCCATGTTCTGAGTGTAACCACATGTGGGGTAACATCTCATAAGAGAAGATAAGTAAGCAATAAGACATGAGGGTGTGTGCACTGGACATTTCTAATGCATTGAGAGGGGCGTAGTGAGGCACAAGGCCACAGGCCGAGTGCCTTTGTCCTCTGGCCATGCGTTAGAAATGTCTATTGCACATCCCCAGAGTGTCTTATTGAGCTTATAAAATGGACTTCTGTATTTCACATACATATAATAATCTAAATTTTATGTTTATATAAACATTCAAATCATTAATGCATTTTGGGGTAAAATAGTCCCTCCACCTCCAATAAATAGTTTTTTCCCCCTTAGGACATTTGTCCTAGTGTGACCACCATAGCTGCATCTCCCCAGCACCCCCCCCCCCAACACACACAGTGTTCATTGACTTTTTGTTTGTTTTATAAAGTATAGCCATTGTTTTAATAAACCAGTAACATTTGCTAACTGAGTGGTGCAAGCGAGTGAGTGGCTCAGCAGCAGGTGAGCAGACTGAGCGAGTCAATGGCTAAGTGGGAGGAAAGGCATAAGCGTGGCTTGAAGAGCACATTTTCTTTTTGTGTGTGTTATGCTCTTGTTACCTCCCACTGCATCCACACCACCGACTCCTTCAGTTGGCTTAAGCCAGCATGCCACCACACTGCTCTCTCCAGGCACCATCTGCTGTCCCCCATCATGCATCTTCCCCTGACCGACCCAAAGTATCCCTTCATCGGGGGGTTCCCCTTCCATGGTCATGACTGGGAGGGGAAACTTTCATGTGCCCAGAGGCACATTCTTCTGTCCTTGCCACTGGGAGGTGAGGGTACAGCTCAGTGCTATCCCGGACTTCGCTGCGGTGGAGAGGCAAGCCACCATCATCTGCGTGGCATGTCAGCCATTTCTTTTTCTGCTTTTTGGCCTACCCACCTCTTAGTGCAACCTATCATGGACATGCTGGGGTGGAGACATACGGTGGTGCATTGAGGCCATACACCACCAAGTACATCTCCAATCTACCACCTAGGAGTTGCAGGTCTGCCCAATCCCTGGGAGGGAAGCATCCAATCGACGCTCTTCACTCCCTCCCTGCAGGCCTCCACTCCAGGTACCCAGGCTCAGGACATGAACCCAGGTCCCAGCATGTCAAGAGAACCCCTTCACTTGGTGCCTACTAGAGCACATTTTTAAAACAGACACAGAAACGTGCACCGATCTGAAGGGTGTACTTTTTAACCTGCATCCTGATTCTTTTTATTGTTGTCCAGTGCATGTGTCATGGACTGCAGTAAACGAATGAGCAATCATGGGGGGAAGGGAAGCACTGCGAGGATGTCACTCTGGATCAGGAGCACTAACATTGATCAAGTGCTAACTGTTTAGAAAGCAAAAAAAAAAGCTATTAGTATGTACTTTTTTCACCAAATACTTTTGGAGTTAAGGTGAGGCTGAGAAGAGTGAGTGTCCCATAGTATACTATGACGACTTAAGCGTCAGGTGGGAGTGAGTGAATGGCTGTATTTGGAGTGAGTGTAAGGCTGGATAATGCTATTGTGTAACGCTATCATGTATAAAGTGCAGTTGCACCCATTAACTCAGACACAATAACTCGACATTGCTGTGAGATTAAACTTTCTTTAAAATTTAAACTGTTTGCATACCTTTAGGGCTTGTTACAGTAAATTGATCTGACTGCTTAGTGGGACTGATTATTTATTTGTTGTGTGCTAATCTGAGTGGAAGTCTGCCTCGCTAAGTGAGAAAAAAATGGTGGCAGTTTAAACAAGCATTTGTCAATGCCGAATGTTTGCTTACTGGCATTGGCAGTGGTAGTGTAGAAGTTACAGAGCTGCGTAATAGGAATGGCAGTGAAGTATTGAACTGAAGCCAACCCCACCACCACCCTGCAGAGAGTGACAGGCATTGGGGTGTGCATTTGGGTCGTCAGGCATAACGGCCACGCCATTTCACCACACCCCACTCTGCAGAGACTGACAAGTGTCACGTGTTCCTTGGGGTCTTTGGCCCTTATGCGCACCCCATTTCATTAGGAAATACAGTGAGATGGGTACAATATAGGAGAATGGGGTGAAGTTTGGGGCCGAAGAGTCCAAGGCATACCTCGATGCCTCACAGTGACTGCAGGGTGTGGAATGGTATGAGCATCACAGGCAAGAATCCCAAGTCACACCCCTGATTCCTGTCATTCTCTATAGGGTTGGGCGATTTAGTTGAAAAGCCTAATACCCTCAGGCATTCGTTGGTATTTTAACTCCAAATTTTCAACATGTTTGTTTTGTGACCCCACCTCATGAACAGGGGAATATCAGTTTGGTAGCCGAAGCTGCTTATGCACAGTGACTACGGGATTTAGCACCACAGGTGCAAAATATTCGAACAGGCTGTAAAAATTACAGCTGTACTCAGTCATGGGGTGTAAAATGGCTATGTTGCAAATGTGTAGTAAAATATTTTAAAAATGGTGAGTCACCAGATAGCTATGAAACTGTGCAACGCACACCGTTATATAAGTAGGTTGGGATATTTTATAGCAGATTGTCAACTCAGGCATTTTGGTGCCTCCGATCATGAACAGTGTCACTGTGATTTTCTTTATCTGTGCGAACAATGATTTCCGACAGCGACCACGCATCTCTGCACTGAAAGTGTGAAAACACACTGCCATGTTGTGAAAATGGCAGCTGTACTGTTCATAAGGAAGTGTTGAAAATGCCACTAGTGAAAATCTGGACTGAAAATATTACAAAGTCATGAACTAACGAGGGTGCGTGGAAACTGCACAATACTCACTCGTAACACAGTCATTTTATGGACTTTTGTCACCAAATTTTCAACATAGCCATTTTAAGACCTCTGCTCATGAACAGTGTAACTGTGATTTTCTTAATCTGTCCTAAACATTGCTTTCGCACACCAACAGCACCATTGTGCACTACATGTGCGATAACACATTTTGGGTGACATATGAAAAATTGCAGCTGTACTGTTCATAAGGAAGTTTAATAAAATGGACATGTTGAAAATCTAGAGTGAAAATATTAAATTTGCAAACTTACGAGCATGCATAGGAACTGTGCAACGCACGCTCATAAAAGTCGTTTCTAGGCATTTTTCCACCAAGTTTTCAACATAGCTATTTTAAGACCTCTGCTCATAAACAGTGTCACTGTGGTTTTGTTAATGTGTCCCATACATTGAGCTTGCACACCGACTGCGCCATTGTGCGCTACATGGGCGGAAACACGTTTTGGGAAGGATGTGAAAAATGACACCTGTACTGCTGCTATAAGGAGGTGTGGAAAATGGCAATGTTGGAAATCTGAGGAAATATTGAAAATTCGCAAACCTACAAGGCGGCGTGGAACTGTGCAACGACACTCGTAAAACAGTCATTTTTAGGAATTCTGTCACCAAATTTTCAACATTGCCATTTTAAGATCTCTGCTCATGAACAGTGACACTGTGATTTCCTTAATGTGTCCCATACACTGAGTTCGCATACTGCGCCCATTGTGCGCTATATGGCGAAACACATTTTGGGTGAAATGTGAAAAATGACAGCTGTACTACTCATAAGAAGGTGTGGAAAAATAGCAATGTTGAAAATCTGGAGTGGAAATATTGAAAATTCGCAAACCTATGAGCGTGCGTAGGAACTGCGCAACATATGCTCGTAAAACAGTCATTTTTAGGAATTTTTGTCACCAAATTTTCAACATAGCCATTTCAAGACCTCTGCTCATGAACAGTGTCACTGTGATTTTCTTAATTTGTCCCATACATTGATTTCGCACACCAACTGCGCCATTCTCCGCTACAAGGGCGGAAACACATTTTGGGTGAGATGTGAAAAATGACAGCTATACTACTCATAATATGGTGTGGTGAAATGGCAATGTTGAAAATCTGGAATGAAAATATTGAAATTTCGCGAACTTACGAGCCTGCATAGGAACTGCGCAACGCACGCTCGTCAAACAGTCATTTTTTGGAATTTTGCCACCAAACTTTCAACATGGGGGTTTTGGGCCCCCTTTTCATGAATTATGTCACTGTCATGGTGGTATTCAGTCCCGAAGGGTGATTTTACAGTCACTGCACAGTCACTGTGCGAAATCACCCTTTGAGCCCGAATAACGCCATGGCAGTGACATCATTCATGAGAAGGGGTCCCAAAAACCCCATGTTGAAAATTTGGTGCAAAAATTCCCAAAATGCCTGAGATATGCAATAAAGTTGAACCCTCCTATCTAGCCCATTATACAGTTTACCGGCATTTCTCAGTTCGCAGTCGCCTTTGAAGAGTGCAGACGTGTTCCTGGTCCACTGAAGATCGCCGCTACCGGAGTCTGGAGGTAAGTATGGGGTGAGGGCGGTGGGGAGGCTGGGTGCGCAGTGGTGGGTGCGGGATGTGGGAGGGGGTTCGGGAGCGCTGCGGGGACAGTTTTTGTTTTACAGGTAAAAAAAAGACGTCAGACTCACTTGCCACACTGGGTGGGCCCCAGCATGGCACAACGACTTGGGGCTTCAGCCGATGGGGATTGGGCACCCCGTCGCGGCAAATTATTGATTGCCACGCTGGGGTGGGTTCCCAGCGTGGCACCAAATACTGGGAAGGGGAGGAGACGATGCAGCGCTGCCGACGGGGATTGGGCACCCGTCGGCTATACGCTAGTGCATGCGCGCTGACGCCTGCGGCTGGGGAGCTGCGTGTGAGCAGCTTCTTATCGCTGCTCACTCAAGCGTAGCTCCCCCTTTCAACTGTATGCCACTGCATTTTGGAGCGTGTCATAGACAGCTCCAAAATGCATTGGCTTACAGGAGCCGCACCTGCCAGCTCGCTGCCTGAATTGGAGGAGGAGGTGACACACCTCTGAAATCTCCGATGATGGCACTATGTTTCTTGCACATGCGTGCAAGCAAACATAAAAATGAAAGTTCTATTTGGCACTTTTATTTTTATTGTACTGTGTCCTGCCTCACAGTACTTGACTTTACCTGTGCATTAGACAGGACTAATGCACAGGTAACAACCAATTAGGGTGCAGGATTTTCCCTTCCCATTTTATAATATCTAGATATAACACTTATAGAGCCATAGTGCAGCCATGCACTGTGGAATGTAAGATTGGAAACAGATTCAAACATTAATAAATTCCAAGCTCTATTGGTTAGGGGGAACAAGTTTTAAGAGATACAATTGAATACTGTTTCCCAGCTCAGGTAGTGGAAGGGTGAAACAGACTGCTGGAAGTGGAGGTCTGTGCAGAATCAGTGTGGGGATTTAAAAGAGGGTGGGACAGCACAAGGGCTTTGTAAAGACAACAGCTGAAATGGGGGAAAATGGGGAGTGAGGAACCTATGAGGCGCTCTCATTTACCATTAGTTTAAAGGAATGTGCAGACAAAATAGACCAAAGCCTTTTTCTGCCAACAGATTCAATATTTCTATGTTTCTATAACTGACCATTACCAAATTTACAGGATCTGAAAATCTTGATAGCAACTATGGACATGCTTGTGATGTACCACTTTATCAGCCCCTTGAATCCCCAGCTGGCATCTCCACCCATACCACCTAAACTGAGTGGTCTGCAGCTAACACCACTATCACAGGCCTCCCTGATAGAAGAGACAGAGATCTACCTTATACCTCAGCTGAGGCTTATGCTAAGATGTCATTGGGGAGGAAGATCAGGGAGCTTCATGCCACCTCTGCTCCTCAGGGTTTTCTCATAGATGTCCCCATGAAAGTAAGGTAGTGCAATGACATCCAAGATGCAACCAAGCATGCTCACATGCATAATGCGCTAGCATCTTCAGTCACTTCCAGCTCCAGATCTGGTGGTCCCTAGATGGTGTTCTCCCTCCTAGCTTCCACTAGAAATCAGCCTGAAGTTGGGTGCCACTCATCATCCCCCCCACCCAGAAGAGAAGAGCAAGAATCATAGAATCATAGATTCATAGTCATCTGATGGCAGAAAATGCCCTCTGGCCCATCGAGTCTGTTCCTTTCCGCCCCTTACTCATCCCCCATGTCCCTGGACCTCCCCATCCCCCCACTTTCCAACCCCTTATGTCTATCCCATGCCCTCTTGAATCCCTCCACCATTTCAGCTCCCACCACTTCCTCTGCAAGTTTATTGACAGGCCTCCACCAGCCTCTCCATTTAGTAACACCCCCTCATGTTGCCTCTAAATCTTCCTCCTTCTAATCTTGGACTATGCCCTCTATTTTTAACCCCTACATTCCTTTTAAATAAGCTCCACTCCCTCACCTTATTCATAGGTTAATAGGTAATTTCAAGTTAGTTAGACTTGCATCCATAGAGCTTGCCATTATTTTATATATTGAACATTACTCTATATTGTCTTTTATTTGCCAAGAAGATACTTGTCTAATCTATATTTAAAGAGATCCATATTTGTATTGGCTACCACTTTTACTGGCAATGAGTTCCAGCCAGAAACCACTCTCTGGCTAAACCAATGTTTTCTTGGAAGAGTATGGCATTTTTTTATTGTTAATTGGAAAGGATGTCCCCTGGGTTCATATTTTGATTTTTTGGGGATCAACCCTAGATCTCCTAATACAGCACCATCTTGCAAACATTTAAATAGCACAAAATAATCTCCCCTAGTTCTTCTATGCTGCAGAGTAAACAAATTTAGCTCCTTTAACCTTTCAGAATATGGCATGTCTCCTAACCCTTTGATAGATCTAGTAGCCCTTCTCTGGCTAAGCTCCAAGCTATGGACATCCCCTTTTTTATATGGAGCGCATACCTGAGCACAGCACTCCAGGTTGGGTCTTACCAGGGCACTATAGAGGGGCATAATCACTTGCCTATCTTTGCTGGTAATATGCCTCAATATGCAATTTAATATCTGGTTATTTTTCTTTACTGTTTTATCGCAATGAGAACTAAATTTTAGATCTGAAGTAATTATACCTCCTAGGTCCCTTTCCTCTATTATTTTTCTTAGTTCAGTGGTGTCTATTTTATGAGATGAGTTGTTATTTCTCTTTCCCAGATGCATAACAATACACATTTCTATTTAATTCAAATTTTTTTTCTTTTGTCCACTTTTGTATAGTATTTAGTGCATCTTGCAGATCATTTGTGTTCTTTTGGTTGTTTACTATGGTTCCAGTTCTGCAATCATCTGCAAATTTCATTACCCATATATCTTTATTTTGTACATTTAATGAAGTTATATAGATATTAAAAAGACAAGGGCCCAAAACTGAGCCTTGGGGAACTCCGCTAGTCACTGCCACCCAGCTAGATGAATCTCCTTTAATTATCACTCTCTGTCTTCTCTCCCTCAGCCATGCATCAATCCAATTTACTATATTATTGTTGAAATTATATTCTTTAAGTGTGTTTATTAGTTCCTGATGTGGGAGTTTATCAAAAGCCTTGGAAAAATCCAGGAAGACAACATCCACACTATTTCCCTCATCCAGTGCCTTTCCCACTTTCTCATAGAACACTAACAAGTTTGTCTGGCAAGATCTATTTTTCCTAAAACCATGTTGTACTGGATCCTGCATTTTTCTAGTATCTAAAAATCTATTATATAGTCTTTTAATATTGACTCCATGATTTTCCCCACAACCGATATTAGGCTGACTAGTCTATAATTCTGTAAATCAGTTCTTGATCCCTTTTTGAATATAGGTATCACTAATGTCTCCTTCCAACCTTGTGGAGCATGTCCCGTATCTACAGAAGTTCGAAAAATGTAAGTCAGTGGTGAAGCTGATTGTTCTGCCAATTCATATAGTACCCTTGGATGGATTTCATCAGGACCTTGTGATTTATTTCTATTTGTTGTTTTTAATTTATCAAGTACACTTTTCACTATAATCTGTATACATCCAGGTATAGAATTTATTGATCTCCTTCACGTACTTAAATGTCTCTGTCATATCCCCCCTCTCCCTTCCAGTCTCCAGTGGGTACAGATCCAGTTCCCTGCACCTCTCCTCATAAGGCTTCCCCTGCATACCATACACCATCTTGGTTGCCCTTCTCTGCATCCTCTCAATTAAATCTATGTCCTTGCAAAGGTGTGGTCTCCAGAACTGGATCCCGTACTCCAGGTGTGGCCTCACTGTAGCTCTATTAAGAGGCATCAGAACCTCCCTCCTTTTGCTCGTTATGCCCCTCCCAATGCAGGCCAACATTCTATTTGCCTTTCCCACTGCTTTGCTGCATTGATTCCCTACCTTAAGGTTGCTTGACACTATAATCCCCAGATCTCTCTCCTGCTCAGTTGGCTTAATTACCCCCCCACTCCCAAGTGTAGGCTGCTTGCATGTTCCTACACACCATGTGCATCACTGCACACTTCTTGGCATTAAATTTCAGCTGCCAAGTTTCCAACCAACCCTCACAAATCCTCAGGTCTTCCCTCATGGCCCCCCCCCAGGGTGTCCACCCTATTGCAGATCTTCGTATCATCTGCAAACAGGCACAACATCCCCTCCAACCCATCTGCTATATCACTGATAGAGATGTTAAAAAGGAGGGGTACCAGTACCGACCCCTGGGGCATTCCACTCATCACCTTCATCTGCCAGGAATGTACCTCATTTATTTTTTTATTTATTTAGTTTTTCTTGACCGGGTAAGTACACTAGACAAATCCTGCCTATTTTCAGGCATGACCCGGGGGAAGAGGATACAGATGAATACCAACTGACCTTGAACCAGATTATGCTGTTTGTGGTATTTTTGGTGAATAGGAATTTGGCCAGGACACGGGAAATTCCCCTACTTTTTCAATAAGGCCTGGCAAGATGCCCAGCCCACACATGAGGCTCCCTCCTGGAGGCGGGACCCTACATAGGTGCCTAAGAGGCCTCCTACAGTCCTCGGCCCCACCAGATGCCGGCAAGATACCCAGCCCACACACAGAGCTCCCTCCTGGAGCGGGACCTACGTGGGTGCCTAAGAGATAATACACTACCTCCAGTAGCAGCACCCTTGCAAGGGGGGTTAGCCCATTGACGCGCTGTGCTGCCTACTCTGGCTCCCCATGGTTACAACTCATCCTCGCCCTCCCGACCCTTCGAACCCTGCCCATTCCTTGTTCCCCTATGGCCTCCTCCCCATCCCAACGTACCCCCCGGAAGTTGACATATTACCACTTCCTGGTCAGAGCCTTGGTCTTCCTACTACTCCTATCTGGTAATATGCATCAAAACACAGACCCTGCACCCTCCAGCCCACCTGCTGGGTCCACTGGTCTCCACATAGCCTCCATGAACATATGCAGCCTACTAAAAAAATGTGATGCCTTCCAGTGCTGGGCCATGTTACATCGACCAGACATCATAGCCCTGGTTGAAACCCGGCAGTACAAATCCACCCCTGACTCCTTTGTCTCCCTCCCAGGCTATGCCCTATACCGGGAGGACCGAGTAGGCAAATGTGGGGGTGGCTGTGCAATTTATGCCAGGGACAGAATCATCGGACAAGTGCTCCCTGCCCCTGTTCTTGTAAATGGGGCCCAGTCTCTTACCCTCAAACTCACTCCTGACACCTCCAGGGGCCTTCTATATCTCACCACTGCCTATGTTCCCCCCAAGAACCAGAACCCAGCACTGATATCTATAACAGAATATCTTGCCACCCTCCACCACAAGGCGGAACAAATCCTAGTGGGGGACCTTAATGTGAACTGGCTCAGTGTCTCCTCTTCCACTACCTGAGATTCTTTCGCTGCCCTAGACCTGACACAACTCATCTCTCAGCCCATTAGAGTAAACCCAAAGAGAGGAACTAGTACCCTTCTGGATGTAATTATCACCAACTGCCCCCAAAAAATCCATAACATCCAGGTCCTCCCTGACTCTCTAAGTGACCACTCCCCTATCCTATTTCTTTGGGTGGCCCCCACTCCCAAACCCACAACCTTGACCACATTCTGCAGGTGCCTCCGACCTGGTGGGCTGAAAAAACTTAAACAGTTCCTCGCCCAGATTAATTGGTCCCCCATTCATCATGCACCTGACATAGACACTGCCCTCGCCTTTTTCTCCTAAACCTTTAACAAGGCCTGTGACCTCTTTGCACCCCTCACCAGAATTTGATAAAAAAAAATGTAATGCACCCTGGGTTAGGGATAACCTCTGGCACCTTGCCACTGAAATGGTCTGGATGGCTGATAGACAGGCCTATAATGCTGCTAAGAAAAGGTGCACATGGGCCGTCCATAAAGCCAAGGCCAACCATTACCAAGCCACCCTCACCTCCTCCTGGGGGTGTGTCTGGACTTTCTGGGACAATGTTAAACAGCTAAATGGGAAGTCACGCTCCCCTTCCCCATCCCAGCCCACTATTGATGGCTCTACCTCCACCGATCCTGCCTGCATTGCTAACTGCCTTAACACCTCCTTTACTGACCTTAGCTCTGTCCTCCCCAGTAATTTCTTTGACCCTCCCCACACCCTACCTCCCCCTGTCCTCCAATGCCCCAGCTTCCACCTAAGTGAGGTATCTGCCCAGGAAGCCAGACCTCTCCTAATTAAAGCACTAAATAGCAATAGTCCCTGCAATGACTCCCTGGAACCCAGTATTCTCCAGCTGGTGCTGGATGAAGTCCTTACCCCACTCACCAGCCTACTTAACTGATCCCTCTGCCTGGGGCAATTCCCCACTGCATGGAAAACAGCCATAGTCACACCCATTCTTAAAGGGGGTGACAGGTCCTCTGCTGGGAACTACCGACCAATCTCCATCTTCCCCCCCTCTCCAAAGCCCTAGAAAAAATGGTGGCCATTCAAATCACTGAATATCTGACTAAGCATAACATCTTATGCGCAGAGCAGCACCGGCACTGCACTAGTTGAGTTCTCCAATTTCCTACACTTCTCCCTGGATGCCAGCTCCCTAGCTGGTACAGTGTTCATTGACCTCTCGAAGGCCTTCGACACTGTCTCCCACCGTCTTCTGCTGGATGCCCTCTGCCACACTGGTTTCTCTGCTGGCCCTCTCGCCTGGTGCACAAGCTATCTATCCACTCATTCCCAATGTGTAAAAATCAATGGACATTCTCTGAAACTCTTCTCATCCACTCGGGGGTACCCCAGGGCTCCATCCTGGGCCCACTACTCTTTTCACTCTATCTAAACACCATGCCCAGTGCATGCTCTGGCAAAATTCTTATGTATGCAGATGATGCTGTCATTTTTGCCACCCATCGCAATCCCATCTCCCTCCAGGACACCCTACAACAATCCTACAATGACGTCGAAGCCTGGTTTAAAGAGCACAGACTCGTCATTGATCTCAAAAAAAACAAAACAATGCTTTTTGCCCACCACCAAAACAAAGCCTGCAACTTTCCACTCCCTATCCTCCCTAGTACCAAACAACCTCTTGAACAAGTCTGCTCCTACAAATACCTTGGGGTTACTTTCGATTCAGCCCTCACCTACCACACCCACATTGATGCCCTAGCATCCGCCACTAATACATGGCTTGGCATCCTCTACCACTACAAAAACTGCCTCCCCTTTGATGCTTTCTGACTTGTGGTTACGTCTTCAGTACTGTCCCTTGTAGACTATGGCCTGCCAGTCTATGGTGCTGCTGACACTACCGCCCTGAACAAAATTTGCCTCACCCTAAATAAGGCCTGCAGGCTGATTACTGGTGCCCCCAGGCTCACACATACTTGTCAACTCTATGACGAGGCAAAACTACTTAACCTAGATGAACGGCTTCACTACCGAACCTGCCTCCTCACAAAAAAAACTCTACTCGGGCTCTCTCCTCCTGGGGTGACAGCCTCCATCCGCCACACCCAACCCACTATCGCAACCCGAACCTCCAACAAGACCACTGTACTGGTCCTTAGATCCATGACTACCCATGGTCAGAGGTCCTTCTGCTACAGAGCCCCATCCTGATTTAACTCTCTCCCTGCTCCCATCTCCAATGCCCCCACAATCTCCAACTTCAAAACCGCCCTTCGGAGCCAACTGTTTAACACTCACAGCTGCTCCTGTCTCTAAATGTGGCCCGACCTCTCCACACTTGACAACGTCCACTGGGCGGCACTCCACCTCATCCCTCCCCACTTCTCCATGTTGCATCTTGCCTCTGTTATTTACCAGCATGTGCTCAGCTGTATTTACTGTAATTGCTACTAAATTGTATAAATGTTATGAAAACATTCTGTGTAACTCTACTAAATTGTATAAATGTTATGAAACCATGCTGTGTAACCGTAAGTCAGTGACATGCTGTAACCTAAATTTGTTCTGTCTGTCCTCAATGTGATGAGGTACCTTTGGAAATGATCCTCTGGCTCAAAGGTTGTAAACCGATGTACAAATAAATAAAATAAATAGATAAATAAGTGCCATGGGATCTTTAACATCCACCTGAACTACCACCAATCCAGACAGATGGGACCTTGATTTAACGTCTCATCCGAAAGACGGCACCTCAGAAGTGCAGCACCCCTCTCATGCTGCACTACAGTGTCAGTACTGAGATATTAACCCAAGTGCCAGATGTGGGAACTGAACCCACAGCCCTCTGATCTCCCAGCCTCAGAGGCGAGTGTGCTACCTACTGAGCCACTGACACTGACACATTTACCACCACCCCCGGCTTCTTTCCTTTAACCAGTTCTCCACCCACCTAGTTATTTTCTGACCCACCCCTAAACTTCCCAGCTTATTTAAAAGCCTTCCTTAAGGGACAGTGTCAAAGGCCTTCCTGAAGTCCAGATAGGTCACGTCCACTGCCCCTCCCTGATCAACCACCTTTGTCAACCAATCGAAAAATTCAATTAGGTTCATCTTACATGACCTTCCAGTTGTGAAGCCATGGTGCCTATTCTCAAGTAGTCCGTTGTCTATCAGGTAGTTTACCACTCTTTCCTTTCATAACACCTCAATCACTTTCCCCTCCGCTGAGGTGAGGTTGACAGGGCGATAGTTTGTCTTCTACCTGCTGCCATGTCTGACATCTTCTAGTCACTTGGCACCCAACCAGCATCTAGGGACGAGTTAAACAGCCTTGCCAGAGGTGCTGCCAACTCCTCTCTCAGTTCCCAGAGTACCCTAGGATGCAAGCCATCCAGACTCATTTCTTTGTCTACCTTCAACCTTCCCAGCTCCTCTTTTACTCTGTCCTCACCGAACAGACTGGGCTCCACTCTGTTGTCATCCCCTCACCTCTTCTTTATGTCTGGTACCTTCCCCACCAGTTCCACCGTAAAGACCAAGCAAAAGTATCTATTCAGAACCTCTGCCGTCTCTAAGTCTCCCTCCACGAGTGCTCCCCCCTCCCCCTTACCCTCACTATCCCCTGCCTTGCATTCCTCCTCTCCCCCATGTACCTAAAAAAATGTTATCTCCCCTTTTGGCCTGCATAGCAATTATCTTTTCTGTATCTGCTTTTGTCCTCCTAATCTTTTGGCCTGCCACCTTCAGCTTCTCTCTATAAATCTCCCTAGCCTCTTTCCTCTTGGTCCTTTTGTATGTTCTGAATGCCATCTTTATTTCCCTAATTGCCCCCCCACCTCCCTGGTAAACCAGAGTGGTCTCCTTTTTCTGTTTTTTCCTACCCTCTTGATGCAGAGCTCTGTGGCTTTCAGTAACCCCATTAATGCAGTTCAATAATTCCTCTACTTCCCCATTTGCTCCTTACCCTCCATTTTCTCCCTGAAAATCCCTCTCATTCTTGTGAAGTCCACTCGCTTCATGTCCAGAATCTTTGCGTTGGTTCAATTTGCTTCCTTGCCCATCTTTATCCTGAAACTCACTGTGTTGTAGTAGCTTGTACCCAGGCATTCGCCTGCCTTGACTTCTTCCACACCATCCCAGTTGGTGAGGACTACATCCAGTGTGTTAGCCCCCTTGATGGGCTCCCTTACCAGCTGCTGCAGGAAAGCTCCCTGGATTGCTCCAAGTACCTCTCTGCTCCTGGCAGGTGTTGCCGTAGGGATTTCCCAGTCCATGTTGGGGAAATTAATGTCCCCCCATAGTAGGATCCCCCCTCTGCATGCCATTTATTGTACTACCTGTACCATCTGTTGGTCCTCTTCCTCCCCCTGTATAGGAGGCCTGTAGATCACACCCAATCTTAATGAAGCCCCAGATCTTTTCTCCAATGTGACCCACAGGACCACCACCTCCCCTTGCACTTTCTGTTGCCCTAATAACTTCTTTGACATACAATGCAACCATGCCCCTTCCCTTTCTACCTGCCCTGTCCCTTCTGAACAGCCTGTAGTCTGGGACCCCTACTTCCAAAGAGTAGTGCTCTGACCAACAGGTCTCTGTTATAGCCACAATGCCTAGTCCCTCATCCACCATAATGGTCCCCAGGTCCACAATTTTATTTTCTAAACTCCTGGCATTTGCTGATAGGCCTTTCCATCATAAACCCCAACATCCTTGCTAACCTTTGCTGCCCTACTTGTACCACTTTGTTGGGGGGAGAGTCCTAGCTACGATATTTCCTGCTGCTCCCCTCTTGCCCAGTTTAAATGTAAAACTTTCTTTACATAGCTATCTAATTTTTCCCTCTGGACCCTTGTGCCCCCCATTCAAATGTAACCTGTCAGGAGCATATAGCTCTACATTATCCCATGACCCACCCCATTCCCCCACTAGTCCAAACCCAGTTACCTTACACCATCTCCTCAGACACAAATTAAATTCTTAATTTCTCCTCTTCCTATCCATATGGGCTTTTGGCACCTGCAGGACTTCAGAGAAAGAGTCAGTTTTGCCCTCACTTGGCAGATCCTTGTCAGCTCCCTGAATCTAGCTTGTACTTCTTTTACTCTGTTGTCCACCAAATCATTAGTGCCCAGATGCATCACAATGTGGGTAAACCTCCCATGCTTCCTAGCCAAGGTGTGTATCAAGCATGAGGCTTTGAGTGCCATCATACCCAGCATGCACTCAGTACTAATAGTTCCATCCCCCCTCTCCCATCCCCCATTTCATTCCCTTAAATATGGAGTCCCCCACTAAAAGGACTCTACATTCCTCAGTCCCCTTGCATTCTATTGACTCTTTACTTGGCTGCTTCTAGTATGTTTTGCCCTACTTGTCTCAATGGTGCAATCTCTTCCCTCTATATCGCCTCCTTGCACAGTTTGCCTATATGCACCCATCTCCATCCCGTTTGAAGTCCTCCCATCCTTGGCCTTGCCTACTCAATTTTCTGCATCCCCCTGCCTAATTTTTCCCCTTGCCCTCCCATCCAAAACCTTTGTTGGGTTCCCCCTTCCCAGTGACCTCTCGTTGTTTCTCTCTAGCTCCTCCTCCATTCTCTCTGCTCCATTTCTATCTATGTTTGCCCCTTCCTCCTTCTGCTTTCCTAAATCCATCAATTTCCATAAGGGTGTATACCTATTCTTCAGGTTCACCATACTACTCACAGCCTCGTTGCTCTTCGCCTCCTTTTTTTTCTCCCACCTGTTCCCCTTTCTTGCTTCCTCCTTTTCCTCCCCTTCTTTGTCCTTCCCCTTGTCCTATACACCATCTTCCCTCCTCCTTTATTACTCAAATAACCCAGACCATTCCCTCCCCCAAAATTGTACTCCTTAATCCCCCTTTTAATGACCACTCCTCTCCCAATCTGCTTCTAGCCACCCAGCTGCTACCCCTGCTTATGCCCTGCAGGTAAGATCTATCCATCTCATGCCTCAGTTTAAGAGCGTCTGCCTCTAATTATGTCAGTCTGTTACATATTGGGAAAAACCCCATTCTTCACAGTGTCTCCATGTAAACTGTCACCCCATATCCATTACACCACACTCTTCTCCCTGATCCTGCTCTCACAGCCCATGACCCCTGCCATGTACCCCTCCATCCACCTGGTCTGCCTCATCACCTATCCAACCACCACCCCCTCCTTGTCTCCTCTATATCTCCCCTCAATTTGCATAAACTCTTTAATGCCTATGAGTTTATTATACCAGGTACTTGTACTCTAATTTCCATTGTCTTGTAAATGCAATTTAAATTTCAACTTTGCTTGTCCCATCCCTCCTTTCCTTTTGTTTTTGTCTCTTCGCATACAATATCCGGTAAATCAGACCTTAATATTTCCTGTATTCTAAAATTTGTCTGCCACAGATTTACTTTTAAATGACAGTGCAACCCATGCAATTAATTATCAACTCTAAATTTTTTTCCCCAAATTTCTTTAGTGATGCCCCTTCCAGCAATCTAGTTATTTAACGCTTTAACCAGGCTTAAAAAAATATGTATATCATCTGTAAAGATATCTGTAAACCAACTAATTATTTTACCTCCTCTAAATTTGTTTTCTCCAATTTTACCATAATGCTACCCCTTTCAGCATTTATTTTATCATATTAACCAGTCTTAAAAAAGACTACCTGTAAAGATATTCAAATATATACTGCCATTTTCATGATACTGAAGTTATTTTCAGGGGTACAGAAGCATTTCATACTTCATAAGCGATTTTCAGGGGTACATAAGCATTTCATTGCATTTCTGTCTTTTTTTTTTATTTCAACAAGAACCCTGTCTCTCTCCCTATCTGTCCAATCACATGAAGTTCCTCAAGGGCATTTAGCAACTTGTGTAGGAAGGGGAGGGTGGATGGGTGGGAACTGTTCTCAGTTTGGTCTCCTCTCCAGTTTCACACAGGAGACGGTCTCCTGCAAGTGAAAAAAGAATATAGCTTTCTCAGTGTGCAGGGAAGGCAATGGAGAAAAAGGCAGATTAGCCATCTGACCTCCAAAATTCCAGCAGGTTCAAGCAGCGTCTGAGAGAAAATGCAGGTATCCCCTGCAATGTAAGGAGCCTCAAGTCCATTAGATGCTCATCATACCTCCCCCAGCAGGCCCTCAGTGCCTGGGCTCATTCCTGAACCTGGGTCACCAACATTACAAGAGGTAGTACTACCCTGTGCTCTTGGGCCCACTTTCATGTGAACAATAATTTCAAGTAAATTTGCTCATGTTATGCCCTAAACCGAACTCGTATCCCAAAGTTGTACATTCAGAAGTACAGCTCTTTATTTGGTTGCAATGTTTTTATCATTTTTAGCCTGTCTTTTCAGAATCCCATTAGTTCAGATTCAAGGATAGTTGAGATATCAGGAAGCAAAAGAAGCACAATAGGGTGGGCAATAGGTTGAGATAACCATGTACCCAGGGGTGCAGTGAGGTGTAACACTGCAATTAGATGGCCTTACAGTCCCTGGAAGGGCAATTATCATCATAAAGTCCATACTTCAGTGTCTAATTGCACTGATAATGTGGGTTTATTGTAATATGTCTTTTTAAAAATTTGTAAAAAATGTTCAAATGTTTAATAATTACTCTTTATTAACAAACACATTTTCCTTTTGCTGGTGGGTTGTCAACAGTGTGTGTTTGGTAGTGTACTGACAAGGCTGTGCTTTTTAAACTTTCTATGTAATGCTACCCACTCTTGTTAAAACAAACTGATTCCCACAATACCACTTTCTCAGATATCTGACGATTAAGGTAATATGTTGCTATTCCTGCTGCCTATCTGAGGACAGGGAGTTTTTTTTTTTTACACAGAGTTATTGTGAAAGACAGTAAGTAAAAGAGAGAGCAGTCATACTTTTTGCTTCTGTGTGAGCACAGCAGTTGATGACTGAGTTGGGTTCGTGAGTGGTCAAAATAAGACAGACTTTTTTAGTATGTGTGCTATTTAGTGCATAGTTACATTGGGCAGCTTGTATGAAAGATGCAGTGGCAGGACAACATAAACAAAAATGTTAGGAACATTGTTAAAAAAATGGTTGCCAAATACAAAACACACAGACTATACTGGTTTTGGGATAGGGCTGGCATGGGTGCTTTTCATTCATTGGGAATAGATTGGTATACATGTACAGTACGACTGCCAGCCTGCCTCACTAAGTAAGCTGTCAGTATTTCAACTACCCATTTTAGCAACTATTTTACATTGGTTTGGTGATTGCAATTGGTCAGTTCCTCACTATGTAATCACTAGTCTATTTTTTTTAACAATGTACACGATTGTCAATGAATTGTGTAGTGTGTATATGTGCTGTAATATACCACCTCTTACTACATGACCATTATTAAAATGAAATTTTTCTCAAAGACTAATTATCTTGGTTAAAGCCAGTCAATAAAATAACAGTGATGTCTATGTATATACAGCACTATATATGCCTTAAAAGCATGTATTGTGTAAGGATATTCAAAATGTTGTATTGGTGACTCATATTCCAAATACAACAAAAGTGTGTAAAAAAATGAATAGTGTATCAATAAAGACTGCATGTTAAAAAATGAGAGTTGATATCACAAGATATTTTACATGAGCAATGGCAAACAGGTAATACAATTTTTAAAAGGGACACAAACTGTTTCACAGAAAATTCCATGACTTTGATATTTGAAATGTCCAAGTGTATCAGAGATGGCCACTGCCTCAGGGGGAGTTTTACAAAGAAATAGCAGTAGCAAAAGAAAATAAAAAACCCTCTAATCTGAAATAGAGTTCAGAAAATGTCAAGTTATTAGGTTATTTTATGGGAGTTCCAGAATGGGATAACAAATCATTTGCTGTTGAACACAGGGAATACTTTTTTTATAAAATGCTGTAAGGGACTGGGCCACTACCAGCTTCCCATCCTTTCTGTTATTTGCTTTGGAATAGAAATGTCATTATATTTCAAACATCAGTGCAGCTTAACAGTTTAAGAAAAGCTAATGTTTGGCACAGAACAAAAGTATTAGTCTACTTTGTAATTCCTTTACTTAATGGATGTTATACAGTACCATTTTTCTCATTTCCTGTACTCATTATGGTGTTTGAAAGTGGATTGAGTGGGATGCACTGATGCTAAGATATCTAGTAAGTGCTCAGCTAAAGAACTATTCAAACAGAGAGGAATAAGGACAGAAAAAAGGCCAATGACCCAACTTTGAAAGGGCAATGCAGGCCTTGCAACAAGCCCTGTGCCAAACCCTTTTTTTGGCACAGCTGCACTGCACTCCATTGCTGCAGCTGTGCCTGACTGTGGTATTGTAGATTGGGAAAAGTCATGACACTTTAATTGATTTATGGAAGCTATGTGGTGCAAGCTCTGTAAAAAGGGCACCCAAGATTGCTGCAAACTAGACCAGAAAATGTTGGCATAACTTGTGGCAATTGGTACATGGCATAGAAATTCTCAATTGCCAGATAGAGAACTGCCACAAGCCCATATGTTCAGTACACCTGGGGCCTGTGACATGATGGGACATTTGAAAAGCTGGCCTCATAAGTCCATCAGATCTGTCTCAACATTCTGCAATGTATTACTTTGAATTAGTCTTCCCCTCACACTTGTCTCTATGTCCAACCACCCTCTTGTTCTTAATAACCCCCTTAAAGTATCAATATTTGTTAGTCAACATGCTTTTTTTCAACAGTAATGTTGCTCTGACGGAAACATCAATATACCCATTTTTCTTTTTGTTTTATTTTGTTCATGAAGGAAGCTATCAGATTTTGAAGTTTTTAAAAGTTCCTGCTCCCATGCCGCACCCTCCAAGAAAAAAATAAATATCTTTGTACAGCAGTGTGCTGTTTACCATTAGAAACATGTGGTAGTTCCATTCAAATACATCCACAGTGTCGATCTAGTATGTTCGTTCAACAGGTAATCTAAAAAAAAAGAGATTTTTAAAAATTGAGAATGGTGGTCAGCTTTAATGACATCAGTCATTAATTAATAAATTAGCTGCAAATGAAGTTTTAAAAATGTCCGAGACATTTAAAATGTGCTATGGCTGGCACCTAAAGATGGCAAAAATATATTTTTGCTAAAAACTAAATGATGACAACTTTTATTTGTCAACTAACAAATACTGCAGCTTTAAAGATGTCTCATTACGTTTTGAACCCTGTGATGGTCCTAGCATTGATCATATTACTGAGTAGACTGTTCAACTTATCCACCACTAGAGATGCTGTGAATTTAAACTTCACCAGCAAAGCTGCCATTAGGCATGTGTGAATATCATATTTCCAATATTTGCATAGTATTCATATTTGTAGGTCCCCATTATACATTATTTGTGCTTCCTTACAGAGAAACATAGACAGTGTCAACAGAAAAGGATCAATAGGCCCATCCAGGCTGCCCTGTTTTCCCTGCCTTACTCTACACCCTGGACCTACTTGTTCACAGGTGTCTCTCCCTCTTCTCTTACATCAACTTATAATACCCATGTGACTATCCCACGCATGGCTTAAGCTCCCCACTGTCATTGCTCCTGTCACCTCTTCTGCTAGGCTATTGAAGGCATCCACCCCCCTTTCTGTGAAGAAGTATTTCCTCACATCCTTCTTTTGCTCCCCCTCTCAAGTTTCATAGCCTGTTCCTGTGAACTGGTGCTACCATTTTAAAAGAGGCCCCTCTCTGCAATTTGTTCACCCCGTGAGGTATTTATAGGTATCAATCATGTCCCCTCTCTCTCTCTCCTCTCTTCCTGGTAGTAGATGCCAAGCTCACACAGTATCTCCTCATATGGCTTCTTGTGCAAATCCTGCACCATTTTAGTCGCTCTCCTCTGGATCACTTCCACCCTGCTGATGTCCTTGTGGAGGTGTGGCCACATGCCCACATGCAAATAGGAAAACCATTATGGAGTGATGGTAGACAGGGCCTGGAGGGTCCTGCACTCCCACAGGGAAATAAGGATACAATTATAATCTCTCAAAAATTCTAGATAGATGGGAGTTCAGGTCCTGGAGGACCCTGTGCTCCAACAAGCAAATAAGGCTACAATTATACTATTTCAAATAGTAAGTAAATTAATGACAAAAAAAAAACATCATTAATGCATCTGTTAGGGTTCATGTTAAAGCAATGAAAGTATGTAAATGTGTGTTAGGTTAGCAACCCTAACACCACATCCTCCCCCCCAGCAGCAGTGAAAGGGGCAAGGCAACATAACCAAGCAGAGACAGCCATCATTGGGTAAGACAAACAACATACAACTCACTGAACATAACACAAGATGCATCCATCATCATGGTCCACCAGCTTTATGAGGTCTGCTGCCACACCAGTGTCTTGGGGGTACATCTGCATGCTGGGCACCATGGGGGAAGGGCCACTGCATACAATGCACCCCACAGTGCTCCTTAGAGACCTACCAGGAGACTGATGGAATGGATGGTAATGCAGACTGCCCCCTTCCCCCCAAAAAAGAAAAATATTTGTAGTACTGTTATGGAGAAATGGGAATGCAGGATCCAATGGGCCCTGCACTTCCATTTTCAAGTAAGAAATTAAATACACTACTTGCAAATTAGTAATGGATGGGAGTGCAGCTAGCCTTCCCAATAAAAAAAAACAAAAAAAAAACATTGTACTAGTCAGCTGTGGAGGAATGGGAAGGCCCTGCAATCCCACTTAATAGTAAGGAATTGATTATATTATTTATAAATTATAGAGATGGATGGGATTGTAGCTGCCTCCCCCCACTAGGAAACACAATTGTACTAGTCAGTTATGGATGAATAGGAGCACAGGTCATGAAGGGCATGTACTCCCATTTAAAAGTAACAAATTAATTTCACTATTCAGAAATTAGGAATGTATGGGAGTGCAGCCATGTGCCTAGCCACACAAAGAAATTGTACGAGTCACCTATGGAGGAACAGGAGTGAAGGAATGGCTCCCACTTAATAGTAAGGAATTGGTTACAGTGTTTACAAATTAGGAACAGATGGTAGTGCGGCTAGGCCACACCCCACCCTAAAAAAATGTACTAGTCAGTAATGAATAATGAGAGAGGAGGGACTAGGCAGCTGTGGAGGAATTGCAACCGTACACTTCTCTGTCACTCCCATGACCCCATCAACCTCCAGGTAGGTCTCTAGGGAGCATCTGGTGTACCCCCAAGACACTGGCATGGCAGTGGACCTCATACAAGTGGTGAACCATGATGATGGATGTCTCTTGTGTTATGTTCAGAGAGGTGTATATTGTTTGTTCCATACTTTTGCTGCTTTATTATGAACTAACTGATGCATTAATGATGTTTTTTGCCATGAATCCTCTTCAACACATCACATCACCTTCCACTGTCACACGGGTTACTAGAAATAATATGTGTTTCTATGTACTGCTGATTCCTACTGACTTGACTTATTAGTATGATAACATGCAATGCTTACTAGGTTATCAGCATGCTATCCATTTCCCTGGTCAGCACCATCTCTCTGTTGCTGGTGCTGGAGTGCTTGGTCAGCTGCTCTTCTGCCCCCTCCATTCCCTGTCTGACCTACTACCCTATTCCCTCTGTCTCTCCCCTTCCCTTCCTCTAGAGTCCAAGACTGCCTGGAAAGGACACCAGAAAATGTCTCTTACTGCTTTCTTCTGTCCCTCTCTTCCACCTGGACATGAGTCACAGCTGAGTGTACCTTTCCCTGTTGCAAATTTTTCAATAAGTACATAAATGTACATGCGGGCATCATTTGGGACCCAGTTCAGTGTGTTCACTGTAATGATGACCTGTCATTATTCTCCCCAAGGAGCATTTCACCCCATTGGTGCTGCTATGCATGATTGGTCATTACTGTCCAATCTACTCTAGACCTGTGTTCAGGAAATCACTCTGTTAATTTGCTGGATAGCTGTCCTTTGCATGTGTACATGGTATAATGATTATTCCTTTGTGGCTCATCATCATCAAATAGCCACTTGGAGTAGGTGTGGATCATGGAACATTTTAACACTGTTTACAGCCACATAATAAGTTTTTCTGTACTTGCTTCTAGACCAGAGGACACGCATGGTAGGGCCATGTAACTGATAACTATTTAGAGTTTCTAAAAGAATTGCTTGTAAATGATGCTCCCTTTTCCAGGTCCATACCTTGGAGTCCTTCTGCTGCTGCTGCCATGTTGATTTCACCCTCCTCTGTGAATGTACTACAGCATGGACATCTCAAGAAGGTAAGTAAGAAATCTCTTTGCAATTATTTTTTTTTTTTTAGAGAGAGGTGCCTGAGGTGCACTGTGACAGCTCATTATAGAGGGCAGCTGGCAGGGACACTTGCTGGCTGTGCTGCCATACTCTAGAAGTAGGAGTACTATTAACATTGAGAACACCCTTTTTGGTGCTATCACGGCAACAGTTTCAAACAGAGATTTGTTGTGGGGCAGTATTTCTTCAATGAGGGTGTTGCTAGATGCAGTAACAATCCTTCAACATGGCTAGTGTTACCACCAGTCTGGTTTTAGTCAGGAAAACTCTGGTTCTTTGGGTCCTTATTTGGATATCCCTTCACAACAGGTTTAGTGTTGCTCAAATGTAGTCTAGTTTTTAGCTCATGTTCAGGGAGGGATCATGATACTCACAAATGACTGTATCAAATCATGTAATGTTTTTGCTGCATGTCCAGGTTACCATGACGTTCTACTGATTCCATTTGTCTCTGCCTAATTGTTAAATTTACTGTATGATTTCCTGGTTTTCAGATCTGCCTGAGAAAGGCTCTATGGATGCTGCCACTGCTTACTTCTGCAGAGATCCCCTTGTAGTTTACCATCCCTGTGCCTTCATGGTGTGTTCATTAAGTGCCCAGGTAAGTACCAATGTTTGTTATACTTTGCACTTTTTTCAGACAGGTCATGATATGGGAATGGGATAGGTATACATTCAGATTGACAATGACACCAAGGAAGGTGGGGGAGGTGGCTTCCACAGGCACAGACCTGTTGTGGTGGCAGATTAGGCAGTGATAGAATGTTCAGACTTTGGGGGCCTCACCGTTCAGGTGGTCTGCCTCTGATAACCAATGCCCTGTTTCCCTAGTGTTTGTGGAACTCTGTATGATTTTCTTTTCAGTTTTGTCTGGGTAATCCTGTAAGTATGCTGCCACTGCCTGTCACTGCTGAGATTCCCTTGTAGTCTGCCAGCCCTGTGCCTTCATGGTGTGTCCATCATAACTGCACAGGAAAGTATTAATGCTTTTTATACTTCGGACTTTTTTTTTCCAGACAGGTCATGATATGGGAATGAGATAGGTGTACATTCAGAGTGACAATGACATCAGGGCAGGTGGAGTGTGGCTGCCATTGGCACAGACCAGTTGTGGTGGTAGATTAGGTAGTGACTGGTGGCAGATTAGGCAGTGATAGGATGTTTACACTTTGGGGGCCCCACCTCTCAGGTGGTCTGCTTCTGATAACCAATGCCCTGTTTCCCTAGTGTTTGTAGAACTCTCTGTATGATTTACTTTTCAGGTCTGTCTGTGTAAGGCTCTATGGATTCCCTTGTAGTCTGCCAGCCCTGTGCTTTCATGGTCTGTCCATCACAAGTGCTAAGGTAAGTACCAATATTTGTTATACTTTGCACTTTTTTTCAGACAGGTCATTACATGTTAATGAGATAGGTATACATTCAGAGTGACAATGACATCAAGGCAGGTGCAGACCAGTTGCAGTGGCAGATTAGGTAGCAAATGGTGGTAGATTGGGTAGTGATAGGATGTTCAGACTTTGGGGGCCCTGCTTCCCAGTCGGTCTTCCTCTGATAAACAATGCTCAGTTTCGTTTGTGGAACTCTAAGATTTTCTTTTCGTGTCTGATTGTGTAAGGTTTGACAGGGAGAGTGAGAAAGCAGCCTTAGCTTCCTTGAATTAGAAGGTTATTTTCTAGACTACACTGAACTGAATTATTACATTTTGGACCTGTGTAAGTAACTAGTATTGATTCTGTTTTTGGGGTAGACTTTTCTTAGTTTTAACTTTCATTTGACTGGGAGGAACTGTACCTGAGAGATATTTGCAGTCAGTTGTGACTAGACCTGTTACTTAGCCTTTGTGAAATAGGTGTCTGAAAGGAAGAAAGGCATTCCTGGGGTGGAGGGTAAGAGTTGTAGGTGATTGTTTCTGGACAGCAAAGCTTTACTCCCACCCACCCTTCCCTCACCCCACTGACCCCAAACACATAACTTCCTTTATAGCAGGGGCTCTGGCATCACTTCCTCAAAACTACTAACAACATACACCTGTTCATATCCTAAAGGCACAGCACACGGAATAAGAGGTAGAGACACTCACAAGCTTGCACACACTAAAACAAGAACAAAAAACAAAAAAGCATCTGTAACTGGAAGGGACACAGACATGTGGGGAGTGGTGCAATGCACTGGCTGTGGAGCAGCACTCTTCCAGGAGACATTCTGGAAACTGCATTGCTGCCCTATTTGCAGGCACTTCTGTGGTCTGAGGGAGGAGGTTGTTCATCTCCATGCTGACCTGGCAAGGATTTGGGAAACCTGCTCCCCCACCCAGGGACCACCTAGGCCACTGCTCTACCTCAGAAGTTGCCAAGAAAGAGGAGTGGTTGGACCACGGTGGGCTCAGGAAGGGTGAAGGTGGTGGAACAGAGGTGCATCCCTCCAGTTGTGCCTCTCCACAATTCATTTACCACTCTAGTGAAGCATGGTTCCTCTATGGAGGCACCTGAAGTGGAGACCAAGGAGGATGCTAGGAACCTCCACAATGGAGACCCACAGGAGGGTGGCCCAGGACCCCACAGGGGAAGGAAACAACTCTTGGTGGGGGACTCAATTGTTAGGGGATAGAACTGGAGGAGGGAGGAAAAAGGTGCCTGCCTGGTGCCAAGGCTTGGAGAGATGGGAAACAAATCCTCAGGATAGTGTGAGCAGCAGCAAGGGGGAGGGAGCTGGATGTCATTATCCACCTAGGGACTAATGACTTGGGTGAGAATGGGATCAGAGCAGTGCAACAGGAGTTTGTGGAGTTGGGGAGGGGCCTTAGACAAGTAGCACACAAGATAACTTTCTCAGAAGTGCTACCTGTCTATGGCATGGGTGAGGCTGGGGCACTCCACACTATGGGATTCAATGACTGGTTGAAAAGCTGGTGCAGAGCTCAGGGATTTGGCTTCATTGGGGACTGGGGCTCCACCTGGAGGGATGCAGGCCTATTCAGGTGTGATGATCAGCATATATCCTGGAGGGGAACCAGGATCCTAGGTGATAGGTTTAAATGCTTCAGTGGCAAGCATTTAAATTAGCCATGGAGGGAGGCACTGAAGAGGAGAAGGGAAATCTTAGCCCCCCCAAAAAAATCAGGGTAATTAGTGAGGTAAACACCAAAATAGAGCAGTTGATAGGGAGAAGGGCAGGGGTAAATGGAGAAAAAGACAAAGGCAGTAGGGACAGGGATGGGGCAAAAAGAAATAAAGCCATAAAAAATGGAGGGTAATCAGTACCAATGACTGTAGTCTAGGTAAAAAGCTCCCTGAAATGGTGGCCTTGATGAAAGAAGAATGCCTGGATATTGTGGCAGTCACAGAAGCATGGTACACATAGAACCATGACCGGGATGTCAACATACCAGGGTACACAATCTACAGGAGGGACAAGGAGGGAAGAAGAGGAGGAGGAGTAGCTCTCTATGTAAGGGAAGGGATAAAAGCAACAGAACTAAAAGGTAAACAGGGAGGAAAGGAGGCACTGTGGGTCACCCTGGAGAGTGGAAATGGCTCCACAATCCGCACAGGGGTTGTATATAGACCCCCCATCTCAGAAGGAGGAAATGGACAAGGAAATAATAGAAGGCATCCTTGGGATGGCATAGAAAAGGGAGATATTGCTGATGGGGGACCTGAATATGCCAGATGTTGACTGGAGCACCTTTGCTGCAGCCACTTCAAAGAGCAGGGCCATTCTCGATGCCCTATAATGAGCATGCCTCAGACAGCTAGTTTTGGAATCCACTCAGGAGAGAGCAATCTTAGACCTGGTACTCTCAAATGGGGATGGAGAGAGGATATCTGATCATGAAATGGGTAGCCATCTGGGAACAAGTGACCACCAAACAGTGTGGTTCATGATAAACTTCACTGTAGAGTCAAGCCATGCAAAAGTGAAGGTACTGGACTTCAGGAGGGCTGATTTTGACAAAATGGGAGAGTGCCTCAGAAAAGCACTAGCAAACAGGCAAGAAGGTGGGGTGGAGCAACAATGGGGAAACATCAAAACCGCCATCACAGAGGCAATAAGTCTTTGTGTGAAGCAAATAAACTAATCAAAACGAAAGAAAAAAACACTATGGTTCTCAAAAGAAGTGGCGGGGAAGGTAAGAGAAAAGATAGCATTCAAGAAGTATAAGGAAACACAGAAGGAGCAGGACAGAGAACTGTACCAGTTAAAGCAGAAGGAAGAGGGTAAGGCAGTCAGAATAGCAAAGGCCCAAACCGAGGAAAAGATAGCCAACTCGGTTAAGAAGGGGGATAAAACCTTTTATAGGTACATTAGGGAGCAAAGAAAGACTAAGGCAGGGATTCTGAGGCTGAACAAAGAGGAAGGTGGTTGGGCAGAGAGCGACAGTGAAAAAGCAGGGATACCGAACGAATACTTCTGCTCAGTATTCACAATGGAAAAGCAGGGGGAAATACCTAATCCGGTCAATAGAAGCACTCTGGATAGGTGGTTGATATTAGTCCTTTAACAGAAGAAAGGATTCTGAAAGAACTCTTAAAACTGAAGGTGGATAAAGCAATGGGGCCTGATGGGATTCACCCCAGAATTTTAAAAGAACTAAGGGTAGAACTAGTAACACCACTGACTACCCTTTTTAATAAATCACGGGAGGATGGGGTGGTACCTGAGGACTGGAGGAGGGTGGATGTGATTCTCCTTTACAAAAGTGGGAGCAAGACAGAGGCAGGAAACTACAGACCTTTCAGTTTGACCTCTGTGGTAGGGAAAATGATGGAATCATAGATACATAGACAGTGTCGGCAGATAAGGGCCTATGGCCCACCTAGTCTGCCCATTTGAGTTTGTAACTTCAGTTTATGTTTTCCTAGAACTCTGTTGCCCCTTACCCTGATCTCCAGAATTCCTTTATGTCTATCCCATGCATTCTTAAATCCCATGATTGTTTCAGTCCCCACCACTTCCTCAGGCAGGGTGTTCCACTTGTCCACCACCCGTTCTGTGAAGAAATTCTTCCTCACATTTCCTCTGAATCATCCTCCCTCCAACTTCATCCCATGCCGTCTAGTCCTGGAACATCTTTTTCACTTAAAAATAGTGTATTCTTGCACCCTGTTCCTCCCTGTAAGATACTTGTAGGTCTCTTCACTTCTGAAGGAAAGAATTGTTGAGTACCTAGAGGCCAGTGGGGAACAGGACCCAAGGCAGCATGGATTCACAGTGGGAAGGTCATGTCAGACAAATCTAATTGATTTCTTTGACTGGGTGACCAAAGCAGTGGACCACGGAGGGGTTGTGGACATGGCCTACCTAGACTTTAGCAAGGCATTTGACACAGTCCCGCACAAAAGATTAATAAACAAATTAGCCAGCCTGGGTGTGGGTCCTAGGGTGGTAGCCTGGGTAAAACACTGGCTGGACCACAGGACACAGTGTGTAATAGTAAATGGAGTCCACAGTGAAGAAAGGATGGATACTAGTGGGGTACTGCAGGGTTCAGTACTGGGGCCAGTCCTTTTTAATGTCTTTATAAGTGACATTGCAGAGGGACTGGAAGGGAAAGTATGTCTCTTTGCAGATGACACAAAGATCTGCAACAGGGTTGATACACAAGGTGGGGTGGAAAGGATGAAAAGGGACTTGGCAAGGTTGGAGGAGTGGTCAAATATATGACAGCTTAGATTCAATGCAAATAAGGGCAAAGTAATGCACCTGGGAAACAAAAACCCAGAGGAAGAGTGCATAATGGGGGGTGAGATACTGACAACAACAAAAATGGAAACGGACCTGGGGGTAGTCATATCAGATGACCTAAAGGTGGGCCAGCAATGTGAGAAGGCAGTAAGGAGGACTGGCGGGATACTGGGATGCACAGGGAGAGGCATCACCAGTAGAAAACAGGAAGTTGTTGGCCCTCTGTACAGACAGTTTGTAATGCCACATCTGGAGTATTGTGTACAGTTCTGGAGACCCCATTTCTGCAAAGACATAGACAGGTGAAGGCTGTCCAGAGGAGGGCAACCAAAATGATGAAGGGTCTGCATCAGAAGACATATGAAGAAAGACTAAAGCAACTAAAGATGTATAGCCTCGAGGAAAGGGGGGGGCATGATAGAAACTTTCAAATACCTCAAGGGAGTCAACAAAGTCCAAGAGGGTAGCATCTTTCAGAAAAAGAGATGTGCAAAAACAAGGGGGCACAATTTGAAGATAGAGGGGGGACGGCTCAGAGGTAATGTGAGGAAGTATTTCTTCACAGAGAGGGTTGTGGATACATGGATCAGCCTTCCTGAGGAGGTCGTAGAGTAAAAAACAGTGGTGGAATTCAAGAATGCATGGGACAGACATAAGGCAATTCTAGTGGGGGGTAGGAGGAAGTAAGCTGTTGGTTAACTAGGATCTGCAGCTTATCCGTTAGGCAGGGGAAATGGGCAGACTAGGTGGGCCAAGCGGTCCTTATCTGCCATCAAATTCTGTTTCTATGTTTATATGCAGATGCTGCTGCTGCTCTTGCTGTAGTCTGCCAGGTCTGTGGCTTTATGGTGCGTCCATCACAAGTGCCAAGGTATTATATTCAGTCATAGTCTATTATTAACCTTCTTAAAGTACTGGATACATTAGCTCAGTTATGGCACAACTTATGGTACAGTGACCTCCACTCCAGGGTGAGCTGGTGTAGGTGGTCCAAAGTGAATATATGATGTCCAAGGTAATATAATACCAGTTTAAGTCTGCTTTGTTTCAAATTAATTGGGGTTGCACCTCCTTTAGCAAAAAAAAAGACTCCTGTCCAGAGTAAACAAATAAACAGGCACTGCCTCTAATTACCAGCTACTGTGGTTCCTAGCCTCCAGGTAGTATACTGTACACTATCCACTTACAGACACCACAGTCCTTTAAAAAAATATCTGTCTGCAGCTTGAACTCACCATTTGCACCACTGTTTCAACCTTTTGCCAGGCCTCTCTCTATCTAAATGTGTGTTTCTACATGGCCCCCAATCACCATTGACTGCAGCTGTGTTCCATTATTTGACTTGACTACCTCCAGAGCTTTTTGTATTTCATTAGCTCCATACCGGGATGCTTCTGGTCCAAGCTGTCTATGTTTAACCATTTCAAGATTTCTACAAAGGGAACAGAGCCTTATCCATACTGTGCTGACAAAAATTACATATACTGTATAATAAATTATGGGTAAGTGTGGTATACAAGGATATAAACCCATTGAGTGAGATATTCAGAGTATAAAGCCACGAGCCTGAAGGGTGAGTGGTTTTATGATCTGGTTTATTTATTTATTTAAAAGTTTTATCAGGAAGGTATAATGAGCAGTCTACTGCTCGATTCCAGATACCTGTACATCCTGCGGGAAAGGGGTGGGATAATACAATTGAGGTGCATCATAAAGAATGCAATAACTAAAACAGTACATAGATTGCATTGTGCAAATAGAGTTGGACAGTTATGGGCAAAACATAGTGCAGTAAATAGTCCCCCTTATGGGTTTATGTCCTTGTATGCCACACTTACCTGTCACATTTATTTTATATACATTTGGATGGTTATTGTTATTTGCAATAGCAATTGTGTAAACAGAAAAAAGGTAAACAGGGAAGTAATAACTGCTAACCACTTCTATGGGGGAACAGTCCCATCCTGCTTTTTATGTATCTATATCTGTCTATCTTCATTGCAAAAAACTTAATGCATCTGTTAGGGTTTTTACTACAGTGATGACAGTAGGGAAATATGGCATTAGGGTTTCCAACCCTAACACTCCACCCCCCCCCCGCAGACACCGACAGGTGTTGGGGGTGGGCCTTGAGGTTGTCAGGCCTAATGCTCACCCCATTATGCTATACTTTATACATATCAGCTTATTTACTTATGGAATGGGGTGAGCATTAGGGCTAATGACACCAAGAAACTCCCCCTGATGCCTGTCGGTGTCTGCAGGGTGGGGGTGGGGTGTTAGGGTTGGAAACTGTAATGCCACATTTGTCTACTTTTGTCACTGTAGTAAAAACCCTAACTTATGCATTAAAGAAGTTTTTTGCAATGAATTTCCTTACTTTTTCAGATAGTATAATCATATCCTTATTTGACCCTTCTTAGATGTGTATATGTATATATATATATTTATAAAATGGGCAGGAAAAAAGAAGCTCCTCTAGTGGACAATCATCATCAGGTGACCGTGCGTATATCAGAGCATGACCCCACACCTGCATTTTAACCCCCCTCCAAAACAATTTTGCCATTTTATAAGATAGATAACCCACTCTAGAGTGTGTTGTAGCACTCTGATATACGCATGCCTTGGGTGGTTGACGCACTCGGTGTAGCAATGCACACCAAGGCATGCGTATATCAGACTGTGATCGCACACCTTAGAGTGGGTTATCTATTACACAACACACACACACACACACACACACACACGCATATATACATATACACACACACACACACACACACACACACACACACACACACACATATATATATATATTATACATATACACACACATATATATTCTATGGAAAAACTGTGTTAGTGCATCATTTAGGGTTAAAACACAAAAAGTCAGGAAATGAGACCTTTAGGGTTGCTCCCTTCCCCCTATGTACTCCCCATCCTCCTGAGATTGACAGATGCTGGGGTGTGTCATTGGGGTTGAGAGGCCTAAATATCACCCCATTCCATGTGTAATCATATTCACAAGCCACAGTAAAGAAGAATGGGGTGATATTTAGACCTCACAACCCCAATGACACACCTCGGCATCTGTCAATTTTGGGAAGATACGGGGGTACATGAGGGGCAACCCTAAAGGTCTCATTTCCAGTCTTTTTGTATTTTAACCTTAAATGATGCATTAATGCAGTTTTTTGCATAGAATTTCCTTACTTTTTGAGAAAGCATAGAAAAAGTACAAACTCATGAGCCCCGCGCTCCCACCAACTTGCATATTTCTGCCTAACATAACAGTACAAGTACTGAATATCATATCTATTGGTGGGAGCACATATTGGTGGGAGCATGGGGCCCTTCTGGTCCCACATTCCCACCAGCTTGAAACAAAACAAAGTTTCATTCATCAGAGTGGCATAATTCCACACCTATCTACATTTTACACACCTAACCACTGAAAAGTATATCCATGGCAGTAAGGCTAGCTACCCTATAAATTTCAAGCCAGTACCACAATGCAAAATGCTCTCTGCAAAATGTAAACTGTACCATGCAATATCTCCACGACAAATATATTTTCCAACACCTAAACATACTAATTCACATCTACAGGACATCCCCTCAACACCTTCTAAATTTCAGGTTGAAAGACCAAACCATTTCTGAGATATTTAATTTTAAATGTTGTGAAAATTGGGCTATCTGGTCCCTCCAAATCTGGCTATCTAGTCCCTCCCTCGCAAACAAAGATCGTAATCGAAGAATCTTATGATTAAAGAATTTGCAGGTTCATGACTGAAGAATTTGCAGACTCATGAACAAAGAATTAAAAAATGTTAAAACTTAATTGTTTCAGAGAAATGCATTAAACCACAGGCATGACTCATTGTGATTGGTTGGCATCCATGGCACTCCCAGACATTACCTCATGGGTTATAGCCCACCTGATAGGCTAGAGATGCACATGACCCAGATCAGATTTCTAGGATATCCAGGTCCCAGGAACCCCTGCTTCTCCAGTTTTGAATCGTGCATCTGTTAGGTTAGACGATACCAGGAATCCCTGTATTCTCTTCTACAAGGTAGGAACAATGATATTTTTTCCTTAATAGTTGGCTCGCCTTTTAGTGGCTAAATCAACATTTTGTTCTTTCATTTTGGGGCTGTGGCAACCCCAAGCATATCCTTGCCTTACATGCTGGTTTTATCTGTCTTAATCCGCTTTCAGCGCTATGGTAATGGGGCATGGCTACCTGCCTAACCCTAGCCCCAAAGCATTCCATTATTTGTTTTACAAGCCTCGTGGCTGCCGAGGGTGGCCCGGTTTTTTTTCCTGTCCTTCCAGCCTCTCGCAGCGCGCCCGCCCCCCCTGCAGTGCTCGGCGTCAGACTACTCTTAGTGTGTCTCACCCGGTAAAAAAAAAAAAAGCGTTTCCACTCGCCTGGTGGCCTCCAGGCAGAAAATCCCCCTCGCGTCCTCCGGGAAGCGCTCCCCCGCCAGGCGACTACGCAGGCCATAGGCCTGTCTCCCCCTACCGGCATTGCTCGCTGCTGCCGCCTGGGCCTCTGCCCCTCTGGCCCGCCGCTCTGCTCCTCCCCTCGCCCCGCGACTCCTTCTCCCATCGCATCGGGGGGAGAGTGAACGCGAGTAGACCGCCTCGCCAGTCGGAGGACCCGCCGAGAGTGCCTGGGGGAGATGAATTCGGTAGACCGCCTCGCCGTCAGAGGACCCGACGAGTGCCTCGGGGAGGGGGAATCCATACTTGGCAGCTCCCAGTGTCCCCTCTTCATTCCCGGCCTAGCGATGCCTCCGACTGCTCCTGGCACTGCACAGAGACTCCCAATCGGGCGGATCGTGCCGATCCAACTGCGGGCCACATGGTCGTGGTGTTTCTTCTCCTTGAGGGGCTTCCTAGGCCAGGAAGCAGTGTGGCATGGCCCCTTGCTTGCCTTTGATCCAGGCCCTAGGTGGGGGGGGGATCCACGATGCAGCAGCAGCTCCTTTCAGGCAAAGAGGAGGAAGGAGGGGGTCGGATTCGCTTGCTACAATGATTTTTGTTTGGGCCATAGAGGGCAACACACAGGACCAGCCATCTTGGGTCCTGGGGTTGAGACTTGTTGTTTTTTGTGCTGAGAGATACTCTGGGCAGCCCCGTGGATGCAGTTAGTGGCTACTATAAAAAAAAAAAGGATCGGAGGAGTACCTGCCCCATAGGGGTTTTCTCGCCACTCGGGTCCCTCCACAGTGATCCCAGTGGATGTATTCGAGTCTCTTCTCCCTCCATAAGGTGTCCTCGGCCCCTCCCATAGCGGCCGCTGAACCCTTCTCTCCTCACCACTTACCCTGTGGTAGGGGTCCTCCCACAGCACCCCTACTTTCAGGATTTTATTCCCTATGGTCCCACAGTTTTTTTCCTATCAACTAAGTGTATAACAGAAATAATCATAATGAAAAAACGGGGAAGAGGGGTTAGGATAAGAGAGAGGAGATAGAGGGGTGATCGTTTTTTCTCCTTCTATCCTTCCTAAAGAGTGTCCTTTCTCTCCGTTTTCCAGATGGTTAAGGTCAAGAAGTGTTCCGCCTGCAACACCAACCTCCTCCCCCAAACCCCGGGTCCCCTATGCGCGGCCTGCCTTCTTGAAGATGACCTGTCCTCAAAGGAGAGGACACCCCCTCAGGCCCCTGCCATCCCTGGATCCAGCAACTCCTCATGGGTAGACCCAGGCTCTTTACTGATCCAGAACCAACAGGCAGCAGTGGCCATGTTGGAAAGTCAACAAAACTTCATGCTGAAGATCATGGAGAAGTTGGAAGCCCTCACCAAAAATAGGGCGAGACCACCCAGTCCGGAACCAGTAAAACCCAGGGGTCCACCAGACGAATCACCCATGCCCGAGGATCCTCGCCCGGTTGCGCCACGGGACGGCCCCCCGGAGGAAGGGGAGAGAGACGACGCGGATGAAGAAGAAGAGGAGGAAGAAACGGGGGTGGACTCAGATACAGAGGACATGGACCTGCAGGCTGCTCCATCCTTAACCTCGAAGTTGTGCTCGTTCGACACAGTTCCCGGACTCATGAAGATGATTAAGGCCACCATGGGGTTGGGCACGGAGGCCCCCGAGGAGTGCAAGCCCAGTCGAGCTCGATCCAATGATCCAGCTTAGACCCACGGTCACGGAGTCGCTCCCCAGTCTGCTCGGCCATCAAGACATTTTTAACAGGGAATGGCAAGCACCCGACCCGGCAGAGTGCCAAACCGCAGGAACTTGACAGGATGTACCATTCAGGGGAAAAGTCAGATAACTGGTGCAAGGCACCCACCATTGACCCACAGGTGGCGGCGCTGAGCAAGAAGACGGTGCTACCCTGCGGCACCATAGCCCTCAAGGACCCCACAGATAAAAAAATCGAGGACATGCTCAAGAGGACTTTTGAAATTGAGGGTACCACTGCCAGGGCACTGACTACAGCCATCTACACATCACAGCGCAGATTCAATGGCTCGAGGAACTCCAGGAACAGGCTATCTCCAAGTCCAGAGAAGCGGAACTGCTGGAGTGTACCCTGGACGCAGCCAAGTATCTGGCTGATATGGCGGTGGACTCTCTCCGGCTTCAGGCGAAGGTCACCGCCATTACCAACCGGGCCCGCAGGGCTCTGTGGTTAAAGCTATGGGACGCTGACACGGAGTCCAAGAATTTGTTGCAAAATTTACCTCTCAAGGAAAACCACATTTTTGGGGAGGGACTGCAGAGTTACTTGAAGCAAAAGGAGGAAGGTAGGGACCTCCTCAAAATCAGGTCCAGCACTCTATACCCCTCCACAAGGCGGAGGTTTCGGGCTGAATCAATTGTGGGCCAGACCCGCAGGGAGTCCTTTCAACAGAGCCATTCCTTTCGAAGTAGAGGTTCCCCCTCCAGCTCTCGCGGCCCCTCGTTCCAGAGCTATCAGCCCGCCCCTTTCCGAGCTCGGGGTCAGAGACCCAGTACCCGAAGTAGAGGATTCAGGGGAAAGCAGTGACTGCCAGCGGTCCAGGACTCACGGGCGGAACCCGTATCCGCCCGTGGGGCAAAGGTTAGCCCTGTTTGCCCACCGCTGGATGGACACTACATCGGACAGATGGGTTCAAGATGTAGTGTCAAAGGGATACGCCATCGAGCTATCCCGTACGCCGGTCCCGCACAGGTTCGTGTCCTCCCCGGTGTCCAGAAGGAGAGCGTCCCCTCACCAGGTACAACAGATACTAGCAGAACTAGTACAAAACAGGGCCATACAGCCCGTACCGGTTCAGGAACAAGAAGGGGGCATGTACTCCATATTCTTCCTTGTACCAAAAAAATCGGGGGAACTCAGGCCTATCCTGGACTTAAAACAGCTGAACCGGCACGTGGTCCACCATCGATTTCAAGATGGAGACCATTCGTCAACGCCCAGGCATAAGGGTAGGCGACTTCATGACGCCCATCGACCTGAAGGACGCCACCTCCACATTCCCATCAAAAAAACAGGCAGTTTCATGTATTTCACATTCTAGGCCATCATTTCCAGTACAAGGCGCTCCATCTGCCTCTTCGGCCCCCAGAGTCTTCACCAAGGTCTCCATAACCTTGGTAGCCAGGCTCAGGGAACAGGGCCTAGACATTATCCCCTACCTGGACGATTGGCTCATCCGAGCAGGCTCCAAGGGCCAGGCGTGGCACATACCGAGCTGGCCTTATGGGCTCTCGAGGATCACGGCTGGGTGGTAAACCGGGAAAAGAGCCACCTCTTACCATCCCAGAAAATCGAACACCTCGGAGCCATCATAGACTCGGCCGAGGGTTGGGCAAAACCCTCCCCGAGCCGAATCCTCAACCTGCGGCAGCTGGCCTCCGAACTAAAGGCGCGCAGCCATACCACGATGGGGAAGATAGCCAAGCTGCTGGGCTGCATGGCTTCCTGCATCGACCTCGTGCCCTGGGCAAGGTGGCGCATGCGCCCACTCCAAAACTATGCCCTGTCCTGCGGGGCACCAAACGAACACAATCTCCAGTGCGTGGTGCCCCTGCCGAGGTCGGTAAGAGCTTCCCTGGTCTGGTGGACAACCACAAGCAACCTGGACAAGGGAGTGCCACTAGAACCTCCACGACCAGTCCCCATAGAGACAGACGCCAGCCTCTCGGGCTGGGGGGGCCTGTCTGGGGGAGGCATCAGCTCAAGGAACTTGGTCCCCAATGGAGACCCAACTCTCCATCAATGTCCTGGAGATGAGAGCCGTCTTCCACGCCCTGAAGGCTTTCAGGAAGCTGATCCTAGGCCGCTCCGTCATGATCCGGTCCGACAACCGGGTGACGGTGGCCTACATCGCCAAACAAGGGGGGACCAGGAGCAGGGCCATGTCAAGAGAGGCAGCAAGGGTGCTAAATTGGGCACAGTCACATCTCTCGCACCTGGGAGCAGTGCACCTTGCGGGCAAATTGAATATCAGAGCAGATTGGCTCAGCCGACAGCAGATCCACCCGGGAGAATGGAGATTGCACCCCTCTCTCTTCCAAAAAATCCAGAGAACATGGGGTCCCGTGTCCATAGACCTCATGGCAACATGGGACAACGCCCAGGTGGACACGTACTACTCTCGGTACAGGGATGCCCGGGCTCAGGGCACGGATGCCCTGTCACACGACTGGACGCAAGAGTACGCGTACGTATTTCCACCGCTCCCCCTAATCCCGCAGGTACTGTCCAAGATCCGGGAATCTCACGTCACGATCATCATGGTGGCCCCTTACTGGCCACGCAGATCATGGTTCGCGACGATCAGAGGGATGTCGCTGGCCAGCTTCCGGATACCCGACCATCTGGATATGCTGTCCCAGGGACCGGTTCTCCACCCATCCCCCTGGACCCTGAAACTCACGGCCTGGCTCCTGAAAGGAGGAGATTGACGGCAACCGGGTACCACGAGTCAGTCGTGGGCATGCTACTTCGGTCTAGAAGGGCCTCCACTGAATACATACGAGAGACAATGGACCATCTTTGCACGATGGTGCCAGAAGAGGGGGTCGGTACCAGAACAATCCGACCTGGCCACCATCCTCCTGTTCCTCCAGGAAGGAGTGAACAAGGGGCTGGCACCTTCCTCCATAAGGGTTCAACTGGCAGCAATCGGCGCAGCAGTGGGCCTTGTGGAGGGACATTCACCGGGAGCTCACCCGGACGCAGTGCGCTTCATGAGAGCGATAGAACTCCAGCGACCCAGGACCAGGCCAACGGTCGCCCCGTGGGACCTCCCCCTGGTACTGGGATCCTCAAAGTCGGGCCCCGCATGAACCGATCCTAGAGGCTGACCTATTCTGGTCTGCCTGAAAACCGCCTTCCTAGTGGCCGTCTGTTCGGCCAGAAGGGTCGGGGAATTGGGCGCTCTATCTTGCTCGGAGCCATACACCGTCTTCACGCCCCAGGGGGTCATACTGAGAACAGTTCCGGCCTTCCAGCCAAAAGTCTCGACTAAGTTCAACAGGGAACAACCCATCGATCTGCCCACTCTACCACGGGATAGCACGCAGGGCCATAGCGGAACCCCGCATCATCTAGACATCGGGTCAGTCCTTTCGGCCTACCTAACCAGGTCCCGCCACATCCGAAAGACGGAGAGACTATTCATTGTGGCAAGGGGCAGAGACAGGGCCGGGCTCAAAGACCACAATAGCAGGGTGGCTCAGACGGTCATCCAGCATGCCTATACGGCAAATCAGATGACCCCACCACAGGGGATCAGGAACACTCCACCAGGGCGGTTGCCACCTCTTGGGCGGAGAGGCCCTGGTCTCATCCGAGGACATCTGCAGAGGCTGCCACCTGGAGCTCTCTGCATACCGCGTAGCACTACAGGCTAGAGCGGCTCCAGGATTTCAGACCCTGTTTTGCAAACCAAGTCCTGTCGATAGCTTCTTCTTCCGGCCACCCCGACTCACTCTCCTCCCACCGGAGTGTTAATTGCTTCTTATCTCCCATGAGGTAATGTCTGGGAGTGCCATGGATGCTAACCAATCACAATGGTGTTTACTCACCTGGTAAAGGTGATTGTGTTGGTTGGCATCCATGGCACTCCAAGGCCCTCCTCGAGTGATCAGGGTGCCCGCAACAGGCAGGCAGGGGTCCACCAACTCCCCCAGTTCTCAGGGAGTTATTATTATTATATTATTATTGTTAAATGCTATGGTTGCTATTCTAGTTCAAGCCGAATCCCTGGATTCGGGGTTTCTTCTTTCCTAGTCTGTACATAATAGGAAATAAATCTCAGGCCTCCGGCCTATTTTAAGCATGTCGTGTAGGCCTTCCTTGATTGCTCGCTTAGACACACTATGTAGGAATGTGTTTCTGTCTCTATCCTGTCTGGTTTTTCCAACTAACCTTAATTTTCAGCTGTGGAAGATTCAAACTGGAGAAGCAGGGGTTCCTGGGACCTGGATATCCTAGAAATCTGATCTGGGTCATGTGCATCTCTAGCCTATCAGGTGGGCTATAACCCATGAGGTAATGTCTGGGAGTGCCATGGATGCCAACCAACACAATCACCTTTACCAGGTGAGTAAACACCCAATAGAATGAAGCCCCTGGAGCAAAACCCATCCTAGCTTGACTTTATAAGTCACCCCTGGGCTGAGATATTTGATTTTTAAATCTGGCCATCTAGTCCCTCCCTCATGATCAAAGATCGTGGTCAAAGAATCTCGATATCTAAGAATTTGCAGGCTCGAGATCAAAGATCGTTAGCGAGCTGCGATCAAAGAATTTAAAACTTTAAAACTCTACTTTTTGACATAATTACAAGAAACCACAACCATGGCTCAATAGAGGGAAGACCCCTGAGCAAAACTCATCATAGTTTTACTTCAGAAGTATCCCTTGAGCTGAGATATTTGTTTTTTTAAAACAGCAAAATGAAAACAAGATGGCGGCTGTTGCTATCAAAGAATTCCTCATGAGCAAAGATTCTTTGATCATGAGCCTGTAAATTCTTTGATCGTGAGGAGGGACCAGATGGCCAAAACCCCATTCTTCTTTCGAAAAATAACAATATAAAATTTCCCATAGACTTATAATGGGAACATAAAACTTTAAGGAGGACCTTCCCCAGTCACTTTGACTTTCATGCATTAATTACCCCTTCTTGCATGGATTTTGGAATTATATTTCATTACTATCTGCTGCAGTTAGTTTTTGCATTCTGAGCTGCTAAAAACTGTGGGGTGTACCAGAGCTTCTATAGCAAGTCTGGTGTTGCTGTGGGCCCAGGGTTATACTGCTGATATCATTGTAGGGCAGAGTCTAGTTCACACAGAAAAAAAAAGAAACATACTGAAAGGCATTTAGATTTTGGCATAATGCATTGCTAACAGGGTGTCTTGGGGAAAGGGGAACACAGCACGTAGACCGAGTACTGGTAGGTTTCCATTGCAACATTGTTGCAATCACATGGTACTGCACAGTGTGAGTCACTCCTCTATCCTACAGTGATGTCATAAGGAGCTAGCAGCCCAGCAGCTGAACTGAAAAGGCAAGTTTAGCATGGCTCAAAAACAAATCCAAATTACGGAAGTCAGAGTAAACCTTGGCCAGAAATAACAAATGCATACACCTTTTCAGGCCTAGTACTGCATATAATGACTACAAGCTGTAACTTTTTGGACCATCAGGGAAGGCCTTCTTAAATAACTTTTGACTAGATTAATATTTTTTCACCAAACAAAAAGTGACATGTTCCTTTACCGAAGCTCTTTCAATTTGTCAAGTTGCAGACTGACATGGAACACAACGGCCGCGCAGCACCATGGACAAAATCAAAAAGACTGCCCACAAAACTGGTGAAAAGTGCATTTTTTCAGTGTTTTGGTACACAAAAACTAAGTCCGACCAAAACAAAATTTGGCAAATCAAGAGATCTACCATGCCGCATAGTGCATGCCAAATTTCATGCAAATCCATTGAATAGGTCCAAAGTTATTAATGCACAAAATTTCGAGTTTAACATAGAAGTGCTTTCATAACCCTAAATATAGGGGTGCGACTGCGCCCCTATAATACATACACACACATAGATTATATATATATATATATATATATACACACACAAACACACTGTATGTATATGTATATATAGTATATATAGCATAGATATACACACACACACACACACACACACACACACACACACACACGGAAATAAGTAAGGAAATTCATTGCAAAAACCTTCTTTAATGCATCAATTAGGGTTTTTACTATAGCGACTAAAGCAGGCAAATGTGGCATTATGGTTTCCAACCCTAACACCCACCCCCACCCTGCAGACACCGACAGTCATTGGGGGTGTTCCTTGGTGTCTTCAGCCCTAATGTTCACCCCATTCCATAAGTAAATAAGCTGATGTATAAAGTGTAGCAGAATAGGGTGACGATTAGGGCAAACGAAACCTAGGAACATCCCCGACGTCTGTCGGTGGCTGCAGGGTAGTGGTAGGGTGTTAGGGTCGGAAACCATAATGCCACATTTGCCTACTTTTGTCGCTGTAGTAAAAATCCTAACTGATGCTTTAAAGAAGTTTTTGCAATGAATTTCCTTACTTTTTCAGATAGTATAATCATATCCTAATTTGACCCACCTTAGATGTGTGTGTATATGTAAGTTGTGGAAGCACAGGGTTCATCTTGGCCCTGCGATTCCGTCTATAGGACAGCAGTGAATTAACTGTCAGAATAGTTACTTATTACTCCTCCTCATGAACCCAGTGGAGAAAATGTTCAAATCCCTGTCAAAATGTAATTCTGTTTAACTGCAATGCCATTCCATACCAGAAGTTTGAAAACACATTTTTGGCCTTATTTGAAAAATGACAGCTGTGACATACATGAGATGGGTTAATAAGAGACTATGTTGATATTCTGGGGTCAAAATATTTAGAAATTACAGAGTTACGAGCATGCGTAGTGGAATTGCAATGTATGGTCATAACTTTGGCAATTTTTCATATTTTGTCCCCAAGTTTTCAACATAGCCTTCTTATGACCCCACCTCATGAACAAGGACAGAAACAAATTCCAAACACACCCAAAAGGTGAATTTGCCAAACGACTGCAACATCACCTTTTGGGCAGGAGTTGCGTAATGACAGTCCTATTGTTCGAGAGGTGGGGTCCCCAAAAGTCCATGTTGAAGATTTAGGGTCAAAATGTTAAGAAACAACTGAGTTATGAACTAAAATTGAAAACCCTTTGAAATGCATTGAACCACAGTAAGAAATAGGATCCCCTTTTGCAAAAGGATGCTTCCTCATGTTTTCCCATTAACGATAATGGGATTAGCACATTGTAGAATCCTGTTTCTCAAAAAGGATCCTTTATTTTGCATTCCCATTGTAGTCAATGGCAAAGCAGTATATAGGATCCTTTTGCCAAAACAGGATCCTAAATTGAGTTCATCCCACTGAAAATGATGCTGGTACTGTAGTAGTCCCTCCCCTCTCTCCCAGATACCCGATACCCATCTCTGCATATAAAAAAATTGTCTGGTAGTCTAGTGGTCCCTCTCCCCTCCCCAATGCCCAATCCCCATCCTGGTATTAAAAAAAAAATTAAAAATCACATGGTAGTGTAGTGATTCCTCCTCCCTCCCCTGATGCCTGATCCCCATCTAGGTATAAAAAAGAAACAAATTACCTGGTATGTTAGTGATCCCTCCCTCCCTCCTCCCAGATGTCCATTCCCAGTCTGCTTATAAACAAAAGATGCAGGTATAGTGTAGCAGTCCCTCCCTCTCCCCGATGCTCAATCTCCATTTCGATACTTTAAAAAAAAAATACCTGGTAGTCTAGTTGTCTCTCCCACCTCCCCTGAAAGCCCATTCATATTCCTGTCAGTCTAGTAGCCCCACACACCCCACCCTCTTAGGTAACCACCGACCACCCTGCTCCCCCATCTCCATTCCCAGTCTGTGACCAGCACAGCCCTCCTCTCACCTCCACAGCTGGCCACAGACTGAGCAGCAAATCTCAGAAATAACACAACTGATTCAAATGAAATTTGCCAAATCAAGAGACCTACCCAAAGAGATTATCCATGCAAAATTTCATGCAAATCCATTTAACCGTTGCAGAGTTATTACCATTACAAAGTTATTAAAGTACAAAAATTAGACTTTAACATAGAAATGAGCAATCAACCCTAACTATAGTGGTGCACTATATATATATTTATATTTATATATATACATATATATATATATATATATACACACACACACACACACACACACACACACCAGTATGTCACATCATCATCTCGGTATTAGTGACAAAGGAGGTGTGTGTGTGTGTGTGTGTGTGTGTGTGTGTGTGTGTGCACATGGTGCTATCATGTTACTAAACAGTTCTTTTTATATACTGTATATGCAGGTAAGGTGCTGGTAAGCCCCCAACCTTTGTGGGGGGGTTACTCAACAAAGCAGGAAATAACTCACTACTCATGATGTCATACATTGAATGTTGTCATAGTTTATGTCTGAAAACACTTCGTCCTAAAGGATTCAAACTGACACTCCTAAAGAGGATATACTGCTGTATGTTCTTTAAAAGCAAATACTGTGCATAAAGTGAACTGAGATCAGTCATGGATCAGGTGTGGACCTTGGGGGGTGGAGCAGCAGGATGTCTGCAGTGCCACTTCACTCCTAGCAGCAGGACTCTTGCTTTCCACTTGCCGACTACTAAAAATGCTTTGGCCACATTTTTATGAAAAATATATGATACTTTTGTGTTTTTTGTTCTGGGATATATGCTGCTTCTTGTATTTTGAAGTGGTGGAGTGGTGTTCGACTCTTTATGGTTGTGAGGATTTAGTGCTCAGAGCTCTCGCTGCACGAGGTTGTTGATGTCTTTCAGGGCTGATGAATTGACCAACTGAACATTTTATACATTCAGTAGCCCTGATGGATATTCTAAGTTTTTTTTCATTAATTTGGAACCAAGATTCCTGAGAGGAGGATGGTCGGGAACTTGACAGCACTGTGGGCTGAAAGGCTTGCTATGCCAGAGTAAAGGTATGACAATGTTGCCTCAGGGGCTGGGGTGTTAGATTATGTCTGCCTTGGTGACCCCAAAGTTACTGCGCTCAGTGGAGTGTTTCTTTTTCTCTGTTTGGTTTCACAGGTATGATGAACCCTGAAGTTGGTGAAGTCAGTGAAGAAGGAGTGGTGGAGGTGCCCCCTATAGGTCAGAAATGATCCTGCCCAGGAGAGCCTGCTGAAGGAGATTCATTGAAGTGAGTAACATTTGTGTGACTTAGTAATGCCTAAGGTTCCAATAACTCTTATGGACCATAGGTTTGGAGCATGAAGCATGGAGCTAAGTTGGTTACCTTTAAATTAGCTTCCTTACTTAAAACTGAACTAGTTTTCCACTAAAGGATTAAAGGACTCATAGATTTGGAGTCTACTGCTACAATTTCTGAAATCTTCGAAGCCAAAATGTTTGTTTCTATTTAAGTGACAGTTGGGTGCTCTAGCTATTGCAATACATGTACTTCGGTCATAAACGAAACTGTTTGCTGAAGCTATGACCTTGACTTGTATATTTTGGCCAATAAGAATTTCTGTTACAGTGATACCTTTTCACTTGCTTGTGGGCTGAGCCCCTGCCAGCTTATGTAAGGACACTATTTTAAGTGAAGTCATAAGCTTCTGACTCTGGGGTTATCCCCCCCACACTTTTTTTCCCCTGTTTAAGTGGTACTTTAGTAATTCCTCCAGTTTGTTCTGAATTTTTCAGTTTAACAGCAAGGACAGCAGGTCCCTTGGCACGGTGTACCTTGGAGTCAAATTTTTTTTTAATCTTAATTCCTTGAACTCCAGAAACAAGAATATATTATTTTCAAAGATATAGGCTTCTTTGCAAGGTTCTTTGTACTGGTTAATTGTGGAAATCCATGAAACGTGTGGTGTTACAGCACCCGAGAACCAGCGTTACAGGACTCCAAGAGTAAGAGGAGCCTTCTATCCCTTCTGGTACAAAAATGATGGACTCCTGAGTGTAGAAGGAGCCTTACAGCCATTAAAGAAATACAAAAGTGTGCTGTGTACATGCAGAATGCATGCCACATGCTTAATTGTGCAAAGTTTCCATGTGAACCAGGTCTAAAAAGCACATCAGGTTCACATGCTGCAAACATGACGTGTGTAGCAGATAAGCTGGTATGAACATCATTTAAAAATCACAGCAGGTTCACATGTTGCATGCTTGTCATGTATGCAGCAACTAAGCTGGTGCAAATCTCATCTAAAAAAACACATTTATTTATATTTCTTATACTACTGCTTGCAATTAGAGCCATAAAATTACCTTTTTCATTTGTTTCCCATTAAAATTAGGTAAACACATTAATCCTGATCCTTTTGCAAGTTGTTTAACGGCTTTTGATTTTTGTCATTAAGTTGCCATTAATTTGCGTTGTTTGCTTACTGCATTAAATCCCTAAGATACAGTCAGCCAACATCCCCCATTTCAGATGTGCAAAGAGGGGTCTGAGTGTTGTGAAGTTTGACCTTTTTGTTTTGAGCCATGCAAATCCCCTTATGCATTACTTAATGTTACAAATGCGTTTCTCCATGACTGTTACTGCTCACATACTTTCCCTTTGTCATTTTGTATGGAAAATATACACTATGGCCATGTTCAGCACTCTTTGTGCGGAGTAGGGTCTTGGAAGCATGCACCACACCTGACATTTTGTCACTGAAATGATACATGGACTCTCAAAATGAGTGTCAGTGAGGAACACTAACCCTCACGATGATCAGGACACATCCTGAAACATGGAAATACAGTATCTCAGAACACAATGGAAACCAGTGTATTTACTTGTACTGATGTTAGCTCCTGAGAATTAATTTCTACAATAAAGCGGGGGTGCCATTTAGGTAGGGAAGAGGGGGATAGTTGCTCCCACCCCCCACATTTGTGCCTAGGTTGTTCTTATGATGTTGCAATAATTGCATTACTTTTTAATTTAATCTTTTGCACAGAAAGTGCCCCCTCTGGCCTGTGTTGTGCTGATGCTGCAGGTGCACTCCTGACTCAACTGTGTCTGTACTGTGTTGTTCACTCTATCCACCTGTTAGCGGTGGCGCCATCACATGTGATGTGGAGGAGCTCCAGTCAAGCAAGCGCAAATGAGTCATTAGAGAGGCACGGTCTTTCCTGCCACAGAGTAGAAAGGCTGCACATTATAGCTTGGAGGAGTCAGTGAGCACTGAATTCTCAATAGCACTGTTGTGGTGGCAGATTTTTATTGGTCTTCTCTTAGTGAGTCTTCATCTCCCTTGGTGGGTGAAGGGGCTGGGGTTAAGCTAGAAGCTAACTCAAGACTAGGCTACCTACTTACTCTTCTGGGCTTGTATCACAAAAAAAAACAGGGCAGACTCCCTGCGACAGCAATCTAGGCTTCACAGCAGCAGTGACAGAGGTGTGGGTGACCTTCATACACTTTAATCAGTGTAGTGTGTCAGCAGCCAAGCAAGAAGCAAGCAACATAGGTTGTGTGTGTTCCGTTGGTGAGGTGACTTGGTCAAAGACTATGTTTGGGGACCCGGGATGGTTGGTTCCAGCATCCAGTTTCTGGCAGAAGGACGGAGGAGGAGAGGGCTGAAAACTGGGCCGGTGGCACATTGGGCTAGGGTGTAGGTTCTGGCCAGATAGCTAGGTAAGTAAAAGTAAACATTTTTTTTACAGCAGGATTGGAGAAGGAGGAAGGACTGAAATATTGATGTGTTTTTCACATTTCTGCACCTTTGGAAGGCTTTATGACCCATATGGGATGGGTATCAAATGGAATGGAGTTGGGGAGAAAAATTGTAGCAAATTTTTTTTTTTTTTTTTTTTTGGGAGAGAGGGTTCAGAACTTCAGCCAGGAAACAAATTGGTTAGTAACTGGGTGGGTTTAAGCCCAAATTTGATGCACTGCTCCACGGTATAGACAGATGAAATCTTATACATTTGAATTCTTCCTGATTTGCATATTACTTTTCAGTCACAATTAATAAGTTTTACCTTTCAGAGATGTTCCAGACATTCCAGAGCTTGCCACCTAGGGGCTAATTAGCACCTGGCCTCCACTGGTTATTGGGTCTCCCCCCCAGCTGAAATCTGAAATGGTGCCCCTGCCATAAAGCCTAAGTTTAGAGGACATCCTCTGTGTGAGCAGCATGTTTTCAATGAGTGATGGATTAGGAGCAGAGCAGTTTTCAGGAGGTAAAATGAGGACTCTCCTATTGCATTCAGGTACAGTTGAGCAGTACTGTATGCACAGACTACTGGAGCCCACTATAGTCAGGCTTATGCCCCCTCTCAGTGAAGCTGACCTCCACAACCCCATACTCGGGCACATTATAACATAGGGCAATGGAGAGTGCAGGGGCATGCCCCATTGAAATGAATGAGTATTTTTTTATTACTATTTTATACATTATTGATGGAGAGTTGGAGACTAATGAAGGCCACCGCTTGACTAACATGGCCTTGTTTGTAGAACAGTGGCCTTCATTATTCTCCAACTCACCATCATAATGTATAAAATATTAATAAAAAATAGCTCCATTCATTTTGAGGGGGTAAGCCCCAGCACTCTGACCCATGGACATCATCTCTTAAAGACTCCTACCTCTGGCTCCCTAGTACTCAGGTAAGAGTCTCTCGACTTATATCTATAGTTGGTAGGTTGTCTGTAGCAGTGTGGCCATACCCACAACAGTGTGTGTGCATGGGGGGGAGGGGGGACTGGCCTTGTGGGTGGGTGGGCATTGAGTTATTGCTACGTTTGTGTTTGCCCTTTAAAGTCTGCTTGCATGGAAGCATTCAAAAACTATGGAGATAAAATAGTAGGAGTACAGGCCAGACAGATGTAATTAAGTAGTTTTGTGGTTATGTGTGTCTTGGGGGTGGGAAGAACCACATGTGTTTCCATTGGTATGTGTGCCACAGTTCAGCTATGCACCTGAGATGAAGGTGGCACAAGAAAACTAAAAAGTATATCAGTGGTTATAAGCATGCCACATGGGTGCAGAAGTATGCAGAGTTGTATTGAAATACAAGCAAGCCATATGTGTGCAGGCAGTATAGCTTAGTTGTTAAAGGCACTGAACTGCAGACCTGAAGACCTGGGTTTGAATCTCAACAAACCCCACTTGTATACTGTATGAACCTGAGCAAGTCACTTAACTTATGTGTGCAGTTATCAGTGACCACTTGCTTTTGCATGCATGCCACATGCATATAATCTTTTCCAATTTAACATAAAAAGCATGTTTTCTACACTTGCTTACTGCACGCATGCCACATGCATGCAATCAGTTCCAATTTAACATTTAAATCATGCTTCAGTACGCATAAAACATAGGTAGTTTTATGTGCACAGCATGAAGACATTTCATATAACTATTTATATAAGGGAACTTTCATTTAAAAGGTCTTTGTTCATAATTAATGAATTGCTGAATGGTTATAAATGTTAGCCTAAACAGGTAAGATTAAATTCTGTGGGATATTACTTAATCCATAGGGCGATCACCTATTCTACTAGAAAATGGACAGATATGGAAACAGGCCTTGGCTAAGGGGCTGTATATTAAGTTGATTGGAGATGAAACTCTGATCTGTACTTTTTAGTATGTCGGATTATTTTTATAAAATAAATTTGATATTGGTTTGTCCTTTTAGTATTATTTGCAGTTTTGGGATTATATTTTAACTCTGCAGCAGTTATATATGTATTAAGTGTCACATTAAGTGTTTAGTTTGCTAATGCTTCTGAGTACCTAATTTTACTCTGATTTAGATCTTTATGGGTCAATTAAATGTAATTATGGCACTCTTGTTGCTCCTCGTTTTAGTAATTGTTTTGAATGGGGGACTGATTGGGTCATGGCTTATGTTTGCATTAGGAGGCACTGATGGATGGGGAACCTATTTTGATAGTGAAATAAATCATTATAATGATACCATAAGTGATTGCAAAGCCCATTCATGGAAATGCCTAAATATTGGTCTTTTGTCCATTTCAAGACAAAAGTTATTTGTATATGGTCTATAGTATTAATCCTTACAGCAATGGACTTTTAAGGGCTAATTAGCACCTAAACTATGGGCTATTAGAGTGATCTTCTGGTTATCAATGTATAATTGAATCCAAAGTAGCTGTTTGATGTGGTCTCAGCTTTCAGTAGCAAATCCAGATTAGCAATCAGGGGCTGGATTTGAGTCCATGTCTCCATGTTTAAAACATGTGAGGTTTAGCTGGTGTGCAAATATTTCAGATTTTAAGAAATAAGAATAGGGACAGAGTATGAATTTTCTTTATTTTGAGGATCAAGAGGCATTTATATATAGCTATGACAAAGTATTTGGGAAAAATCAGATAGAAATATGGAATGGTTATAAAAACGTTCTAAGCTGACTGATACATATTGTGTAGGGCACTTTAATAATTGATTTTATGTATATTTTGTACATTTTATCAAAATGTAAACTGTTTCTTTTTCTCTGTGTCGTAATGATTTATAGTCAAATGAATAAGCATAAACTTAAATTATCTGTGCAGGGCTGCTCAGCAGTTTTTGTAGCGGATGATGATTTTGCTGAATGCCATCCCCAATGTCCTGTTCATCTCAGTCTAGATCAGTGTGTGGTGTCACTGCTTCACAAAGGACCAAAAAATGGGAGTTCAACCTATTCCTTCTGCTGCTGTTGATAATGTTCCATGCCCCTGTTGCTGCTCCTGTAACCATGTGGTGTTGCTTCATTGCATATGATCAGAATGCAACAGATTACAGTAAAGCAGTAATCTACACAGTATCAATTGCTAATAAGTAAAAAGACTTGTGACAGCAGCACATTGCTGCCCAATACAAATAACCCCCTTAGGACACCAATAAGAAATATTGCATGTGCTGCTGCTGGTCCCTGACTCACGTATGTTCTTCAGTAGGATGAAAGTTGTTGTGCAATTCCATGCAATGCTGTTTCAAATTACTTCCAAAAGTTTGAAACCCATCCTGTGGGTCCACAGCAGTCCTATCCTGTCCAAATGGACTTCACAACAAAGGTTCCTCCATTTCCCTCTCCCCACAAGGGTCCATCCCTCTGAATCAGTCACCCCAGTCCTGCTCATCAGCACATCACCCCTACTGACAAAACCAGCGTCCCTTCAGGCGGATCGTGTTCTGTACCTGAACCACCAGTCCATTTGTACTGTAAAGTTTCAAAGAGTGATTGAAAAAGGAAACTGAAGGTGATTCAAACAACATGTTCACTGCATTTTTGTCAACATTCACATCCTGACCCAATACAGAGACCTATGACAAGAACGTTTTTTTGTGAACAGTGAAATGTTTATATTATGAAACAAACAAGTTATAACAGAACACAAGAGAGCAATGAACTATAGAAACAGGAATAACAGGACCAAAACACTATTTATATAAGAAACAAAAAAACAATTAATAATTATTTGCAATAGTGAGCCATGAGTGCTCCCCAAACTCAGTAAATGCTGGCATCACTGACCAGCTGGTGGACTGTGCTGTGTCCACAACCTGGTGGACAGTTTATTAAGAAGATGCAATATGTGGTGCTGGTTAGCCTCTATTTTGGCCTGGCTGGCTGGCCTCTGTCCTTCCCTGGCCAACCTTCAGGGACACAACCTTTTTTTGAAGGTTTTTATGATGGCATAGCTCTCCTCCTACAGCAGCATAGGTGTCAGTAGTGGTGCTGCAGGTGGCACTGACACTGCTTGTTTTTCTGAGGGCTTTTGGTGCTTGTCCCTCACCCCCTACTTCTCCAGCTCCCTTTGTATCTTCAGCACACAGTTCTTTGACCATGTGCTGGTTGTCTTCTGCCTCACCTCCTGCTTGTCCTGTGGCCATGTCAGCGGTGTTGGCACGGTGCCAGTGCTTTCTGCAGTACAGAAAGAAATAAGCAGTTTGAACAGAATAAACTGCAAGTGTCAACTTAATGACATCATCAGTAAGTGTAGTACAGCTCTCTATCCACTGTCACCTTGAGGTACCCTGAACTCCTACTGATGGTTAACAGCCACTGCCCTCACCTATTCTCCTTGATTACTGTTTTACATGTACCACCCCCCACCACATGCAACAGAAGATGGGAAGTAAAAGCCCAGGACTATGTATAGGCTGAGGAGTAACCAATAGTTCTGCATCCATATGCTCTGCTAGGCTGTACCCTCATCAGCATCTCAACCACTGTCTCTCTAAGCCAGTGTTCCATCCACTGAAAAGCCCGCCACACACATACATTCATATTGCTTGTGTTTTGTCACTCCCCTCCACATATGTAATTCTAAACATTTTACCACCATGTTTATCTCTTTCTTGAATGAGAATTTATTTGTCAAGTGCATCTTGCCCACACAGAGCATGATACTTCCTTTTTGGCCTGGGATGAATACATGTTTAGGACCAGCCCAAGCCTCATACAATTTGTGTGGTTGATTGGACCCACTACTCAGTTAGGATACTAAACAATGTACTCTGCAACATATACAGATTGCATATAATATATATATATATATCTCTCCTCTAAAAGACTCCATAACTGGATACTGGACAGAGTGTTGTACTCAATATGATACAGTATGTGATGGAGTTTGTCAGAGGTTGTGGCATATATTTGACATAGGAAATGAAACAGCAGTAGGCACTAGTCATGGGCTGCTTCAAGGGGAAACAAACAATGCTCTATTGATATAGTACGACAAACCTTGCACACGATATAGACAATAATGGATAGGTACTGTAAGTGTGTGTATTATGGATTTTGTTCATACGCCCGAGGTGAGTGATGACCCATAAACCCTGAGAGCAAAGCTTGAGAGGTTTAAGTGGTCATGACACACGAAGGGTGTGTAAAAAAAATCCATAACATCAAACTTACCTATCCTTTATTTTTAATAATTGCTGCTGTGGAGATTTAGACTGTATTTCTAGCAGCTTGAAAGAAAACGAAATTTTTTTACCTAGAGTGCAGTTTTTTTTTTTTTTTTACTGAGGACAGAGTAGCTGAGGTGGTAGAGCAGACAACCACTGTGAGTACCCGCTTTCAGTGTCCCGCGCTGTCACTGCCGCACGGTGAGGTTCAGATGCACTGTTTCTTTAGGGAATGTCATATCAACTGGATTACAGGTTATTATGAAGTGTCATATCAACCGGATTTCAGGTTATTATTGCTCTTGGAGCATAATAACCCCAATTGTGGTTGATATGCATCTTTAACAAAACAGTAATCTTGTTGATATTGATGGTCACCAGTAATTAAGAAAATGGTAGGGGATTTACAAGTGCTTACAGTAGCTAAACTGTGATGAATGTGCATGATATGTCCAGCAGACTGGTGCTTCATTCTCACTCTCACAGTTTCCAGATTCACACTGTCTGGCATGCCTTGAGCAATGGCACGGGGTTGGGGGTCATAATGTTGCAGTCAAAACCGTGCACATCAACAATGCCACACGCAAAGCAGCATGTGGTAAAATAACATTGATACAACATGCCGACCACCACAAACAAAGTGTACATTGGATGAATATCTTAGTTTTTGTGGGGATATTCACCCCCGCACCCCCCAACATGGGGGCTTTGCCTCTCACACCCCCCAGACTAATTATAATCAACTCCAGGGGGTTGTGAACTTGTGGGAACAAAACAAATGGGACCAGGAACATTTAAAAAAAAAGGCAGCGGATTGGGACCTGGGGTGAACAGAACCATAGCCCCAGGTCCCTGACGCCACCAGAGGCAGGTGCTCTAGCCACTCCACCATTGGAGTGGCTCAGCCAGGCACCATCCCGGTGGCATCTTTCACCTTCCCTGCTGGCAGTCTGCAGAGACAAGGGTAGCATTTCTTACCGCAAGCTAAAATAAAGCCCTTTCACCATAGAACCATTAGCACTTCTTACTTCATGTGCAGTTCTCTTCGTGCTATATTGACCCGGTACCTTGAGCAACATATTCAGTCTCCCTGTGCTTCCTAGGGTCACACCATTGTAATTAGCCTAGTGCAGTATTAATGCAGAATAACCCTCTTACTTATCTGGTTAACTAACATAGAAATTCATAATGGTACAAACATGATTTCCTATCACTTTTAAAGTCTTGTTTGACCTCACCCCATGATGGCAACACTAGCACTGTCACGCTGACAGCAGCTTCTGCTAATTTGTTCCAGAAATCCACCTGATGTCCTGTGATGGCCCTGCTGTGATCATCCCACACCCACCCTCAACCCACTAGCCATATACTGTTCAAAATTTTGCGGATGACACCAAACTCTCCACTAGGGGAAGAATGAAACAGAACACCTTCAGCAGTGTCTACAGCATTGCTGCAGTTTACTGACATGGACACAGTCATCACAAGTAATGATTCACCAACATTCCAACAAACTTATTTGGGGCAGTCAAGACTGCCACTTCTTACAGTGGTATGGCCTTGGCCATAGAATTAGTGGCCCCCGCTTCCAGTAACCTTGGAACCACAGGTGCATAACCAGCACTGGACTGAAAAGGTACCACTGATTTCAACATTTGTCATCTGGTGGCTTATGATGAGTTAGAACTTAAAAGAATCCTATACATGAGCTGAGCTCCTAATGCCATCCCCTGCATGGTCACAATGATGTTGAGATCCACACATCCGTATCACAAGAATGATCCCCCCATGTTGCAACCATCGTGCTGCATGGTTTACAATGGAGATGTGTTTACCAATGACTTGTGTCATGATTTAAACAGGGCTCCTTGGGGAATATGTGTCTTTAGTCAACACCAGGACAGGGGAAGGGGTTAGGTGGCCAGCTGTTCCTTAGGATCACTTCAGCTTAGGATCACGTGATGAGCTGGAGGACAGAGGATGCCCCGAGTGTTGTTCCCGGGCTCTCATCATACTATTTTACTTTTCTAAATCTACTTCGGGCTCATCTTGGCAGTTTAGTATCTATATTGGTTCTCTAAGACTCTCTGTTTAATTTTAAAGTGAACAGTGTAGATCGCATTATTTACCTGGTTTTGTGGAGTGCAGTACAGGCTGTATCGCATGGCCGAGATGGAGTGTGGAAATCCAGAGCCCTTGTCGGCTCATGTTCCGGCAGGGAAAGGTCCGAAACCCCTCTCACCCACACCTGAGGATCAAGATGATGAAGAGATAGTGGATGGGGGCGATAAAACAAACTCGGATGACATCCTTGAAATCAAACAAATACTACAGGGTTTGGTAGTGAACTTTTCTACAGTGAAGCTGACTCTCGATGCCCTAGCAAGGAGGATGGGAGATCTAGAGGCCAGGGTCTTGTCGAAAGAAAAGAAAACCATGACAACTGATCAAGAAGTGGTCACCCTGTGTAAGCAAGTCTAAAAGCTAGAAGATCGTATTAAGGATCAGGAATCACGTAGTAGGAGAAATAATTTAATCATGGCTGGGCTTCCTGAGAGATTGGAGGGGGCGAACTGTGCATCTTTTCTTCAGGATCTGCTCCTTAAAATACTAGGCCTGACTCCATATGGGGACGCATACAACCTAGAAAGAGCACACCGAGCCCTTAGAGAGATCCCACCCCCTGGGAGCTCGCCCGTCTGTACTAATAATGAGATTCCTAAACTACAAGGAAAAGGCTTTTGTTCTCAGTAAAGTCAAGCAATCGAAAAATTTACAATGGAACGGGACGACTCTTTGGTTGATCCAGGACCAGACCCCATCTGTTTGAGACTGCCAGAAAGAGTACTTGGAAATTAAAAAGAAGCTACACTTAGCTGAGATCAAGTTTCGGATGCGGTATCCAGCGATACTAATAGTGAAACTCCAAGCTGGAGACAAAAAATACTTAACAGCGCAAGATGCTTTGGAGGGCTTAAGGTCTGAGCTTCCATCACTATTCAAGTCTCCGACCTGACTTTTCTATTTGTGGAACATGGGAGTTCTAACCCGATTTTGGATATGAAGATATGAGAGGTGGAAATAATCTGCGTGGACTGAAGTGCTGCAGGGGGTTGTTTGGCCATGGTTGATAGAGTGAGCTAGGATGGGTGACTCTTCCTCTCCGTGTATTTTTGGGCTGCAGTAATGGGATTAGTGGGAGGTGCCACTAGAGGGCAGATATGCTATTTCATAGGCAATCCAATGGTTTTAAGATGGGGGGGGTTTAGGCCCACTCCAAATGCTGTGGGGAATACGCCATATTTAGTCCCTGTTTCCTCCTGTTAAACAGTTTTGGTATCCTATTGGATGATGGAGAAACCGGTGCTTTTAAGCTTGCTAGCAGTGAGAGGATTTCCGAATAGCGATCTATAGGGGGAAAGGAGACAATGGTTTATACTCACTTAGTTGGGGGTGATAGCGAGCAATTTTTGTTTTTTCCTTTTTTTCATGTAGGCTAGTGCTCTCCTCCACCAGACCAAACTGTAGTACTGAGGGCAGTTTATTTGGGGTGGAAGAGGAGAAGAGGATTTTAGGCTCATTGCAGGATCGGAGGAGTAGGGATGGGTCTTCCTTGCAAGGCATGAAAAACAAAAAGCTGCACCACAAATGAGGTGGCTAACCTATGCAACACTGAAGTCCAACGAGGCAGTAGTGTGCAAAAGACTTACAGTGCACTATAATAGCTAGTTTAAACAAAACTCTACTGAGTACTCGTGCACATAGAAATGTAACTAGGCAGGAGTTTAGTAAAACACCCCTTTCTTCCAAGACCACTGGGCTTGTTTCCCCTTCTTATACCTTTTTTTTATTATTTTCTTTTTTATTATCGCTCTGGTTTCCTTCCTGTGCTCAGTCGTTATGGAGAAGAGAGATGGAAGGCGTGGGTTTCTCCCTGAGTCTGCTGTTTTTGCATTCTACTAAGTGACTCGGATGGGGAGGAGATATCCAGAGCGACATTTAAAGGTTAAGGCAGGGGAGGGATTTTGATAAAGGGGTTTTGAGGTAGATGGGGAAGGGGTCATCTGATGCCCTGGAGAAACTAAATGAAGGGGCACTGCATGGTGATAACTGAGGGATGGGATTACCTTTAATATCCGTTATGAGCTTCATGATGGGGCTGGGGGGCACTCAGGAAACTGCTCATTCATAGATCGCTATTTTTTTAGGAGGGAGAGCATTGGATTGGGGATTTGTGTTGGGGGGTTGGGGGAAAGGAAAAGAGATAGAGTCCATTGGCTATGAACAATGCAGTGGCAGATCTTGTTGAGGTGATGATTAGGGGAGTATTCATGCACAATGTTAAAATAATTTCTTGGAATGTTAAAGGCCTTAGGGGTAGGCAAAAAAGGCTGGCAATTTTGAGACATATTCAATGAATGGGGGCCCAAGTCATGACTTTACAGGCGACTCATCTTCTGACTGAGGGACTGGATCTTTTGGAAAAACTGTGGGTGGGTCAGGTATTTGGGGTGAAGCTTAAACTGCTTCGGAGGGGTAGCTATTCTTGTGGGGAAAGCTTGCCCCTATGAAGTAAATAGGGTGGTAACAAGAGAGGATAATAGAGGGATTTTTCTTTCAGGCTGTATCTTGGGCTCAGACCTGTCAATTGCCTCCATTTATGGTCCAACACCCTTCAATTCGGACTTTTTCGTTTCATTAGAGGCAGACGTAGTGGTGTTGCCAGCACATCCCACTATATTAGCACAGGACTGGAACCTGTGCCTAAATAACTGGGAAGATAGGAATCCACCTTCTAAAAAAACCCTTTCCAGGGCGCAAGAGGCCCTGGGTCATTTTTTAGAGGCCATGGCACTGGTGGACCCCGCTCGGATTCACAACCAGGGTCCCAATAGTATGACTTTCTTCTCTGGGGCTCACAAAACTCACTCCAGGATTGATTTTTTCCTGGTTAACAAGGAAGCTTTGGTGGGAATTAAGGAAACGGTTACTTATAGTAGAATCCTGTCTGATCACTCTCCAATCCAGATGACGTGGGAGCTAAAAGCTTCTCCAGCTAAGCCATATAGATGGAGATTGGATTAATCTTTATTGAATGATACTAAAATGCAGGGAAAGTTAGAAGGTGCTCTCAAAGAGATCATCCAAATCCAACTACCAACGTTATAGGATAAACAAATAGCTTGGCCAGCCTGTACAGTTCTTTATTTGGGGGTAGCTCAAAGATATGCAGCGAGAAGAAATAGACTAAGACAAGCCCGAGAGGAGTTTATTCTAGGGGCTATAGATTCCCTTGCTCCCTTAGAAGGGTCATCTACAGAACTAGATGCTGAACTCAAAGACCTTAGGGATGAGATAGCAGAACTTATTTATGGCAAGGTGGATTATTGGTTGGAGAAAATCCAAGCTAAATACCTAGTGCAGAGGATATGTGCCTGGCCGCCTCCTAGCTGCTAGGGTGAGAGAATGGGAGGCAGCACGGACAGTAAACTTAATTAAAGTGGAAGGGGACAATAATTGACCCTGAACAAATGGCTGATGCTTTTGTATCTTACTATAAAGGGATCTACCAAGGGGTGGTGGCTGGCAATGAGGCAGAAATTCAGGCATTTCTTGATAATTTACCTCTCCCTGTTCTTGACTCGGCACAGGTAAGGGGGCTAGCAGCTCCAATAAGTGAGGGGGAAATTTTAGAGGTGGTTAAATCGCTGCCAAGTGGTAAAACTCCTGGGCCTGATGGCCTCACAGCCAAGTTTTATAAATTACATACTGTATTTTAACTATACTTCCTCTCCTAAAAGATATTTTTACTAGGATAATGCAAACAGGAGTGTCTCATCCCCCACTTTACCAAGCGTATATTACCCTCATCCCAAAACCGGACAAGCCAAAGGAGCTTCAGGAGAGCTACAGACCGATAGCATTGATGAATCAGGATATTAAGATTTTGACAAAGATTCTGGCTAATAGAATTTTGAAATTTGCTCTAAGTTTAATTAGTCAGGAACAGGTAGGGTTTATGCCGGGCAGGGTGGCACGTGATGCACTAAGGAAGCTTCACCATATCTTAAACTAAGCACTGGACTCTCAGCTACCAATGGCGTTGATCTCCTTAGATGCCAAGAAGGCCTTTGACAAGGTCTCCCATGCCTTTCTTTTTGCCATCATGGAGAGGATGGGATTCCTGGAGGGCCTTCTTAGGGGAATCAAAAATGTATATGCAGCCCCCACTGCCAGGGTGTTATGCAATGGATACAAATCACAAGAAATTAAATTAGCAAATGGGACCAGGCAAGGATGCCCTCTCTCCCCTATTTTGTTCAACATTTATTTAGAACCCCTGCTAAGAGCACTCAACTTAGATCCTAGGATCCAGGGGATAAAAATTTGAGAGGAAGACCTCAAATTTTCTGTTTTTGCAGATGACATACTTTTACATTTACAAGACCCAACTGAGGGCTTTAGACAGGCACTGGGAATTATACGACAGTTCTCAGCAGTATCGAACTATAAATTGAACTTGAACAAAACACAAATTCTCCCTCTTACACCACACACTTTTAGGGCAGACTTCAAGCCACTACAGATCCACTGGGCTCCTAAATTAATTAAATATCTGGGTATATGGATTACTCCTAATATAGAGAGGGAGCGGAGGTTAATCTGGAAAAACTTTTAGCCATAATCAGAGGAGACATGCACAGATGGAAAAAATTTCCACTAAATTTTACAGTCAGGTTAGGATTGGTTAAAATGAACCTACTACCTAGACTGTTGTACCCAATTCACTTAGCACCATATATTTTCCCTAGGTCCTGGTTTATCAAAATTAGAAAGTTGTTATCTGAATTTCTATGGAATTCTAAGCCCGCCAGGAAAAAGCATTCTGTCTTACGTCTTCCACAAGACATAGTGGGCTTCAAGCTATCGGATCTCCAACTATATTATGTGGCAGGACAGCTAGGGTTAATGGGGCGGTGGAATGGACATAGAGTGGGGGAGGAATATGTGACAACCTGGCTTCAAATAGAGGGGCAGATACTAAAAGACTTGGGAGTTTCCCCAGAAGCATTACTCTTTTCTCACCCAGAAAAGCTCCCTAAAAAGAGAAAGTTGACTCCAATAGGTAAAACAGCAAATGCTTGATGGTCCTTTTTAATGCTGGCACAGAGAACGGGGCAAGAGAAAGCTTGGGATCAACTGATATTGGGAAACCCGAATTTCTGATTAGGAGGCCAAATTATTACAAAACATTGGGTCAGACATCTATGGGGCCTTAAACTCTCTGACTTTATACATGAGGATAGAGTAGTTCTTCCACTTCAGTGTGAGGGATATTTTTAAGAAGATGCAGCTTATTAGTTTCTTGGATAGGGTGAAGAGATGGATGGTGGATCCCCAGGAGAATTGGTTCACGTGGAAGAAATTAAATGAGCTAGATCTTACAAACAAGCCCATCACGCAGGTTTATAGGGTGTTTTTGAATTTTATGGGCCCAGGCTCCTCAACTCAAATTCCATACTGGGATAAGATCATGTCTCCCCTAAGGCCTAACTTGAAGATTGTATGGAAGAGCTATAAATATATATCCATATCTAAACTCAAGAATATGCAGTTATTTATCTCTTCTAATATGTACTATACTCCGGCTAAGTTATGTGAGAGAAACCTCAGACAGACAGACCTATGCTTTAGATGTGGTGAGAAGCAAGGGGATATCCTGCATGTGATGTGGGATTGCTCTAAAATCCAGCCCCTATGAATCAAAATTAAACAAAACTTGGACCCCATATTAGACTATTCGGAGCTCATACTACCTATGACTTGTGTGCTGGGGGACCTGACTCAGGTTTCAGGGGTTATAGCTAAATATCACCTTTCTTTACTCACAGCCCTTGTCAAATCTTTTGTCCTAAAGCACTGGAAAGATTACCTTATTTATACATATGGTCAATGGGTGGGGGATAGTATGAGAACCCCAGATGCTGGGTGAGGGTAAGATTGGGCTATATAATAAAAGGTGGTTGGCTCTGGAAGCAGTTTATTCTATACAACTTGAAAATGCCCAGAGCAGGGGCCTGTCTGTTGGGGTGAGATTAGCAGATGAATAATGGTCTGAATTTCAGCTTACTTGTTATGTTTGTTTCTCGAGAATATGTAGCTACTTCCAACTGTTTCTATGGTTTGTAAATAGTCTTGGAATATAATGATCAGCTGATTAAGAAAGGGTGGGGGGGGACTCTCTCTGTTTTCCTGGTGATACAGCTATGTTTTGCTTGTCTTACCTTAGTAGTAGTTACGATAAGCCAAATACATTTTGGGATGGGCAACCATTTATCCTGTTTTGTAATCTTGGGTTAGATTTTGGCCTATCCTATCTTCCAGGTTGGACAATGGTCAGGTAATTGCTAGATGTACAGGATTCTCTACTGCAGCTGTGTATATACATAGTTCTTGTTGTACATAGTATCCACAGCCAGTTTGGGGCTGGGGTGCCAGGGTTATGCCTTGGTATACATGCGTGCAGGTCTTCTTGTGTTTTGTCTCTGACATGTATTAAGAAAATCTAATAAACATGTTTAAAAAAAAAGATCACTTCAGCTTCATGACACAGCAGATCTAAACTTTTTATGGTAGTACCTTTTGACTACAGTGCAGTGATGCAGGCAAGGTTCCTGTGGTTTGTTGCTGTGCAACACCAAAAATGGTAGTCTTTCTGTTCAGTTTTTTATCACTACATTCATTTTGTTAACAATATAAATAGCTTAGCCAGCCTGGTGGCACTGAGGGCTGAGGTGCTGGATGCCTTTACCTCACCCTATGCTGGTGACCCTTGTTTGGGAAAGAGCACAGGCCACTGGGGGTCAGCAGGAGAGAAGAAGGATCGAGTGTCCGAGGGACTGCTCTCCTTCTCTGGGTAGGGGGGCCACCAGCAGTCGGTGTCGACTGGCCCCTAGCAGCAGCTGGGGGACAGCACACTGAAGCTTAGAAAGGGGAGAAGAGGAGGCAGACACAAGGAGGAGCATGTGTGGATGTGTGCTCACTCTCATTAGGGCATCATTGCACACCTCCTCTCCTAAGGGGAAGAGAAGGGAAAAGAGTCCTGTGTGTGGCACGATGACAGCCGATCCCCACAGGGCCTGCTCCCATGAATAGCAGCAACCTCTGCACCAGAATCATTCTGGCAGGTTGAGGGATTCCCACAGCCCTGTTTCAGGGGGGACAAGCCATGGAGGACAGCGGAAGGTAGGCAGCGAGTGGGAGACGTGGCTGGGGGATCAGGCTTGAAGGTGTGCCACCTGGGAAGAGAGAAAGAAATGAACTGCAAAAATAATATAAATAGCTTGCCAGACACAGGGTCCTCACTGCTTGTACTTGGTCCTGGTCCTGCAGTGCTGGTGGTGGAATTGAAAACAGTAGGGGCACTTGTTGCAGGTTCTGTGGCATCTGTTGTAAATGGAAAGGAATGGTTCAAATCAGTGTTGGAAGCTGGAACACATAATATTAAAGCAGCAGTAATCAAAAACATTCCATCCTGTGGGAAAGGCCAGGTGCCATACTACTTAACCATGGAACACTACAGATGATCCGATGAAGGGAGGTCAGGAGGATTCACAGTAAGGGTTTCACTTCCAGCAAATAAAAGTGCACAACTGCTATTCAGATAAGGAAGGAGTGCTGCTATAAACAGCCATAGAGAGACATAACTGTTCAAGGTGAGAACTTTCACCCAGCACAGACCAAGGACCAATGGCCCTTCTGCAGCTGTCCACTAGACACTTTCCCTGGAGGCATTCGCTTTCATCTGGGCTCCACACTTTCACTCAGCACAGACCAAGGATCAACGGCCCTTCTGTGGCTCTCCAGTAGACCCTTTCCTTACAGGCGTCCACTTCCATCTGGGATCCACACTTTCACCCAGCACAAACCGAGGACCAATGGCCCTTCTGTAGCTCTCCAGTGGACCCTTTCCCCAGAGGTATACAGCTCACCTCAGGACACTGTTTGTTTTAGGTCAGCAGAGCTGTGCTGATTGTACATGACAAGCATTTGCTGTGCCAGTGTAGTGCTGTAATTGAGGGTGTTACAGCTGGTGCTTTAAGAATATGTTTACTGTATGTGCCTGTTCTGACTGCCATTGCTCTCTCAGTGTGGTGCTGCATTTAGGGGACACAGCTGATGTTCTCAGTAAACCTGTGTGCTCGTTACGACTGCTGTATGTTCCCTCAGTGTGTTGTTGCTTTTAGGGGAGATGGCTGGTGTTTCAGAACTATTTGTGCTTATAACTGCCATTCAATCCCTCAGTGTGGTACTGCTTTAATGGAACGTGGCTGGTGCTTTAAGTTTAATTACATCTGCTAATTACAACTGTAGTTTGATCCCTCAGTTTGGCTCTGTTTTAAATGGGGATGTGGCTGGTGCTTGCAGAATATCTCACTGTGATTGTTTCTGACTGCTACTAGCTTTATTTCTGCCAATCTGTGAGCTAGTAGTGTATCCCCAATGTACTGTGTTTATTACAACCTTGCTAGTTCAGTCAGATTATGTGTTGTTCATAAAGACAGTATTTATTGCTGCTGAGCTTGTGTAAGTGGGTTTCGAGATGCTGTTTCCCATTCTAGTTTGCAGCCATTTTGCTCTTCCCTTTGTCTATGTGCACTCACCATCCCCCCATCTCTCCCCCTTGGTATCTCCAAGCAGGATGTCCCAACACTTCTTGCCCAGACCTTGCAGCCCCTGCGTTACAGTCCAGTCCAGGTGACCCTTTGTAATACCTTTTGTGTTTGTTTACCTTTCAGGTGTTCACGTCCATCTGGGCTCCACACTTTTGCCCAGCACAAACCGAGGACCAACAGCCCTTCTGCAGCTCTCCAGTGGACCCTTACCCCAGAGGTATACAGTTCACCTCAGGACACTCTGTTTACCCTAATGCCTCCCTCCCTCCCCTGCCACTCCCCTCAACCTAAGTTAGTTTTTAATTTACTGTGTACTGCAACCAATCAGCTCACTCCCCTCCCCAGCCTGCTGTGCAGTGGTGCCTCCCTCTTCTCAGATACCCCTTTTCTGTTATGCTCCCTTGGTTCCTCCCAGACAGTTCATAGCTCTCTCACTCTCTTTCCTGTGTATTGAAGTTATATAGTTCCTCCTTCACACTCTACCACTTCACACATGGTTTATCCATTCTTTGTGCTCTTCACTGACACAGCATAAGGGTTCACAACTCCTGTATCACCACCCTTGTTCTATTCTCTCATTCACCTAGTTCTGACCATTCCCCTCCTACATCATGGATGTCTCCTCATGTTTATCAAATCTTTTCTGTGATTATTTGCAAATGTAAAGCCTACTGCAGTGCAAAGTAAGTGCAGGACAGTGCAAGAATTGTATTAAGAAACAAAAGCAGGCTAGTGGTATATAAACTAGAAAAGAACAAAAGGGGACTAGAGAGAGAAAGAAAAAAGCAGATCACCATCAGCCTGGCAGATTGGAACTTGGAAGCTTTTGATTGCACCCTGCTCCCTCAGTGTCCAAATTTACCTTTCCTGCTTTTTCTTTTCAAGTTAGCTGAGCTTTTTGTTATTCAGTTTAAAAAACCGAACACATCAGTGAGTTAGTCCCCCCCGCGCGTGTCTTAACTTAAGTGAAGTGAACCTCTGAGCTTTGAAGTAGGGCGGAAATTGCTGCAGGATTCTACTTTGCCTTTACTGGAGTGCTGTACTTTGTCTTGCCTGGAAGACATTAATTAAAAAAAAAAAAAACTTGCCAGTTTGCCTGTGAGCGACTGTGTGTTTGTTTACCAGCTGCTGTTGTAAAAATATTATATCATTGCGGCATGCTCCCTGCTAAGTAAAAATAACCTACATAAAGGAAAAAGCTACATTGCTAGAAGGGGGACAGTGACTGCGATGCAGAGCCTGTCCTGATAGGACAGAGAAACTTGAGAACAAGTGAGAGGAGTAAAAAAAAAAATTCCTACAGTAAAAAGCATTTTTGTGTCATTCAAAAAAAAAAAAAATAACTACAGTGGTGGAAGGGAAGGGTGTCCTTCTGTGAGGTAAAACCCTTCTGGAGAGAACAGATGTAGCTGAGAACAAGTGAGAGGACTAAAGAAAATTCCTACAGGAAAAAGCATTGTGTGTAAAAAAAAACTAGATACAGTGGTGGAAGGGGGAATGTGGCAGTGAGGCCGAGCTTGTACTGAGTTGTCAGAAGAACTTGGAAACAACTGAGACAATTAAAAAAAAATAACACATACAGTAAAAAACATTTTTCTGTGTAATAAAAAAGAAAAAAAAAGTTGAAAATGTGCACCATACAGGACGAGGAAGAGGCCAAAATGGGGAAAGGTATGGGGAAACGTATGGCACAAACAACATTGCACAGTTTGATTGGTAAAAGACCAGTTCCTGGGACTTCATCCAGTAGCAGTAGTGGTTCTTCCACAATGATGTCCAGACAGACAGGAAAGGCCAAAACTACCTTATTAAAACTAAAGGAGTAGTCGGCAGCACAAGGAGTGGCAAGCCAAGATATGGTACCTATGTGTACCGTAGTACCAGTACAGATTTAAATGAAACAGAGGAGAAGGAGGAGAAATCTAGCTCTGATGAGAGTAATGATTATGAAATGGAGCATGTAGACAAGGAGGAGGGAGAAAAGCAGAAACAAAAGGAAAACCAGACTGAGGTAGAGGTGGCAGTTGCACAGACGCAGGATGAATGTGATGATATGTACTGGGATGAGATGGGCAGTTTGGGCACAAACAGCATGGTGCAGGAGAAGGAGAAACAAGATGATGGGACAGTGCATTCAGATTTAGGTTCGGTTACTGGCCTGGAGGAGCTGTTGGGTGATGATAATGGTAAAACGGAAAAAGACCATGATGAGCAGCTTCCCAGTGTTGAGAAAGAACAACACAGTGGAAGTGACAAAGGAGGACAGTATAGTATGCCTGGTAATAAAACAAAAAAGGTAACATCTTATGTGTGGTCTTACTTTTCTTTGGCTGCCAATAATGAGTTATGAGCTGTTTGCTCTATATGTAAAAAGACCATCAGCAGAGGGAGCAAAAAATGTGCTTTGGGTACATAGAAACATAGAATTTCATGGCACGTAAGGACCGCTTGGCCCATCTAGTCTGCTCATTTTCCTACCTGATGGATAAGCTGCAGATTCTAGTTAATCAACAGCTTACTTCCTCCTACCCCCCACTAGAATTGCCTTATGCCTGTCCCATGCATTCTTGAATTTTCCCACTGTTTCTGACTCCACAACCTCCTCAGGAAGGCTGTTCCATGGATCCACAACCCTCTCTGTGAAAAATACTTTCTAAAATTACCCCTGAGCCGTCCCCCCTCTATCTTCAAATTGTGCCCCCTTGTTCTTGCACATCTCTTCTTCTGAAAGATGCTACCCTCTTGTACTTTGTTAATTCCCTTGAGATGCTTGAACGTTTCTATCATGTCCCCCCTCCCCCTCCTTTCCTCAAGGGTATACATATTAAGCTGCTTTAGTCTCTCCTCTTACTGTATGCCTTCTGGTGCAGATGCTGCACCATTTTGGTTGCCCTCCTCTGAACAGCCTTAACTCTGTCTATGTCTTTGCAGAGATGGGGTCTCCAGAATTGCACGCAGTACTCCAGATGGGGTCTCACTAACTGTCTGTACAGAGGGATAACAACTTCCTGTTTTCTACTGTTGATGCCTCTTCCTATGCATCCCAGTATCCCTCCAGCCCTCCTTACTGCCTTCTCATATTGCTTGTCCACCTCAGCATTAAAAAGACATTTAGGGAGATGTCACCCATTACATCTCAGGCGTGATTTTTTGGTCAGAGAGAAAGAAGGCAACATGCAGGCAGATTTAAGTCAGACTACACCTGCACCTGTTATATCAAGTGACAGCAGCAGCCCTGCTGTTTCAGTTGTATTGTCAATTCTTTCTCAGTCTTCTTCTAGAATAAGTACTACAGACAGTCCCCTTTTGCCCTTAGCATCCAGCACTTCTAATGTTGGCCATCTGAAAATGTCAACTGCTAGAAGACAGCTCACGACTTCAGAAACAATTGAACGTAAAGCTAAGTATCAATGTACTTATGCTGAGGCAATTGCTATAACAAACTAATATCAGAGATGATAGCACTGGACTTACAGCCTTACAGAATTGTGGAGCATGTAGGATTCAAAATGCTTTTGAATCACCTGTCACCACGAAACAGTATTCCATCCAGGAAATATTTGACTGTTGCAATACCGCATATGATTTAGTAAGTGCTAAACTAAAAAATGCTTTAAAAGATGCAGTTGCTGGGGTTGTCCATCTGACTACTGACATATGGACAAGCTGCCAGTCAGAAACATTTATGTCACTGACTCCGCATTGGGTATCATTTACTCCTTGTAGTGACACTGACAATTCCCCTCTGAAACTGGCTTCCCTTCACATCCAGTATATCCCGCAGGTTCACACAGTTTCAAACATCCTGGATGAGCTCAACAGAGAGATATAGTACTGGCTGACATCACAAGGGCTTTCTGTAGGTTTTATTGTATCTGATAATGGTTCAAACATAAAGAAAGCATTGTTTGATGGGGCTTTGTCCACATTCGATGTTTTGCACAATGCCTAAATTTGATTGTGCATGCATTTATGGAAGATGACAGAGATATAAAGGCTTTCACATACTGTATGTGGCAAAACGAATATGCACACATTTCAGTCATTGCTGCAAAGCACGCCAGCGTCTTCGGGCCATACAAGAAGAGCGTGGACTGCCTCCTAATACACTCATCCAGGATGTTGCAATGAGGTGGAACTCTACCATTTACGTGTTCCAACATATGCTGGAGCAAAAAAAGGCTGTAAGACAGTATAGACTAGAGAACAGCAGAGGGAATGCTGATGTGTACATTAATCCTCAGCAGTGTGCTGTTTTAGAACTTCTCATCAAGATCCTGCAACACTTTGAGGAAATTACTAGGGAAGTTACTTCCAACAGTGCCACACTCAGCCAAATAATCCCATTGATCAAGATTCTTAGATTTCAGCTGAATACATCAGGGATGAGTTGGAAGATACAACAAGCCAGTTTCAGATGGAAGAGTCTAGTGCAACTGAGAGGGACTTGCCATCCAGAATAAAAAAAAAAAAACAAAAAAAAACATAGTACATAGAATGATTAAAAAAGTCAGAGATGATGAGAAACTTGGTGAAATGCTCGCAACAGAACATTACATTATTGCAACAGTACTAGATCTACGGTACAAGATGAAACACCTCTCACAGTATGACCCAAATGTGTTCCAAAACTGCAGAGAGAAAATCATTGAAGAAGTAGATTTGCTTTTGGAAAAAAAAAAACATGACAAAAGATGCAGCCACCTCATCCATTCCTTCTGTACCTTCACAGCTCTCTCTTCTCAGTCAGGCTACAAAACAGTCGGATGCTGCCATTCTTTCTACACCCAGCAGCAGTCATCTTTGGGGTCACTTGGATGCTGTCATCCTGGAAAAATCAGCCCTTCCTTCTCCATATGTCACTGCTTCTGCCCAGGCCATGGTTAACTTATTTAGCAGAAAAAGGTGTTGAATGGAATGAAGATCCCATTAAGCACTGGCAAAGCAAGGAGCCTGTATGACCTGCACTTGTGCAGGTAGCCTTGAGATATATGTTCTGTCCCCCAACCAGTGTATTTTCAGAGTGACTCTTTAGTTGTGCAGGAAATGTGGTAACAGATACACGATCTATGCTACTGCCAGAAAATGTTGAGAAGTTAACATTCTTAAAAGTAAACCTTCCATTGACTGGTTACAGCTATGACCCAGAGGCAGCAAATACATTTCACAGTGACCTCAAAGATGACTACTTGGAAGAGTAGAAAGATCACCATTTCCTCAGAAAAATAAATTAATACTCAAGTAATTCCATATGTGGCCTGCATAATTTTTGTACCTGATGGCACGTTTTCAGCATGTCCTAACACATTTTGTTAATTTTTGGATTGCCTGAACCTGATGGCACACATTTCACATTTTGTCCTAATAGACTTCTTTAATTTTTTGGACCACCTGAAGTTGGGACTTATGGCACAATGTTTTCAGCATGTCTTCCTCATGTGCTTTGCTAACTATTGGATTGCCTGAACCTGATGGCACACCTTTTGCAGCATGGCCTAATGGACTTGTGTAATTTCTGGACTGCCTGTAGTTGAGACTGATGGCAGAATGTTTTCAGTATGTCCTAATTTCTGGATTGCCTAAACATGATAGCATACGTTTTTTCAGTATGTACTAATGGACTAGAAGGAACTAGAAGGGGGGCAGGATCAGATCGACAGTACAGTAGCTTCTTGTTTTACATTGTTTTTCGTGGATTCTACTTGGTAGATTGTTATTTCTTTTCTTTCTTACTACTAAGGGGCTAGCAGGGTATTGTTTGGGGCTGTTGGAATTTTGAAACCTGTTTTGGTAGCAATAAGTGGGCTCATTTGTTTGGTTCACTGTGTGGCAGGCTGCATTTGTAGAGGCCTATTTCTTCTGTTTTAAAACATAATTGGTGTAATTTAACTGTGTCTGTTTCTTTGAATTGGAGACCTATACCTTCTAATTCCAAGCCTATTTTGATGTGTTGTTGGTGAAGCTGTTTGAATTGGAGTCCTGTTTCTTTGGGTAGCAAACCTATTTTGTGGGCTTTGAGTAGAATTGTGATTCATTGTTACTGGCTTCACTAGCTGCAAAGTTTGAGTGCACAGTGGGGGAAGGGTGTTAATGGTCTGGCCAGGTCTCACTCAGTAGGGAGGCACAGCTGAATCAGGTGTGGAGTCAGTGCTTTGGCTTCTCAGAAGGAACTAGAAGGGGGACAGGATCAGATCGACAGTACAGTAGCTTCTTGTTTTACATTGTTTTTCATGGATTCTACTTGGTAGATTGTTATTTCTTTTCTTTCTTACTACTAAGGGGCTAGCAGGGTATTGTTTGGGGGCTGTTGGAATTTTGAAACCTGTTTTGGTAGCTGTAAGTGGGCTCATTTGTTTGGTTCACTGTGTGGCAGGCTGCATTTGTAGAGGCCTATTTCTTCTGTTTTAAAACATAATTGGTGTAATTTAACTGTGTCTGTTTCTTTGAATTGGAGACCTATACCTTCTAATTCCAAGCCTATTTTGACGTGTTGTTGGTAAAGCTGTTTGAATTGGAGTCCTGTTTCTTTGGGTAGCAAACCTATTTTGGGGGCTTTGAGTAGAATTGTGATTCATTGTTACTGGCTTCACTAGCTGCAAAGTTTGAGTGCACAGTGGGGGAAGGGTGCTAATGGTCTGACCAGAGGCCTCAGCTACCCGATTGTTTCTGGAAGACTTGGGCTGATCCCACCCACCCCTGGTCCATTATTTCTTTTATACTAGGGGGTTCTGACATCTCTTCCTCAAACAGGCAAAGGATATGCACCTGTCATAGCAGAAGCAGACATCCAGGAAAGGAACAGCAGCAAGTGAATAGGCGACAGCTCTCTCAGTGGAAGGGAAGTAAATGCAAGTCTAGGAGCTTTCATTATTACTTCTTCACATTGATATTGCATTGGGAAAAGGAGGAGTAGGAGTTTGAAGAAGGTTCTGCAATGGCTACTTAAAGTCTCTTTTTGAGTGTGGATAGGAAAGATTGGAATATAAAAAGCAGTGCTCAATATATCTAAACGTGTGCAACAAAGGAGGTAAGGGAAATCAAAAAAAAAATGTTTTGCACTGATAGAGGGGGGAGAGGGGAGACTTGGGGGAGTGTTTGTTATCCTGAATCTGGAAGGGTGGGGGGTCGCTGGTGGGTAACGACAGAAATGGGTAGGGTGGTAGGCTGCAACAACTGCAGTGCACCAATTTTTCTAAACACTGCCTGGAGTGTGGGGAGGATGTTTAGTGTGCAACCACATAGAAAAACTTAGAAAGGAGATTGAGGGTCTGCAGGAGGAACTAAGACAGGCAAGGCAGATTGGGGGTGGGTTTAGCCCAATACTGGAGGGAGGAAGAGGGGGAGATGAGGGAGGGCGATTTAAGCCAACAGTGGTGAGGAGAGGGTCAGAAGAACGGAAGCAGAGACAAAGGGGCCCAGGCAAGGAAGAACGATTGCCGGGGAAACCAGGTCAGGAGACAAAAGACAAATGGAAGGAGGAGATAGGAACTTGTGAGGGGAGGCGAAGAAGTGGCAAAAGTCATGGAGTGGAAAGGAGAGAACAGGTTAATATGAAGAGAGAGGGAGTGGACATTTGTGAAGGGTCTTCAGAAAACAGCTGTGCACTGCTAGAGAGGAAGAAAGTGGAGGAGGGAAATGATGAAATTAGAGGAGTAATTGATAAATGCCTGGACCAAACTGGAGGAGGGGAAGTTCTGCTGGGAGAATTGTAACAGGGGTAAAAGAGGGAAATGATGCAGGAGGAAGAGGAGCTGGAAATGAGAGAGCGATGAATAGAAAGTAAGCAGGGAGTAAGAGGGGTGGAATCTTAGTGCTGGGGGACTCAATACTAAGAGGAGTTAGGTGGGGTAGCAAGGGGGAGAGGCATAGTCGCATTTGGGTGGAAGCCATGCCAGGAATGACAGCGGAAAGGGTGGGACAGTCTGTTCTGAAATATGCTAGAAGGGGTAGGGACAATCCTCATTTAATTATACATCTTGGGACAAACGACCTGGCTGACAAGACTGTAGATATAGTCCAGAGGAGGTTTGAGGAACTAGCACAATTATGTGAGGGGGCAGGAAGATCAGTAACTTTTTCTGAGATACTTCCAGTGCCAAAGGCAAGCACAACAAGAAAGCTGAGAATAGAGGAATTTAATGGATGGCTAAGAACCTGGTGTTGGTGCTAAAGGGTACGGGCTTTTGGGGGTGGGGAGGACCTGGGAGGACAGTAGTCTCTATGCCAAGGACAGACTACACTTGAGTGAGGAGGGAAAGAAAGTGTTGAAACAGAGGATGGAGAGTATATAGAGGAAGTTGGAAATTTAAACTAGGAGTGGGGGGTGGCAGTTGGGGAAGAGATATGCAGAGACCACAGGTTGGGAAATCATATGAGCTTACCCCCCCATAACAGTGACAAAGGACAAATGGCAAGTACTATTGGTGATGCTAGAAAAGGAGGGCAGGATGGAAAGGAGGGGAAAGGGTGGAAGGTGGTTATCCTTAATGCTAGGAGCCTTGGGAGGAAAACTGCAGAGTTACAGGTTCTCATGGCAGAGGGAGAGGTGGACATTGCAGCCATTACGGAAACATGGGCCACTCAATATAATGACTGGGACTGTCTGTACCAGGGTACAGGTTATTTCATAGGGACAGGGTGATTGGGAAAGGAGGGAGGGTGGCACTATATGTGAAGGAAGGACTGAAGTGTGTAAGGGAGGAAGGGGAGGAGGGTAGTAGGGAGTCACTTTGGGTGCAAATCCAGGATTCCAAGAATAGGATTCTTAGAATGGGAGTGGTGTACATGCCACCATCTCAGATGGAGGAGTTAGACAGGGAACTAGTGAGACAGATCAGGAGGACCTGCAAGAAGGGTAGTGTGGTGATTGTGGGGGACTTCAACATGCCAGGAGTGGACTGGAGCACCCCAACAACCAGGAACAGAAGGGAGCAGGTACTGCTGGATGCCTTCCAGGACAGCTTCCTGCTGCAGATGGTCAGTGAACCAACCAGGTTAGGGAATACTCTTGACCTTGTGCTGGCAAATGGGGACTTTGTGAGATAACTTACAGTGGAGGAACCGCTGTCAGGGAGTGACCACCACTCAGTATGGCTCACATTGGATATGGGCAAGGAAGGAGTGGAATCTGGCACAAGAGTGCTGGACTTCAGGAGGGCCGACTTTGGGAGGATGGGGGAAGTGGTAAAAGGGTACCTGGCCAGAATTCAATCTAGTATGGATACTAACCAGAGGTGGGAGCTCATAAAGCTGGGGATAGCGGAGGCAACCAAAACCTGCTGCAAAGCCCAAAGCAAGAAGGCTAGGGCTAAGAAACCGAGCTGGTTGAGTAAGGAGGTCATGGAAAAGGTAAGGAGGAAAACAGCTGCCTTTAAGAAGTACAAGAAAACAGGGAGAGGGGGGAGGACAGAGAGGAGTACTTGACAGAATCGAAGAAGGTGACAAGGGCAGTAAGGGGAGCCAAAGCATCTACGGAACTCAGGCTGGCACAAGGCATTAAGAAGGGGGAGAAGGACTTCTTTAAGTATATCAGGGAGAAAAGGAGCTGTAAGGACCACATAGTAAGGATTAGAAAGGAGGAGTTGGTGGAAGCAGAGATACAAGGCAGAAGCACTAAATGAGTACTCTGCCCAGTATTTACTAAAGAGAAGAGGGGGGTGACACCCAAGGTTGGAGAAATGGCAGAAGCAGGGGAAGTGGTGACAGATGGGGAAATCATGGAGGGCAGAGTTCAAGAGGGTTTGAAGGCACTGAGGGTGGACAAGGCGCCAGGCCCAGATGGTATCCACCCCAGGGTACTGAAGGAGCTGGCAGAGGTCCTTGCAGGACCTTTGGCAGACCTATTTAATGCCTCACTACATTTGGGGTGTGTACCTCAGGACTGGAGGATGGCTCATGTGGTGCCCCTCCACAAGAGTGGCCCCAAGGATGAACCGGGAAACTACAGACCAGTGAGCCTCACATCCATCGTGGGTAAGCTATTGGAGACTATCCTGAGGAAGAGGCTGGTGGCCCTCCTAGAGGCCAAAGGACTACAGAACAGCAGACAGCATGGTTTTATACGTGGCAGATCCTGCCAAACCAACCTGGTCAAGTTCTATGACTGGGTAACTAGGCAACTGGACAGGGGCCATGCAGTGGATGTCCTGTATCTGGACTTCAGTAAGGCATTCGACTCGGTGCCACATGGAAGGCTGGGAAGGAAGTTAGTAGGCACAGGGAGTGCAAAGCTGGTGAGATGGGTGGAAACTGGCTGCAGGGAAGGCAACAGAGGGTGGTGGATGGTGGGGAGCTCTCACACCGAAGGGCAGTGACGAGTGGTGTCCCACAGGGCTGAGTGTTGGGACCAGTGTTGTTTGGGATATTCATTGCAGACATATCATGGGACATCAAGATCAAGATCAGTCTGTTTGCTGATGATACTAAGGTTGGCGCAGTGGTGGATGACCTAGGGGGATGGTAGGGGTTGCAGAATGATCTGGCAAAGCTTGAAACTGGGTCAGACACCTGGCAACTGGGGTTTAATGCCAAAAGTGCAAGGTGCTGCATTTTGGGATGAACAACCCAGGAGGAGTTACCAGCTGGGGGAGTGCAGCTAGCCCAGATTGGAGGAGGAGAAGGATCTGGGTGTTACTCATTACAGGGGTCAATGAACAACTCGGCACAATGTGGGAAGGCAGCTGCGAGGCCAGCAAATGCTGGGTTGTATTGCAATGGGTATATCCTCGAGGAGGGAGGAGGTGATTCTGCTACTATTTGGGTCATTAGTTAGACCACACCTGGAGTACTGCGTGCAGTACTGGCATCCCGTATCTGAAGAGGGACATTAAGTTACTGGAGGGGGTGCAGCGCAGGGTGACAAAGATGATCAAGGGGCTGGGGGACTTATCATACGAGAGGAGGTTGAAGGAGTTGAACATGTACTCACTGGATGAGAGGAGAGACAGGGGTGACATGATTGAAACCTTTAAATACATGAAAGGAATAAACAAGACTGGTACAGAGGGCTGTTCAAAGTAAGGAGGGAGGGCCACCAGGGGCCATGATATGAGACTGGAGAGAGGAAGGTTCAGGAGGGAGATGAGGAGACACTTTACAGAGAGGGGTGATGGCTGGGTGGAATGCTAATGCCTGTAGAGTGGTATGCAGTAGAACAGTGGACTGCTTCAAACGAGGATGGGACAGGACAAGGGGAGGGTTAATGAAGGGGAAGGGTGGAAGGAGAGGCAGCTGCAGATAAGGGGTGCTAGCTGCACATTCGAGCAGACTTGATAGACCTCTAGGCCTTTATCTGCTGGCAAATTTCATATGTTCGTATGTTCGTATGGACTTGTCTAATTTTTGCATTTTTGGATTACCTGAATGTAGGTTTCTGCCCACTCAGTACAGTCTTGACCTCACAGCCACACTCCCCCTTCCAACACAGTAACTAGGTCTCTGGATTACTAAGGACATGCAGTTAATTTTTTGGTAGGGGTTCCCTAAATGTGTCATCAATTTGGATGGGTGGGTGGACGGGACCTCATGCCATAGAAAATAATTGCATGACTCTCAGTGGCGCAGAAAAGGAACTGGAACAATACCAAATTGTTATCTGTTAGGAGGAAGTAGGCTGTTGGTTAGCTAAAACCTGCATCTTATCCAATAGGTAGGGAAATGAGCAGATTGGGTGGGCCAATCAGTCCTTATCTGCCATCAAATTCTATGTTTCTATGTTGCTGTGACATGTCTATTGTATAGTATGTGCTACTAAATGGGAATGGGATTCCTCCTTGGAGGCCAGAGAGGTCAGTTATCAGTTTACAGTTGCAGCACTAGTACTACTGACTGAGACAGGGAACTGACAGAGGTCAACTGCATGACAGCCTTATTCAACTGACCAGCACATCAGTGCTATAAACTCATAGTTTTCATATCCTGAAATGCTGACTACAATTCTGTGTATGTCACAAATATCAGTTTTGTTTTATGCAGTTATATAGCAGATTTGCAATTTTCATCACATTTTACAAAAGGTTCTGATTCAAATCAGAACTAATCAGAACTTATCAGGACTTTGGCCAGGATCCTGATCCTGATAAGGGTCAGCACCTTTTCAGGTCCACCCAACCCTAGTCCATTTACAGAGGAGAAAGTTCTAAAGAAACTCACCAAACTAAAAGTGGAAAAGGCAATAGGACCAAACAGTATGCATCCTAGAATATTAAAGAAGCTTAGGGAGGGGACATGGCTTGCCAGGCAAGATGGTGGCAGTCTAACAGAGAGACTGGACCTCAGGAGTACAACTTTTGTTCATCCATCAGTTCTGAGCACAGCCAGCAGTTTGCACATCTGAGATTTGGAGGCAGGACAATTGGAGCTTTCTACTGATACTTTTTTATGGACTGATGCCCTAGTAAGCTACTGGCAACACCGATTAACAGCAAAACTCTTTCCCACCTCATGGGAGCCAAGCGAGCGAAACTAGCATCCATGACCTTGGGTATAGCTATAGCCATCCAGGAAAGTAGTGCCAATGCTCCAGTATCTGAAAGGAACTACCAAGAAGGCACACTGAACTCTGGCTCCAGCAATGCCGCCAGAAACAAATGGACTTCCAGACATCACAGCCAAAATAAATCAAATCTTTTTGGACACTGCACAATTAAAAGAAACTACAGCTCAGAATAATTTGGAGCTTCAAGCCCTTGCCAACAGGGTGACTGGTGCAGAGAAAAATGTACAGCAGCAGGATGGGCTTTTGCATGTTCATAAAGGCCAACTCCATGAACACCATGGACAAATTCAATATTTACTACAGAAAGTGGAAGACCTTGAGAATCATGCCTGAAAGAAAACTTTCCGCATCATTGGGATACCCAAAGGGGCAGAGGGAAAGGGCATGATCTTCTATTTACAGAGAGCCCTCCCAATTATATTAAAGATTAATAATTCTATTCAATTCACTTTATTTTTAAAAAAGTGCTATTCCAGATGATCATAGTGCCTGTCAACTAAAATTCAATAAATAAATATTCAGCAATAAAATCAACAAAAAATAGACTCATTCTAATAATTACACAGGGAAGGTAAGTTCAAACAAATGAGTTTTTAAAGCAGTTTTAATGCCCTCCACAGTCAGGCATGCTCGTATCCAATGAGGTACAGTTCCACAGGGTAGGTGTCATGAACTCAAAAGCACAAGCCCCAGATGTCTTCAACCAAACCCTGGGAACCTCTAGAAAGACCTCACCGGTGGGACGGAGAGGATAGAGAGGGCAGTAGGGATGGAGGAGATCTTGCAGGTAACTCGGATTACGTCCATGTAGGGCTTTATAGGTCAGCAAACTGACCTTGAAGGTGATCCACTACTGAACTGGCAGCCAGTGCAGTCTGCACAGCACAGGTGTAACATAGCTGGATCGAGACAACCCAGTCAGTAACCTGGCTGCTGTGTTCTGCACCAGTGCAACCAGTGGATATCAACCTCTGGAAGCCTTAGGTACAGTGAGTTACAGTAATCAAGGTAGGAGGTCACAAAGGCATGGACCAAAGTTGGAAGGTCGCCAGATGGAACAAGGTGCTTAATCTGGGCAATATTCCTCAGATGGTAAAAAGAGGTTTTGATAACAGCCAACACATGAGAGCATAAAGTCAGTCTATCATCAAAAATAAAGCCCAGATTCCATGCCTGCTCAGAGGTCGGCAGCTGTCAACCCCCAAGCCAAAACGCTGAGGCCTGACTAGCCGACAACCCCTCTACCCGGCAATCTGGGTCCACTACCAACACCTCGATCTTGTCAGAATTCAACTTCAATGAGCTGATAGTCATCCAGTCCTGGATCTCAGCAAGGCAGTTGTTAAAGACAGAGACTACCCTATCCTGTTCAGGCACAAAAGACAGGTAGAGATGGGTATCATCTGCATAGCAGTGAAAACCCAGCCCATACCATCTTACAAGGTATTCCGCAATTGGCAGCATATACACCACGAACAGCATGTGGGACAGCACCGAGCCCAGTGGTACACCACGTGGCGGAGAGAGCGAGTCAGAGTAATACACCCTGGACACCACCCTCTGAGATCTGCCAGTGAGAAAAGAATGGAATCATCTGAGGATTGTACCAGACAGGCCACAGATGAACCACAGATGCTCATGCAGCACCCCATGATCCATGGTGTTGAATATTGTTGAGAGATAAAGAAGAACCAAGATGGAATGGCTCTTCCAATCCCTCGCTATCAGGAGATCATCGAGTACCTGAATAAGGACAGTCTCCATGTTATGCCTCTTCCGAAACCCTGACTGGAGTGGATCATATATATTTATTTATTTATTTGAATTTTGATAACCTGGTAGAACCACTGAGATGAATGTCCTTTTTTCAGTGGCCACCCGGGGAAAGGGGATTACACAGGAAGGAACAGTGATACAATAAAATAAATATTGCAAGGCAAGTGTGTGTAGACACCTTTACAAGCCACACATATGCAGAGCACTGAACAAAGGAAGACATCACACAGGCAGTGAACTGAGCTACATACATCATAAGGACAATACAATAAACAAGTAACAGCAAGCATTTACTTAACACAAGAGGTATTCACAGTGAGTAAGTTAACAGGTATCTGCAGCTGTAGGGGATGACAATGGAGGAAGGGTGCTGGCATAAGTGCTGACAAAAGTATGATTTAGATACCATGTACAGAAATACACACACGAGGTGAAAAAAAGGTAGTGTCAGGAGAGGGAGGAGATGATGAGAAGAGTAAGGTGCCAGAGTGACTAGATGCGGATGGACGAGAGGAGAGAGGAGGAGGAAGAGTGGGAGGATGCATGGGTTGGAAGGGAAGGATTAGTGGCAGGTAATGTTACACTTAGGAGGTGGAAATAAAATGTATTTGTAGAGTCTCTTAAACTGGGGGAGTGACTTACACGAGAGCAAGCTGTGTCGGAGATTATTCCACTTTTGAGTAGCTGTTGTGGTGAAGGATCTCTTACCTATGGCTAAGTGGGTTCTGGGTATGCTTAATGTAGGGAGGTGAGATGATCTGAGAGTCCTAGAGAAGGGTTTTGGTGAGGGTAGATTGGAGAGACTGGGTGGGGAGGGAAGGTGGATGAGTTTGAAGATGGTACATAATACAGGGAAATCCATTTTGACTTCAAAGGGGGCCAACTTAGGGCATTGAGCACATTACAGTGGTGGGCCTGGGCAGGTGCACTGGCTGCAAAACATGTTATTCTGTGATAGGCTTGCTTAAGCTTGTCCTGAGTAGAGGTCTTAATGGCATGGGTTATTTGGCCCCCATAGAAAAGCCCTGGGAGAAGAGTGGTCGAGGCAATAGTCTTCCAAGCATAGGGTGTAAGGATGGAGGAGGCACAGTATAGAAGGTCAAGTTTCTGATTAGCTGCTTTGATGACATTAGTTGCGTGGGATTCAAGGGAAAGATGCTCATCAAGAGTTAATCCCAAGTATCTGAAGGAGCACACTCCTTCTAAAGGTGCACCAGAAGAGATGTGTATTACCAAGGGGGGGACTGAGAAGCGATATCGAAGGAGGTATGACAGAACAACACAGATTTCATTTTCTTGGTGTTCAACAGCAACAAATTCTCTTCAAACAAGGATTCCAGTTGCTGGAAGTCTTTTTCCATGTCAGACATAATGGAGGAAACATCACCACTAGATCTATATAGAATGGCATCATCTGCATATAGCTGAACCATAGCCCCACCACAGTTCAGAGGCAGTTAGTTGATGAAGATCGAGAGTAACAGAGGCCCAAGGATTGATCCTTGGGGGACCCCATCAGTGATTGGAGATAAGGGGAGTAGGCACCAGCCCATCTGGCACACTGAAAATGATCAAATAGATAGTTAGTGAACCAAGCTAGACAATTGGGGCATGGGTCATTATGTCACATGGCAGAACACGTCTTGACACAAGCATTGCACAATTTCTTCTGTGTTTGTTCTGTGGGGCGCCGACTCAAGCCCCGAACCCCCACTAAGGATTTTCAGCTCTGGGGGAGGGGATTCAACTCAGAGAACGCACAGGTCTGCGTTCGCCATAATGTCGTACGCTATTATGAGTGAGACATTATGACCTGGTATGGAGAATTGGAATCAAGGCTGAGATGGTGGAGCTTGGAGGTGAGAAGAGGATGGCTTACAAGACTGAAGGCTATAGTAAGGTCAATGAACATGGCCCCGGTAGCCCAGCCTTGATCCATGGCTTGAAAGATGTCTGATGTGACCCTCAGAAGAATGGATTCTGTCACATGTGATTTTCGAAACCCATGTTGGTGTACGGTGAGGACATCGGTCAGTTCAAGGTAGGAGTAAAGCTAGTTGTATAATATTCTTTCCTGGATTTTTGCAATAGGACATAAGATGGATATGGGTCTATAGTTCTCAACAAGATTTGTCAGGACATTTTTGTGAACAGGGACAGCAATGGCCATTTTTCATTTGTCAGGGATGGTCTGGGTTAGGAAGGATCTGATGATTAACTGTGTAGTTGAGTGGGCTAGCACAGCGGTTCCAATCCTGAGGAATTTAGGTGGCTGGGAGTCAAATCCCAGAGAGCTAGTTGGATTGAGACCCATTAAGAGATTAAGGACTTTTTTCCGTGAGGTGGTTTTTATATGGAAGAGGGGGTGGGTGACTACCTGAGCAGAAAATTGCTAAGTGGGGTAGCTAGCTGGTAGACTCATCTTATAGACATCTAGATCCATAAAGAAATCGTTAATACCTGTGACCATCTCTGAGGGGGAGGATAATGGGGAGCCTTTCGAGAAAATAGTTTTGGGAATGTTCAGCTCATTTCCCTTGAGTATGGCATTGATTTGAGCCTAGAAAGATTTGGGGTTGGCAAGATGGGATTCTTGCATGGATTGAACATAGTCCATCTTTGATTGATTCATTTTAACTTTGCAAGTATTCCGAAATTGGCAATAGGTTGTCCAATCTGCATGGCGACCGCTTCATTTGAAGGCTTTCCAGGTTTTGTCCTGGGAGCGCATTAGGTGCCTTAGCTCATGAGAAAGCCAAGGGGAGTGGGTACCTTTGGCATGCCTTAATTTGAAGGGGGCATGGGAGTCAAGGATGGCAATGAAGGTGTTTACAAGATAATTTCGAGCTTGATTTATGTCTGGTAAAGTGTTAATTGGTAACCAATCGACTGAAGCCAGACTGTGCAGGAAGTCAGCAGAGCAGAAGTTAGTTAAATCTCTGGACTTAATGATCTTTGGGGGGAGGTGTGGAAAGTTGTTTCTCCAGAAACAGACTATGGGGGAGTGATCACTTAGCATGTCAGGGAGGATTCTGTGGCCTTGATGTGGGTTTGTTGTTGGTTAGCATCCAATCCAAAAGGCTGTGGTTGCCAGATTTCATGTTAAGCCTAGTCAGTTGGGCTAGTAGTTGTTCAAGTCTGGCATCAGTGAGAGCCACTTGGTAATGGGCACTATTGGGTCTGGCCCAGTGAAGGTCGAAGTCTCTACAGCGAATGATATCACTGGGGTGGAAGGGTGTCTAGGCTGGAGAAAAGATCAGTGTATGAAGAGGAAGCCAGTTTAGCAGGAAGATAAACACACCCTATAGTTATGTGTTTGACCTTACTGAGGGTGATTGAAATAAATAGATGTTCAATTTCAGGGTTGATTCATAGGCCAAGGCCAGTTAGTTCACGGACTACCACCAAGCTGACCTTAGTGTAAATCAGTATTCCCCCGCCTCTCTTATTGGGCCTGTCCAGATGATAGGTGGAGAATCCAGGAAGTGAGACTTTGTGGGGTAGGATGGGAGGTTTTAACCAGGATTCTGTTATACAGAGGACATCATGTTTATAATGTTGTTCCCAGGCCTCTAATTCAGCCATTTTATGCCTACCACTTTGTACATTCATGTGGGCTATCTTAATTCCTTTTAAGTTAGATCAGGTGGGACATGATGTTGTGGGATTATTCTTAGCCCACTTGCAGGGACCAAGGTTCAACTCAATATCTCCTGACAAGAGAAGTAGACATTGTTGGGAACATATGGTGGGTGGACGGAGAAAAGGTGCCATATGTCGTTTTTTGGCCTGGGGTACTAGCAAAACTGCTTTGTTGCACTGGGTGAAGTGAGGACCCATTTAAAGCCAGAGGCAAGTAAAAGGGGGAATAAGGCAGAGAGATTTCATAATTTTGGGGTGTCACGGGAGCACTGATCAAGTAAGCCACATTGTGACGTAGACAGGTCAGGAGGAAATTCAACAGGAGTAACCCCTTGATCTGGAGGAGGAGGAGGAACATAATAGGTAAACAGTGGTCATATTAGAGGGGCAAGAGGGTGGGTCAATAGAAAGTATAAGACTAATTGGTAAACAGTGAACATATAAAGGGCATATAGTAAGTGGGTAGGATAGTAGGGGACTAGCTGGGAAGTGAAGAGATGATAATGAGGGGACAGGTTAACACTGGAGGAGATCAGGAAGGATTGGGGGGCAGCTGTTTATTTGTATGAAGCCCAGTAACAATTAAATGGCAATACAGTGTTGTAACACTGGCCTCTAGTTGTAGAAATGAAAAGATACAGTTGGGGAAGTATGTCGACCTTAATAAGAGATGCGGCAGAGAAAAGAAAAGAGACTAGGTTCCGGTGGGTGAAAAAAAACAAACTATGGGAAGGAGTCAGTGGTGCAACTAAAAGAGTGCTGGGTGAGGGAGGGTGGGTGGGCCAAAATGTATCTGGCTAGGGCTGCTGAAGAGAAGGCAGTGTGGAGCTGTGTGTGATTCACACTCTCAGCCAATCCAGAGAAGCAGCTCTGTAGTGATTGGCCAACCCCAGGAATGGGTGAAGGTCCAAGTTTAAAATTAATTTGGAGAAGACTGATTGCGTGGCTGTACCTGGTCCATTGCAGTAGTGGATAGGGAGGTGGGTGGCATCTGCAAAGCAGTGTTGTGGGGGGAGAGCACCTGGTTCAGGAGAGCTCAAGCTCTGCAAGAAAAGAGAGAGAAGACAGCAGTTGTTAGCGTACTTGAGTTAAAACTCAGGGGCGGGGAGGCAGACACAAAGGGACAAGAGATCAGTGGGGGAGCCTAAGGTGTCAGTAGACAAATTAACATAATCGGAAGTGGGGGGGGGCAGAGATGGGGCAGGGGAAAAAAATGTTGTGGAGAAGATAGAACAAGATGAGCGGGGGCAGGGTGGAACAGCACCGAGCGCTGGAAAGAATTAGCAGAAATGGGGCGGGTGGGTAGAAGAATTAGGTAGAATGTGTCAGACTGCAGAAATCTAGGCATATAGCAAAAGTCAGACTGGCAGCAATGGATTTAACCATATCATGGATGGTTAAATGATTCTCCAGCTGCTGCGTGATCACTTTCTCAATAACCTTCCCCACAAAGGGAAGGTTACAGACTGGTCTGTAGTTAGCAGGAAAATCCAGGTCAAGAGAAGTTTTTTTAAGCAAGGGTGTCACCACAGTCTCCTTCAGGGAGACCAGAAACTCACCTGCCTGCAACAAACACCAGACTATCACTGCTATGACAGGGCAGATGACATCAACACACCCCACCAGGAGGCGCGAGTTGGACCCAGATCCAAACTCCAGCAGGCCAGCCGTATATTCTGGACAATCTGCATGACATCTACAATATCCAGCCAGTCAAAGTTGCACCAACCAAACTGAGGAGTAGCAACCTCCCACCGACACCCCCCCCCCAATTAGAGTGAGCTGCACGGATCTTAGATCTGATGTTGGCAACCTTATCAGCAAAGAATTGAGCAAACTCATCACACTTTTCCTGTGAAAACGCTCTCCAAACCTGCAGACAGGCTGCATTGCACAGTCTGTCCACCATTCGAAAAAGCTGAGCTGGTCAATCCTGTGCTATGGTAATCTCGTTGGACAGGAACTCTGCCTTCTTACATGAGGCAGTCGATTAATAAACCCTATAATGTTCCATCAATCTGAGTCGGGTCGGCTTCAAGACCAGATTTCCGCCATCATAGAAACATAGAAACATAGAATTTGATGGCAGATAAGGACCGCTTGGCCCACCCAGTCTGCTCATTTTCCTACCTAACAGATAAGCTGCAGATCCTAGTTAACCAACAGCTTACTTCATCCTACCCCCCACTAGGACTGCCTTATGTCTGTCCCATGCATTCTTGAATTCTCCCACTGTTCTTGACTCCACAACCTCCTCAGGGAGGCTGTTCAATGCATCCACAACCCTCTCTGTGAAAAAATACTTCCTCACATTACCTCTGAGCCGTCCCCCTCTATCTTCAAATTGTGCCCCCTTGTTCTTGCACATCTCTTTTTCTGAAAGATGCTACCCTCTTGGACTTTGTTGATTCCCTTGAGGTACTTGAAAGTTTCTATCATGTCCCCTCTCTCCCTTCTTTCCTCAAGGGTATACATATTAAGCTCCTTTAGTCTTTCTTCGTATGTCTTCTGGGTGCAGACCCTGCACCATTTTGGTTGCCCTCCTCTGGACAGCCTCCACTCTGTCTATGTCTTTGAGATGGGGTCTCCAGAACTGCACACAGTACTCCAGATGGGGTCTCACCAACTGTCTGTACAGAGGGATAACAACTTCCTGTTTTCTACTATTGATGCCTCTTCCTATGCATCCCAGTATCCCCCAGCCTTCCTTACTGCCTTATCATTGCTTGTCCACCTTTAGGTCATCTGATATAATTACCCCTAGGTCCCTTTCCATTTTACTGTTGTCAGTATCTCACCCCCCATTGTGTACGCTTCCCCTGGTTTTGTTTCCCATGCATTACCTTTTGCACCTCTTAGCTGAATCTGAGCTGCCATATATTTGACCATTCCTCCAACCTTGCCAAGTCCCTTCTCATCCTTTCCACTGCATCTTGTGTATCAACCTGTTGCAGATCTTTGTGTCATCTGCAAAGAGACATACTTTTCCTTCCAGTTCCTCTGCAATGTCACTTATAAAGACATTAAAAAGGACCGGTCCCAGTACTGAACCCTGCGGTACCCCGTTAGTAAGCCTCCTTTCTTCACTGTGTACTCCATTTACTACTACCCTTTGAGTCCTGTTGTCTGGCCAATTTTTTATCCAGGCTACCACCTTGGGACCCACTGCTCCATCAATGCTCCATCCTTCCACCCACCCCACCTTAGCTCCCTCAAGGCCCCATCAAACCACAGGGAAAAGGGTGAGGGGGTGAACATGGACAGGAGCAATGGAATCCAGAGCTTCTGTCACAGCCTTAGTATAGGCTTTCACCAGGTTCTTTGAACCCATGCTTGCACTTGGGAATCCAGATAGGTCAACCACCACCGTTAGGCCATCTGGGGTCACGCCCTTTAAAGGGCAGTACCAACCCATCTCCACAGGGGCAGGCCTATAGGGGAAAGCCCGGAAACTGAACCTTATAGTGTGATTGTCAGACCACCAAACTGGTTCCACCACCAAATCAGATGTCTCCATCTGCAGTAGAAAGACCAGGTCCAATGAGTGACCAAGACTGTGTGTTGCAGAGGTAACCACCTCTGTGAGACCCAGTGATCTCATGAGCTGGAGGAAGTCCTGACCAAAATGTGAAAGTTTGTCACTGACCCAGACATTGAAGTCACCCAGAACCATCAATCTGGGTGACTCCAACACCATGTCAACAACGAACTCTGCAACTTCCTGCAGGAATTGCTTCTCGCCCCCCTGGTGGATGGTATATGAGAAGAATCCTGCATCCCACATCTGCGACCACTGTACACTCAAAGGATCTGGTCTGTCCCACAGGTACAGCTACAAGGTTCAATTCCATCTAAAACAGACTGCTACACCCCTGCCCTTGCAATCCTGCCTCAGGCAGTGTACCACTGAGAACCCAGCCAGAACAGCCGACTCCAGAATGGGGACAGAATTTTCATCCAGCCAGGTCTCAGTGATGCACACCAGGTCAGCTGACCCAACAAGATCAGCACTAATAGCCATCTTGTTCTTAACTGACCTGGCATTGCACAACACCGCCCAAGTAGGATGAGACACTGAGGCCAGCCAAGCCACCGGTCCACTGAATGTGGAGCCCTTGGGTATGGGTACCAGACATGGAGGACCATGATCTGGGACCTGTTTTGCCTCAGGGTGTCTCCTAGTCTGCACTACCCCCAATCTGGCCACCCCCCCTCCAGGTCCTGGGCCCCCCATTGCCTCCTACCCACTATCGCAAAAGCTCTGCAGTGTCTATGGACAGCTACAGGCAATGGAGATCAGTTAAAGGGGCAAAGGCCCCGTAGCTCAGAGAAGGAGTTACGCCTAACTGGGAGAGCCCACTGCTGACACATTGGATGGCAATGGTCAGAGAAATAATAACCCAAACACAACCACAAAAAACTAAATACATGTTAACACAAAACCAATGCAAAACTTAAATTAAATAACCCAATAACCCTTCCAATTTTAATCTCCAATAAATTATGAATATTCCCACATCGAGTACTGAAGGTAGAGGACAGTTAAATCACCAGTACAAACAACATATGCTAGCACCTAACTGAGGCTCTCATTCCCAACCAGTTCAGTTTTTGTATAGTCCGCGACTGCTAAACTCTCACTCCAGCTACCCACTGTGCATATGAAAAGTCATGAATAATTTTGGAGGGCCTGTCACTCCCTCCAACCAAATTAATAGGCACCACATTTTCACCACTGAACTGAATAAGTAAGCAGTTTGTCCAAGTCACCCATATTGTAGACATAACATCCAACTCAGTCTTCAGCTTACTAATGCACCCCCTCTCCCAATAACTACCGCAGGGACAGGCGATCCGACAGAATACAAGGGCTCACCAGCGGGGACCCTCCAGCCCCCACCTCAAGAGTCCCAGGGGAAACCGGGAGGCTTGCTCCCCTTCAGCCGAAGATCTCTGGCGCCCCTCCCAGAGGATGACACAGTCCCCACAGCAGCCACCGGGCAAGTCCTGTGGGTCACACCATTAGGTAACAACTCACCAATCCAAAACAGCAACCACAATGTCCACATTTTCTGGGTCAGCCCACATGCCAAGCAGTACCCAGCCACAGGCAGGAGGTAGGAATCAGCCCCAGATGACAAAGGGCTGGTGCCTGATACCCACGGCCATCCTTTGAGAGCCCAATGGCACCAACATTCCTGAGCTGCTGAAGCCCCTACTCTCCATTAGGCTGCACCACCGGCTATTCCCCTCTAGTCTCCCTAGGCCAAAAACCTTCCCCCACCCACTGCCAAGAACCCATACCAAAAGCAAGCTAATGATACCCCAACAACCAGGTTTTTAAGCAGTCCAGGCTCTTGTAACACCAGCAAAAACTCACAGCTTGAAAGTCTTATTTGTTCTGGCTCCTCTCAGTCCTTGATGGTTATCCCTCCTTGGCCAGTGAAACTCCATTCCTTCAGATTTTCCAGGGAAAAATCGGGCAAAAAACAAACACCCATCTAATGATCTCAATAGGGTACCTGGTGACCTAGAGAGGGCACACAGATCCTTAGCCCCTAGAACTGGCCCTGTAGAAAGCCTGCAAATTATTCTCTGTAAATTTACAAGGTACCCAGTTAAAGAAATGTATTGGAGTGCTGCCCAAGAACAAGGGACCTTAACACGGTATGGGCATAGAGTGCAGAAGTTTCAAGATTATTCACAGGATTTATAGAGGTGTAGTACAGCTTACCCTGGAGTAAAGCAGACATTAACAAAATGAATACCGCTGCCTTCCTCAGGTACCCAGCCTTGTTGAGAGTCCATTATCGGGGGGGAATTGTTGCTTTCAAATCACCAGCTGAGGTAGAAATATTTCTGCAGAAACATAGAAACATAGACTTTGATGGCAGAGAGGGACCACTTGCCCCCCCAACCAGTCTGCCCACTTCCCTACCTATTGGATAAGCTGCAGATTCTAGTTAACCAACAGCCTACTTCCTGCAACCCCCCACTATAATTGCCTTATGTCTGTCCCATGCATGTTTGAATTCCCCCACTGTTTTAGACCCCACAACCTCTCCTGGAAGGTGGTTCCTTGCATCCACCACTCTCTCCGTGAAAAAAAATTCTCACATTACCCCTGAGCTGTCCCTCTATCTTTAAATTGTGCCCCCTTGTTCTTACACGTGTCTTTTTCTGAAAGATGCTACCCTCCTGGACTTTGTTGATTCCCATGAGGTACTTAAAAGTGTCTATCATGTCCCCCTGTCCCTACTTTCATCAAGAGTATACATATTAAGCTCTCTCAGTCTCTTTTCATATGGTTTCTGATGTAAACCCTGCACCATTTTAGTTGCCCTCCTCTGGACTGCTTCCATCCTGTCTATGTCCTTGCATAGATGAGGTCTCCAAAACTGCACGCAGTACTCCAGATGGGGTTTCACCAACTGTCTATACAGAGGGATAACCACTTCCCTTTTTCTACTTGTGATGCCCCTCCCTATGCATCCCGGAATCCCCCGACTCTCCTTACTGACTTCTCTCATTGTTTACCCACCTTTAGGTCATCTGATATGACTACCCCCAGGTCCCTTTCCATTATTGTTGTTGTTAGTACCTCCCCTGATATTGTGTACTCTTCTCCTGGATTTTTATTTCCCAGGTGCATTACTTTGCACTTCTTTGCATTGAATCTTTGAATCTAAGTTGCCATATGTCTGACCATTCCTCCAACCTTGCCAAGTCCCTTCTCATCCTTTCTACCCCCCCTTGTGTATCAATTCTGTTACAGATCTTTGTGTCATCTGCAAAGAAGCATACCTTTCCTTTCAGACCCTCTGCAATGTCACCTATAAAGACGTTAAAGAGGACTGGACCCAGTACTGAGCCCTGAGGTACTCCACTAGTAACCCCCTTTCTTTGGAATGTGTTCCATTCACTATTACCTTCTGTGTCTGTTGTGTGCAGCCAGTTTGCTACCAGGCTACCACGGGGACCCACTCGAGCTAGCTAACTTGATTATTAATCTTTTGTGCGGACTGTGTCAAATGCCTTGCTAAAGTCTAGGTAGGCCATATCCACAGCCCCTCCCTGGTCTATTACTTTGGTCACCCAGTCAAAGAAATATATTAGATCTGTCTGACATGACCTTCCTGCTGTGAATCCATGCTGCTTTGGGTCCTGTGCTCCACTGGCCTCTATATACTCAACAATTCTTTCTTTCAGAAGTGATTCCATCATTTTCTACACCACTGAGGTCAAAGTAACAGGTCTGTAGTTTCCTGCTTCTGCGTTGCTCCCACTTTTTTGAAGGGGAATCACATCTGCCCTCCTCCAGTCCTCATGTACCACCCCATCCTCCCATGATTTGTTAAAAAGTGTGGTCAGTGGTGTCACTAGGTTCTCTCTTAGCTCTTTTAGGATTCTAGGGTGAATCCCGTCAGGCCCCATTGCTTTATCTACATTGAGTTTTAGAAGTTCTTTCAGGACTCTTTCTTCTGTAAATGGACTGGCATCAATCCCACTACCAAGAGTGCTTCTATTGTTTGGTTTAGGTAACTACTCCTCTTCTTCTTTTGTGAATACTGAGCAAAAGTATTCATTCAGTATCCCTGCCTTTTCACTGTCTCCCTTTGCCAACCTCCACTCTCCTTTATTAATCTTCACTATTCCTCCCTTAACCTTTCTATGTTCCCTAATGTACCTATAAAAGGTTTTATCCCCCTTCTTAACTGAGTTGGCTATCTTTTCCTCGGTTTGGGCCTTTGCTTTTCTGACTGCCTTCCCCTCTTCTTTCTGCTTTAATTGATACAGTTCCCTGTCGTACTCCTTCTGTGATTCCTTATACTTTTTGAATGCAGCCTTTTCCTCCTTAACCTTCCCTGACACCTCTTTTGAGAACCATGGTGTTTTTTTATTCCGCTTTGTTTTCTTTATTTGTTTCACACAAAGGTTTGTTGCCTCCATAATAGCAGTTTTGATTTTTCTCAATTGTTCTTCCACCCCTCCTTTCTGGCCATTTGCTAATGCATTCCTCAAGTATTCACCCATTATGCCAAAGTCAGCCCTTCTAAAGTCCAGTATCTTTGTCTTTGTATGGCTTGTCTCCATGGTTGTGTTTATTGTGAAGCACACTGTGCAGTGGTCGCTTGTTCCCAGATGTCTACTGACTTCTAAATTTGTGATCATCTCTCCATTTGAGAGTACCAGGTATAATATTGCTCCCTCCTGAGTGGGTTCCACCACTAGCTGTCTAAGGCATGCCCCCTGTAGGGCATCGAGAATGACCCTGCTCTTGGATGTGGCTGCAGTCCATGTTGTCCAGTTAACATCTGGCATATTCAGGTCCCCCATCAACAGTATCTCCCCTTTTTCAGCCATTTTGAGAATGTCCTCTATCATTTTCTTGTCCATTTCCTCCCCTTGAGACGGGGGTCTGTATACAACCCCTGTGCAGATTTTGATGCCATTCCCTGTCTCCAAGGTGACCCAGAGTGCCTCTTGTCCTCCCCCTTTACTTTTTAGTTCTGTAGCTTTGATCCCTTCTCTTATGTAGAGAGCTACTCTACCTCCTCTTTTACCTCCCTGTCCCTTCTGTAGATTGTGTACCTGGTATGATGACATCCCAGTCATGGTTCTCCGTGTACCATGTTTCTATGACTGCCACAATATCCAAGTGTTCCTCTTCCATCAGGGCTACTAGCTCAGGAAGCTTGTTTCCAAGACTACAGGCATTGGTACTCTTTGCCCTCCATTTAATGTTGGCTTTATCCTTTTTTAACCCATCTCTGCTCTTATTGCTCTTGTCTATTTTTCCATTTACCCCTGTCCTGCCCTCTGTCAAGCTCTGTACCTCAGTGTTTACCCTACTACCTGCGATGTTTTGTGGGGGGAGGCTTGAACTTTCCTGCTTCCTATCAGCACCTTCCCCCTTGGCTAGTTTAAAAGCTTGCCAAGGAAGCATTTAAACCTGTCACCTAGGAGCTTGTTTCCCTTCCTGGACAGATGCAGACCATCATGCCAGTATAGACCTTCATCTCTCCAGGTGGATCCTCAGTCCCCAGTGAAGCCAAAGCCCTGTGCTCTTCACCAGTTTTGTAACAATCATTAAACTACATGGTGTGCAGTACCCTATCCTCACCCCTGCCATAGACTGGCAGCACCTCTGAGAAGGTTACCATGCTTGCTACCTGTCTGAGGCCCCTCCCCAACTCCACAAATTCATCCTGCACTGCACTGATCTCATGCCTAGCTAGGTCATTTCTCCCAAGGTGGACAATGATATCTAGTTCCCTCTCCTGTGATGCTGCTTCTGCAATCCTGAGGATTTGCTTCCTGTCCCTCCAAGCCATGGCACCAGGCATGCACCTTACTTCCCTCTCCTCTCCTCTCCCTTCCCCAGGTCTACACCCCTAACAATTGAGTGCCCTAACAGAAGCTGTTTCCTTCCCCTGTGGTGTCCCTTGACACCCTTTTGTGGGTCTCACTTGTGGATGTCCCCATCATTCTTCTTGGTCTCCACTGAGGGTGTCATCATACAGGAACCTTGATTTGCCAGACTGACATATGATTTGTGTAGAGGTACAACTAGGGGGCTACGCCTCTGTTCCACCACCCTCACCCTCCCAGAACCCACTGTGGTTCAACTGCTGTTCACACTTGACAACCTCTGAGGCAGTGGTTGTGGAACTGGTGCTCTTTGGGTGGGGGAGGCCTCCTTAGTCCTTGCCAGTTCAGCCTTTAGGTGGGCAACCTCCTCCCTCAGAGCTGACAGTTGCCTGCAAATAGGGTAGCAATGCAGGTTCCAGAATGTCTCCCAGAAAACTGCTGCCCCACAGCCAGTGCATTGCACCAATCCCCACATGTCCCTCTCCCTTATAATATACAATGAGTAATATATAAAATATCTTTTTTTTTTTGATGTGTACTTACCTTTTATGCACTGTGCTGGGTTATTAAGAATATGACAGTTCTGCCCCAAGACCTGTTCAGGAAGTGATGTCAGAAACTTGGCTATAAGGAAATGCCATGCATGTGGTGGGCGGGGTGAGGGAAGGGTGGGTGGGTAGGCCACAACCACTGGTGACTGTTAGAAACAATCAAATACACCACTGTTCCACCACCCTGGTGAGTACTGCCATTTATAATAATTCAACCAACACCACAATTTACTAGTACAACTGCTCCTACACAAACCACTCTACTGAGTCCAGGGATAAAAATGAAAAATGAACTCACTCCTCAGCCAGCAGGACACTTCTAAAATGTTGCACAAATATCCTTCCAAATCTTAGGTCTCAAGCACAGGAATCAAGCAACTTCAGTTGTAATTCACCCCCTTTTGTTATAAAATTACTACACTTTAATGGAATCCTGCAATTCTCTTCTTAATGCCAATAAGAAAAAATGAAACTTTCTGTAGAAAGTGTAGCTTACCTTCCTAACAAGTCCCCAACAATATTATGTCTTAACAGGTTCCCAGTTCCTCAAATGCGTTCTAGTTTGGTCTCTACAGTATAGCAAGTTTCTCAGCCTCAGACAGAAGCAGCCAAGTATTTTCTGACTGGCTTCTCACTGTGTAGTTTGCCTAAGACAGCTCAGTGATAAAAAGCCCCACCCAGAATTAATTGATTGACTAGTGACACCTGTGATGTAAGCAGGCCTTTCAATGTAGACTCTTTGCTATGTCTGATTCTATTACACAAACCCTTCCCTAAAACCAGGGATAAAAACTCATCCTCAGCCAGCAGGACTCTTCTAAAATGTTGCACAAATATCCTTCCAAATCATAGGTCTCAAGCACAGGAATCAAGCAACTTCAGTTGTAATTCACCTACTCTGGTTATAAAATTACTACACTTTATGGAATCCTGCAAGTCTCTTCTTAATGCCAATAAGAAAAAATGAAACTTTCTGTAGAAAGTGTAGTTCACCTTCCTAACAAGTCCCCAACAATATTATGTCTCATCAGGTTTTCAGTTCCTCAAATTCATTCTAGTTTGTTCTCTGCAGTATAGCAAGTTTATGAGTCTCAAACAGAAGCAGGCAAGACTTGCAGGACATACAGGGGGGAAGAGAAGGACATACAGAGGGAAGAGAATCCAAGATGTCAGCTCCCTAGGGAGCCATTAGGCACCAACTGCCATTCCATGGAGGTGACTTCCACAGGCCCTGAAATGCAGCATGAAACTAATGCAGAAAACCCCACCCTGGCTAAAGCATGGCACCTTGTGCAGAGGGCAGGGATAAGCAAAAAAATAAGTGAAATATTCACCCCAGACCCTTGCCACAATGGGCGAGATCCAGGAGCACCCCAGAGGTACCACCGTGGCTCTAAAACAAGTAGTGCCTCACAAGACAGTACACCAATTAAGCACACAAATTGATATGGTTCTTACAGATCTGCTCCTAACAGTGCTGAATCTCTCCAACACAAAAAGAGAAAAGAGAACCCTGCATCAACCATTGGCTTCTAGCTGTCCAGACTGGGACACCATATATCAAGAATGGGTTGAGGGTCTGGGAGAAACAGAAGCCACTGTTGACACCCCAGGACTGTTGAGGAGCCCAGACTTGCATATTAACAATGTCCTGTCCAAACCTGATGATAGTTGAAGACCAGGAGACAGGTACTTGTTATCTTGTACAGTAATTTCTAGCAAAGTGCCCCTGCCTGTTAGTGCCTTGACTTAAGTACTGGAGAACAGCTGAGGATCATGCTGCTAGGTGATCCCAACCCAGGCACTTTCACGAGCGGTGACTTCTTGGAAATGTAACCTCTTTTCTAATGATGGACTTAAAACTATTGCCCCTGTGCTAAAATATTTTAATACACTCACTGGGAAAGTGTCACTATCCGTCAGCACCTACAGCGGTTCTGCCCTCACACGACCACACTGTTGAAGCAGGCTGCTTGCTGCTTTGGAAAGAGAGCTGGGAGTGCCAAGGATATAGCAGACAGCCACTTGTAAATGTGGCAGAATTTTGGGAAATGCAGATCGGACAGACCTCGCTTTTTTGGGCTGCTCACGAGCAGAGAATAATGGCTCAGCCTGGGAAATGCTACAAATAGACCAATCATAAATACTTCTCAAAGAGAAGCATCAGTGCAGCAATTTACTATGTAAAGTGAAAGAGGCTGGGCCTTTAGACTGATTTAGTTCCCCAAGTTATATCCTATGTGCGCAAGTCACTGCATAAACTAAACTGCAATAACGATCTACTGTATACTTTGTTGGTTCTTGGTGTTTCACGATTATAAATGTTTAACTTGTTTGATAGTTGTAAGATAAACCTGTACCTGAATTAGGAGCTAACTTCTCTTTGTCTCTCTGCCATAAAAGGAATAATGTACTAGAAGGGAAAATCTCAGATCCTCAGCAACAGAAAAGGACATGTTCTGATAATAACCTGTGGGTCAATGTCCCCTCTTGACCCTCATTACAGCCCATTACTTATCAAGGGATAGGGGTATGCATCTTATGCAGATCAAATTGCAACTGTAAGATATAAGGGTTGGTGAACACTACTCCTTACCCCCCTCCCCAACTGCTTCTGTAGTTGGCTTGATCATCATTATCACCCACTGATGAGGGCATGGAGCAACCTGTAGGGGCAACCTTAAGAAAGCCCTCTGCACATCTGCTTCCATGCATCTAATGAGGGAAGGGCAGACCAGTGGTTTTGTAGTCACCCTGCTCCATCCAAATATGCTGAGCTAAACAGAAATATTTTTTTACTCCTGGGGACCCACCTCATAGGAATCCCACAAATCACATAACAGCTTTGGTTACTAGTGAGCTCATTAAAGGGGAGCAGTAAGGTTTCCAACCCATTTACCCCCAGAAAAGCTCCTAGGACATTGAGTATACTATAGATGTACTCTGCTCCAGTCTCATGAACCTCTGCATCTTTTTGTGAGCTTTTTCTTTGTTCTTGAATTCTCTGCATTTTGTAGTTTGTATTTTTCTGAAGAGTGTATGAAAGGTTAATGTGTTTTGGGGGCAGTTCTTCTACAACAATCAATTAGTTTTAAACTGGTTAGTTATGTTAAAGATCTGCCTCTTTCAATGTTCTTTGGTGTTAATAATACTGATAATTGGAGAGTGGGGATAAAGGGAAAAGTCATAGAAAGCAACTAAAGGTACACAGATGATTGGAACTAGGACCAATCTAATTCAATCCAAAGCAGTTACAGGGTTGGGCATGCATAAAATACAGATTATAACCGGTTATGACAGTTTCATCAGTGATAGCACTTTCCCCAAGCATACAAAACCCTCTAAAAATGACCATGGCTAACACAAATATCATGGTGGCCACTTCCTGGAATGTGAGGGGCTTTAATTCCCTCATAAAAAGGAAAAAAGTGCTATCGAGGCTGAAACAGCTCAGAACCCAGGTAGCCTTCCTGTGGGAAACCAAGCTGATGGAGACAAAGGCCCAAAAACTAAAAAGGGAATGGGTGGGATGGGAGGCACGCAGAGTTGTGGGCAGTGCTAAGTGGACGGGGTGTCCATATTATGCCTTAAGAATTTAAATTGGAAACTTATTCAGACCCTAAATGATGACAAGGGGAGCTGGGTAATGGTCAAGGTCATCACCCCTAAGGGCCCATTACTCTTTGGGAACATATATGCACCCAATGAGGACTCCCCCAAACTTTTTAATTAGGTGTCTCAAAAGATTCTAGATTTGGCATTTGACAATCCAGACATTCTCCTGGGTGGGGATCTAAACCTAGCCATGGATGATTTCATGGACTGTTCTAACACTAGACCTGAGCTGCATGATCAGTCATTACGAGCACTTAAAAATCTAATGTCACTCTACTAGATGATGGATGTGTGGAGACTAATGAACCCTACAGTGACAGTTTATACCTATTTCTCTGCAGCTAAAACCATGGCTAGTAGGTTTGACTATTTGCTCACTTCCTCTAGTCTAACCTCTCTAACTGTGGACACAAAAATTGCCCCCTTGTACATGTTAAGCCATACCCTGGTAGTGATACAAATAATGCATAACCCTCTCACCAAAAATCACTAAGCTGGAGGCTAGATCCTCTACTCCTGAGTGATCCAGACTTTGGCCAGTGGGTATACACAGAAGCTGAAAACTTCTTTAGAGATGACCCGAAAGGAACGACCTTGGCTGCAATGATATAGGAAGCCTTTAAGGCCCCTTTAAGAGGCAAGATAATCATCTTTGCCTCCCACTGTAGGCATAGAAGAGAACAAAAGGCAGCAGAGTTACAACTCAGCCTGACCCAAAAAGAAGACATTTACAAAAAAAAAAAAACCAAGCAATTAGAGAACATTTAATTTATGAAATTACATCACTGAGCATGCAACCTAACCATCTAGCCACACAGAGGATGGAACAGCAAATGCAGAGAGTGAAATACAAGTAATTGGGCCAATGGAGAAAAAGCTAGGAAATTATTGGCTTGAGATGCAGCAAAATAAAATTTTCCAGGCAAAATCAGCAATTTCGATGCATAAAATGTTACACGAAATTGCAGTGAAATTTCACTCACAATTTTGCCAACCACCACCAACCACTGCAAATGGCACAGCAGTAAGCAGCCCCCCAGACACACAACCATACAATCTTAGGTGTGTCTCCGTGAGACACACAACTCAACCCCCACTCCCTGGTGTCTAGTGGTCCCCCTCTGGCCGATCACTGGCCTTAATTTCATTAGATAGGCACAAATAAGGACAGACATAAGGCAATTCTAGTGGGGGGAAGGAGGCAGTAGGCTGTTGGTTAACTAGGATCTGCAGCTTATCCATTAGGTATGGAAATAGGCAGACTAGGTGGGCCAAGCGGTCCTTATTTGACATCAAATTCTATGTTTCTATGTAGGCACCCCCCCAATCACCATGGCCCCCTGCCATTTGTTAAAAAAAAATAAATAAATTCAACCCCAACTCCCTGGTGTCTAGCGGACCCCCCCACCCCTCCACCCCATCATTATCTAGCAGCTCCAACCCAGCTCTCCCACCAGTACCTGTCAGGCCACTGGCACAGCCCTCCACTCACTTCCATGGCTGGCATCTCATTGAGCACGACTGAGTACTTGAATGAATGAGCCAGTGTTCATTCATTTAAGCTCTCAGTCGGGCTGATAACCATGGAGGTGAGTGGAAGGCTTAATACTAATCTGGAAGTACTGGAGGGGAGGAAAACAGATTAGAGCTGAGTAATAATGGGGTGAGATCCCTCTAGACACCAGGTAGTTGAGGTTAAATTTCTTTTTTTAAACAAATCAATGACAGGGGCCAAGGTAACTTGGGGGAGGTGCCTATCTAATGAAATTATAGCCGGTGATTGGCCAGGGGGGCACTGGACACCAGGGAAAACAATTCGGCCCAGTGAGCGGCCGGTTGGGCTGGAGGACCACAAGACACCAGGGAGACCTGTGGGAAGTGGCCAGTGGCCACTAAATTTCACTGCAATTGGCAAAATTTCACCCGTAGGAGGTGAAATTTCATCCACGAGTGAAATTCCACCAGCTTGGGGCTGAAATTTTGCTCACAACAGAGGGTGAAATTTCACCATTTGCCCAGCTAAATATTTTGTGAAATACGCCAATTCTGCGAAATATTTTGTTGGGCGAAACTTTCCAATTTCGCACATCTCTATTATTGGTTTACAGACTAAAGAATCAGCAAGCTGAAAGGCATATCTCCGAATTACAGGACGAATCAGGGAAGCTTCATAGTGAGCAAATAGCTGTTAATAACATAATGTTGGAATTCTATAAGGAGCTATTCATACGAACATATGAAATTTGCCAGCAGATAAAGGCCTAGAAGTCTATCAAGTCTGCTCCAATGTGCAGCTAGGACCCCTTATTCTGCAGCTGCCCCACCCTTCCCCTTCATTAACCCTCCCCCTTGTCCTGTTCCATCCCTTTTTGAAGCAGTCTACTGTTCTACTGGATACCACTTCTGCAGGAAATGCATTCCACCCAGCCACCACCCTCTCTGTAAAAAAGTGTCTCCTCATCTCCCTCCTGAACCTTTCTCCCTCCAGCTGATATCACGGCCCCTGGTGTCCCTCCCCTCCCCTCTCTTCCCTTACTTTGAACAGCCCCTCTGTACCTGTCTTGTTTATTCCTTTCATGTACTTAAAGGTTTCGATCATGTCCCCCTGTTCCTCCTCTCCTCCAGCGAGTACATGTTCAACTCCCTCAGCCTCCTCTTGTATGATAAGTCCTCCAGCCCCTTGATCATCTTTGTCACCCTGCGCTGCACCACCTCCAGTAACTTAATGTCTCTCTTCAGATACGGGCACCAGTACTGCACGCAGTACTCCAGGTGTGGTCTAACTAGTGCCCTATACAGTGACAGAATCACCTCCTCCCTCCTTGTGGATATACCCTTTGCAATACAACCCAGAATTTTGTTGGCCTTTGCAGCTGCCTTCCTATATTGTGCCGAGTTGTTCATTGACACTGTAATGAGCACCCCCAGATCCTTCTCCTCCTCTGTCTGGACTAGCTGCACTCCCTCCAGCTGGTAACTCCTCCTTGGGTTCTTCATCTCAAAATGAAGCACCTTGCACTTTTTGGCATTAAACCCCAGTTGCCAGGTGTCTGACCAGGTTTCAAGCTTTGCCAGATTATCCTGCAACCCCTGCCATCCCCCTAGGTCATCCACCACTGCTCCTACCTTGGTATCATCAGCAAACAGACTGATCTTGCTCTTGATGTCCAGTGATATGTCTGCAATGAATATTCCAAACAACACTAGTCCCAACACTGAGCCCTGTGGAACACCGCTCGTCACTACCCTTGGGTGTGAGAGCTCCCCATCAACCACCACCCTCTGTTGCCTTCCCTGAAGCCAGTTCCATACCCATCTCACCAGCTTTGCACCCACCTCTGTGCCTTCTAGCTTACTTCCCAGCCTTCCATGTGGCACCGAGTTGAATGCCTTACTGAAGTCCAGAAACAGGACATCAACTGCATGGCCCCTGTCCAGTTGCCTACTTACCCAGTCATAGAACTCCACCAGGTTTGTTTGGCAGGATCTGCCATGTATGAAGCCATGCTGTCTGCTGTCCTCTAGTCCTTTGGCCTCTAGGAGGGCCACCAGCCTCTCCTTAAGGATAGTCTCCAATAGCTTGCCCACAATAGATGTGAGGCTCACTGGTCTATAGTTTCCAGGTTCATCCTTGGGGCCACTCTTGTGGAGGGGCACCACATGAGCCATCCTCCAGTCCTGAGGTACACACCCCGAATGTAGTGAGGCATTGAATAGGTCTGCCAAAGGTCCTGCAAGGACCTCTGCCAGCTCCTTCAGTACCCTGGGGTGGATGCCATCTGGGCCTGGCTCCTTGTCCACCCTCTGTGCCTTCAAACCCTCCTGAACTCTGCCCTCCATGATTTCCCCATCTGTCACCCTCTCCCCCCTGTTTCTGCCATTCCTCCCTCCTTGGGTGTCACCCCCCTCTTCTCCTTAGTAAATACCAAGCAGAAGTAATCATTTAGTGCTTCTGCCTTATCGCACCCTGCTTCCACCTAACCCCCCTCCTTCCTAATCCTTATTATGTGGTCCTTGCAGCTCTTTTTCTCCTTGATGTTCCTAAAGAAGTCCTTCTCCCCCTTCTTAATGCCTTGTGCCAGCCTGAGTTCCATAGTTGCCTTGGCTCCCCTTACTGCCCTTGTCACCTCCTTCAATTCCATCAAGTACTCTTCCTTGTCCTCCCCCCTCCTTGTTTTCTTGTACCTCCTAAAGGCAGCTCTTTTCCTCCTTACCTTTTCCATGACCTCCTTGCTCAACCAGCTTGGTTTCCTAGCCCTAGCCTTCTTACTCTGGGCTTTACAGCAGGTTTTGGTTGTCTCCACTATCCTCAGCTTTATGAGCTCCCACCTCTGGTTAGTGTCCACACTAGATTGAATTCTGGCCAGGTACCCTTTTACCACTTCCCCCATCCTCCCAAAGTTGGCCGTCCTGAAGTCCAGCACTGTTGCGCCAGATTCCACTCCTTCCTTTCCCATATCCAATTCAGCTCCTTTATCCACTGAGACAAAGAAGCCTTTACAGCTTTCACATCTAGATTTCCACGCTCCAATTTATCAAAGCCAAATAAAAAAAAAGAGAACTAGATGCCCACTTGACAGAAGTGGAAATCTGAGGGGCCATAAAGAACATTGCACCTTGAAAATCCCCTGGAGAGGATGCATTTCCAGCTGACTTCTACCAGCTTCTAGAAACCAGAATAGCTGACCCCTATTGTATATGCTAAAGAAAGTCCACTGTAGAAAAGAACTCCCTGGCACGTTAAGGGAAGCTACTGTATAATAACAGTATTACCAAAGGAGGGAAAAGACCCGTCACTGCCAGCGAGCTACAGACCCATATCCCCCATTAATGCTGACACCAAAATCTTGGCCAAAGCACTGGTAACTAGATTGGAAAAAAATCCTTCTGTCAGTAGTGCACCCTGCACAGGTTGGATTTGTTAAGGGGAGATCTAGCACAGATTGTTTAATAGCCCTAAAAACCCTGATGCAATCTGCTGCAGATATTCCCACTCCAACTGCAGTAGTGGCATTAGACTTTGAAAAAGCTTTTAACTCAGTGAAGTGTGAACATTTGCATGCAGTATTGAAAGACAACAACTTTGGTCAAAAGTTCAGAAACTGGGCTCATACCTTATACCAAGGCCCGACAGCTAGGCTGCTCATAAGATGTTTTGTCTAGCCCATTTGCTCTGCAGAGAGGAACAAGGCAAGGGTGCTCCTCTTTGCCCTAGCAATTGAGCCAATGGCAGCATCTATTAGAAGTGGATAAATTGTGGTGTTGCGGCCCCAAACAAAGTGTATCTAATGCTCAAATGTAGTATTTCAAATCTAAATTATTATTTCCAGTTTTGTATTTTCATTGCGCTCCAGAGTTTCTCTTTTTATTGCGTTTCAGGACTTTTCGGTCCCTTCATCAAATAGTAGAGCTGCTTTAAATTACGTATTTCCTAGATGAAACATAACACAAATATAATACAGTTAGGTTCCCGTCTGACTTTAAATATAATGTTGTAACATAATTCACAGTATAGGTGGGAACACACCTTATTTGTGGCCATTAGGAGTTAAATCAAATCTTTATCAGGTTTACATGTTTCCATTAAGGATTGCTAATACAAGGCCTCGGAAAACATAGAGACAAACTCTTTTCATTTGTACTTCTGAAAACACTGCTTAACAGAAAGTTTCTGCAAATCCTTTGTTTCACACAAGTTTTTTTTTTAGTTCTAAGAGGATTCACCTGTAGTTTGGGTGGAGGACCCTTTTATTATGTGTTCTGTTTGTGCCCCATAAATTATTTTCTTTCAGTCTGCATGTGGTGAAAAATAAATAAACCTTCACTATTTAATTTCTCTTTTTCTTGTTTTCTCTTATGGTTTTTTTTCAATACTAACACCATAATTTGAAAAAATGGGGTTTACCTTACTTATGGTGGTGGAGCAATATAGAATGTGTTCTAGTTGCACTTTGATTCCAGTCCTCGCTCTTCAGTTTAAATCCTCAAATCAGCCACTTTCCACCGTGCCATTACTCAAAATGCCCAACCCATGCTTCTACCTTCTTCCTGAAGGTGTATTATTAGCTGGGCCAAAGGGCTGGCATCAGAGTGACAAGTGAGCTGTCTGTACTGTTAACCCTTTGTGGCCCATTCTCTTTGACAGAAAATGCATTATATTGATGCAGATTATGTGCAGTCCCCCTAAATACTTCATTTTATCCACAAAATACTCTTTTGTATTTAAAGTACATGTAAGTGCACATCATCAGTTCAAATCAGGACTTGGTGCTGATTTGGAACAGATGCTTCTATGATAAAATCATATTTATTCAGGTAAACTTACTTTACTGAAGGTCATGGCTATATAAATGGATTTAAATGAGCTGTTCCTTTTGGTTTTGGTTTTGATCTTTTGGTATAACGTTATTCCTTGGGGGAAATGCCATTGTTTATTGTCAAGCAAGCCCTACAGGTGTGGATATCCTATAAGGCTCAATGCACTGTGCTCTGAAACTCAATGGGCTGGATATTCAAACTGCGCCAAAAAAGTGTGCAATAGCAGAAGCACGCACAAGTCCATTGTGCCCATGTGCAATAGACACGATATTCAAAAAAGGAGCAAGCCAAATTGCACCAATAGCTAACGTCTGAATATCGCACAACCTGCACCACAGCGCAACTAGGAAGGGGAAGCTGAGCAGATACAATGCGCTATGGCGCAACAAGGGCTGCCCAGCTGAGCAGCCCAGAGGCTCCATAGTGCAAGCAGGGGAGCCCCCCAGCAGCAGAGCAATGTAACTGCACAACCAGGGAGGAAGGTAGGGGCCCACCACCAATGCCACAGATGGGCACAGGAACACACAGCAGAACTGACAATGCACCCCCACACCCTAAGCACAGCACAACTGGGGGAGGGCTGGAATATCCACTGGCCCATGGGGACAAGCAAACAAAGCACAGCTGGGCCATGGTGCCCCAGCACACCCACCGGCAAGCTGAGACTGCCACACAAGGAGGGCAGACCACCCGTGCCACACCAGCCCCCCCCAGTGCACAGCACACCCTGCACTGTGACCCCCAGGCACCCCCATGAGCAGTGACCACCACTGCAGGAAACCCCATGCATACCACCACCACCACTGTCACACTGCAACCTCATGTACCACAGAACCATACAAGCCAGCCCCACCATGAGCACCCAGCAGTGGGTGGCAGCACACGGCAATGCAACAACGGCAGACACAGTGCCAACATGCACAATCCCCCTGAGGCACAGCTGAGAGACCCACCATGTGTCGGCACAAGAGGTACCCACTCGGGAAAGGGTGTGCTCCTGACACCACCACCATTGAGGCAGCACCCTGCACAGTAGACAAGTGACACATCCCGACCCACCACTAGCCACAGCAGCCAGCACAGACACCCACAGTGGTGCGTGGAAGCATGCAGCACACCGGATGCAACACAGTGCTGGGGCAAACACACACCCATACCCACAGGGACAATAACACAAGGACACAGTAGTGTGGCAACCAAGCCCCCAGTGTGGGTCCGTGAAAACTGAGCACACACAACCTGTAGTCCTCCATGGCACAGGGGTGACACCCACCCTGTGCATGCACTGTGGTCCCGTACGAGACCATTATATGCCTGGAGCACAAGTCACAGACAGTGGTGCACAGCCCCTGCAACACACACAAGCCACAGCATGGAGGTGGGACATCAACTGCGGAGGCCACAGTGTCACCCGAGGCAAACATGCACCACACCAGTGACAGGAGGCAACCCAGCATTGTGACGGTCACAGTTGATGACCTGCAGTGACAGCCACCACTGACAAGGCAGCAGACCTTGCAGGCCACAGACATGCAAGGGTATCAGCTGCACAGGCCAAGGACGGGATGACAGAGGCACAGTGGACACAGAGCATGCACCATGGACCACTGCATACAGTAATGCAATGCACAGGGAGCAACACACACACCACAGACACTGACTGATAGCCACTCCCACACCATAGATACTTCCCTACGCACACACACACATACCCATGACTGAACCACCCCAGATGACATGCACACCACTGCAGCTGAGCACCTATAGCCAGCTGCAAATCAGAGAACTCCACAGTATTCATATCAAAATATATCTATTGTAAAATATAAAGCACAACTATATACAGTAAACTATGTACAAATGGGGGGAGGGACAGAAACAAGGTGGGGTGGGTAAGGGGCAGGGGTGAACATATGGAAGAGGGAAGGTGGGGTGTGAGAGTTGGTCAAAGGGGGGAAGTTGTAGGCAGGTTCTTGCAGACACTAGGAGCCAGCCTGGTCCTCCTCCACTTGGGACTGTCGCCTGTCCCGTCTCCTCCTAATGACCCCATGCTGGTGTATGTCCCTTAGTATGGTCAGGGACTCCCATGCCACCTGCAGCAGCTTCTGCACAGCCTGCTGGATCTGCAGGAGTATCCATTCACCTAGGATGAGGGATCAGAGTCAATATGTGTGACTGTCCATACCCTGCAGCCCACCCATTATGCATGGCATACAGCCATGTGCCACGCTCCTGTGATGGTGTGCGCCCACCCACAGTGACCGTGTCCACAAGACATGCCCAACCAGGCAGCAACAGCCATGTGGACCACTGCACACACCCACCGCCCATGTCCAGCACAGCACAACCAAGGCCGTACAGTAACGTGGCTATGCGGTGTGCAGGCAAAGCCACAGCCATGTGCCCAGTGCACGCATGGACCACCAGTGATGCACTCCCAGACATGCAGTGCCGCTGGACAGTCCTGACTGTCACAAGTCGCGTGCATGGCAGTGGTGTCCATGGATGGTGGCCATGCCCTGCTTCCCACCCTGTTACACAGCATGCAATAGTAATCATGGTGTCATGGCACTCACCCTCATCAGGCCATTGTTGTCGGTGGTGTTGGTCCCCGACATGCCTGTGTACTGCATTCTCCTTCCTCTGCTGCTGCTCCACCATCCGCCGCTGCTCATCCATGCCTGTGGGAGAAAAAAGGAGAGAAAAACATCAGTACAAACCCAAAGCAAAGTCCCCCTGCCCCAATGTGTGTGCCCACCCACCCTGCCAGACCCACCCCATACCCTGTAAACACCGCCACAGCCAACCCTAGACTATCCATCCCCTATGTGCTGGACACATAAGACAGTGTTACCCGTATGGACAATACAAGTGTGTAGACGTATCACCCACCTGGAAGAGGCACCATGCCCCTCCTGGCATGCGACCGCAGATGGGCAAGTAGCTCTGGCTCCCTCCTCCTAAGGTCCCTGTTACGGTGCCTGCACTGCTCCGCTGTCCTCCTGCAACCAGTGGCCGCCTCCAGGTCAGTGGCCCCCTCCTGCCAGACCTGGGTCCTGGCCCTGTCCAGTGCCTCTTCTCCAAAGAGTGGGCCATAGTGTGGCTCCACAATGGCCACAAGGTTGGCCAGCTCAAGGGCACTTCATTGTGGGGCTCTCCTGCGTGCCATCTCAACTGCTATAGTAGGCAATATGGCGCTCTGCAGCACGGCACCCCACGTGGAACTGCTGTGCGGTACAGTGCCGCCATTCCCTATCGCGCTGTTACTGAACAGCGCCATAGAGGTGCAGCCATGCCGGACGTATGGTGCCAAGGGGCAAAGGTCGGGCACAGGGTCATGGGTCTCTGGCACAAGGCCACGCACAGCGCCATCGGACGTCTATGCATCTAGCGTGATTGGTTGCCTGTGTGCCAGCGCCACAGCGAACTATCACGCAGTTGTGCCACAGTGCCATGTAGTGACCCTCGCCATAGCGCCACTAGCACAATGGTGGCCGTGCCTTGCATCGTCTACCATGCACAGCACGTCATCAGCGCGGCAGATGCCTGCATAAGCTACCTGGGCATGGGCAGTGAGGTGTACTACGCATGCCACAGAACTGCGCCATTGGATCAGCACATTCAACACAATTGCACAAAGCGCAAAAGCACGATATTCAGCCGTCATATACTAATCGTCCGATCAGCCATGCAATGGCGCAGCAGTGCAATTTGCATCTCATTAAAGTTGCTCTTCACCTAATTTGCATGGATTGCACTATAAACATGCGACACTGTTCTGCAGTGGCCATATTTGGTTACTGCAGTTTATTGGTGAGTTGCATGCTGTGTGGGGTTCTGGACTGTGGTATCAGGGACTAGCTTTGTACTGCACAGTCACAGGTAACCACTGTCATCCTTACAGGCTGAATAATGACCGAGCGAGTTCCGGATGAGGAGGACAATGATGGTGGGCGGAAGAGAAGGCCCAAGTTCACCAAGGCCGAGACAAAGGCACTCTTCGAGGCCTACCTCAATCAGGAGCCACTGCTCAGTGGACGGCGGGGCACCCCTCAGGCCCGTGCTGCTGCATGGGAGGGGGTGGCATATGTGGTCGACCTGCATGGCAGCCACCAGCGCTCTGTGCAGGAGTGTAAGAAGAAGATGGGTACTGACAGGAGGAGGGTGAAGGAGAAGGTGGCTGCCATCAGGGCAGCACGTGCTGCAACAGGCGGGGGCCAGCTGGAGGTGGTGCAGTTGACACCGGCAGAGGACAGGCTTGCTGCAAGCATGCAGCACAGTGCCATAGAGGGCGTTCCAGGAGGTGGCTTCCAGACAGGTGGTAGCCCATCACTGCATGGTAAGTCGTGGTTTGTTGGGGGGGCAGGGTAGATCACATGCACTAACGTTACCTTACTTTCTGTTACAGATCCTTCACGTCTGCAGGGGTCAGCGGTGGAGGGCCTGTCCACTGCAGACAGTCATCTGGAGTTGGAGGAGGGACCATCCACCTCCACAGGTATCCGTCGAGCATTGCAACAGTGGGTCCACCTGGTTGTCCACACTGATGTCATTGAGACAGGTGTGGGGGAAGCCCTTCCTGTGTCTCAGTGTTATGGCATCTAAGGATGCCAGCACACTGTGGCCATGGCTGTGGCACAGACCTGCACCAATGATGGAGACACTACCGTCATGGGCAGTGACATGTGTGTGCCACTGAATGGACACACAGCAGGCCAGCTCACGCCCATGGACCTGGCTGGTTCCAACGTGTGTGCCAGCATGTCAGCACAGTCCCAGGCTGTGCCTGTCAGCACCAGTGGGGCAGCACCGGTGGCTGGTCAGGACAGTGGGACTGTTGCAGCCACAGCGGCGGAACAACTGATCCCTTGGGCACAGCAGGTGGAGGGGCAGCAGCAGCAGTCACCCACCGGGACTGGGGGTTCAGGGTTCAGTGGTGGCATCTGTGCACCACCTGTGGACTTGCCCATACCTGGCCCTGGTGAGCAGCGCCCACCCTCAAGGGGTGCTGAACATCAGGCCCTTCCACACCCTGATGGATGGGATGCCTATGTGGCAGACGACCTCTTTGACGAGCACACCCGCCTACTGCAGGCATCAGTACAGCAGCAGATGCGGCTTGCAACGTCCATGGAGGCACTGTGTGTGGCTTTGGAGCTGGTCAAGGAGCGACACAGCAGAAACACTGATAGGATCCTGTCCCGGATTGACCATTTGAGGGAGGATGTGACCGCTGCCATTGACAGACAAACACAGGCGTTCATCGCTGTCATGGCCACAATGGGTACACAGTCAGGTGCCCATGTGTCTCTCACACCGCGCAGTTCGCTATCCACTCCCCAATCCCGGCATCGTGCGACACCCACCCTGTTGATGCCAGGTTCAGCTGTGGGCATCCCACGCACTCCTGGTGCAGGTATGTTCAGTGTGCTGCAGACCCCTGTGCGGGCACAGTCACGTTCATGCAGTGGAACCCCTGGTGGACCATCAGTACCACCCCATGAGGTCCGTGGTCAGCCTTCCAGTGCTGCTGGGTCTCGGCGAGTCCACCCACGCATCCGAGGAGGATGTGGCACTGTGCCGTAGGACTGACCTGTCTCCGAGTGCGGGCACTGTCTGATGCTGCCCTGTGTGCTTTGTGTGTTTTGGTGGGCAGTGCACTGGTGGGTGCCCGGCCCTGCACTCAGACACACGGTCCACCTGCACACCCTCCCGACTGTTGTCCACAGGTATGTGTGCATGATGATGCCTGCATTGCTCTGTACACCAAAGTGCGATGGTGCCCAGCATCTGACACATACACATAGACAGTCAGTGGACGTGGTGGCCTGTGGACATGTGTGTTGCTAGTGTTTGCACTCTGGCTCTGTTTTGCACCTGACCCCTGTGCACTTTGTGCCAATTGTGTGTGCTTGTGTGTGTGTCCGTCCATGTGGCGTTTTACTGTTCCTCCTGGCCTGTGTATGTGTGTCTCTGCCCTGCCACATCCCTTGCCAGCATGCACCCCTGGTGTGTTTCCATGCGTGTATGTGGGTTGTGCCCTAGTCACTGGTAGTTGCACATGGCACCATGACTTACCTGTGTTGGCTGAAGTTCTCCTCTGTGATGGTGTCCTGGTGCAGCTGTGCCTGCCAGATCAGTCGGGGGTCCCGTCTGCCAAGGGGGGGCTGCCCATCCCCATCATCACCGACGTCACCATCGTCCCCATCGCTGTCCCCCTCTTCGACCTGTACGGCTATCCCACAGTCTTTGGCCATGTTGTGCAGGATGCAACAGGCCAGGAATATCCCACAGGCCTTTGAGGGGCTATACTGAAGGGCACCGCCAGAGGTGTCCAGGCAATGGAAATGCACCTTCAGCATCCCAAACACCCGCTCAATGACGCTGAGTGTGGTGGCATGCGCCTCATTGAAACGTTGCTGTGATGGGGTCGTGGGCCACCGGTAGGGTGTGAGCAGCCAGGGACGGAGTGGATATCCACTGTCACCTGAGTGGAGATGATGGAGGTTAGTGTCTTGTTCAGGCTCAGACTGCCCCAAGCCCTGTGGGCCACACCCATGGCACCTCTGGCCATACCCCCCCTTGCCCACGATATGTCAGTTCTACATACATGCTCACCTACTAGATGACCTGTGGGGATGTCCCCACTCTCAAATCAGTGGCACAGTGCTGACTGGTGCCAGATGAAGGAATCATGTGCTCCCCCAGGGTGCGTGGCACAGACATTGATGATGCACCCACTGGCATCACACACCACCTGGCAATTGACACTGGCATATCCCTTATGACTCATGTAGGAGGTCCCATTAGGGCCAGGTGGTGTGCGTATGGCCACATGGGTGCAGTCTATCACCCCTAGCACGCCAGGCATACGTCCTACCCTGTGGAACTCCTGTATGTTTGCTGTGCACTCCGTCGCAGTGCTGGGGAAATGGATGTACTCCGCAGCATGTGGCAGCAGTGCACTGAGGAATAGGGTGAGGATGCATGACATGGCCGACTGTGTTATGCCTGTGGTATCCCCTGTTGGTCTCTGGAAGGTACCCATGGCGAGCAAGCACATGCAGGCTGTTACCTTTGTCTCCACTGACAGAGCATGACTCTGTCGTGTGGGTGCCTGCATCACATCACTGCACAGCTCACAGAGCCGCCTCAGTATTGCCCTGTTCAGGTGGTACCGGCCCACTATCTCAACATCTGTGTACAGCTCATAGCTGGTGCGGGCTCGGTACTGCCTGTTGGGAGCATACCACCGACAGGCCCTTCCACGGCCACGTCCCCCTGCAGCATGCCTTCTCACCCCCCTCATTACGGCATCCATGTGGAAGTTGGCATTGTCCATGTCCCTGGCTTGCGTCCCCCCCAGCTGATGTTGCTTTGTTCCCCCTGCTGTCCTGACTGCTACCTCCCCTGCACCACGTACACCTACTGGCCTCTGCTCTCTGTGGCCCCATACACCTTTCCTTGCCCCTCTTGTGTGGTGTGGTTTCCCTGGCCTGCCCTCTTTCTCCCTGTTTCCCTGTGCCTGTCTCTGCCTCTGTCTCATGTGGCTTGCCTGTAGTGTTCTTGCGTCTTTTCCTTGCTCCTTTTTATTTTGGCTCATTTTCGCTATGGCACAACTTCCGCCTGCTCCACTGTTGCACATTGCGCAAGTCTTTGAACATCACACTGCACCCTTTATGCATGGTTCCACCCCCTTTCGGTTGCACATGCCTTCATTATCATTGCGCTGTTGCTCAGCATGTTTTCAGTGACGCAACTGCCTCCTGCTGAATATGGCAGAATGGCACAATTTCGGACTTGCACAGGCGCAACCCTATTGAGCATGGCGCAACCCTTTTGAATATCCAGCCCATTATGTTTATTTGACATGGGAGGTCAACTCACTGTGCTCAAGGTCAAGGCTACATAAATGCTTCAAATAGCCATCATATTTCTAACTTATATCCTTTACTTTATATTATTGTTTCTTTACATATACCAAATGTTAGTTTTCTTTTTTATATTTATTTAGATACCTCGATTCTAATCTATTTTTACCATTAAATTTGACTTCTCATTTCTCTAGTCACATTAAATGAATTTATTTAGTTGCTTAAAAAGTATATGTAAGTGTGGCTCCATCTTCTGTGGTGTTTATTGCTTAATCTTATTTTCAATCATATCACAGGTTACAACTTCTGTAGTTCTTATAATGTGTAACTGTGATGTGGGAAATAATTTTCTCCCCTTTTCTCTCCCTTGTTAATCTGTGTATACATGGCTAAATTAAGGTTTTTTTGAATTTATAAAATAACAGTTTCCAGTTTATTTATCTAACCAGACCTCTAGTCTTTTATCTGAAACATGACAAGATTAAATTCTCATTCCATCCATAGCATGGTTTATGTGTCTGCAAAGTAAATATCCACCACACTTCCCTTTGGAGCAAAAGTTCATCTCTGTTCCCTCCTCTTGCGGGTGTCATTACTTTTTCCAAACCCAGGAATTTCAGTGTGGAGATTTGGTGTCTATGTGAATTAAACTGTCTTGTCACCAGAGATCTTTTATCTTCTCTTCTGATTTTGCTGTTATGTTCCGAGATACGTTGTTTAAGTGGGCATGTTGTTTGACCCACATAATAAAGGGAACAGGGACAAACAATACAGTATACCACATAGTCTGTATTACACGTTATGAAGCTAGGGATCTCATATTTCTTGTTGCTATACGTGCTACTGATCTGTTTTGTCTTCATGTCAGTATTACAGTGTACACAGTTTCCACATGGAAAGAAACCTGTGATGGTGTTGTGTAACCAGATTCTTTTAGATGTTGGTGGTGTCCAGTGTTGGGTTTTAATTATGTATTTCTGATGTTTTTGGTTTCCTTTGCCGTGACCCATGGAGTATTTCGAAAGGTTTGATAACCTTGGTCTGTAGATTGCAAAATGTTCCAATTTTGTAGTATGGTTTTCTTGATTCTATTGAACACTTGTGCAAATTGTAGGAATAGGGTGAGTTTTTTCTTTGTTTCCTTCATTTTTCATGGTATCTTGTAGAATTTCTGCTCTTCCTTTTTCTTTGCACTTCCTTTCTGCTTTTTCTAGCGTAGTATCTGGGTATCCCTTTTCCTTAAATCTTTGTTTAATGTCCTGCAGGTTCCTGTTATATCTCTCTTTGGTTCCACTATTTCTTTTAATTCTGATCATTTGACTATATGGTATGCTTTCTTTAAGTTTTCTTGGATGGAAACTTCTGGCATGTAATATGGTATTTCTATCTGATGGTTTCTGTTACAGATCTGTTATTATTTGATTATTCTCTTTTACTAGTAACAAATCCAAATATGGGATCTCAGTAAGACTATAATTGATGGTAAAGTCTAAACATGTATATATGCATGAAATTCTTTTCATTCACATTCAGTTCCTTGCCACAAAATTAGTATGTCATCTATAAAGTGTTTATAGAGAACTATTGATTTTTATATGGGGTGTTCTCTGAATATACAAATTCATTTTCAAATTCAGACATAAAAATGTTAGTGTCAGTGGGTACTAATGTGGCCCCCATTGCTGTACCTTGTTTTGTAGGTAGTTATTGCCTTCAAATTGAAAGTAGTTATTTTTATGTACAAATTCCATTAATTTGAGTAAAAATTCTGCATCAGGTTTGTTTTCTCTTCTCTGTGACGCAGCTTTCTTTAGAGAGGTCAGTCCTTTTTCATAGGGGATGCTCACATATAGGTTTTTGACATCTAAAGTGACAAGGAATAGTTTTTCTACAGTTGCTGTGATGTCCAATGATTTGACTATTTGGATGCAGTGTTTGCTGTCCCTTATATAGGATGGTATTTTTGGCACTAAATCTTTACAGTAATGGCCTACAAAGATGGAAAGTGGCTCCGTGATTGATCCTATGCCTGATATTATGGGATGGCCAGGAGGATGTTCACTGTCCTTGTGGATTTTCGGTAGACAATAGAAGAGAGGTGTTTTAGTGTAATTATTTATCAGTTCTTTTTTCACCCACTCTTCTATTTGTTTTCTGTCTACCACCTGTGTTACAATCTCTCTTATTTCCTCTATTAACTCTGTGAAAGGAATTTTTCTTACTTCCTCATATGTTTCACTTTCTCCAAGTTGATGTAAACATTCAGTTTGATAATCAGTATAATTCATAATCACTATGGACCCTCCTTTATCTGCTGGCTTAATTATTATGGTTTAATCATTAGCTAATTCATCAGGACACTGACGTTCTTGTAATGTAGGATTGTAGTGGACTTTTTCTGTGGTGCATTCTTTAATTACTTTCTCAACTTCTCTGTTTACTTTCTCTGTATATAATACAATGTGTGGCAGTATTAGGCCTACAGGATCGAAGGATGAGAAAGTTTCCGAGACTTGTTTCAATTTATATCTGTCCATTTTTTTCTGTGAATCTGGTGTAGTGTTGTCTTTTCCTGAGAAAAAATGTTTTAAACGTAATTTCCTATAGACTTTTTCTAAATCTAATTTGAGTCTAAATAGGTTAATTTTCTGTGTTATACTGTAGGAAAGACCTTTTTCCAGTGTGGTATATTCTAATTCTAATAAATTTCTATTGGATAGATTATACACTATTATTCTAAAATTGTCCTTGATCTCATGTTGTGAACCTTTTCTCTTCCTTCTGTGCCTCCTGTTTCTTTTCTTTTTTCTTTCAGTCATGTGCAGGATGTGGAAGGGCCCTGTGTATCTGTTCCTATTCCCGCTTGAAAATCCTGTTCATAAGCTCTATCTCTTTGTGTCCATATTTGTTGATAAGGTTCATACTGTTCTTCTCTTGAATATCCCCTGTATTGTCTGCTTCTGAATGGTGTGTATTGTCTGTATTGGAGTCTATAGTTATAATATTTCGGTCTATATCTGTGATTTTGTCTCCTGGATCTATTCCCTCTGTACTGTTTGGTTTCTTGTGGGTCTGAATCTGAGGTGTGTGTGGAGGTTTCTGTGTCTTCTAGGTCATAAACTGTTGTTTGATATTCTGACCTTTTTCACGAGTAAATGCAACCTTCTTTATAATCCGTAATATCTCTGTGGAATTTTTGTAGTTTGATGCTTTTAATGTGATTATCTTATTCTTTAATGGACTTTTCTATTTGTCCTAATAGGGATTTTAAGTGCTCATATTCTATATCTGTTTTCATTTTGGATTCATGACCTTGTATCTCCTGTAACATTTTGGATTGTTCTGTAGTTAGTGTTTCTATTAACAATAGCATGAAGTCAAATTAACAGTTTTCTCTGATTCCATACCATCTTATTTGAAACCCATCTGTGGTGAATCCTAGTTGTGATTCATCTAGAACCCTAAGGCCTCTAGGGATTCATTTCTGTCATATGTATTCTAATAAAATGACTGCATGCCAGTTCAAATGTATCTCTCTCTATTTAAGGGATTGTAATTTATTTACAGAAGCCTTTGGTATCTCCACATTGTCTATCCTTCATTTGCTCTTGACCAAACCCATAATTTGAGCATTAAGTGCACTTTGTTTGCAGTTGAGACACTACAATTTATCCACTTATGACTATTCCAAGGTGGTGACTACCCCCCTGAAGTTTCCTGCCTTAAGTTGGAATCAAAAAGGAACTAAGGGAAGTGGCACTTCAATTTTAAACCGAAGCATCTATTAGAAGCCATTAGAAGCCATCCACAAATTGCTGGGATCAAGGCAGGAAAGGGGGAATACCATACAAAATTCTATGCAGATGATTGCCTAATACTAACAAATAATCTGAAAATTAGTGTCAGGCACATTTTAAAAATGTTAGGAGACTTCGTTAACTTATCTGGCCTTAAAATAAATATTAATAAATCCAAAATCTTACCACTCAACAAAAATACCAGCCCTGCAATGGGGCACAAAATAGGCCGCTTGTGGTGTCCCCTGACATTAAAGTACTTAGGGGCACAAATCACATCCAATTTACCTAAACTTGCCTAGCATAATATAGGCCCACTGACTGCAAAATTACAGAAAGAGACAGAGTGGTGGCAGGCCCTAAATCTCTCCTTAGTAGGAAACATTGCGACAATAAAAAGATGTTGGCTCTCCAAATATTTTATCTCCTTGTACATCTACTGTGCCAATCACCATACCCAAGATGTGGTACCAAAAATTGGATACCCTTATAAAACAATTTCTATGGGGAAGTAAACACCCGTGATACGGTGAGGTCAAGCTGAAAGCTTCATAGGTCAAAGGGAGCTGGTCCTTGTCTCACTTTCAGCAATATGCTTATGCATTTAACATCACTAGCACTTACTGACTATTTATGGAGCACCCAACCAAACCAACAGCATGGAAGGCAATAGAGCAGGCAGCTTTACATGGTATACACCTAGTAGAGTATCTGGGAAGCCCACTAACTAAATTTCCCCAGAAATGGCACACTATTAAAGCTGCACATGATGCCTGGCAAAAGGAAGGGATGCTAACCAACAGATGCCAGAGCACAGGTCTTCTGGCACCCATCTGGAACAATGCCCAGATGGTTATTGATAAGAAAACATTTCACTGGCCAGACTCGGGGGGGGGGAAGCATAAAGGCATTTAAAGACATAATAGAAATAGATGCAAGAACTGCAGCCATCGTCCAAACCTTACAGAATAAGTTTGGCCTTCCTAGGATGGACATTTGGAGGCACCTCAGGATGCTAAATTTATACCATTCATGGTTGAAGGGAGATTGCCCGTGAACCACTTGTAGAAAAAGACCCACATCCAAAAAGCCACTCCTCTCTCTTCAGGAGTGTGTGGAGAAACCCAAAGGGCTTCCAGGCTGCATAATTAAGGTGATTAAGGAAGAGGAGGTAAACTGATCCCTTTCAGCTAAGCAGAAATGGCAAGACAGGCTAAACATACTGTAAAGATCATGACAGCAGACTGGGAAGAGAGCTGTAGACTGTCTCACAAAGCTTGTAAGGACCAACGCAGCCCTCTAATTAAAAATAAAATAATGTACCTGTGGTACTGTGCACCCACAATGATGAAATCAATTGGTACCTTCTGGTAGCAGGAGAAGTGGGAAAAAGACCTAGGGCTATCCATTACAGATGAGACTTGGGCACTACTGATTGAATTGCATATGGGTCTCCTGCTGTGTAACAGATATAAGGAAGTACAGATCAAATTTTTGTACATGCTCTTCTACCTACCTAGCAGGGTACATAGATTTCACCCTACAATATCCCTGACCTGTGAGAGGTGCAAAGTCAAAAGGGGAACATATATCCATGCCTTCTGAGGATGTAAAATCTTACAGGCTTATTGGAAGTGGGTTGCTGTGAACCTTGAAGGCATATTAGGGGTAAAATCACTGAGCTCACCTCTGTCCCTGCTTTTTAGGATGGAGGAAGAGGGAAGGGAGTGGAACCTATATCACAGGAGAATAAGAGTAATGCTGCTAATAGCTAGGCAAGTTATCCTTAATACCTGGGTCTCCAGTGTGATGCCTATTGTGCAGATATTGAGAAACCTGCTCTTGGTCAGCTTGGCTCTGGAGAGATTAATCTATGCCTCAAGAGGTGGGGTGGAATGATTTGACCAAGATTGGTGCCCATGTATGGCCTCCATGACACCAATAAAACACAATGCCCTGCATCAGAGGCTATTCTGACTTTGTAAAACAAAATGGCCATGAGTCACATCTGCCTCACACTTAACTACTTTCATAGGCTGAATCTGAGAGAACCACACACATGTACTACAGAAGGTTCTCCTGTCTCTCACAGGGGTAGGAGATATACTGTAAGTGCTATATATGTGTTTCTTTTTATGTAGCACAGTTGTTAAAATTTAGACTCTCATGAAATGTTTTAAATTTCTATCACTCTGCACTTTCTATCTGCTTATATATATGTTTCCTTTATTATTTTTAAATTAGAAACGTGATATTTTGCTCCATTAACTTAAAGATGTTTGTCTGAAAAACAAAAGAATGATAGATATGATATGGATGTAAGCAAGAATGTGACATATTGTTATTCTGATTGTATTACTGAAAAAACTCGATAAAGATATTATGCAAAAAAATAAATCAATTGGTACTGTATATTATTACAAGACAGATGTTGGAGGTGCAGTGCCACATGTGCGGATCTTCTATATATTCCATCGGAGTGCCCAGTCATGCATTCTTTCTGGTCTAAGGCCATCTACCAATGTTCATTAATACTGGAAACATATATTCCTAGATCTATGGCTCTTATAATTTTAGGAATCCCTAATCTAAACAGTATTTTGAGTAATACCCAACTGCAAGGGCTGCTTCCAGCCACGGTAAAAGCTAAAAGACTGTTGCTCAAAAGATGGAGAACCACTGAGATCCCTACATGCATGAAGTAGTATAGGGGAATGGAAGGCCTGGCCCTGAACTCTAGGCACCTATATAATTCCACTGGTGTGAGTTATAAATTCTTAAAGATATGGAGCCCTATATAGAATTCATAGAGAAGCTAGGTAAACAAGCCAGCCCTAGTTATCCCAAAGACCTTCTCAGACCACCCTAAAACTCAATATGAAAACTGCCACAGATTTCTGGTTCACACTCTCCCCTCCTAGGTATTGGTTTCCAGGAAGCTGATAACACAACCATGTCTAAACTCCACTGTTCTGTACACTGTATTCGGAAATGATCGAATGCTCCATTGCCGTAGTGATGTTCTGTGAAATATATGTATAAAAGCTACATCTGCAACATTATTCAATACTGCAATATATCTGTAGTTGTACTTCTTCATATGCTTGCTGTTGTACATAGTTCTGATGTATTACCCACTGAATTCCCACTAAAAAAGTTAACTGTGGAAAAAAAAGGAGCTTATGGATGTGTTGGCAGCACCACTGGCAGCTCTGTTCAATGCATTGTTGGGAACGGGAGTGATTCCAGAGGACTGGAGGAGAGCAGATGTAGTCCCTGCACACAAAAAGGGAGCAAGGAGATGCAAAAAACTATAGACCATTCTACCTGTGTTCCAGGCAATAACTTTGCAACAATAGCAATGTGCACACAACGCCCCAACCAAACAAACAAAACTAAATCACGTTGGTGAAAACACCAATCAAAACAAATCCCAACACACCAAAAAAACAAAGAAAAAAACAGCAGGAGTACTTTGCTTTGTGGGGAGCTCTGCCCCCACACCCCCAAAGGGGGGGGGCTTCACCACCCAAACCCCCCAGAATTAATATGATGAACTTTGTGGGGGTGTGGACCTTGGTGACAAGGAGAAACTCAGGAGGGGGGAAATGTCTTTGCTTAAAAAAAAAAATGAAACAAACATACCTTCAGTTCCAGGAGACGGTGAACCAGTCCCTGGTCCCCAAGTCTCATCCACTCCAGGAGTGAGTTCCTTAGCCACTCCACCATGGGAGTGGCTTGGCCAGGCACCATACCACCTGCTCTCTTATCCCTTCCCTACTACTGCTTTCCCTTCCCCGCCTACACATGCAGCAACAGGAGTAGGAGTAACTCCGTAATGATGTAATATCACTGTCACTGTAAAGGAGTCCGACATTCTGAACCACAATATTATTGCAGCAATGTTTTTTAAACAATGTTCTGACTGGATATGACCTGCCTAACCTTGGTGGTGGGGAAAATAATTGAATCGCTGTTAAAAGGAAGAATTGTTGAACATCTTGAACAAGGATCACCCTTAAATTTTCTTTGCACTAGCCAACAGGACAAGTTGATTCAAAATGGCACTAGCCCACAGATGGTTGCACTAGCCAACAATTGTAATGGTAAATTTTGATCAGTTATATAGGAAAAAATGCAAGCCAAGAAAATGCTTAGATCATTGCACATTTATTATCCTACTCCCACATTGCTTCCAGCCACAGCAGAAAAAAAGACTGCAATGCCACCACACAGTGTGCCCCCCATTGTTTTGTACCATGGCCTCCTTTCTTCCTCTTTCTGCACCCTCTGAACCAGAAGATAACACAGCAGCAAATGTTTAGTCAAGTAGACCTGTCTCTGCATACTTAATATCTGGCATCATCATCCTGTACCTCACCATACTCTCATCACCACCCACAGGGCAATGAACAGAGTCAGGCAGGGAAAGACACTCTCATACCCCTCCCTGTGATCAACTGGAGCTTGGCACTTCTGAAAGTTTCCATACAGTGTCAAGTGAGCCCAGAGCACATCTAGGATTTCTTTGGGGAGGGGGCTACACAAACCTAAGGGGCTGGGAAACAGAAAACGTTTTGGCATTTTTATTTTTAAAATTATTGATTTTAACATGCTGTGCCCCAACAGCAACAGATTTTTTTAAAACATTCTCCTTTCATCAGGCACGGGTAAACAGTACACAGGCATGATCCTATACTACCCCTGTTTCGATAAAGGATGATCTGTGCACCCCAGGAATGCTTACTTGATCCTTTCAAATGATGTGCTTTATTAAGGTATTTTGTACTATACATGCTCCAAAGCTTTGTTTTCAAGATGAGAGGACATGCTGGGTAGGATAAGGGTGGGACTATATGGATGGCATTGACCGGCATGGTCCATTTAGAAGAGCTGAGGACCCCTACACTTGCCAGTAATGGCAGTTATGGGTCTATGGATAGTAATTCCAGAGTATGGTCTACAGTGGTGTCCAGGGAAAGTACAGAGTTGAGAGATTTGGAGGGAAGAAGAAGCAGTTATGGCAAGGCTGGGATAAAACCCAACACCTGCTGAGCAGATCCTGTATACCTCTTTGCATTTTGTCACTAGAATGTTGGATACAAACACTCAAAATGTAGAGAAAGGAAGGGCACTTGTCTTAATAATGTGGGACAAGTTGTCAGACAGAGATACATTCAGAAAACTGGAATCTAGAAACTTAACAGCTCCTACCCTTGATCACACCCTGGACACTAACTAAAAGTTCTGACAGCGGAGTGGTAATTCACATTGAGCCTTTTGTCGGATCCTCTTCCTGAATTGCCAGATAACTGCAGCTCTTAATGAGGTGTTAATTACATCAGGCCATCTGCAACACTGGGAAAGATTAGCAGGAGGACTAGATCCTGCTAAAGCAACACATTTTCAACTTCATTAACAGCTAAGAAAAACCCGCACTAGTCAAGACGGACAAGTAAAGGGTTAACTGCACTAGCCCTGTCCAGTTTGCACTAGGTTTTGGGCTAGTAAAATAATGTTAAAATCAAACCCTTCTTGAATCCAACAGAACACAGAATCTGAGGAAGCATGGCTTCACAGCAGGAAGGTCATGTCAAACAAATCTGATAGATTTATTTTTATTTTTATTTATTGAAATATTTCACCAGGAAGGCACACTGAACAACAAGTTGCTCAGTCATCTCCCAGTGTGACCTAGATGGGTGGGGTACAATTGGATGAAGAATTAGACATACAGTTTAACATTTAACATATCCGAGAAATTAAACATTCAATTACATTTGTAACAAGACATACTGTTAAAAAATATCATAAATAATCATACAATTACATTTATGACATAACATACAGTTAAATATATCATACCTGTGGAATATGCATTTAATTACAAGTGGCATATCTGAGAAACATAGTACAGACATTTAATGTAGCCTTGGAGCCAACTCCTTGCAGGAATGGATTACAGTTAAGAAGCAGATTCTTAGCAATTATTGAATGAATGAGGTGTAGTGAGGGGACATCAAGGAGAGTAGAGGGGTAGACAGAGGAAATCAGCTGGGGGGAGGAGAGGATAAAAGATGGGGGGAGCATTACCGGAGTAAAGTGAGCAAAAAATAAGTTGTGAGGGCAAGTTAACACAGGGCTAGTGCAATCTGGGAGCACCTCAGACAGAACAAAAAATGCAAGTTATTAGCTCAAGTTACAGTAACTAATTCCTTTGCTTAAGTACAGGGGAGGTAGAGAGGAGGCAGGAGAGAGGTGGGGCTTAAGGGATAGGGTAGGGAAGGATGAGTCATACCTGGAACTGGCCCGTTCAGAGTGTGGAGATTGTGACCAGTGGTGGAATGAGGTGAGGACTTAGAATAAGGGGCAGGAGTAGGCAAGGACAAGTTGGGTAGAAATAGTAGAGGGGATGGTAAAGGGAAGGAGGAGGAGGAGAGGTGGGAGAAACTTGTCTAAGACTAGGCCTCTTCAGGATGCTGAGAACCCTGCCAGAGAGCAGAGTCAAGCAAGGACAAGTTAGGTAGAAAGAAGGGAGGGGAAAGGGGAGAGAAGGAAGAGTCATTTCCCAGTGCTGAACCCCTCCAGGATGCTGAGAACCCTGTCAGGTAGCAGAACTACTTGAGGACAAGTTGGGAAGAGAGAAAAGAAAGGATGAAGGGAAAGGAGGGAGAAGGAGGGTAAGAAGAAGTGTGCCTAAGACTAGGCCACTCCAGGATGCTGAGAACATGGTCAGAGTGCAGAATCAGGTCAGGACTAGTTGGGTAGAAAGGATGGGGGGGAGTGAAGGAAGAGTAATTGTCCAGTGTTGGGCCCCTCCATGATGCAGAGAAACCTGCCAGGGGATAGAATTAGGTAAGGACAAGTTGGACACAGGCAGTAGGGGGATAGAAAAGGAAAGGAAAAAATGGAGGCAGGGAAGAAACTTACCTGAGAGTAGACATTGCCAGGGTGCTAAGAATTCCAACAGAGGGCAGATTTTGGTGAGGATAAGTTGGGTAGAAAGGAGAGAGGGGGAGGGGGGAGGAGGAGGAGGCTTGCCCAGTGCTAGATCCCTCCAGGATGCTGAGAACCCTGCCAGAGGTCAAAACTAAGCACAGGGATGCCACATGGATCAGTTCTTAGGCCAGTCCTATTTAATGTCTTCATTAGTGACATTGCGAAGGGGCAGGAAGGAAAGGGGTCCCTCTTTGCAAATGACCTTAAAATCTGCAACAGGGTGGACACTCCAGAAGGGGTGGAAAAAATGAGGAGGGACCTAGGTAAACTAGAGGAATGGTCAAGACTATGGCAGCCAAGATTCATTGCAAGAAGTGCAGAATCATGCATTTGGGGCACAGGAAGCAAGAGGAGGCTTACATGATGGGGGAAGGGGAGATACTGACAGTAACCAAACAGGAAATAGATCTAGGAATAATCATATCAGATGATTGAAAGGTGGCCAATTAATTTTCCAAAGCTGTGGGGAGAGCTAGTGGGGAACTGTGGTGCACAGGGAGAGGTATCGCCAGCAGAAGAAAGGAGGTGGTGATGCCACTGTACAAATAATTTGTGAGACCCCATCTGAAGCATTGTCTCCAGCTGTGGAGGCCATATCTCTATAAAAACATAGACAGGGTAGACACAGTTCAGAGAAGGGCAACAAAAATGGTGCATGGTCTGTACCAAAAGTCATATGAGGACCTCATTGTAAAAGTGTGGGAAATACAGATGGACACAAACACAAGATTTTTGGTGCAACCCACTTTTTCTAAGCAGGATGTTTATTTTGTAATCATAAACAACAACAACAGCTTTTGCACCATGTAAAGTAAAAATAAAACAATCAAAACAATAAAAAAAAAAAAGACTTGCAAATACTTTTCACAATTTTCTCCTTAGAGCAGGACAGAACTCTTCTAGTCCTTCACCTACACTCAGTCAGAAGACACTGACCCTGTCTGCCTAGTACTTGATTATAATTGCCCTCTGCAGCTGCTCTTAACTGTATGTACCTATTGTGCTCTCGGTATGAAACTGTAATGTGTATACTATGTATGTATTCTCTACATAGCATAAAGAAAATTCCTCTGAGCATGGTTATAGTACAAATTTCCTCTGTTGCTCATGTCTCCTGAACCCATTGTACCCATTATGATCTCGGCATTGCAGTTTATTGTACTGTATTGTATATTCCATGTTTATTATATTGTAATTATTCCATTTCCCCCTACCCCAAGGACACACCTGGAATCGAGCGGTTCACCACTCAGTATGCCTTCCTGGTAAAACATTTAAATAGATAAATAAATTTGCTTGCTCGGTCAGTACTATTTATACTTGCCCACCTGGGTTAGGTGACCAAGCATCATCATGGCCCTTCATTTAATTAAATAACAGGCTAAAATGACTTAGTTACCCTTCTATACCAGGAGCAGCTTTACATAATAAAAGGGACTTTCTCAGAAGAATTTATCACTTTTTAAAGGTGGAAACTTTCCACTGGGACTTGAGTGACAGACAACTTATTATAAAAAGGGGCCACAATGGGCTGCTGTTCCCCTATGGACAGTATTTCATTCTTTCCCCTGTTTCAGGTACGAACAGACTTCATCTATTCCTTCTCCTTCCAGAAGTCCCTTTATTTAAAGCATTTTGTGTTGCCAGAAGGTTTGTGTTTACTTTACCCCCTTTCATTATTCTAGTCTGTAGGTCTTCACTAGCTATTTTTATGCTAGATTTATTAATATACTAGAGTTTCCACATTTCTTTCATATTTATCATAGGGTAGCAAGAGAACCCATTATTCTACATCTCTACAGCACAAAGCTAGCAGTGTGTTTCAGGGCATTGTCTCCTAATTTGGGGCAAAATAATGTACTTTCAGCTAAAATGTCAAGCTGACAGCTGAAATGTCAAGCCGTCGGCTAACACTTTCATGTTCCTCCTCATAGGCTTCTACGTGCTGCTGCATAGTTCTCTCTCTCTCTCTCTCTCTTAGAGAGCATGCCTAATACAGGTACTCACTCTGTACCCTTTTTGTTTATCTCTGGTGCAGCGAGTAAAAAAGGGTTTAGGTAATTTCTTGTACTGTCTGCAAGATGAGGGAGCGTCTGTACCTTGCAACCGTGAGTGTACAATGTCATAGAACTCCCATCATTCAGACTGACTTGTTGGTAAAGCACAATACAGTGTGCTTTGCCAAAACAAAGGGGGAGCGCTGTTTCTTTACTTTATGCTCTGAAACCTTAATTTAAATTTCAACAGGATTCCTTTCTAACCTCTATAAGAATCCATAGCATTGCTCCTTTAGCTCAAAATGGCTTGATTCATTCATTGTTTTTAAACTATACCATTATTACAGGTTTTAAGATTTCCACAGCGGCAACAGGGTTACAGAAAACAAAAGGGAAAGGGGTTTGCCGCTTTGCAATAATTAAAAATTAATGTACAGGCTAGTCATGTAGGTCTTTCTCTGCCTACACACTAATAGATACCAGCTACTTCTTTCTATTATTATAGGGTGCTGTACTATATAACACACATGTCTATCATTCTAACTAAGTTAGTCAGCCATTCCATAGAGCAATGGCTATAACTATTATATTATACTGTCCTATTCTGTCTGGGAGCTCACAGTCACTGGAAGTTGACCTCCATACATACGGACCCATGGAAAGAAGAAAAAGAAAAGGTAAAAGGAAGTATAGGGGGTTGTCTGGAGGTGGCCTACCTCCAGATGAAAAAAAAAAAGATAGCCTTATTAGATAAGAATATAGAGAGAGGTTGCAAATTAATATACTCAAGGGGTCCTGCTACAGTGGCAGGGACACACCCTGTCACATTTACCCCCTCTTTTTATGAGGGGGACCGTAAACTACGGGTTATCCTTCCAGTAAGCCCTGGAAAGGGTGGAACGTCCACCTGCCCACTCTCTGAAGTTCTGTCCCAGGGTCCCTTTCAACTATACTGGTTACTGACCAGTCATACTGATCTTAACTATGTACCCAGGAACATTGACAAGACTTCTAAGGCCTCTGCAGCATGATATAAACAATAATACTTGATACTCATACTGGTCATATCCTATAATCAGCAATACATAACACTACTAAATACCTTAAAGGTATATCACCTCCTATATTGGGGTGTTGGAGGAGATCCAGCCCACCCTCTCTGTGAAGCTCCATCCCAGGGTCCCATTTAAACAATAATCATTTCTGACTAGAAACACTTACACAGTGTAGCCAAACAATCATTTATATTACATTAACACATACATTTTCCCTAGGATCTAAAACATGTCATATACTTTTTCAGTATTTCAAAACATTTCCATCAAAACATTATACATTCATGTTTCATTATCTTGGTCTCTAATTCCTGCTCTATACCGTGACAAGTAGTTAGCATTGGTATGTTCACCACCTTTCCAGTGGGTCACAGTAAAGTGATAGGGCTGCAAAGCCAGGTACCATCTCATGATGTTTGGATTTTTCTCTTGCATCTGCTGTAATCAACACAGTGGATTGCGATCTGTCACCACCTGGAATTCAGTTCCCCACAGGTAGTATTTTAGTGATTCGATTGCCCACCTGAGCACCAGACATTCTTTCTTAACTGTGGCATATCTCAGCTCTCTTTCATGTAATTTTCTACTGATGAAAATGATGGAGTGTTCTTCCGACAGAATGCACTGGATTAAGACTCCACCAATACCTATCCCTGATGCACCAGTCTGTACTAAGAATGGTTTACTAATATCGGAACTTCTCAACAAAGGGTATTAACATATGTTTGCTTTGATCTTTCTGAAAGCCTCATCACACTCTGGGGTCTGGTGTACCTTAATAGCATAGTTCTTTTTGTTTAAGTCTGTTAAGGGGTATACCACAGCAAAGAAATTTGATATAAACAACTGATAATATCCTGCTAACCCCAGAAAAGCTCTCACCTGTTTCTTTGTCATGGGTACAGAACTATTTGCCACTGCAGTGACTTTGTCTATCTCAGGTTTAATCACCCCATTTCCTATAATAAACCCTAAATACTTAGGCCAGGATATTCAAAGCAGTTGCACATGGTGCAAATGAGTTGCATCGGTACAAGTGCGGACTTGTGCCAAGGAGCCATATTCAGCAGGAGCCATTGCGAAGCGCAAATTCCATTGTGCCAATGTGCAACTATAATGAATACAGGTGCAAGTGCAGGAGGCATTCCCATTAACATCCAGTGCAGTGGCATATACAGCCGTGGAACCATGGCACAAGTGAGGAGCAAATCGAAGTTGCTCCGCGCAGACTTGGTCCTATAAAAACCGTGCAAGCACTCAGACAGCACTTGTGCCAGGCAAGAGTGAGTGAGAGAGACAGAGAGAGGAAGAAAGAAAGAAAGAAAGAAAGAAAGAAAGAAAGGAAGAAAGAAAGAAAGAAAGAAAGAAAGACAGACCAAGGCAGACACAGAGGGAGAGGGAAAGAGGTGGCATTGGAGAGGGAAGGAGAGAGGGGCAGAGAGAGTGAGAGAGAGAGAGAGACAGACAGACAGACACACTGCCAGGCAGTGCACCAGGATGGCACACAGTCAGCAGCAGCCAACCACCCAGGGGGATATTGGACAGCAAGGGCCATGGATAGTGCGCCCTTCATGATGGAGGCCATAATGAGTGGTGTGAGGAGGCAGGAGGAACAGCGACATGGCCGAGGAAGGGCCCATTGGTCGTATGCCTGACACAGGTGGTACCGTACTCACATCATCTTTGAAAACTACAGTGACACGGAGATTGTGAGCTGGTACCATCTGAACAGGGCCATTCTGAGGCAGCTCTGTGAGCTGTGCAGTAAGGAGATGCAGGCACCCACAAGACGGAGCCACGTCATGTCCATGGAGATGAAGGTGACAGCCGTCATATGCCTGCTTGCCACAGGCACCTTCCAGAGACCAACAGAGGACACCACAGGCATAACCCAGTCAGCCATGTCCCGCCTCCTAACACAGTTCCTCAATGCTCTGCTGCCACATGCTTCGGAATTAATTCATTTCCCCAGCACACAAGCGGAGCGTACAGCAACCATGCAGGACTTCCACATTGCTGCACATATGCCTGGCATAATTGGGGTCATTGACTGCACCCACGTGGCCATCCACATGTCACCTGGCCCTGAGGGAATGGTGTACATTAACAGGAAGGGGAGCCCGAGTGTCAACTGCCAGGTGGTGTGCGATGCCACGGTGCACATCACCAATGTCTGCACCACACACCCTGGGAGTGTACATGATGCGTTCATCTGGCACAACTTTGTGCTGTGCCACAGGTTTGAACATGGGGACATCCCCACGGGTCACCTAGTGGGTGAGTATGGCATGGGCAAGGGGCGATGGGAAGACCATACCTTGGGATGTGGGAGATCAGGGTGTGCATGTTGGCATGGGTGTCAGGGACAGAAAAGGGGCACAGCATATAATAGCATGTGGGCTAACCATATCTTTATCCACACAGGGAACAGCGCTTATCCACTAAGGCCCTGGTTGCTTACCCCCTACCGGCACCCATCGTCCCCATTAGAGGAATGCTACAACGAGGCACACACCAGCATGCACAACATCATTGAATGTGTCTTTGGCATGCTGAAAGCATGTTTACATTGCTGAGACAGGTCAGGCGGTGCCCTACAGTACAGCCCCTCTAAAGCCTGTGGCCTATTCCTGACCTGCTGCATACTACACAACATGGCCATTGACCATGGTATAGCTGTCGAGGCTGATGAGGGTGACAATAGTGAGGATGGTGGAGGCAATGGGCTGGATGGTGGTGGACAGCCACACCCTGGGTGGAGGGATCCCTGGCTGCAACAGCAGGCACGATGACACAGGGACACCATTGCACAGGAGCACTATGATGCACACAGGTAGGTGGTGCGAGACATATGCATGGGCCACACAAACAGGTACAGCACACATGCAGGGGCATGCATGGCAATAGGCATGCACACACAGAGGTGTGATGCAGGGTAGGGGAATCAAGGACACACAACCACATAGAACCACACACAGCAACACACACAATCACCCAAACACCAAGGCGGTGGTATGTGGCATGGATCAGATGCATTGCTAGACTGGTTTTATCACGCCCACACCACACGCACCAGCAGCCAGGCAAGCACGTACACAGGCAGTGTGTGGTCGCACACACAGGTGCCACACCAGTGTTGGGCACAAACACATCACCCATGTGCGCACAAGTCAGCAGCTGCACACTGCAAGTCGGGTGGCCCGCAAATCAGGTCCACTACACGGAACCATGGCCACCACAGCCAAAGAGGCAGCCATGCCTGGGCCGATTGGCAGCAACAGGCTGTGCATCAGCTATGGGGTGGGTGAGCAACAGCCCCCACAGGGGCTGAATTGCAGGACCGTGACTATGTCCATGTGGGGGTGTGAAGGTGCCCAAACAGGCCAGCCCCGGGCATGCCTGGGAAGCCCACATCAGAGCCCGGCATTGACTGTGTTAGGGTCACCTGATGCCGGGTTTGCGGGGTGGACAGTGTGCTGTGGGGGGTCATCTGTGCCCGGCCATGCCCTGTGGCAGCCAGCAGCGCAAAGCCATCAGAGATCGCAGTGGCAATGTGATCCAGGAATGCAGTCGTGGCCTCCGGCATGTGCTGCATCCCTGCCAGGATCGGCACAGTGCCCCTCTCCTGCTGCTCGGCTATCTGGCACAACTCTGCACACAATGCATGCACCCCAGTGGCAAGCAGCAGCTGTTGCTGAATGGATGCCCACAGTAAACCAGTGTGCTCAGCCAGGGGGTCTGCATCCTGGGGCTCCCGGGTGGGATGTCGATCCTCATGTGGTAACTGGCCACACTGCACAGCCCCACTCTCTGGTGGACACTGCACAATGGGGTCTGCAGGGTGAATGGGCATAGCAGGCACAATGGCAGCAGACCCTGTTTCTGGCTGCCTGGTGGCACCTGCAACCTGTTGCTGTCACCTGTCCAGCTGCTGTACACCACCCAGCACCTGCATGGCTGCACCACCACCACCGCAGGGCACAACTGGGGCAGCGCACACCGCTACATCTGCAGTGGTGGCAGGCAGCTGTTCCGCCACTGCCAGAGTGCTGGGTGTGCTGGCTGTGTCAGTGGCCAGCAGGGGCGTCTCGCCCACAATATGTTGCCCATGGTGTCCAGGATAATCATGATGTTGTCATCGGTGTTGGACCACACCCCAATCTGTGTCTCTGTGCAGAGGACACCAAGGCTGCTTTGCTGCATGAACACATCCAGGGCCTCGTCTGACCCCAGGTCCAGGACATGCGCCTGCACTGTGGTGGTGGGATGCAGCCTGTTGGGTCCTCAGATGCCAGTGGAGGTGGATGGCTGGTCCTCCGGGGCTGTTCCAGAGTCCAAAGCTGCCCCCACTGCCAGTGCCCCATCATCTACCCAGAGGCGTGCTGGTGCTGCAAGAGGAAGAAAGGCATGTCAGTGCTGCAATGCCCACATGTGTCCCCCTACCCTGCCACTGCATGTGTCCTGTAGCATGGCATGCACGTGGGTGTCACACATGCACATGACATGCATGCCAGCAGCATGCATGCCAGCATGCCCATGTATGCACCCTCTGTGCCACCAGCTATGCATGGCTGACATACTTACCATGCAGTGATGGGCTGCCACCGGTCAAGAATCCACCTCCAGGCACACTCTCCACTGTGCTGCGGTGCATGATGGCTGCCACCAACTCCTGCTATGCTGTAAGCATTGGTGAATCCGCAGTCCCCCTTCTCGAGGCATTCCAGAATGCATGGATGGCTGCCACCTTCTCTTTAATGCTCCTCCAGTCCATGCCCACCTTCTTATGGCACTCCTATGCCAACTGCTGGTGGCTGCCAAGCTGGTTGACATATGCTGCCACCTCTTCCCAGGCCCCAGCCCTGGCTTGTGGTGTGCCCCATGGCACCACTCAACAGGTGCTTCCTATCCAGGTATGCATCAAACAGGGCCTCTGTCTCTTCTTTATTGAAATTGTTTTTGTGCTTCTGAGCAGGCCCACACTCCTCACCCTCCTCATGTTCTGACATCTTGCTTCCTGTGTACATGGACTGCACAGTGTGTCAATGGCAGCATCTCTCTGGTCCATCCCACGCTGCTGTGCTGTCTGCTCCTAGTGAGCTGCAGCGGCATGTGCAACTTACTTCAAAAGGATGCAATACTGGGCCATGGCCTGTGCTGTTCCATGGTGCTTATAAGGTGCAACGCATACAAATGAGGTGTGGCACAACAGTAATGACATGCAAATGCACCCAGTGTGCCAAGCATTGGCTGATAAGCTCATTTGCATGTGGCAGCTGAATATTGCGATATTGCGCCATGCGCAATGGGGTTGTGCTGGAGCAAGTCATGACGGTGCAATTCACATGCTTGCAAGGTGCACAGGCCCACAGTGCACTGGCGCATCATGGCATCATGTGGCAATTGCCCACCATGCACGGACAGTGTGATGCCATGGCATTGCACATGTTGTGCATGGGCCAGCTACATGCATGGCCGCCCATGGGGTGCCATGCCCTATTGCACAAGTGCACAATGCCATTCAACCCCTGACCCCTGGGTCTGACCTCTGACCCTGTGACCCCATGTAGCCATGCCCATTCTGCCGATCTTCAGCACTGCATGATGTGTGTGCACTGCGCATGCACCCATGCATCATGTGGTGGGTGCATGGTGTGTTCACTTGCGCCTCCAGCCTCCATTCGCCACCCAATGCAGTTAGCAGAACATGGCACAGGCACAGTGACAGAGGGCCCAGAACTGGTCTCCCATTGAGGTGGCCAACCTAGTGGCATGTGTGGAGCCCCATGCCCCCCAGATTTTTGGGCAGGTGCCCCTGCAGCAGGCCAGGGGCACTGTGTGGCAGGCAATCACCACAAGCCTGGAGCACAGGACAGAGGTGCCTAGGACTGGGGAGCAGTGTCACCACCATTATGGCGACCTCATGTTGAGGTACCAAGAGTGCTTCAGGAGGCTACAGGCATGCACCATGTGAGGGGTCATGCCACAGCCAGGTAAGTCATCCTATGTTGACTGTCTGCCCTGTTGTTGTCTTGTGGTATTGGCTTGGCTGCCTGCAGCAGTGCGGGTCGTGTCAGGCAGGGGCACACCCTGTGTACAGTGGTGGGAGGCAGCTGCTGTGGTCAGTTCCTGATGTTCACCTGTCTTCTTTCCATTCCCAGGACCTGAGGATCATTGGAGGGATCAGGCTGCTGCAACAGTGCAGCAGGCCACAACAGGATAAGCCAGAGCGGGACCAGCACCAGCAGGGCCACAGAGGAAAGGTTGGCACTGTCATGGTCCTTCACACTGTGCATGGGGAGTGGGGGTGTGGGTGCAGGCATGGCTGCCTGTGCTATGTGCCATGGCAGCTGTGTGTGTGTGTGTCACACTGTGCATGGTGCATGCCACTGTGGCGCATTCATTGGACATGAGTGCCAGCTGTTGGTGGAGTGGGTATGTGCCCAGCTTCCACTGGTGTTGCTGTGGTGCCGCTGGTGCACTGTGCTATTTGACTGTCATTGTGCAGTCAGGTGGCCATTGTGTGGCAGGAACCACCTCTGTGCAATGTTTTGGTGTGCCGAGTTTCTGGCAGGCGTTGGCCCATCCCCCTGTGGGTGGCAGGTACGGGGCCTCCAGGGGTGAGTGTTCCCACTGCCCATTGCGCTCTTTGGGTGGACATGGTTCGTTGGGACATTGCACTGAGCTCCTATCCTGTCTCTTGTCATAGGTGCCCGGTGGAGGTGTAGGAGGACCATGTACTGCAGGCTGCACCGGCAGCTCATCCTCATAACCTCGACTACCATGGAGGCAGTCCTACAGGTTCAGTACCTGCTGCTAGCAGACAGGAGGTGGCAAGGATACCAAGGGGTGGCTGGTCATGGCTACCGTTAGTTTGGCCCCAGCTTTCTCCTGTTTCCCCTGCTGTGAGTCCCCCTGCAGTTCCCCTTCCCACTGTATGGTCCCTGTTCCCTGTCCCTTTCCCTTGCTTTCCTACCCTTTCCCACACCCTTGTTATTGTAAATAGTTTGCATTGGAAATATATATTTTTTTACTTACCTACCTCTGTCAGTGTCTGCTTTGCAGGTGGTGTGAGGAGCCATGCTGCAGTGGCCCAGTTTCTGTCTGAGTGGTGTGCATGTGTCGAGGCACATGTTGTGCATCTGTGGTTCACTGCTATGTGCTGTGGTGTATCCCACTGTGGTGGTGTCCTTCCCCTCAGTCAGTGGCTGGGCCTTGGGGTGCCCATGGGGCAGCTGTCAGGGGTGTGTGGTGGGTGTGTGCATGGTGGTGGCACACCACCATGGTTATTGGTCGAGTACTGGCTGCACACTATGTTGGGGCCTCTGCTTGGCATTGTGCAGCCTGTCCCATGTGGTCTGCCATGCTACCTACCACCTGGCACATTCAGTGCCTCCTGTGTGGGCTTCCTGTGTGCCTGTGTGGCATGTGTGTATGCTTGGCTGCATGGTCCTGGGTGTGGCCTGCTCTGCTTTGGGAGGGTGGGGGAGCATGGCCAACAGCCTGCAGAGGGGGCTCCCTTGTTGTCCCTCCATTGGACATTGGCATCTCCTGTTGCCTGCTATCTGTGCCACTGCTGTGTTCTGGGGAGGGGTGTCTGTGTGTGCCCTGTTGTGCCCTGCTGGTAGAGGCCTCATGTGGCCTGTCACTGTGCTTCCCTGGGTCTCTTCTCTGTGCCATGCCCCCCTCTGTTGCTCTGCTGCTCTGCTTCCACAGTTGTGCTGGGGCATCTCTTTCTGCACCATGGCACAACTGTGTTTGCTCCATGGTGCAACTGTGCCATATTCAGCCGGGTTGCACTGGTGCAATTCGGCCAGCACAACCTCTGGATATGGCCCCTGTTGTGCCATGGCACATTGGATTTGCGCTGTGCCAGACTTGCACTGGCTTTTGGTGCATTTCTGAATATCTGGGCCTTAGTCTCAGTATTTGCCAAGGCACACTTTGCAGGGTTTATGGTAACTCCTGCCTCTTAGATGGTGGATATCAAAGTGTCACACGTGTGTTTCCTAGTCAGGGCTAAACACTACCACGTCATCCAAGTAGGTAGCACAAAGGTCTACATGAGGTCTAAACATGTGATCCTTGAAGCATTGGAAGATTGTTGGTGCTCCATGCAGACCAAATGGCATCATAACAAAATGGCATAATCCTAAAGAGGTACTAAAAGCTGTTTTCACCCTAGAGTGTGGTGTTAAAGGGATTTGCCAGCGCCCCTTCATTAGGTCTAACGTGGGAACATACTTAGCATTCCCTAACTGGTCTATAATGTCATCGATATGGAGCATAGGGTATCCATCAAAGAGAGAAGTAGCATTTACCTTACCGAAGTCTAAGCAAATACCAATGCCTCCCTCCTTTTTATTAACTACCACTATGAGGGATGACCAGGCACTCTTTGCTGGTACAATTATTCCTAGGCACTCAAGCTTTTTTACTTCCTGGATGACTTCCTCTCTTACATGGATGGGTAATCAGTAAGGTTTCTGGTAGACGGGTCTCTCTTGTGTGACTCGAATGTCATGTTTTATTCCAGATACCCTCCCTGGAATATTAGTGAATGTGTCTGCATATTTCTCTGTAACTTTCTGCACTTGTTCAGTCTGCAGGCTGGTTAAAGTAGTGTTGATTTTTAATTCTTGAATGTGCCCAGGCTATTCTAATCTTCCATAGGCAAGATCTAGTTCAGTTTTTTGGGTTGCAGTGTGCATGTAACACCCTAAGTTGGCTTGGCGTGGTCTCTCATGCCATTTCTTAAGTAGGTTAGCATGGTAAATCTGTTTAGAACCCTCCTGTCTGGTATCTCAGTCTCATAATTTATAGGGCCTAATTCACAGATGATGGTGTAAGGACACTGCCACATCATCAAATGCTTGTTCTCAGTTGCAAAAAGGAGAAGTAATACCTTTTCTCCGGTTTCAAATTGTTTGGTCCACACCCCTTTGTCATATAAAGATTTCTGTTGGTTCTACTTCTCTTGTAGGGTCTGATGGGCTAATCCAATGTATTTCATTAATCTTTTCCTCAAAGCTGTCAAGTACTCCAGTATACCACTATGCCCAATGCTCTTATTCTCCTCCCAATGCTCCTTAACCACATCTAGGGATCCTCGGGGGTTGCATCCATAGAGCAGAGAAAAGGAGGAAAACCGGTGGATGCCTGTGGAATCTCTCTATAAGAGAAGAGAAGAGAAGGTAGGGTATATATGTATCCCAGTTCCTGCCTTCCTCATTTACACACTTCTGCAGCATCTTCTTTATAGTTTGGTTGAACCTCTCTACCAGCCCATCTGTTTGGGGGTGGTAAGGGGAGGTTCTAACTGCCTGAATTCCCAACAAATGATACAATTCGCTCAGCATTACAGATGTAAAATTGCTACCCCTCTCAGTGAGTATGCCTTTGGGGATTCCCATTCAGCTGAACACCTTGGCCAGTTCCTCTGCCACTCTGGGAGCTGTCACTGTCCTCATGGGGATGGCCTCAGGGTACCGTGTGGCATAGTCACATATGACTAAAATAAAGCTGTTTTCCTTTGAGCTGGCTCCTAAGGGGCCTACAACATCCATGGCTATGTGATTAAAAGGTTGGGTGACAATGGGGATACTCTGTAGGGACACTACATCTTTTCTTCCTACCCAGGCTACCTTTTGACAATCTGGGCAGCTCCAAACATACTCAGCCACTTGTTCATGTATCCTTTGCCAAAAGAATCTGTTAAGAATTCTGCTTAGGATATTATCCCTACCAGTATGGCCTGCTAAGGGAATATCATGAACTAGCTTCACCACAGCATTCCTATACTTCTCGGGAACTAGCAACTGGGCTATTACTGCCCCATTTCTAGGGTTTTCACATTCCTTATACAGTAAATCATTCTTTAACACATATTTGGGGGCCCCAGTGCTTTGTTCTCATCCAACCTGCAAGAAAAAAGGATTTAAGGTTTTATCATTTTTTTGTTCCTCTTGCATCATCCCTTCTTCACTTTTCAATATTTTCAAAGTCCCTTGTTTCTATTGCCATTGCTTCTTCTTCTTTCTTTTTAAGGGTTTCCCTTTCCTGTCTTTACCTGGACAGTCAAATAGTTCCTCAGAAAAGAGAAACACACAAGCAAGTTCTGCCTTTTTTTTTGACCTGGACTCAGGTAGTAACTGCTACCAGAGTCAACTGTCTTCTGTCTCCTTCTAACAGTGAAGAAAAATATGGATAATTCTGTCCAGTGATTATGGGGACAGAAAGTTGAGGTATCAATCCTACCTCCAACTCATGCACTCTCACATTTAAAGCCATAGTGAGGGAAACTGTAGGATAAACATGGGTATCCCCGTGAATACATTTTACTGCTGTACTTTTCCCTGGTTTGTTGTATATATCCACTAGATCAGTACAAATGAGTGTCTATCGACTCCACAAGTCAATAAGACCCACAACTTTCTGAGTACCCACATCCACCATTGTTATATAAGGTGCCCAGTTAGCTAGAGCTAAGTGACCATTGTCTTGTTTTACATACAAGCAGTTTCTTATCAAATACTCTTTTTCTGGCATCCATAGCAAATAATTTCTGAAAGGGGCAACCTCCCTTTTCTGTCTTGCCTCCACATAGTCCTGTCTCTATATACAATGTTTTGAGTAGGTCTTACCAGATTGGTGAAGGAGGAGGATGATGGGCCCCCTTTGATATTCCTCCCATTTGCAGGTCTGGCCACCAAGAAATCTTCCACTAGGGTAATCATTTTCTCTGCTCCTTCAGGCTTATGCTCTCTCACCCATAGTTGAACATCTTGGGGAAGTATCTTGATGAACTGCTCAATAATTATGTCATCCATTAGCTGTTGAGTTGTCTTTGTCTCCGGCTGCAACCATTTATAGCTGAGGTCCTTTAGGCGTGCAAAGGTTTCCCTTAGGGCATCTGAAGATTGCATCTTTAAATACATGAAGCATTGCCTATACATTTCCGTATTAATGTCTTAACATCTCAAGATTTCCCTCTTTACATAGAAATAATCTTGCGCCACTTGTATATCTAATTAACTATGGACTACTTGTGCTCTGCCAGTCAATTGCGGGGCTAGACAAACTACCCACTGATCATGTGGTGACCCACACAATTGAGCTACCCTCACAAACAACATTAGATAGGCCTCTGTGTCATTGTTATCCTGGAGTCGTGATAATTTAATGTCTATCAGGCTCTGCATGTGCTCTGTTGTCCCAGCATGTATGGTTTGCAACACCTTCATTGTATCCACCCACTTCACATCTTGTCGTCTTCTCTCCACCTCTCTTTCCCTGTCCAACTGGACCTGTTAGACACAAAGCCACTTTATCAGTTCTTCTACATCTTCCTGTGGAGCATATTCCAAATCTAGACATGAGTTGTTAATGTCCCCTTCACCTTCCTCGATCTCTGGAGATTTATCAGTAGGATCCTCTTCCACCCGATCACTGTGGTCATCATCATCCTCAGAAGGTTTCTTCTTCACCTTAGGTCTGACAGTCAATGGAAGGCCATCTAGTAGTGGTGCTCCCATCTGAGCAGCTATCTTCCTGGTTAGGGTGCCAGTCACTTAGACACCCTCTGCCATGTGTCCACCTGGGATACTGGATGGTTTATACTGCAATGTCTCCCGTCCCTGGCAAGACATTAGCAGCTGTAAATCCCACTGCTACCACCACTTGTAAAGGTGTGGGAAATACAGATGGACACAAACACAAGATTTTTTGTGCAACCCACTTTTTCTAAGCAGGATGTTTATTTTGTAATCATAAACAACAACAGTTTTTGCACCATTCAAAGTAAAAATAAAACAATCAAAACAATTCAAAAGGGGGGCATGGCCAACCAGCGACCAAGATGGTGGCTTGATCTCAGAGTTCCACATGCCTAAGAGCCCAGAACCTGAATAAATACGTATATTTGTGTCTCCCAATGGGGGAAAACTAACTTGCTGGGGATCTGAAGGTACCTGTTCAAGGCTGGAAAAATTCAAGAAGATTTCGACCAAATACGACTTGGTAAAACTACCTCGAAGCTGTAACCACTCGTACAGTAGGCCACATAGTGCACTTGGCACTGGAGAGGGAAGAGTCCTCAGTCAGAGACATGTTTACCTCTATCATGACCAGTATAGATGCCCTAACATTAGTGGTGAATACTATGGCAGTTTCTATGCAGCAAATGGATGCACGAGTGGATCGCCTAGAACAAAAAACAACAGCCCAAGACGACGTACTCCAAGGTCACTGTGCTACTATGTGGGAACAGGCAGCCCAGATTCATCTTCTCAAGACAAGTTGGAAGACTCGGAAAGCAGAAGTCGTCGTAACAACTTGTGACTCCTTGGATTCCCTGAAGGTTGTGAATATGGAAAAGCGTTATCCTTCCTGCAGGAAATGCTACCAGAGATTCTTCAACTTCCTAAAGGCACAAGAATCACAATTGAGAGGGCTCATTGTTCCTTACAGCCCAGACCTACGCAGGGGGACAGGCCTCGACCATTCATTGCAAAAATCTTAAATTTCTCTAAGAAAGAAGCTATTCAAGCTAAGGCCAGGGAATTGGGGCAATTATGTTGGAAAAAGCACATAATTATGATTTTTCAAGACTATTCTAAAGACTTAGCTGCCAAAAGGAAAGCCTTCTCTGAAGTGCGATGCAAACTCCACATTCTGCAAGTTCCCTTTACCTTGAGATACCCAGCCAACTTACAGATCTCGGTAAATGGTACAGCTCATCAGTTTGCCTCCCCAGACACAGCTATGGACTTTATTGCAAGAATGTAGCCGGCTGGCTCTGATTCCTCATCTCTTAATCTGGACGAAGGCCGAGCTCATTGACAGGTAGCAAGAGAAAATCTACCCGAAACCATAGTGGTGGCACCTCCAACATCTCTTCATAATGGCATGGACCCTCGTAACTCCAAAGTTAGGAAGTGATCTCCGAACTCCTCACACTCTAAACACAGCCATCCACAGGATAGAAAATACTCCACTGGAGAGCAGGCCAAGCACTCAAGCGTAGCGAGTGCAGTAGAACCGGAATTTGTCAGCCCATATTTTGCACACAACCATTTTGCGGCATTGCGGAACTTGCCAGACACCGATCGAGGGGATGAGATGGACACGAGCTCGATAGACCCTAATCGCAATGACTCCGAGGATGAGCACACCTCCTGGATCTAAGCTGCGGACGCTGCACTGCCCTTGCAGGACCTAGAAACACAAACCCAGGCTCCCGGTTCACCCCCAGGCCACAGTACAGAAAAGGATTCTGCAGACCCATCATGATCTTCTGTGCAGACTGTGTGCAAGTTAGATAAGTACCTAGGGACAGATGTCTCAGGGAACTGGGAAATGGAAGTAGGGGGATAACTGAGACCTTAGTTGCTTCTAGTAACCTGGAATATAAATTTTGCTCAATTGTAACAGCTAGCATTGAGGTCCTCCTCCTGACAGGATAAACCCCACTGGTTTAAGTGTAATGGTCTGATCAACACAGGTTTACTAATGTTAACAGACATTTACTTGGAGGTATTAACAGTGGAGGGGTATAACAAGGTTAAGATGGCAAACACATAAAATATGTAGCAGAACTGTATGGTGCAAGGTTAATCCTTCCAGACAGGTGGGGAAAATGACTCTCGACTGTCTTTTCTGTTCTAGTATTTCAGAATCTCTTCCCCCTCTTCCCCCCTCTCTTTTCTTACTAAGTTACCGAGAAAGAGTGTAGGGCCAGGTCTGTGTTGACCATAACAGAGTGATGAGTACTTTGTGTATATAATCCTAATAGACTCCATTGTCTGCATGGCTCTCCAGCCTCTATGAGCAGATGATGCAGTGGAAAATTCTGCCATGTTTCCATGTAATACTCGCATCCAGGATGTGGCCAGGTATAAAGCGTTATGTACCTGCTTCTGTTGGATTTAACAGACACTGACTCTGCTAGAGGTCTTTTGGAAAACAGAGAGTCAGGGAAGGGTTAATAGCAAATGAGAGTATGTACTGTTCAGAAATTTTTGGGCTTTGCTCAAGACTGTGCATTTCTGATAGCTTCCTTTTACAGTTACTTGCACTCCCCTCCCCCCATTACCTGCCCAAACCGAAGACACATCCATGGAAAGATGCACCCTACAGGGAAGGCATAACAAAATTAAGGATTAGAAGTTTAGATATAGTACTGGTACAAGATACCTGCTCAGTGTGTTTGGTTAGATGTTACTATTGTTAACTAGATCTAGTTTAGAAGTAGTTAAGGAGCCCTCCCTCCCTCCTTATATACTGCTCTAAGCAGAGACAAGACTGGAAGTATGTGAAGATGCTAGGCTTACACAATGTGACAGCCAGTAATCTACATTTTACCAATATTTGTGATTCCTGGTAATAATTCCATAGCCCCTCTATTTCATTTCTTAGGAAAGTGCTACTGTTATGTTGATAAATTTCCTGTTTTGATGTTTCTTCTCTGGGAGGACACCTGGACCTTTCAGTAAGCCAGCAGCCCAGCTATTAATCGGAGATCACCCAAGTGTTCCCTCTTCCCCTCTTAGGGGAGACTGATTTATGGCTTGACACACTTGAACAAGGCTCAGGGCAATGGATTTTATTATATTACTCTCAGATGTGGTATTAAAAGCAGTGCACTGGATAAGTCATTTTGAGCTCCCCTTTCTATTGGAGCTTAGTTACCACACGTCCCCCAAGAGCGATAAGGCATACCATTGGCTGGGGCTCTAGCCGGTTTAGTCTCATCACACCTTTCCTTGTTGTTCTGTTTGATAAGTTAAGCAATTTAAATCTTCAGCTAGCACATAGGTACAGTATTTAAATGTAAGTTTTATACATTGTTATTCCCGTGTGTTTCGAATGGAGAGGATAGAAACATTTATCACATTTGGTATAAAGATTGGGGTGGACTGTACCTTTTACTGAGTTTACTCCAGTCCCCTTTGGAGGGTCCCTAAGCCATAATGACAGACATTGTACTTCACACTTGGAATGTCAGGGGGTTGAATTCCCTGGTGAAGCATAAGAAAGTCCTGGTGCATCTGAAAAGGCTACACTCCAAAGTGGCTTTCCTCCAAGAGTCCAAACTCTCAGGGGATGATCACACCCAAATGAACAAGGACTGGGTGGGTCAACAGCTACACTCTAATGCCCCAACTAGGAAGCATGGTATTGTTATTCTTGTGCATAAATCACTTAACTGGACATTAGTCCAGACGCTTTCAGATCAAGATGGCAGATGGGTAATTGCCACATATAACACACCCACATAACCACTTATTCTATGTAATATATATGCCCTGGATGGGGACTCCCCATAATTCTTTCATAATCTGGCAGAGGTGATTTTGGAGTTTAACCCTCCAGACTGCCCCCTTCTTATTGGCGGGGATTTCAACCTAACACTGGTGCCCTCCCTAGATAGAAGTGATGAGGGCAAAGAGGGGCACTCTAGAAGTGGCAAGGCCCTTCAGCAGATGATTCTGGATCAGGGGCTCACTGACTTATGGAGATTGTTTCACTCCAGAATGAGAGACTACACTTTCCATTCAGAAGCTAATGACTCATACAGTAGGCTAGATTTTTGGTTAGGCTCTCGCACTCTTATAGCCAAAACTCTTGAGGTCTCAATACTGCCATGTGCTATCTCTGATCATGCTCCAGTCCAACTCCTCATATAGTGGGATCCCGTGGCCCCCTCACCCAGACATTGGAGACTAGACCCTCTCCTAATGAAAGACCCGGACTTTGTCCCCTGGGCTAGGAATGAGGCTTCCTTATTCCTGGCTGAAAATACTATAGCAGACACCTCTGCTAGTAACACATGGGAAGCCTTTAAAGGCATGAAGTGGGGCAGCATCATGGGCTTTGCTGTGGCTAAGTGCAGAGAAGGAGAACAACCGTTAATCACCCTGGAACAGAAATTAGCCGAAGCAGAAGGTATCTTTAAGTCCATGCCCTGTCCATCTATTCAGTCCCCTATAGGCAGAACTATTTTAGGTCTTTGATTTGAAATCAGTCAACTTCTAAATAGGAAGGCTGAAGTAGCCATTCTTTGACTCAGGCATACCTTCTGGGAGGGAAGAGGTAAAGGGGGCAAAGTGCTTGCCTATCAAATCTGTAAACAGCAAGCTAGTAGATACATCCCTGGGCTGAAGAACACACAAGGGGTATTAGGTGCTTCCCTGAAGGACATTAATTCTGTTATGTCTTCTTTCTATAAATCGCTATATACCACCACACATACAGGACCAAACGGAGATACTCAATTTTTTTAGATGCTCTGCAACTTCCCAAGCTGCAGAAACAACAGGAGCAATGCCTGGACCTTCCGATCACTAGTGAGGAAGTGGCAGTAGCCATTCAGGGTCTGAAGAAGGGAAAATCTCCAGGTAGTGATGGCTACATGGCAGAGTTTTACCAGGCATTAGCCCCAGTTGTTCTACCCCTCTTAACTCAGGTATTCCAAGAGACTGAAATTAAGGGTACCCTCCCTCATTTATGTGAGAGGCAACCATTGCTGTTATTCCTAAAAAGGGTAAAGACCCCACCAACCCCGGAAGTTACCGCCCAATTTCACATATTAATTTAGACAGCAAACTGTGCACCAAAATTCAAGCGACTAGACTCAGCCCCCTACTCCCTGGTCTTATACACCCATCTCAAGCAGGCTTTATACCTGAATGTCACAGGTTGGACCACCTGAGAACCCTTATGAGTTTATTGCCAATTTCAAAGACAATACCTACACCGGTAGCTGCCATTGCTGTAGATTTCAAAAAAGCATTCGACTCAGTCGAATGGGGGTATCTGTACTTGGTCTTAAGCAATTTGGCCTGTGAGAAAAGTTTCTAGCTAGGATACAAGCTATATATGAGAGCCCCTTGGCCAGAGTTAATACAAATTAGGTACTTTCTCCCCCATTTGCACTAGGAAGAGGTATGAGGCAAGGCTTCCCCTTCCCCCCTTTTGTTCATACTGGCAGTTGAACCCCTGGCAGCTGCAATCCGTAGTCACCCTGATATTCAGGGTTTGAAAAGGGGAAGTATAACCTACACAACCTTTATGTATGCTGACGATCTCCTACTTCTTTTAGAGAATGTCCATCATGCCATCCCTTCCCTGCTTAGTCTCTTAACAGCCTTCTTTAATTACTCAGGTCTACGATTGAACCAGAACAAAACTGAGGTACTCCCTCTTAACTCCCACTGCTCACATCAACTGGTGGAGGCAGCCGATCTCCTATGGGCTACTAATGGCCTTACATACTTGGGTATTAATTTGACTCCATCCTTGGAGGATATACAGCAGTTGAATATACAGCCCCTTCTATCCTCCGTTAAGACAGATTTTGACAGATGGAGATTATTAAAACTCACTTTAGCAGGGAAAATTGCAGCCGTAAAAATGGTAACAGCCCTTAAACTTTTTTACCTTCTTATGCACTTGCCTATCCCGTTACCTAAACACTGGCACAAGCTCATAGATAAATTATTTGGAGACTTCCTATGGGAAGGTTCTAAACCTAGATTCAACCAATCCAAACTCAGATCTCACTGGAAACAAGGAGGCTGGAATCTTCCATGGCCAGAGGGATACTGACGGCCTTTCCTGCTAGCCCAGATGGTTAAGTGGGCATGTCCACTCTCCTTTCTTTCTCCACAATGGGTACAACTTGAAATGGATATATGAGAAACACTCACCCTTCATCCCTTTTCATACAAAGGCTTAGTCCCCAAACTGGATCACGGCATATGTCAAATGCAGACCCTATTTCACCTACAGTGGTAGCATCCAGAGCTAATTGGTTTAGTACACACCTGAAAATGAAAATGGATCCTATTCTTCTCTCCCAGGTGCCTCTCTGGCAAAACCCTGATATCACCATAGGAGATTCTGAGGTAAGATGGGAAACGTGGGCCAATCTGGGCATTTCCAAAATGGGAGATATACTGACCCCTAGCCATAAAACTCTTCATACATTTCAATCTCTGAGGCAGATGCGAGGCATGCCACAATCAGATTTTTGGAGATGCCTCCAACTTGGAGATGCTACTCGACATCTGTTACCCCCTAAAGTGACATATGACAAACCCTCTGGCCTTCACTCATGGATACTGCACCCTCAGGGACTGGCAGGTTGGCTATATGCCACTATTAGAAACACTCTCCCTTTCCTATTGGAAGAGGCTAGACGTAAATGGGAGAAGATGCTGCAAATCCACATTTCACCTGAGGTTTTGGACAAGGGCTGGAAGGACACACACAGCTGGTATAAAGATGCTAAGTCCAGATTAATTCAAAATAAAATTGCCCATTAGTGGTATAGAACCCCGGCTTTCCTCTATGAAGCCAAATTACTAGAGTCTGATAACTGTTGGAGATGCCAGTTACCAGGGGGAGATTTACTGCATGGTCTATGGTCCTGTACAAGGATCCAACATATATGGCAGGAAATACAGAAGGTAGCCTCAAAGGTGATGCAGCAACAGACTCCTCTTAGCCCTCTTTTTTACCTTTTGGGAAAAGTAGTGATATACTGAAGTTACCCCACAACATTATAGATGGCTAGCGATGCTTGCCCTGCAAACTAAGAGATATATTCTATGTAAATGGAAATCCCCTCTGTTCTCCACAGTAACTGAAATAATGACTTCCCTTACAGCCCTGGTGAAGCTAGATAGAATTTCCCACCTTCAAACATCTCAAATGTCCACATTTAGACTCTGCTGGGCACCCTTTCTTAATTATCTTAAAGGTGTCCATCCACAGACAGGCATAGGATGAACTCTCCTTGAACCATCAGTGGGTTATGAGGTGCTTGACTGGGAATGTCAGCAGTTGACCAAGTATTGTCCAAAGTGGTTATTGTTCCCCCTTTCTCCTCCTCTCTCCTCCCCTCAGTGGGAATCTGGCTTGATAAGAACACCATGCTATCAACAGGTTAAACCGGCTGTACCCTTCATATGGTACTCCTACTACAATGTATATGTACAATTTCAGTGGTTACAAGAGTGATAGCAATCTGCTTACAACTGGATATCTTCCTAACTTAATGTCTGACCTTTCCTCCTGTGTACTGTACGTATAATTAATTGTCTGCAAACCTTCTGAGAGAATAATAATTGATGTCTGTATTACTCCCTAACCCTCTCTTATCCAAACTGTACATTCCCCCCCCACCTGTCCTTTTCCTCCCTCTTTACCCAGCTACATTTATCCTCCCTATGCTTCATGGAAGTTTGTACATGTGCATTGCTAGCTGAATGATTAATTATATGAAACAGAATCTCTGGATGTATACTGTATCTTGTACACCTTTTATCGAAAAATAAAAAATTTTCAACAAAAAAAAAAAACAATTCAAAAGAAAAGACTTGTAAACACTTTTCACAATTTTCTCCTTACTGCCGCACAGGACTCTCTTAGTCCTTCTTCTACACACACTCAGAAGACACTGACCCTATCTAACATTTTCTTGCACAGGCAGTACTATTTATACCTGCCCAGCTGGGTCAGCTGACCAAGCATCATCTTGGCCCTTCATTTAATTAAATAACAGGCTAAAAGGACTTAGTTACCCGTCTATAATCAAGAGCAGCTTTAGATGATAAAAAGGACTTTCTCAGGAGGATTTATGCCTTTTTAAAGGTGGAAAACTTTCCACTGGGACATGAGTGACAGACAGCTTACTATAAAAAGGGGCAACAAGGGGCCGCTGTTCCCCTATAGATGGTAGTTCATTCTTTCCCCTGTTGCATGCAGGTAAGAACAGATTTGATTTATTTTCCTTCTCCTTCCAGAAGTCCCTTTATTTAAAGCATATTGTGTTGCCAGAAGAAGGTTTGTGTTTACTTTACCCCCTTTCAATATTCTCATCTGTAGGTTTTCACTAGTTGTGTTTATGCTGGATTTATTAATATGCTAGAGTTTCCCCATTTCTTTCATATTTAACATAGGATAGCAAGAAAACTCTTTATCCTACATCTCTTGCTCATGTAGCACAAAGCTAGCAGTGTGTTTCAGGGCATTGCCTCCTCATTTGGGGCCAAACAATGTTCTTTTGGCTGACATGTCAAGCTGATGGTGAAATGTCAAGCTGTCAACTGACACTTTCCTCTGTGTAGGCTTCTACACATTGCTGCATAGAGCTCTCTCTCTCTCTCTCTCTCTTAGGAAGCATGCCTAATACTCATTCTGCACCCTTTTTGTTTACCTCTGGTGCAGCGAGTAAAGAAGGGTTTAGGTAATTTCTTGTACGGTCTTCAAGATGAGGGAGCATCTGTACCTCGGAACCATGAGTGTACAATTCCATAGAACTCCCATCATTCAGACTGACTTGGCAAAGCACAAAGCACAGTGTGCTTTGTCAAAACAAAGGGGGAGTGCTGTTTCTTTTCATTGGGCTCTGACACCTTAATTTAAATTTCAACAGGATTCCTTTCTAACTGCTACAATAATTTGTAGCATTGTTCCTTTAGCTCAAAATGGCCTGATTTATTTCAGTGTTTTTAAACTATAGCATTATAACAGGTTTTAAGATTTCTATAGCAGCAACAGGGTTATAGAAAATAAAAGGCAAAGGGGTTTTCCACTTTGCAATAAATACTAATGTACAAGCTAGTCATGTAGGTATTTTTCTTTTTCTGAGATTTTAAATTTTATCACTGGGACAAGAAGGGAGAAGAAGCCAGAAGGGGAAGGAAGGAAACATATTCAATTCAGTGCTATAGAGTAACTGGTAATTGCTATTTTTCTTTTAAACTTAGATTGTGGGCTTTTAGTGACACTATACTTTCTTTGTTGTCTTTACTTATAATTGTTTTTGGGCTGTTGAAAATTTAAAACATAGTGGTGGTGTAATTCTGTGCTGTCTTTAATTGCTGCAATTTTCACCCCTCCTCCCTTCCCCAACTCTTAATTATATGCCCTGTTAAATCTGATTGACAGGAGCTAAACACAGGGTATAGTAAGGGGTGTGACGTAGGAGGGGCATAAGGGGGAAGAAGCCCACCCTCAGCACGACAAGTGTTTTGACTCATTTATTTATTGGTTTCTTTTTCTTTAAAAAAAAAATTATATGAGGATCAGCGGCAGGATTTTTAGTACAGTAAATTAATAAAAAGGGAACTAGGAGAGCTTCAGTAGCAGACAAGTAGTGGAACTGCAGTATAATGTGGGGAGTGGTGCAATGCAGTGGCTGTGGGGCAGCCATATTCAGACAGACCTTCTGGACACTGAGGTGCTGCCCTATCTGCATGCATCTCTCTGGACTGCGGGATGAGGTAGCCAGACTCAGAGCGGAAGTAAACTGGGTCAGGAGTACCATCACCCCTATCCAGAGACCACCCAGTCCAAATCAACTGCCTCAAAGGATGCCGAGAATGAGGAGCACTTGGATGACAGTGGGCTCAGGGAGGGTTAGAGCAGTCAGGCAGAGGCACATCCCAGATCTTATTCCTCTAAGAACTCATATGCCACACTGGCAAATGAGGACAACAAATAGAGGTACCCAGAGAAGTGGAAGGAAAGGATGTGGAGGTTAGCCAAGGAGGTGACCTCAGCGGGAAAGCAGTGGACCCCAGAGGAGGAGGAAGAATCCTGGTGGGGACTCCATCATAAGAGGGATACAGCTAGGAACACAGGAGGGAAGGACAGGGAGGTGAGGTGCCTACCAGGTGCCACGGCATGGAGGGATGGAAGGAAGATCCTGGGGATCACTGGGAGGCAAGACAGGAGGGTGAGCTGGATGTCATTATCCACCTAGGTACTAATGACCTGGCAAATGGGAGCCAAAGGAAGTTCAGGAAGAGTTTAGGAAACTGGGAGGGTTTCAGCAAGTAGCTACTCTGTCACTTTCTCAGAAGTACTACCTGTGAGAGGCAAGGGAGAGCATAGGAGTGCATGCAACAGGAACTTTAACTCATGGTTGAAGAACTGGTGCTGTGAGGAAGGGTTGGATTCATTGGTGACTGGGGACCCACCTGGAGAGATGGAGGTTTGTTCAAGCCTGACGGCCTGCATCCATCCTGGAGGGGAATCCAAGCACTCAATGATAAGTTTAAATGCTACATTGACAAGCATTTAAACCAACAAAGGGGGGTGGCAGGCCAGCAAGGAGGGTACCTACTTGCTCACCCCCCACAGCTAGCAGTGGAACCAGTGAACCAGAGGAGTGGCCATCTCTGCAAAGCAGTGTGCAAAAGATGGACATTAGTGCCCAAGTGGTGGATAAGCAGAAAAGGGGCAAAATTCAGCAGAAGGGCAGACAGCAAGGAGAACCAGGGATAAATGACAACCAAGGAAGGGGCTGGAGTAGAACAGTGAAACAGTCTAGGGAGGTCAAATCATGGAAAGCCATGTGTGCAAATGCCATGAGCCTTAGCAACAAGATGGAAGATCTGGAGGCTGTCATGGTACAGTAAGACCTGGACATTGTGGCCATCACTGAAACCTGGTGTAATGATAACCACGACTGGGAGATGGCCATACCTGGCTACAACATATTCAGAAGAGACAGAGCAGGCAGGAAGGGAGGAGGAGTAGCACTGTATGTGAAAAATGACATAAGGGCCACAGAGATCCAGGAGGAACAAAATGGGGGAGAGATACTGTGGGTTAAGCCGGAAAGGAAAATGGGGACAGCCATCTGCACAGGTGTGGTCTATAGACCACCAGCCCAGGAGGGAGAAACAGATAGGAAGCTGATGCTAGCCATCCAAAGGATGGCAGACAAGAGTGAGGTAGTACTGGTTGGAGACTTCAATATTCCAGACATGGACTGGAGCATCCCAGCAGCAGCATCAACTAGAGCAGATTTATCCTGGACTCCTTCAGGGTGCCTTCCTCAAGCAACTGGTCATGGAACCAACTCGGCAGAAAGCATACTGGACCTTGTGCTCACAAACAGGGACAGCGTGGATGGGGTAACAGTGGGGAGCACCTGGGAAACAGTGACCACCAGTCATTGTGGTTTGAAATCACAGAAAGAGCAGAACCAAACCACACAAAAACACGTATCCTGGATTTTAGGGGGCAAACTTTGGGAAAATGGGGAGATACTTGAAAAGAGGCATTAAGGGAATGGGACAGGAATCAGGGTTGAGGAACAGTGGGCAGTATTTAAAATGGGGATTACAAGAACAACAGAATTATGCATTAAGCAGATTAGCAAGAGGAAAAGGAAGAGGGGACCATTATGGTTTTCCAAAGCGGTAGCAAAGAAAGTGAAGCCAAAAAGATTGCATTCACGCAATACAAAAAGACACTGGCAGAAGGGGATAGGGAGAAGTACCAGGAGAAGCAAAGGGAGGCAGGGAGGTCAGTAAGGGAAGCCAAAGCTCAGACAGAAGAACACATTGCAAAATCAGTGGGTAGAGGGGACAAAACCTTTTACAGGTACATAAGTGAAAAAAGAAAGACAAAGGGAGGGACAGTGAGACTGAAGGGGGAGGATGGGGGCCGCGTGAAGGATGACAACAGTCAAGCTGACATATTGAACAGGTATTCCTGCTCAGTCTTTACTGAGGAAGAGGAGGGTAATGGGTCTGAAGGGAGTACAATGGGTGAGAATGGTGCAGAAATGGACACAAGCCCCTTTACACGAGAAAGGGTCCTGAAGGAACTGGAAGTAATAAGAGTTGATAAAGCAATGGGGCCAGATGGGGTGCACCCCAGGGTCCTTAAAGAACTAAGAGAGGTGGTGGCTGAACCTCTCGCTCATCCTGTTTAGCCAATCACTGGAAACAGGGAGGTACCCAAAGACTGGAGGACAGCAGATGTAGTCCCTTATACAAAAATGGGAACAAAGAGGAAGCAGGGAACTACAGACCAGTCAGCCTCACCTCGGTAGTGGGAAGATCATGGAAGCACTACTGAAGGAGAGATTGGTGGAACATCTAGTTGTCAATGGTCTACAGGACCCAAGGCAGCATGGTTTCACCAGGGGAGTCATGTCAGACCAACCTCATTGAATTTTGACTGGGTGACTAAGGAGGTGGATCAGGGAGGGCAGTGGACATAGCCTATCTGAACTCCAAGGCCTTTGACACTGTGCCACATAGAAGACTATTACACAAACTGAGAAAGAAGTGGGCAGGACCGTAGTGTGGTGGGTAGGTAACTGGCTGGGTGGCAGGACAGATGGTGGTGGTAAATGGCTGTCACTCCACAGAGGAAGAGTGACCAGTGGGGTACCACAGGGATCAGTGCTGGGACCGGTCCTATTCAACATCTTCATCAGTGACATTGCGCAGGACCTAGAAGGCAGAATTTCACCGTTCACTGATGACACAAAGCTCTGTAACAGAGTAGACACACCAGAGGTGTAGACAGAATGAGAAGCGACCTGCAGAAACTTGAAGAATGGTCAGGGGTTTGGCAGTTGAAATTCAATGCAAAGAAGTGCAAGATAATGCATATGGGGCACAAAAACCCTGCACAATATATATATCAGTTGGAGGGTGAGGATATAGCATGCACCAATCAGGAAAGGATCTTGGGGTTGTCATCCCTGATGACCTCAAGGTAGGGAAACAGTGTGACAAGGCAGCAGGTAAAGCAAATAGGATGCTGGGATATATAGGCAGGGGCATCACCAGCAGGAAAAGGGAGCTCATAATTCCGCTATACAAGACACTAGTGAGTCCCCACCTGGAGTACAGTGTACAGTTCTGGAGACCATACCTACGTAAGGACATAGACAGGGTAGAGAAGGTTCAGAGGAGGGCAACAAAGATGGTGCATGGATTGCATCACAAGTCCTATGAAGACAGGTTGAAGGAACTGAACATGTACTCCCTGGAGGAGAGGAGGGAGAGAGGGGATATGATAGAGACATACAAGTATCTTACAGGGAGGAACAGGGTGCAGGAAAACACTATTTTTAAGTGAAAAAGATGTTCCAGGACTAGAGGGCATGGGATGAAGTTGGAGGAGGACGATTCAGAGGAAACATGAGAAAGAATTTCTTCACAGAACGTGGTGGACAAGTGGAACACCCTGCCAGAGGAAGTGGGGGGCTGAAACAATCACGGATTTAAGAATGCATGGGATAGACATAAAGGAATTCTGGAGGTCAGGGGTTAGGGGCAACAGACTTCTAGGAAAACAAACTGAACTTACAAGCTCAAATGGGCAGACTGGGTGGGCCATAGGCCCTTATCTGCCGGCACTGTCTATGTATCTGTGTATCTATGTATGAAAGCACAGATTGCCTAAATTAAATCATAGCTGTGCTCCTGAGTTTCATTTGGAGCTACAGGCGACTTTTAAACCGAATTTGTTCCCAGAGTCTGCAACTTGGCCATCTCCCCCTCCCCCACTGGTGTCTCAACAGCCCCTCTCAAATTATACCTGTTCTTATATTTCCTTGTTTTCTGCTTCCATCCACAGACCACTGCCCCGAATCAGACCAGCGGCCCCCCCGAGGGTCCGAGAGGGCTGAAGGATGCCCTTCCCCACGACGAACTCCTAGGTATGGCAGAAATCGCTATTGGAAAATTGGGACCCTGCTCTCTGCTCCAAATGGAAGAGGTCCCCGCCATCGCTTCGATCCATCTCCTCACCTCCCCCACCACCACCCTTGGTCGTCACTGTAATATATAGTTAGTGACACATGACCATCGAAAACCAATCAGCCTAGTTCTTCATCTGCAAGCTATCTAGTTCCACCACTAGAGGCCACTGCAACCAAAAACTTTTTTGACTATGTCACTCTCAGCCTTATTGTTTCTTGCTCTACACTCATGCATGCTACTTCAATCCCTCCCCTTGCTCTCTGACCTCACCACCCCCCATCTCGTGCTCCCTTCATCTACCCTCCCTTCTGCCCCCAACCTCCCCCTGAGATACTCCCTCTCCCCTCTCTCTCCCTGGCACATCACCTAATTTCAACCCACTATCCTTCCTCCCCCAGTATTGAATCCTTCCCTTTCCTCCACCCCTGAACCGTCCCCAACCATTCACCTCTTCACTTCTCCACTCACACATGCTAAACCTAGAGGCCTTTCTCCAGTGCCTAAATTTGTGAGCTCCACCCCCAAGGCACACAAATAGCAGACACAAGCAGTCCACCCCCCTCTCCTTACCCTGATACTCATACTCCTGGCAGGTGATATACATCCTAATCCTGGCCGCTCAGCAACAAAACAAACCTTAGTGTCACCTGCACACCAAATCAGTTTCTCACCTAACTCACTCCCTAAGGGCCTCCGCATATTCCTCATAAATGCTAGGAGCCTTCTCCCCAAATTAGACGCCCTCTCTGTCTGGTCAGAACAGTATCAACCGGACATATTTTGTATCACGGAGACTTGGCTCTCCAGCAAATTCTCCAACCCCTTACTTGCCATTTCAAACTATATCTTGTTCCGGCAGGACCGTGGCAAGCAAGGCGGTGGGGCTAGCGCTGTACATCAGACACTCCATTAAGTGCACTGTTACTTTCAAAGAATCGCGTCCATCCTCCCATGAATCCTTAGTCACTCACCTATCCTTCCCCTCATCCATCCCCCTTCACATAGGTGTTCTGTATACCTATCCTAAGCTTTTACCCGACTCCCTCATCACAGTCATCTCAACCATCTCTTCGACCACCTCAAAAGGCGAATTCATTCTACTAGGCAATTTCAACCTAGACTGGCTCTCCTCCTCCACCAAACCAGCAGCCCTGAGGATTGAAGCCCTAAATCTCTCCCAGCTAATCCTGGAACCCACCCAACTAAATCACCAATCACAAAAACACACCCTTCTTGACTGGATTCTAACCACTCACCCCCATAGGATCACCGCCTCAGGTATCCTTTCTGATGCCCTTAGTGACCACTGCATAACCTACTGTATCCGTAAAATCCATTCACTGAACTCCGGTCCCAAATTAATCATAACCTGCCCCCTACACCTCCTCGATGAATCCTTCCTACAATGTGACCTGTCAAATGCAGACTGGCTCCCCGTCCTTGCTTCCCACAATGTCGACACTGCCCTCACCCACTTCTGCAGTATCTTCCTAAGTATATGGGACCACCACGCTCCGCTCAGAAAAGCCAGAGTTAGCAAATATCACCACCCCTGGATCACAGCCGACCTCATCACTTTGTGTCGCACCACAGACAAGTCCTGGAGGTGTTACACAACCTCTCTCTCCTCCTGTGACCTCCTGTCATACAAAATTCTCAGAAACAACTGCACCAAAGCAATTCGACAATCTAAGGCCCATTATTTCAAGGCTCAACTTACGCTTCACCAAGTCTCCTCGGTGTCCTTCTGGAAGGTGATAAACTCTCTCATCGACCCACCCACCAAGCAAGCCAGTCTTAGCCTCAACATTGACGGCAAAATAGCCTCCGATCCTGCCATTGTATCCGAACTTTTCAACTCATTCTTCATCTCCTGCACTCTGCCTGACTCACCCCCTCCTCCAACCTCCTCCACAAATCCCCCACCCTCATACCATGGTTTTCACTTTCCACCATTCACACCCCTGGGAGTCTACACTACTCTCACCTCTCTGAACCAGTTCAAATCCAGCCCAGATGACTTACATCCCAGGCTGCTCCGCATCTCGGCAGTGGCCATAGTCACACCTCTAACACATATACTAAACCTCTCAATCACCACAGCCACGGTCCCCTCCACTTGGAAACTTGCCAAAATCCTACCTCTCCATAAAGGTGGTCACCCCTCCCTCCTGGGAAATTACAGACCCATCTCTCTCCTCCCCTCCCTCGCCAAAATCCAAGAATCCTTCATGCTATCAAAATTGTCCCCTTTCCTCTCAACAAACAGCTCCCTCTCCCCTTTTCAATCAGGTTTCAGAAAATCTCATTCTACCACCACCGCCTTACTATGTGTAAACGACTCCATTCTCTCTGCCATGGACAATGGGAAAACCACTACTGCCATCTTCATTGACCTGGCAAAAGCCTTTGATTCAGTCTCTCACCCTCTACTGCTAGGAAAATTGAGTTCCTTTGGCCTTGTCCAACCAGCCATAAACTGGTTCCACTCCTACCTCCAAAATAGGAAGCAGCAAGTACAAATAGGCGACACCATCTCCACCCCACGAATCATCCTCTCGGGCATCTCCCAAGGCTCCATCCTTGGCCCCATCCTCATCTCCCTATTCATAAATGACCTCCCCTCAGCCTGTCTCACCTCCGACGTGCACCTATACACTGATGATACCATTATCTATGCCTCAGGCTCCTCTCATGACAGTGTTCACCCAAACCTCCAAAGTGATGTCAACCGAGTACAAGCCTGGCTCTTGAAAAAACAGCTAAAACTCAATGCAAAAAAAACAGTCTCCATGGTATTCAGCACCAGACAAAAGCTCACCTCCCTAGCTGCCCCCCTTCTGATCTCCACCTTGGATGAAATACCCCTCGAGTCTGTGCCCACTTTCAAGTACCTGGGAATCTGGCTGGATACAAACCTCAACTTCTCCACCCACGTCGACGCCATCTGCACCAAACTCCAGCCCAAACTTGCCATCCTCTATCACCTCAAAGCCAGCCTTCCCCTCCCTACTTGGAGTGAACTCATACATAAAACCATCCTACCAGCTCTGGACCATGCGGATGTCATTTACGGCACAGCCCCTTCCTCCTCCCTTGCAAAACTCGATGTCCTGTTCAACTCCTCCATTCATTTCGCCACTGCCTCCCCCCACTCACTCATCACTGCCTACTATTCTCAACTCTATCTCTGATGCCACTTTCGCATAGGTGGACCGTCTACAGCGCTTCGCTCATAGCTAATCATTGGCTTGGCTCCCTTCCCCTCTACCTCTCCTCTCGCCTCTCTCAAGCCATCTCCCCTGGCTACTCACTTCACCATAGACACACATGTACCTTCCACCTCTCACGCCCCCTCTCTACCTCTGGGAAAGCTGCCTTTTCCTACCGGCTCCCACTCCTATGGAACAACCTCCCACCGAACCTCCATCAGGCCCCCTCCCTATCAGCCTTTAAACAGCTAGTCAGGCTTCTCCCTCCCACTCCCTGCCAAAGCTGCGCACCTAATCCCTCCTTACCCAGGCCTAGCATTACCCTCAGTGGCCACACCAGGTAAACTATAACTTCACATGCCAGCTCATACTGCTTAACCACCCCCTCCACCTGTACCTTCTCTCTGCTAATCCACTTTTTGGACAACCAGTAATGTAAATATATCTAGACAAGCACTTGTAATATACTGCAAAACAGTTTAGAAATGAAATGTGATAATTTTCTTCCACTCGGCTGTTCAAACAAAAAGTGTAACCTCACAGCCTAAATCTATGAAATGTACTATACTGTACTATTCATCTGATACTTGATATTGCTTGTGTTCTCTGCCTCCCACTTTGTACTATTCGTATCCGGGTCGCACCTGGAAATGAGCCTTGGCTCAGTGTGTCTTTCCCGGTCACCAATTTTAAATAAACTGCCTACACACTAATAGATACCAGATACTTTGTTCTACTATAGGATGCTGTGCTATATGAAATACATATCTGTCATTCCAGCTAAGATAGCCAGCCATTCCATAGAGTTATGGCTATAACTATTATATTATACTGTCCCATTCTGTCTGAGAGCTCGAGGTCACTGAAAGTTGACCTCCATACATACAGACCCATGGAAAGAAGAGAAAGAAAAAGCAAAAGGAAGCACAGGGGGTTATCTGGAGGTGGCCTGCCTCCAGACGGAAAGAAAGGAGTAGCCTTGTTAGATAAGAATACAGAGAGAGAGAGAGGTTGCAACCTAATGTACTCAAGGGGTCCTACTACAATGGCAGGGATGCACCCTGTCACACTCATTATGTATACTCAGTGGGATGAGGGGGGGGGATATGATAGAGACCTTCAAATATCTTAAAGGCATAAATAAGGTACAGGAGGGTAACGTTTCAGAAAAAGAGATGTTCTAGAAGAAGAGGATATAACATGAGGCTGGAAGGGGGTAGACTAAGGGGTACTGTGAGAAAGTACTTCTTCACAGAAAGAGTGATCTATACATGGAACAGCCTCTCAGTGGAGGTGGTGGGTGCTAACTTGGTAGGAGAAGTCAAAAATGCATGGCATCGGCATAGGAGAACCCAAGCAATAGCAAAAAGTATAAAGCCAAAGACCAAGTAGGGTCTGTGTTTTTTGCAGAAGGAAAGGAAAATGGACTGACTGAGTGGGCCTAGTGGGCCTTATCTGCGGTCAATTTCCATGTTTCTATGTGAACATAGTTTGCTTGAAGCTTAAACAGTTTTAGAGGACTTGATGTTATTGTGTAACAGTCCAGATGGTATGCAGGTGTGATCATGGCAAAGGTTTTACCTCCAATTGATCTGCATTCTCTGGATACGTGCAGCAGCTTGTTGCATTATAATCTCAAAGAGTGGATATGTGGATGTTTAACTAGGTTGTTAAAATAAAAATAATAACCAAAATAATATTAATTATAATAATCACTATAATTTTTGCAACCAATAAAAATCAATATGGTTGATGTTTATACATTACAACATCAACATAATAAAATGTGTCATCACAACAAACCCCCCAAAAAAGGAATTTGCCCAAAACATTGTGGACACAATACTGTGGACCAAATATCATGGACAAAACAGCAGTGGAAACAATGTTGCAGCGGAGAAACAAAGCATGCCAAAAACACCATCCGCAGAAAATGATGTGCTCTGCACTATTTCAGCATATGTGGCAGGTGCAAGATGGACAAGGCCAGACCAGTGAAGCAGGAGCTGCCAGGCAGGAGCTTCAGGATCAGGCAACAGTGTGGACCTGCAGGAGGATGGCACAGGCTCAACGAACAGCAGGGGGAACACAACAGCTGGAGCCGGAGGAACAACTAGACCAGCAGACATGATGGAGATGCCAGCAATGGGGGAAGGGGAATGCAAAGGGCAAAACGTTCAGCAGGGGGAACAATACGGCTTGAGTCAGAGGGACACCTGGACAGGCAGACATGAAAGAGGCATTGGCATTTGGGGAAGGGGTGATGTAAAGGAGATGTTCAGTAGGGGGAACACAACAGCTGGAGCAGGAGGGACAACTGGACAGGCCAACATGAAAAAGGCAGCGCCATTGGGGGCAAGTGGGGAATGTAAAGAGGAACACGAACAGCAGGGAGCATGCAATGGTGGTGACAGAGCCAAGCACCTCAAGGTAGAGGCACGTTGCGTGACCCACAGTAAAAGAGGGCACTGCCACAACCCTAATGTGTGCAGACCACCATGGAGGAAGGCCAGCCCAGCCCCACTGGATGAATCTAACACACATGGACAGCAGGTGGGAAAGTGGCCACAGGGCACTTATAAAGTGCACACAGGCAATGCACCTGACAGCAATGCGTCAGCTCAGGTGAATCGAATTCTGCAATCACTGGTGGGCCTATAAAAGACACCCACACACAGGGTGCAGGTGTTCCTGTGAGGGCCAACTTGCTGAAAACTGTGCATCGGCTGTGTCTGTCAGGGTACCTGTCAGAGTGTGACGGTGATGCCAATACATTATGTGACCATCCAGAAGGGGAAGACCCTCCTGCTGCATGAGGGTTTCCTGTATAACAAGGAGTTGGCAGCAGAGGATAAAATGTACTGGAAGTAACATAGAAACATAGACTTCAATGGCAGATAAGGTCTGCTTGGCCCACCTAGTCTGCCCATTTCCCTACCTATTGGATTAGCTGCAGATCCTAGTTAATCAACAGTCTACATCTTCCTACTCCCCACCACAATTGCCTTATGTCTGTACCATGGATTCTTGAATTCCCCCATGGTTTTTGATCTCACGACCTCCTCAGAAAGGCCAGTTCATGTGGCCACCACCATCTCTGTGAAAAAATACCTCCTCACATTGCCCCTGAGCTGCCCCTCCCCCCCTCTATTTTTAAATTGTATCCTCTTGTTCTTGCACATCTCTTTTCCTGAAAGATGCTACCCTCTTGGACTTTGTTGATTCCCTTGAGGTACTTGAAAGTTTCTATCATGTCTCCCCGATCCCTCCTTTCCTGAAGGGTATACATATTAAACTCCTTTAGTCTCTCTTCATGTGGCTTCTGTTACGGACACTGCAACATTATAGTTGTCCTCCTCTGGACTTCCTCCATCCTGTCTATCTCCTTGCAGAGATGGGGTCTCCAAAACGGCAATCAGTACTCCAGATGGGGTCTCACCAATTGCCTGCACAGAAGAATAACAACTTCCTGTTTTCTACTGACAGTGACTCTCCCTATACATCCCAGTATCTCCCCTGCCATCCTTATTGCCTTCTCACACTGCTTGCCTACGTTTAAGTCATCTGATATGGCTACCCCCAGGTCCCATTCCATTTTTGTTGTTGTTAATACCCCCCCATTGTGTACTCTTCCCCTGGGTTTCTGTTTCCCAGGTGCATTACTTTACACTTCTTTGCATTGAATCTAAGCTGCCGTACTTTTGACCATTCCTCCAACCTTGTCAAGTCCCTTCTCATCCTTTCCATACCCCTTGTGTATCAATCCTGTTGCAGATGTTTGTGTCATCTGCAAAGAGACATACCTTTCCTTCCAGTCACTCTGCAATGTCACTTATAAAGACTAGTAACCTCCTTTTGTTCAAAGTGGACTCCATTTACTATTGCCTTCTGTGTCCTGTTGTCCAGCCAATTTTTTAACCAGGGTGCCACCCTGGGACCCACTCCCAGGCTGGCTAATTTGTTTATTAATCTTTTGTGTGGCACTGTGTCAAATGCCTTTCTAAAGTCTAGGTAGGCCATGTCCAAAGCCCCTCCCTAGTCTACTACTTTGGTCACCCAGTCAAAGAAATCTATTAGATTTGTCTGACATTACCTTCCCGCTGTGAATCCATGCTGTCTTGGGTCCTTTGCCCTGCTAGCCTCTAGGTACTCAACTATTCTTTCTTTCAGAAGTGATTCCATCATTTTCCCTTCCATTAAGGTCAAGCTAATAGGTCTGTAGTTTCCTGCCTCTGCTTTGTTCCCACTTTTGTGAAGAGAAATCAAATATGCACTCCTCCAGTCCTTAGGCACCTCACCATCCTCCCATGATTTGTTAAAAAGGATAGTCAGTTGTGTCCCTAGTTCTCCCCTTAGTGCTTTTAGAATTCTGGGAGGAATCCTTTCAAGCCCCATTGCTTTGTCCACCTTTTGTTTTAGGAGTTCTTTCAGAACCCTTTCTTCTGTGAAAGGACTGATATTGACTCCCATATCCAGAGTGCTTCTATTGAATGAATTAGGTACCTCCCCCTCCTCTTCTTTTGTAAATACTAAGCAGAAGTATTCATTCAGTATCCCATCTTTTCACTGGCCTCTCTGCCCACCCACCCTTCCCTTTATTAAGCCTCACTATCTCTCCCTTGGTCTTTCTTCGGCTCCCTAATGTACCTATAAAAGGTTTTATCCCCTTTCTTAATCAAGTTGGCTATCTTTTTCTCAGTTTGGGCCTTTGGTATTCTGACTGCCTTCACCGCTTCCTTCTGCTTTAACTGGTACAGTTCACTGTTCTGCTCCTTCTGTGTTTCCTTATACTTCCTGAATGCTATCTTTTTCTCCCTAACCTTTCCCACCACCTCTTTTGAGAACAATAGTGTTTTTTCTTTCATTTTGATTTGTTTATTTGCTTCACACAAAAGCTTGTTGCCTCTGTGATGGCAGTTTTGATGTTTCCCACTGTTCCTCCACCCCTCCTTCTTGCCTGTTTGCTAGTGCTTTTCTGAGGCACTCTCCCATTTTGACAAATTTAGCCCTCCTGAAGTCCAGTACCCTCACTTTTGTATGGCTTGATTCTGCAGCTGTGTTTATCATGAACCACACTGTTTGGTGGTCACTTGTTCACAGATGGGTACCCACTTCTAGATCTGAGATCATCTCTCCGTTCCCATTTGAGAGTACCAGGTCTAAGATTGCTCCCTTCCCGAGTGGGTTCCAACACTAGCTGTATGAAGCATGCCCCCTTGTAGGGCATTGAGAATGGCCCTGCTCTTGGATGTGGCTGCAGCAATGGTGCTTCACTTAACATCTGGCATATTCAGGTTCCTCATCAACAATATCTCCCCTTTTTCTGCCAGCCTAAGAATGGCTTCCATCATTTCTGTGTCCATTTCCTCCCCCTGAGATGGGGGTCTGTATACAAACCCCTTGCCAATTGTGGTGCCATTTCTGGTCTCCAGGGTGACCCACAGTGCCTCCTCTTCTCCCTGTTTGCCCTTTAGTTCCATTGCTTTGATCTATTCCCTTATGTAGAGAGCTACTCCTCTTCCACCCTCCCTGTCCCTCCTGTAGATTGTTTACCCAGGTATGTTGACACCTCAGTCATGGTTCTCTGCGTACCATGTAGGAAGTGCTCCAAGTACTACAAGGGTCAGTGTCCAGAATGGGTGCACACCACCGGGTAAGAGGTGGTAAAGGTTGTCAACAGCCACAATCACGTCCCTGATCAGGGGGTCATTGGCATCCATAAGGCCATCATGGACATGAAGGAGAGGGCAGCACAGTCCAATGAGACACCATGCCAGATGGTGTTAGCCTGCAGCAGTACCAAACCAACAGCTGTGGGTGGTAGACTGCCCAGCATGGACCTGCTGAAGTGCAGGGTAGGCTGTGTGCAGATGGCTTCCTGCTGACCACCCCCCCACCAACATCACTGTAGGACCAGTCCATCCCAGAGGAGTTAACACTGACACACACCACTGCACCCTTCCTGCTCTATGACAGTGGCAGTGCCAATAGGATCCTGATTTTCACAACTGACAGGAACCTCCAATATATGTCACAATGCACCACCTGGTACGCAAATGGAACATTTAAGAGTGCACCCCCACACTTCCTGCAGTTGTACACCATACACGGGGTTCAGTATTGTTCAGTGAGTTCTACCATTTATATACTCCTGCCCAACATGATGGGTGCAACCTACAGTCCAGAAAGAGTTTGTTTGGCTTGCTCAAGCAAATAATTGCTCATACACAAAGAAGTGTTTTTCTTATTGTTCTTTTTTATTGTATCAAAGTCCCAACGTTTTGCCTACCCATTAGGCTTCTTCTTGAGAACTTTATATTTAATTAGAAAAAATATATTTAAGAAATCATTTTTTACAAAGATATTTTTTGACTCAAATGTCCATTTTTCATCTTTAAACTAAAAAATGCTATTTACAGTCAATTATACATTTGACTTTAATTTCCACAAATATTCCTTAGTTCTATTATCACTTAATTCTCACAGAAGCATCACCAGTATACTGGCCACTGTTATTTGTACTTTGTATAATTCAAAATACTACCTGCCTTGTGACTTAGCCTATATGGTTTCTTGACTGCTGCAGTATACCGAAAACTGGCCTAGCTCCACTACTAAGCAGAATATACAAACATTATAAAAGACTTGATTGGCGATTACCCTTGGACACCCCCAGAACTACTGTGTGCAGCCTATAGCCATGCATTCACAGCACTAAATGGGCTGCATGTGGACCTCAAACCAACCACCTTTGTGACAGACTTCGAGCAGGCAGCCATTAAGTCATTCTCCACAGTGTTCCTGGACACAAGTCGGCATGGCTGTTTCTTCCACCTGTGTCAGGCCCTGTAGCAGAAGATCCAGGAAATGCCTGACTTCATGAGGCGTTATGTTGATGAGGAGGATGTTGCACTCCATGTCTACCTGCTACTTGTCCTGGTGTTCATGCCTCCTGGTGAGGTGTACACTGTATTTTAGGTGATGCGCTCTTGATGCGCTCTTTATGTATGACATGATGAGCTGCTGGCCCCAGTATTGGACTACTTTGAGGACACTTGGGTAGGACAGCCCATCTGTGGTGGTGTTCACTGTTCCCAGTTGAACAGTGGAGCTGCCATGAAGCCAGTAGGATGGGCACAGCATTGACCAACAATTCTGTGGAGGGCTGGCATCGGGCATTCAGCACCCTCATTGGTGCATGGCACCTAGCCTGTGGTGCTTCATAGATGCCCTGAAGGTGGAACAATGGATGAATGAACTGAAGATAGAACAGTGTGTCTCCAGACAATATGTGCTACCCAGGCAGAAGGGGTACCAGGATGCAACTAGCCACATCCAGCAGATCATGCAGGACTATGGCACCCAGAGAACATACAACTACCTGCATGGCATTACACATAGCTTTCCACTGCAGGTGTGTGGGGACACACAGTTGTCCACATACCTGCCTCACCAGAATTGTCACCCTGCCACATTGATTGGGGAAGGGGAGGGGTCATACCCTTGGCACAGTGAGTGTGTTGGTACTGGTGTCTGACTGACACTGTTGAGTGTGGGCTCCTGAGGTATGTTTGCCACTGGTGGGGGGGCCTGGGTATGTCTGCCACTGATGGGGGGCATGGGTATGTCTGCCACTAATGGGGGGCAGTTATGTCTACCACTCTTGGGGTTTCTGCAGTATGTCATACACTGGGGGGTTCTGGGTATGTCACACACAGGGGGGGTTCTGGGGTATAGCACACACTGGGAGTGGGCTGAGCTACTGGTGCACTGCGTATTGGTGATGTGTATACCTGGAAATACAGTAAATTGTCATCACCTGCTTATCCCATTGTCTGCTGTTTGCTTCACATGTTGTGTGCCCACCAGTGATTGTCTGCTGTGTCCGCCTACAGGTAATGGCGTGCATGATGGCCTTGGACGGACATGCACAATACTCCTGTTGATCATCACCTCATATGGTCTGTACCACTCCCCAGACACTGGACATCACCTCCACCTGCACACCCATTGCTCACTCCCTGTCCATGGTGGCCAGTGGTACCTCCCCCTCCTGAGCACTCATGTCCAGTATTGCCAGGTTCCCCACATCCCAGGCTCCTGTGATGTCCATGATACTGTGCCCCTTGTGACCTAGAGGTTCCCACAGGCTTTTGGTGTTCCACCCCCCACCTGAGCAGCTGTGCCTTGTACAGCCACCCCCAGGACCACCAGACCATGCCAACTGCTGTAACCCTGGTGGCTCAGTGGCCCCCGAGGGTCTGTGTTCCACCCCACCCCCCACATGCCCATGACATGAGTGGGCCACCAGCACACCCAACCACTCACCTATACCACTGACAGCCCACTGAGTTGTGCATCACTGGCTGCATGCTATGCTGTGCACATGCTCATGCTCATGTACCACAGTGGTCTGCTGGCTCATGGAGGTGAGCAGTTGTGTGTGCCAGTGGCCAACTCACATCACGGACATGTTGGGGGTGGGGTGGGTCACAGACCACTGGGCCCCTAGGGTTACAGTGGTTGGCATGGTTTAGTGGTCTAAAGAGGGGGCTGCTGTCCGGGGCACAACTGCTCGGGTGAGGGGTGCTGCTAATGGCTCGAGGGTGGGGTGCGTTGTGCTGGGGAAGATAGATCGGGTCAACTTTCACCATGGGAGGCATTGGCTGCCTGCACAGTACACTTCCTGTGATGTTTCATTTCTTGGTGGTTTTGTATGCCGACATTGCAGGCCGCCATGTTTTGCCTGCGTTGCAATGTCCGGTGATATTCTTGTTCACAATATTCCCAGCCAGATCCCCCCAAATCTCTAAAAATAATAGAGAAAAAAAATGACATATATTAAATATCAAAATTCAGTCATATGGCAGAAATACAGTGCATCAAGTCTATTCTGATGATAGCAGCAAAGATAAGTTCTTTGAGGGTGAATTAGCCATACCTTATTACCCTTTCATGTAATTTCTTTAATTGTTTTATTCTGTTTTAAAGTCCAACCAAGTACAACTGTAAATTAAGGTTTAACTAACATGTTTACAATGATTACAAAACGTAACTCTGTATGTTCTTTTGTTATTGATGAACAGGAAGGACCACATTGGAGCTCCCAAAATAAAACATCCCTATTGTTATTTAACCCAAAATTACCAACTGAACAGGAGATAACACTATTGCTGTACATAGATACATAGACACTGTTGGCAGATAATAATAATAATAATAGTTTTATTTATATAGCACCTTTCAATTTTCAAGGTGCTATACAGTTTAAAACATTACAAATCAGACATTAAAATCAGATATCAAGCGCAGATAAAACCAATAATTAATCATCAACTACAGGGCAATCAATTTTCTAAAAAGACCATTTGCCAAAAGATGGGTTTTCAAACCCCACTTAAATTCCTCCACGGAAATGCACTCCCGTAACCGGTAGGGTAGAGAATTCCAAAGAGTGGGTGCAGCATAAGAAAATGCCCTACATCCAGATGATTTAAGATTCACTCTTGGAATCTCCAGCAACCCCTTGTTGGCCGAGCAGAGCAATTGGCCAGGGCAGTAAGGAACCAGAAGTTCTTTCAGATAGGCCAGACCCTGATCGTGAAGGGCTTTGAAAGTCAGTAATCTGACTTTAAAGGTGATCCGCTACCGACCGTATAGACAGCCAGTGCAGTTCGTGCAGCACTGGGGTAATATGACAGGACTTACTGGAACCAGTCAAAACCCGAGTCACTGCGTTCTGCACTAGCTGCAGGCGGAAGATTTCAACCCCTGAAAGCCCAAACGAAAGGGAGTTGCAATAGTCCAGACGCGAGGACACGAAGGCATGGACCAGTATTGGTAGGTCGTCAGACGGAACTAGGTGCTTAACTCTGGCAATATTCCTAAGATGGTAAAAGGAAGTCTTGATGACTGCCGACACTTGTGACTGCAGTGACAGCCTGTCATCAAAGACAACCCCCAGGTTACGCACCCGTTCAGAGGTCGGGAGCGAGATGACGCCAAGAAAAATTCATGAGGGCGTCCCAACAGACGACCCCTCTATCCGGCAACACAGGTCCACAACCAAAACCTCTGTGTTTTCTGAGTTCAACTTCAGCCAACTACAGTCCATCCACTCCTGGATTTCTTTCAGACAGTTGTTAAACACCGAGAGAGCTCCATCCTGGTCGGGTGCAAAAGACAGGTAAAGCTGGACATCATCTGCATAGCAGTGAAACCTCAGCCCATACCATCTTACAATGTCTCTGAGGGGCCGCATATACATCATGAATAATATGGGAGACAGCACTGAACCCTGAGGCACCCCACACAGCAAAGATGTTGGGCCCGAGGAAAAAAACCCAGACACAACTCTTTGTGATCTCCAAGTGAGGAAAAAGGTGAACCATTGAAGAACAGTTCCCGATATCCCACAAATATGCCTCAGGTGTGCTATCAACACCATGTGATCCATGGTGTCAAAAGCTGGAGAGAGACCAAGAAGATCCAAGATGGAACGTTTCTTCTGATCTCTCACCCTCAAAAGATCATTGAGCACCCAAACCAGTGCAATCTCGGTGCTATGTCTTTTACGAAAACCGGACTGGAGGGGTTTTCGTAGATGTCATGGTTGGTTAAATGGTCCTCCAATTGGGCTGCCACTTCCTTCTCAATCACCTTCCCAATAAAGAGTAGGTTAGAGATCGGTCTGTAGTTTGTGAAACAGTCTGGGTCCAAGGTAGCTTTCTTCAAGAGTGGTGTCACCACCGCCTCTTTCAGGGAGCTAGAAAACTCATCCAACTCCAAGGAGCACCAGACTATTCGCACAAGGACTGGACTGATGATATCACTGCAACCCAGAATTAGGGAGGTTGGTCCAGGGTCCAAACTACAGCATGTAGGGCGCACACTATGGATAATCCTCATGACATCAACAAAATCAGGTCGACTGAAGGAACTCCAAGGAAACTGAGATACCGTGAACTCACATTGTTCAACAGCATCCCCCCAGAGGGCGCTGGTTGCAGATCCACCCTGATGTTGCCCACCTTAGTTGCAAAAAATTGAGCAAGTTCCTCGCACTCTAATTGCGAAAACACTTTCTGAAGTTGCAGACAGGCTGGGTTGCACAGTCTGTCTACAGTTTGAAAAAGCTGAGCTGGTCAATTCCGTGCAACCGCAATCTCCCTGGACAAGAATTTTGCCTTCTTACAGGTGATTGCAGATTGATCTACTAGATAATGGTTCATCAATCTAAGGTGGTCAGCTTCAAGGGCAAATCTGTGCCAGTGCAGTTTTAACCTTCGCCCCTGTCTCTGCATCTCCCTCAAAGTCCGATCAAACCAAGGGGACTTGGGGTAAAGGGATAGGGGGCGCACACAAACAGGAGCAATAGAGTCCTGAGCCACCATAACAGACGTATTATAGGCTGACACGAGGGCCTCTGGACTACTGCTCGCCAACACGGGGGACGAGAGGTCAAGGACAGCTGCTAGGCTTTGGGGAGTAATATCCCATAAAGGGCGATACCTAACCATCTCCACAGGGTTAGGCCTTCTCGGGAGGTGCAAAAACTGATCCTTACGGTGTAGTGATCTGACCAGGTGACTGGTTCCACCCCCAGATCGGATGTTTCGATCCCTAGTAGGAAGACTAAGTCCAGAGAGTGTCCAGATTTATGGGTAGCAGTGGAAACCACCTGTGTAAGGCTCAAAGAAGTCATTAATTGGAGGAAGTGATTACCAAATTGCAAGAGTTCATCATTGACCCAGGCATTTAAGTCAGCCAGAACCATCAGTCTGGGCGACTCAGATGCCATGTCGACAATGAAGTCCGCTACTTCCTGTAAGAATCACTTGCCATCCCCAGCTGGATGGTAGATGAGAATGATACGAATGCCTACACCTGCTACCACTGTACACTGAAAGGACTCAGTCTCCCCAACTACTACATTCGTGAGGCTCAATTCAGTCTTGAAACAGACTGCAACCCCCCCACCCCTGCAATACAATCTTGGGCAGTGTATTACAGAGTAGCCACCCGGAGTCATAGCCTCCAAAGTGGGGCTTGGATTTTCATCCAGCCAGGTGTCGGTGATGTAAGCCAAGTCCATTGAACCAACAAGATCAGCAATAATGCCAGTCTTATTCCTGATGGACCTGGCATTGCACAACACTGCCCAAACTGGACAAACCTTGGTGGCTGTTAGGCCCATCTACCTACTAAACTCAGTAGTGCCCTTGGGTATGGACACCAGACATGGCGAACCACAATCAGGATTCCATTTCACCCCAGATAAGGGCCTATGGCCCACCCAGTCTGCCCATTTGAGCTTGTAAGTTCACTTTATGTTTTTCTAGAAGTCTGTTGCTCCTTACCTCTGACATCCTGCATTCCCATATGTTTATCCAATGAATTCTTAAATCCTGTGATTGTTTCAGACCCCACCACCCATCTCGCTTTCTTGCCTCTTTGTCCATAACACTAGTACCCCACTCCAGTCCCAACAACTGCCATCCCGCTCTTTCAAGCAACTTAAACTCCTTGCAGTCCAAGTAGCCTGGCTTCTTCTAATGGACTCTGGCAATATTTATCCCAACCCTGGCCCAGGTCACACTGACACAGGGCAATTCAGGAAAAGCAGTTTGATCACCATAGCATCCATCAATATATGCAGTTTGCTGCCTAAACTTGACCTTCTGCAAGCCTGGGTTGCGTAATGCGACCCTGACATTTTGGCCTTAAGAAAAACCTGGCTTACTCCCAGAACCATGGACAGCCAAGTCCAGCTCCTTGGGTACACCCCCTTCTGCCGTGATCGGCTAGAGAAGAGGGGTGGTGGCTGTATAGTCCATATAAAAGATTATCTGCAGGGGGTTGCTCTCCCACACCAAAGAATGAGAAAAAATGCTCAGATACCCTCTGTACACTTAACCCTTGGCTCCCAGGGCAAGGGCCTCACACTAGTCTCAGCCTACTTACCCCCTAAGGAAGTAACTGAGGGTTTTAGGGTGCTGCATGAGCATCTAGCAGATATCCACTCTAGCCACTAAATCATAGTGCTGGGGGATTTCAACATCAATTGTTTGTCTCAGGAATCTGCCACATGTAAGGATGTAGTCTCCTCAATCAACTTCCTCCAGCTCATGGAGCAACCTACCCGTACAAACTACAGGACAGTTACCAGTACCTTGTTGGACTGGGTACTAACTAACCACCCTCAGCGCATCACTGGGCTAAAAGTGCTCCCAGACTCCCTAAGTGAACATTCACCCATCATCTTTGCCTGGTTTAATAAGGCCAATAAACTGCGCCCAAAGTTGATAACATCCCACTTACTAAAAAAGGGCTTGCTAGGGGTCTTTAAGGAATACTTCATGCAACTGAACTGGGCACCTGTCCTAAATGCTAATGACGTTAACACAGCACTGAACAAATTCATAGCTATATTCAATTCTGCTTGTGATATATTTGCCCTCTTAACCAAAAGGAAAATCAGTGGCTCACATAAAACATGGATGACCCCTCCCCTCATTGCCCAGATGAGCTCCAGAGACCACCTATGGTATAAGTACAAAGATACTCTTTCTGGCCAGAACCCGCAAAATTACAAGGCTGCACGGTATAAATGCACTGAGGCAATCTGCCAGGCTAAAGCTAACTTCCACAGATGTGAACTTAACTCCTCCTGGGGGGACAGTCACCGTTTCTGGGATAACATTAATGCTATCATCGGGAAAAGTGATACCACAGCACCCTCACTGCTGAGCCATATTGGATCTCTTATACATAACCATTGATCCATTGCAGACATCTTTAACAAAGCCTTCACTGACCTCAGTACAGTGCTCCCCCTCAGTTTCCAAGATCAAGTTGGTTCCAACCAACCTACCCCCCCATAGTTCCCCCACAACACACCAAGCTCCCCCTTTCTACCTCAGAGTCCTATCTAAAATTGAGGTAAAAAAATATCTCATCAAAGTCCTTGGTAAATCCAGGCACAGCTCGAGGGTCTTGACCTAAAATTAATCTCTCTTACACTTGACGAACTGCTAACCCCTCTAACCTGTATCGAAAATCTATCCCTCACCACAGGTACCTTCCCAAACCTCTGGAAAGCTGCCATAGTAACTCCTGTCCATAAAGCAGGCAGTAGGTCATACCATGCCAACTACCACTCAGTTTCAATGCAACCACCTATCTCAAAAGCCCTCGAGTGTATAGTCCTCGATTAGCTGGTAGCTCACCTCAGTAAATACCAACTACAATGCCAGCAGCAGCACGGCTTCTGTCAATAGCACAGCACTACCACTGTACTCCTCAAGTTCATGTGTTACGTTCATAGTGCTTTTGACCAGGGGCACCTGGTGGGAACAACCTTTATCGACCTCACCAAGGCCTTTGATACAGTCAACCACAACCTCCTCTTAGGGCAATTAGAGGTAATTGGACTCTCCTCTGGCTCACTGTGCTGGTTCCAGAGCTACCTTTCTGACGTGTTCAGCAGGTAAAAATTTGCAATGTACTCTCTGACCCCCTTCAAGTGTCCCTTGGAGCCCCCAAGGTTCCATCCTTGGCCCCCTCCTCTTTACCATCTTTCTAAATAACCTACCACTAACCTGCCAACAAAAAATCCTTCTCTACACTGATGATGCAGTGATCTACTCTGGTCATTCTGACCCTATTGTACTGGAGCAGTGTCTTCAACAGGACTTCAAAAACATAGAAGCCTGGTTTAACAGAGCTAAACTCCTAATCAACCACAAAAAGATGAAGACCATGCTCTTTACCTCAGCGCACAGCCACCACAGGGCCGCGACCCTTAACATACAGAATTTACATAAGATCACCATTGACATAGTCACCAATTTCAAATACCTAGGTCTCACCCTTGACAGCTCCCTCTCATATGCTGCACACAATAACCAGGTGGCCACTGCAGCTAACAGGAAGCTTGGCCTGCAATATAAGCACTGATGCTGCCTCACTCCCAAAGCCCTCCAGCTCTCCACAACCAGCTCAGTCTTCTCAACCATTGATTATGGCCTTGTCGTCTACAGTGCAGCCTCTGACAGCGCACCGAGGTGACTCACCTCCATGCTCAATAAAGCCTGCAGACTGGATCTGGGAGCCCCTCACCTGTCCCATACCTGCCACCTCTACCAGCAAACCAGGTGGCTAAATCTGTCTGATACAGCCCGCTATCAAACCTGTCTCCTTGCTAAAAAAGCAACCCTGAGCCTACTGCCTCCAGGGCCCAGATCCCTTATACACCAGTTAGCTCCAACTAGGACTACAAGGACATCCAATAAGATCCCTATCAAAATCCCCTATCATAGCACTACCCAAGGTCAGCAATCCTTTGAATACCGGGCCCTGCTATGGTTCTCCTCACTCCCAACAGAACTAGCCACAATTAGTAAGATCGACTCATTCAAATCTGCACTTAGGTCCCACCATTCCTCACAAGGCAAATGTGCCTGTCCTACCTGACCAACATACCTGCTTAAAACCCTTACTACCCACCTATTTGCACTTTGTGAGTGCCTAATTCGCTACTTCCCTCTCTTTCCCCCAACCCATATCCCCTGACCCCTGTCCAGTCATGGACCCTACCTCTTTTCCCCTGGGCTCTATTCCCTCACCATGCTCACAACCACCGTCCTCCCCCTTCCCCATCTTCTCACTGACAAGGTGACCCCCTAACTCATGGTTACTGCAAGATGACCCCCTACTCCCCCTCACTCTTAATCCCACCATCCTCCTCTTCCCCCCACTCTTCATAGCACTTACTCCAGCTGTACTATCATTGCCTGTCTGCTAAGGCTCTACCCCCATCCTATGTTCTTAATTGTCATTCTATCATTGTTAATTGTTTAGTTCTTTGTAACTCTGTGATTACTATTGTATGTTTGCCTTATTTTCCTGATGTGGAACCTTTGTAAATGAGTTTGTAGCTCAAAGGTCATAATCCAAGAATTCAATAAACAGATAAACAATAAACCACTTTCTCTGGCAGGGTGCTCCTCTTTTCCACCACCCATTCTGTGAAGAAATTCCTCCTCATGTTTCCTCTGAATCGCCCTCCATCCAACTTCATCCTGTGCCCTCTAGTCTTGGAACATCTTTTTCACTGGAAAATAGTATGTTGCTGCACCCTGTTCCTCCCAGTAAGGCACTTATATGTCTCTATCATATCTCCTCTCTCCCATCTGTCCTCCAGGGAGTACATATTCAAGTCCTTCAACCTGTCCTCATAGGACTTGTGATGCAATCCCTGTACTATCTTTGTTGCCATCCTCTGAACCTTCTCTATTCTGTCTATGTCCTTACATAGGTAAGGTCTCCAGAACTGTACACTGTACTACAGGTGGGGCCTCACTAGTGTCTTGTATAGTGGAATTATGACCTCCCTTTTCCTGCTGGTAATACCTTTGCCTATGCAACCCAGCATCCTATTTGCTTTGCCTGCTGCCTTGTCACATCGTTTCCCTACCTTGTGGTCATCAGAGATGATAACCCCAAGATCTCTTTTCTGCTTGTTGCATGCTATATCCTCACTCCCCAACTGATATGTTGTTTCAGGGTTTTTGTGCCCCATATGTATTATCTTTCACTTCTTTGCATTGAATTTTAACTGCCAAACCCTTGACCATTCTTCAAGCTTCTGTAGGCCCCTCCTCATTCTGTCTACACCCTCTGGTGTGTCCACTGTGTTACAGAGCTTTGTGTCATCAGCAAACAGGGAAATTCTGCCTTCTAGGTCCTGTGCAATGTGACTGATGAAGACGCTGAATAGGACCGGTCCCAGCACTGATCCCTGTGGTACCCCACTGATCACTCTTCCTTCTGTAGCGTGACAGCCATTTACCACCACCCTCTGTGTCTTGACACCCAGCCAATTACCTATCCAATGCACTACTGTCCTGCTCACTCCCATATTCCCCAGTTCGTTTAATAGCATTCTACGTGGCACAGTGTTAAAGGCTTTGCTGAAGTCCAGATAGGCCACATCCACTGCCCTCCCTGATCCACCTCCCTTGTCACCCAGTCGAAAAATTCAATGAGGTTGGTCTAACATGACCTCCCCTGGTGAAACCATGCTTCCATGGGTCCTGTAGTCCATTGGCAACCAGATGTTCCACCAATCTCTCCTTCAGTAGTGCTTTCATGATCTTCCCCATTACAGAGGTCAGGCTGACTGGTCTGTAATTCCCTGCTTCCTCTTTGTTCCCATTTTTGTATAAGCGGGCTACATCTGCTGTCCTCCGGTCTTTGGGTACCTCCCCTTTTTCCAGTGATTGGCTAAACAGGATTGCCAGAGGTTCAACCACTAGATCTCTTAGTTCCTTTAGGACCTTGGGGTGCACCCCATCTGGCCCCATTGCTTTATCAACTCTTATTCTTTCCAGGTCCTTCAGGATCCTTTCCCATGTAAAGGGACTTATGTCCATTTCTGCACCATTCCCATGCCTTGTACTCCCTTCAGGCCTATTACCCTCCTCTTCCTCAGTAAAGACTGAGCAGAAATACCTGTTCAGTTTGTCAGCTTTACAGTTGTCATCCTCCACACAGCCTCCATCCTCCCCCTTCAGTATCACTATCCCTCCCTTTGCCTTTCTTTTTTCACTTATTTACCTGTAAAAGGTTTTGTTCCCTCTATCCACTGATTTTGTGATGCGGTCTTCTGTCTGAGCTTTGGCATCCCTTACTGACCTCCCTGCCACCCTTTGCTTGTCCTGGTACTTCTTCCTATCCCCTTCTGTCTGCATCTTTTTGTATTACCTGAATGCAATCTTTTTGGCTTTCACTTTCTCTGCTACCTCCTTGGAAAACCATAATGGCATCCTCATCCTTTTCCTCTTGCTACCCTTTTTAATGCATCATTCTGTTGCTCTTCTAATCCCCATTTTAAATATTGCTCATTGTTCCTTAACCCCTAATTCCTGCCCCATTCCCATTGTCTCTTTCAAGCATCTCCCCATTTTCCCAAAGTCTGCCTCCTAAAATCCAGGATATGTATTTTTGTGCGGTTTGGTTCTGCTTCTTCTGTGATTTCAAATCACAGTGATCTGTGGTCACTGTTCCCCAGATGCTGTCCCACTGTTACCCCCTCACACTGTCCCCATTTGTGAGCACGGGGTCCAGTAATGCCTTCTGCCAAGTTGGTTCCATGACCAGTTGCTTTAGCAAGGCACCTTAAAGAGAGTCCAGGATAAATCTGCTCCTGGTTGATGATGCTTCTGGGAGGCTCCAGTCCAAGTCTGGAATATTGAAGTCTCCAACCAGCACCACCTCTCCCTTGTCTGCCATCCTTTGGATGGCTAGCATCAGCTTCCTATCTGTTTCTTCCTCCTGGGCTGGTGGTCTATAGACCACCCCTGTGCGGATGACTGACTCCATTTTCCTTTCCAGCTTAACCCGTAGTATCTCTCCCCCATTTTGTTCCTCCTGGATCTCTGTGGCCTCTATGCCATCTTTCACATAAGGTGCCACTCCTCTTCCCTTTCATCCTGCCTGTCCTGTCTCTTCTGAATATGTTGTAGCTGGGTATAGCCTTCTCCAAGTCATGGTTATCACTACACCAGGTCTCTGTGATGGCCACAATGTTCTGGTCTGACTGCACCATGACAGCCTACAGATCCTCCATCTTGTTGCTAAGGCTCCTGGCATTGGCACACTTGGCTTTCCATGATTTGAACTCCCTGAACTGTTTAGATGTTCTATTCCAGCCTCTTCCCTGGTTATCATTTATGCCTGGTTCTCCCTGCTGTCTGGCCTTCTGCTGAATTTTGCCCCCTTTCTGTCTACCTACCACTTGGGTGTTCATCTCCATCTTTTGCTCACTGCTTTGTAGATATATCCACTCCTTCTATTCACTGGTTCCACCTTTTATATGACTTCAAATATTTGCCATGTTCTTGTTTTTTTTTTCATGGGGATATCTTTCCTGGTATTGTGGCCAGATCAGACCTTTACATCTGCCTCATTCTATGCTTAAGGTATTTAAAAAAATCTGTGTCACAGTTTCGTTCTTTCCTCAAGTGTTTGTAAACCACACTTTTGAACATACTGGTATACAAAATGCTGTGTTCAGTAATTTTGCATGCCCCTTTTTTGTGATTTCCAACTTTTGTTTTCTCAGTACTTGGCCAGATATGAAACAACCATGTTCAACTATTGTTCTAAAATAGGTACAATTGTACGTACTCCTATCATTTCATCCTGGCTGGCTACACAGTATGTGGGACCTTCAGTTGCAAAGGTTTAGAAATGATGCAATCAAAATATTTGCTCAGTTCTATTAGGGCCATATCTGTTTTTTCACATCTATGTAGCCTGAATCAGAATAATTTCATCTCACTGTGAATGAGCAGGGCACTTTCTTACTACTAATACTCAAGTGAGAGTTTTTAGCTTCACTGCCTGTGAAACTGATGGGGGACCATTTAGATAAATACAGAGAGCTGCTATGGATTTTCTGCAGTTTTGGTCAGCTCTTTAGAGCACCATGGCAGGTTTACAGTGTCTTTTTAAAGGCACTGTACCCTGTTGCTGCACTAGTAAATTGCTAAACTACTTGCTAAAACTTTTAAATATTGACTGTGCATGAGAAGGGACCTTTTGTATTACTAATACTCAGGTGAGAACTGTGTTTTTGGCTCCACTTTGCTTCACTGTCTGTGAAACTGAGGGGGGCCATTTAGTAGACCACAGAGAGCTGCTGTGGATTTTCTGCAGTTTTGGTCATCTCTTTAGAGCACCAAGTCAGGTTTACAGTGTCTTTTTAAAGGCACCGTATCCTGTAGCTGCACTAGTAAATTGCTAAATGACTTGCTAAAACTTTTAAATATTGCCTCAGTAAGACAGGAAGTGGATGTGACATCACTTCTGAGCTATCCCCTATATATTACTTCCCCAGTGAGCTGAGGTAAGTGCAGGGTGGAGGCAATGCAGGCAGAGGCAAGCAATGTCTGGCAGCATCCACCTAGCGAGCATAGGGAGCTAGGCCTGAAACCTTGTCACTTTAATACCAAAGGAAAATTTGGCTCTAATATCCTGTTGCTACAAGCAGTCTGTATGTAACCCCTCCTATTTTCTATTATGAAACAGAGCAAACAAAATCAGTTTAACATCTTAGAGCAAGGAAATGGAAGCAAGGTGATTGTTTGTCAAAGGTGTAATACAGTTGATTGCAAGAATAGCATTGTTGCTGAACCCATAATTTCCTTTTCATGTGCTAACTGTGAAGTTACCTCAAGCCTTAAAGGGGAACTTACTAAACTGCACACTGAATTGACTAACCTAAAGGAATTATGTAGTTTAGAATGCTTCATAGACAACATGCTTAGAAATACAGCCCCTCCAAATGTTAAGCCAGCTGTTACCACAGATAATGGTGCATCTCTTACCTCTAACAAAACACAAGCTATAACTCAGGGTGTTGTTATTGAAGCAGAAAGCAACAACACATGAAGAGATAAAAGATCATGAGAACCAGAGCCATTTAATACTGAAACAGGAGATTGGGAAACAGTACAACATAGAAGGTCAAATAAAGGGAGACAAGCGGAAGTCTATGAACCTCCTGTTATAGATAATACTTTTCACACACCTTCTTATTCATTACCAACTAATAATAGATATGCATCTTTAGAAGAGACTATGCAAATCCCTGACACTGTCACTGAGAATAATTCTCACTCTAATGATATGATTCGACATAAAATCATTGGAGACTCTATTATTAAATGCATTGATTCTCACCTCCCACTAACCAATAAACTAAGAAACAATATCACATGTCTACTGGGGCAAAAATACAAGATATTGCATCAAGACTTGATAATTTGTTAAAAGAAGAAAACACTAAAATTATCATGCATGTAGGGTCTAATAATGTGGGGGACACACACATGAAAAGGACATATGCTATGAAGTGCTAGGCTTAGGAAAGAAAATAAAGCAAAGTAAGTTTCATGTTGCCATCTCTGCTAATATACCAATACCAAGAGCTTCACAGGAAAAAAATAATACTATAGCAAGAATTAACGCTAGGCTTAGATATGGTGTATTCAAGAGAACATCTTGTTTTTTGACCAGTGGAGAACTTTCTCACAAAACAGATCTTTGTTTGCCAGAGAGGGATTACATCTAAATAAAAGAGGCACAGACCAACTAACTTCATGTTTTCTTTCAGCTCTTAACATCATGGATTTAAACTAATAAAAGGGGGGATGGTCAAAAGTACCATCTTGCCACTGTTGATCATACACTCATTATGAAAGTTGCCAACTCTATCAAAACTAAGTCTCTCATAAATAAAACATTCTTAACAACATATTTAATCAATGCCCAAAGTTTTAATAATAAAATGGATAAAATAAAATCACTCTGTAATCTGCATAACCCAGATATTGTTGGCATCACTGAAACCTGGTGGCCTAGTAAAGAAATGTTGGGGACAGTAATCTTTTATTATGATTTGTTTTTTAACAGTAGAGAAAACAGGAGAGGAGGAGGAGGAGGAGGAGGAATTGCATTATATATAAAATCTGAACTAAAACCTATAAATATTATAAACAAAATAAAAATATCTAATCACACTGAAACCTTATGGATAAAACTATTGAATAAAAATAATGAAACTCTTATAATAGACTTATGCTACCATCCACCATATACCACCCCCCTAATATTGAAAGAAATTATGAATGAATTAGAAAAAGCTGTATATGAAGTGGAGACAGTGTTTTGGGGAGATTTAAATAAGGGTGACATTGACTTGATCAAAGGTACTGCCCAATCAAGCATCTCCAAAGATGTTTTGAATTTGTGTGGTGAACTATTCTTAACACAGTCAGTTACAGCTCCAACAATGGGTTCAAACATATAAGACATTAAGATAAATTCAAACAATATTATAATAAAATACTGTATGGTACAAGCACCACTTGTATGTAGTGACAACAATATGATTTAATTTGACATAATTTCTGTTATTTATGTATCTAGGAATGTTTCTGAAATCTTTCTTTATAAAAAAGCTAATTTAGATATGATCGATAAAGCACTCACTAATATTGACTGGGATGAATTATTTAATAATGCATCAGTGGAAGACATATGGACTATCTTAAAGGCAAAAATCTTGTAAATAGCTAACATAAACATGCCAAAAATCAGGAAACACTGCTCTGCTAAGAATAACCCAAAATGGCTAACTGTAAAACTTAAAAAAGTGCTTAAGAAAAAACATTGCCTTTATAACAAATATATAAAAAAAATTCCATCTAGATTGCCAACATTTAAACAGATCCAAAATAAATGCAAACAAGAAATCAGGAAAGCAAAAAAAGCAACAGAGTTACAATTGGCTGCAGAAGCTAACAAAGGAAACAACAAAAAATTTCAAAATTATATAAACTTCTTAAGGAAACAATCATGTAAAGTAAATCCATTAACATTTGAAGATAATGTGATATCAGAACCACCAAAGATGGCTAATTTGTTAAATGACCATTTCTGTAAATCTTTTTATACCCCTTCATCCCATACCCGTAACATGCAAGATACAGTTCAATCTGATATTATTATTTCTGAGAAAGAAAGTCTATTTAAATTTAAACTCATAAAACCTGGTTCTTCGCGAGGTCCAGATGGCATCTCTACTGATATGATCAAAATTATGCAAGCACATCTGACCGAACATTACAAATTTTATTCAATCACAGAATTAAAACAGGAGAAGTACCAGCAGACTGGAACAAAGTGCATGTTATGCCACTATATAAAAAGGGAGATAGAGGGGATACAGATAACTATAGGCTTATTAGCCATACCCCAGTTATCTGTAAAATTATGGCAAGCATACTTAAGAACAAAATAATAAACAACTTATCAGAAATTGACTCAAAACAACATGGTTTTTGGAAAGGTTGATCTTGTATTACAAACTTGTTATGCTTTTATGAATCGGTGAGTAAGCATCTAGATAGCAGGACACCATGTGATGTGGCATTTTTGGACTTCAAAAAAGCATTTGACTCTGTCCCTCATTGGGCCTTACTAATAAAACTGCATCTCTATTACATACACACTAGCATTATAAAATGGATAAAAAAACTGGTTATTAAATAGGTCTCAAAGAGTCCTAATAGATGGTCATGCTTCAGAACAAAGACTGGTTACTAGTGAGGTACCCAAATGATCAGTCTTGGCGCCCTTAATATTTCAACTGTTTATAATCAATTTATCTGATAATCTAGAAAATTATATTATAAAATATGCAGATGACTGAAAACTTGGAGGTCCTTGCAAGACACTGTCTGAATCAATTTCTATACAAAATGAGTTAAATATATTGACTGAGTGGTCCAAAAAATGGGGTCTCAAATTTAACAATAACAAATGCAGCGTCATGCACTTTGGAACTGAAAATTCTATTGCACCCTAGTCAGTCAATAATTTACCCTTAAAAGTGGTGGAGTCTGAAAACAACAGTTCACACACCATTGTGACAGTGCTTAAGTATTGCTCAAATGCTCAATGCTCAAATAACTGAGAACATAAATAAAGCAAACCACATTTGGTGGAGTACAAGACAGAATATTAAATCAAGAGATGAATCAATTATTCTATCGCTGTATAGATCATATATTCACCCCATATTTGATTATGCTTCTCAATTATTATGTCCAAACAATAAGAAAGACATCTTAGGAACTGAAAAAAATGAAAGAAAAATTACAAAATATACAGGATAGATGGTGCACAGTCCTTAAATTACAAAGAAAGACTGGACAAATTTGGATTAATGTCTCTTGAAAAAAGAAAATTTAGGGGTGACCATTATGCTCACTAGAGATATTATAGATGATGAAAATGTATTGCTTGAAATTGGCATCAATTTCTAGTAGATTAACAATAACACAAGAGGACACCCACTTCAAATAAAAAGGCAACACTTTAGTACAAACAAAAGAGGATATTTCTTCTCTCAGAGAATTATAAAACCATGGAATTCACTCCCTACAGATATTGGCATCAGTAAAACCAAGAATATCTTCAAAAAACACTAGACAACTACTTATTACATGACCATTCCCTTGGGTATTATGGGTGACTGAAAGGAGTGTTCATGGGCTTTGGCATTATACTCATCCCAACTATCTTAGTGAATCTTAGCCCAATAACATAATTAATAATTAACAAATGTGTCATTAAGGGGCCATTGGGATTCCAAAACTAGGTGTGACAGATCTTCTTTTTTTTTAAACTTTGTTTTACTGTTAGTAATTTAGGACATCACATTGATCAATATATAACTGTATAAATTGTTTTCCACATACATTGTGTTACAGTTCTGGTTCTCCCCCATTTTATCTTTTCTGCTACAAGATTTGATTATGTTTATCTGTTTTGCTTCTTATACACAATTCATAATTAACCTCTTATTTTTAGGATCTCGTTAATTACATAACTTAGCAATGGGGTTCATTTCATAAATTAAGAACTTATCTTTCAACCTTTCATCCATTTATTTAATCAACTGTGTTTTGTCCTTCTAAACATAACTGTTCAGCTAACAGCTTCTAGGATTCTTTTCCTTTTGCTATAGCTTCTAGGTTTCGACCTGGATGATCTAGCTGGGGTCGAAATCATCTTCCACTAAGGAAAACCAATTGAAATCAAACTTAAGCTTAAATTTCAACTTAAACTTAAACTTAAAGGTGGGCACTAGGTTGCATCCTTTTTCCACCATCTCAATAGTTATTTTCCCATTTCTGAGACCTAAATCTTTCTAATAATGTCTAGACACCTGCTTTGTGTGAGACATATTTCGTTCTTCACCCATGTTGATGCCATGGGGACCAAAGTTGGGTAAATCCTTCCCTTTGTAGTCTTAGCATTGCTGTTATTCATTCCATCGTTTCTACCTGAGACATTCTGGACCGCCACTCTTGCACCGAAGGGGGAAGTGGAGATAACCACCTGGCTGTAATACACTTAAGTGCAACCAGTCTCATGATTTGTGCTAATTTCATAGATTGTCTAGGTCCACTAATTAGTGTAGGGAGTCCCAGCACTAGTTCCTCCCCTGCAAAGGGTAACTGCAGGCCCGTGAGCCTGGTTATTGAGGTGTGCACCTCCCTCCAAAACAAACGAATCTGGGGCAATCCCAAAATATGTGAGTTTGCTTTCCAGTCTCTCTGCAACCCCTCCAGCACATTACAGACCCCTACTGACCAAAATGTCTCAATTTAGTAGGGGTTAAGAAATATCGCCATATCACTTTCCAGTGAAATTCCTGCCATGTGGGGGAACTTGTAACCTGCCAGCCCCGACTAAATCTTCTGGTCCAGACATTCTCTGATATGTTAACTTTCAACTCTCTTTCCCATTTATCTTTAAGATCATCTAGTCCTGATGGGAGGGTGTGTAACAATATCTTGTATAATTGTGATAATGGATGTGTATTTCCCTTGATCATTATAGTCCCATAAAAAAATCTTCCAGCTCCATCCTCTCCCTAGTTATTTTTTGTATTCTGTTTGCTGTAGATATGTAGTAGCGCACCTGTAAAAATCTAAAAAGGTCTTGTTTCTGTAAGTGAAATGTTTCACTTAATTGTGCAAAGGATAGGGGTGAGTTGTTTCTTATAAACTGGGTGAAGGTGGTTAATCTTTTAGTAGCCCAGACCTTATATCCTACGTCTGACCTTGGAGGCACAAAGGTAGGCTCAAACCGTATCAGGGATAGAGGTCCCAATCCCTCGGGTGTGTACATGAGTTTCCTAAGCTTATGTAATACCTTCAATGACTGGGCAACCCATGGTTTTGAATCAAGACCTTGTGTTATATAGGGCAATGTGTTAGTGGGTAGGGCCCAAAGTGCCCACCCTTTTAGTGAGTCCTCCTCCAGGAGGTACCACCCCGAGTCTATTCTATGCTTTGCCCAAGTACATAGTTGGGACCTTCTAGCTGCCAAAAAGTAAAAATAAAAGTGAGGATAGGCAAGGCCTCCCCGCTCCCTCGGTGCTTGCAATGTAGTCAGTGCTATTCTCGGGAGTTACCATTCCATATAAACCTTTGTGTAACTTTCTGCAAGTTGGTCCAAAAGTCCCTAGGTATTTCCAAGGGCAAGGTCTGAAAAAGAAAGAGGAGCCTAGGGTAGAACATTCATTTTTATAGCTTGGACCCTTCTATATAGAGTTAATGGCAACATTTGCCAACGGGCCAGATCTACTTGAATCTGTTGAAATAAATGGGTATAGTTGTACTTATATAGTAAGGACAAATTTACTGATCCCCTGATCCCCAGGTATTTTATCACATTTTATTTTGCCCAGGCAAATGGAAAGGAGGCCTTAAATTCTTGGAAAGGCATGCCACTTAAAATAAGTGTCTCTGACTTGGAGTGATGGATTTTATAGCCTGCTAATTTCCATAGTTTGCTAACTCTTCCATTAAGACTGGTAGAGATTTTCAGGTTCTGAAATGAAAAATAAGGAGTCATCTGTGTAGAGGGCCACTTTATGAATCTGGCCCCCAACCTGGACCCCCTCTATGAGGAGGTTAGACCTAATGGCCACTGCTAAAGGCTCCAGAGATAACGCAAAGAGCAGCGGAGAGAGGGGGCAGCGCTGCCTCGTCTCTCACCCCAGTGGGAAGCTATTTGTAAGATAACCATTTACTTTGATTCTCGCTCTTGGTGCCTGATACAAAGCTCCAATCAGAGCTATCAATTTATTCCCAAAGCCAAATTTTCTGTTTCCTTTTGAAATACCCAATCTAGTCTATCGAATGCCTTTTCTGCACCCATACTGATAGCTGTTCGGAATTGTTTCTTATATTTTTGGGATGAGATTATGTTTAACAATCTACGTATATTGTCCTGCAGATACCACCCTGATATGAAACCAGTCTGGTCTCGATGAACTAAGGTCTGTATTTGTTTCTGTAAATGGGCCGCTATTATTCCAGTGAAAATTTTAGAATCTATTGGGAGCAGGGATATGGGACGGTATGAATCACAAGTCTCTGGATCTTTACCGGGTTTATGAATCACCAAAATCTGTGCCTCACTCCTGGATCTTGGGGGGTGCCCCCTCTCCCCACAATAGATCATTAAAGGCCTCCTTCATGGGAGGTATCAATATTTCTTGAAATTCTTTATAGAATTCAACCGCATAACCATCCAATCCAGGGGCTTTACCATTCTTTAAGTGTTGACTCTTTGTACTATTTCCTCTGTGGTAATAGGTGATTCTAATTCCAATCATTGTGAATCAGACAATTTAGGGAGTACTATTCCTTCCAGGTAGTTTAGTGTGTTATCTAGGTGACCCGATTCTCTCTTCTCCTGGTACAGGATCTTGTAAAATTTTTGAAACTGGGCCACTATTAGGTCTGGGGCTGTAATCAGCTTTTTAGTTCACGGTGATCTTAACTTAGGGACTGCTCTAGATGCTCTCTCCTTCCAAATTTGCCAGGCAAGTACTCTGCCCACCCTATTCCCTTGTTCATAGTATCTTTGTCTACAATACCTTAGTTGGTCCTCCACCTGTGCGTCTAATATCTCATTTAGATTTGGTTTTGTTTCCTCAAGATCTTTTTTAGTCTTTGGGTCGAGAGTCTCCTGATGGTTCTGTTCTAACTGATTAATTTTTCTTTCTAATTCTACTCTGTCTTGAATTTTAGATCTCTTATATCTGGAGGCATATTTGATAATATGTCCTCTTAAATAGCCTTTTAACGCATCCCATCTAACCCTTGCTTCCGTATCCTCTGGTGGATTGTGTTCCAAAAATTCTGTAGTGATTTTCTGGATTAATTCTTTGAAGTCACTATGTGTTAGAAGACTTACATTTAAGCGCCACTTTGTTTCTCTAGGTTTGGGGAACATTTCTAAACTTAAGGAGGTCGAGGCATGGTCCAACAATATGATGTTACCAATGTCTGTCCTATGTAGGTACTGTATACAGTTATAAGTCAATTCTGTAATACAGTTTGTATTTGGGAGAAGTATGTGTAGTCTTTACTCCTGGGTTAGAAAATCTCCAAATGTCCACTAATGACAGTTCTGTGCATAGCCTGGCCAACACCTTGCTTGATCTGGCTGAGCCCTCTGCCTTAGAGTCTACCCTATCCTGCACCAAATCCATGACTGTGTTGTAATCTCCCCCCAGTATTATCAAGATCTGTGACTGATTCCAAAAGACATTTATTTAAAAACAATATCCTTTCTTGTTCATTGTTTGGGGCATATAAATTAGCTAAGATACATCTCTGGTCCCTATATCCCCCCTTCAGTCTCACGTATCTCCTCTCTGGATCAGTATCTATCTGTGTTACTTGTAGTGGGGTATCCCTCTTTACTAATATTGCCACTTCCCTTTCATTAGGCTGTTGTAGATATGCCGCTGCATGTACCTCTCCCACCCATCCCCTTCGGAGCTTTTTATGTTCTTCACTATCCAAATGTGTTTCTTGTAGAAGTGCAATAGTGGCCTGTTGCCTTCATAGCTCTTGTAGTATTCTAGCTCATTTCACTGGACTATTGATCCCCCTAACATTCCACAAAACTATCCTTAGGTCTCTCATTTTGTAGAAATCTCAGTCTTTCGAATCACCTGATGATGCACCTGTGCCCTCCATAAAAACTGTAACATGAATATAAAACTTCTTAACATTGCCCTTTTAACCAAACTATATACATGAAGCCATAAACATTTCAGATTTGACATTTTTAGTACTTCAAGGTGTCACTATACCCTCTTCCTCCCTCCTGGAGAAAAGAAAAGCTCTCTAGGGAAGGAGGTAGGAGGCCAACTACATAGCCTCCCAGTAGGAAATCACCTCCTTCAATGTGGTGTGTTCCAGCAGGGTTGTCTGTGGTTGCCCGAAATAACAATAGCCCAGAACCCAAACCCTTAGGTAAAATTGGGCCATCCTCTACAGAAGGGGGGGTCAGGTGAGCTCTAAAATAGTATTGATACCCTTCCGGGATTATCTAGTTCCTTATGCCATCATGGGGATCACATCACCCGTAGGGGATGACCCATACCAGGGTGGCAGGAACAGCCTCACCCCATCTAAAACTATATGTTGGGTTGAGGGTGATCCTCTTCCCACTACCTCCCCAGGAAGGACCCCTGGGGAAGCCGCTGGGAAGAACAGTGGAGGGTCCAATTTATTTCTTTCTCCGTCAAAAAAAAAAATTTACACTCTATTCTCTTAAGCATTACTGACCCCCCTCCCCCCCCGGAGGCCCCTCCCAAGCCACATCCGAGTACCCATATCTGGATGCAATCAAATCCAGGCCTCTCCCACCAAAACTCCAAGCCTCTATCAAATGCTCCTTTCCCCTTCTTAACTCAACTACGTGACTGAGGACAAACCTCGCTGATCTACATTTGGGGCCGAGTCAGTAACCCGCCCTGCTCCCTTTGTTTTGAGTTATGTCTCCTCTGCTCAACATGATGATGTTTTTTATAATGGTATGGAGCATTGAATATTTACTTGATTAGCTTCTAAGTTGGTATTTTAGCTTCAATCTTGTGGCTCAGGAGGAGCCCCACCCCCAGCGAGCCAGGTGAGTGGCCAGCTGGAATCCCCCAGGGCCCACCACAATTCTGGCCCCTTCAGCCTCTCGGGACTTGCCTATCAAAGTAAGAAGGGAGTCAGTCTGCTACCAGGGCTCCCCCCCCACCGCACCATCCACCCCCCCAGAGGCTCCTCAGAACTCGCCCCCCTTGCATGTATCCTTCCCATCCAGCTTTTGCTGTTATTGTGAATGCTGCATGTTCGTCCACCATCCTCCCAGCTGACGAATCCCCCATTACCCACCCTGGACCTTCATCCCACCCCCCCACTGCTGCTACCATTCCACCATCATAATTAAATAAAGGAAGTCGAGTGAGGGAGAGAACTCCTCCTCAGTGAAAAATACTGACAAAGGAAAGTTTACAGTAATAGGGCTGAAAGGCCTAGGACTATTCGGCCAAAGTCACTGGCATATTCAGTTCTCAAAAGTCTATTCATCTTCCCATGTTCTGGGATGGATGCATAGGATGAGGCCCAAGTGTAGCGTATTTCTTCTTATTAGACCTCCAAACAAAGCCTCCGATTCTTTTTAAAATTTGTATACTCATCTGGTCAGGTAGCTTCTCCTTCCCATCTCAGAGCTCCGCGTTGATTCGAGGGGTTTCCATCCTACTGGGGAAGAGTCTTTGAACACACCTTGTCCCACAATGATTGTGTCTCCCCCAAGCGCACTGCTGGTACTTTTTTAGGCCCTTTTGTCTGCCAGGTCCTTCTCCCTTCCAAGCCATATGCAGGCCCCCAGTTCTCCTCCAATACAGAAACGCCATGCTTTTCAGCCCACTTTACCGCTTCAGAGAGCTCTAGAAATCGCTGCCATCCATCCGGAGTGTTTATTTTGACTCTTGCTGGGTACTCTAAGTGGGCTTGGTATCCTGCCTGTTTCAAAGCTTTTACCACCCCATATGCCTTCTGTCTGCAAGCTAGAGTTTGAGGGGCATAGTCCTGGTCGAAAAATAGTCGAACGTCACCAAATAACACTTGTTTTTTGCTCCATGCTAGGCAAAGAATTTCCTCCTTTATTCTAAAGTCCATGAAAGCCATGATTATTGAGCGAGGTCTGGCCTTAGGATCTTTAGGCTTCACTATTAATGAACAATGGGCCGGATGATACCCAGATCTCTGTCAATGTCTAAATCAAGGATTTCTTTAAGAAACTACTCATGAACTGAGACATTTTCCCGATGCTGTCCCTTCAGGAAGGCCATGCAGACGGAGATTATTACATCTGTTCCAATTCTCCAATTCCTCTATTTGTTGTTGAAGGGCTAATTCTTCCAGTGAAGATCCTGTAGTGCAGAATTATGTATATCGGTTACGGTTGTATACTCTGAGATCGTCTCTTCTAGTTGTGCTGTTTTTTCTGAAAAGTTCAGTTATTTGATGCCTGTCCTCAGAAGCCCTTTGCTCCAATCTGGTTAATGTGTCATTTATTTGCTGTAAGGTGGTACAAAGCATTTTAGACGTAATGGTAAAATTCTCTTTCATTTCCTCTCTGGTTGTAGGTGTCTGTGCGATTAGGTTGGCTATCTCGGCGCAGATCTTGGCCTGCTCCTGTGACCCAGAGTTATTAAAATTAAGCTTTGCATGCAGCGCACCCACTCCATCTTTATGTTTTATTTTTGGGGACATTAGATACTCCTCTATGCTGTATTTTCTCGACAGTTTCTTTACTTTTTTCAGCTGGATTGTGAAGGATTGTTCGGGTTTGGAATTCGTGGTTAAGGATCAAGCTACCATTGCTGAGGTGACCGGAACCGGAAGTCAGGTGTGACCGATCTTGATCGTTATTGACTGTTATCAAACCATTAACATGTTTTTTCTGTAATATTGCTCATAGTAAAAGTGTGTAAAATTGGTTGCAAATCTTTTGACTAATTATTAATTCAATTATCTTTTGGAATGGAACAGCATCTGGGACACTCCAAGCCTCAAGAACAAACCTTCAATTCTACTATTGTTACTAAAAGAACACATCATTGGTGACAATTACACTGCACACTACTTCAAAATTCAATTTGGTAAGCTGTTTTGGCTAGACATTTGTTTTTGAATCAACAAATATCTATCTGGAGCTGTTATCTATCCAAAATGTGTGAGTCCCAATTAGATACTTCTTGAAAATACCTCTATGAAGGCCACATTATTTTTTCTGAACATTTCCTTTAACACTTGCTGCTCACCTTCAGAAATCTTTCTGTCTGTGATATTACTATTTTTTTCCAAGAAACTTTTTATTCCCTTACATCATTTCCTTGATGCATTTGTTTTTGTGAGTTGTGAACCTTATTGTTTTAATAATTTTTTCTTAGAACTTTTAATAGTTACATGGGTACGGTATGTTGGATAGAGTTCTTGTACACTTTTGTTTAACCATTTCTAGGCATGGCAATTTTCAAAATAGAGAAGATTGAGGCTATTATATTGAATACAGTGCGAGCGTTCTTATAAGAACCGAGCATAAACTTAGAGTACGTGTGCTGTTAAAGCAATTGTGATTTTTCTGGAGTGCTGTGAAAGATACCAACTTGTAGATCTCAGCCCCATATGCTATTGCTAGAAAAAATTACTGTTTTAGGATTTGTTTTCTGGTGCTTTAGTTCAGACGATGTCTGACTCAAAAGAGAGCAACATGTTTTTGCTGTGCTCGGCTGACAATTTTTGTAATGTGGTCAGAGAAGCTTAATTTCTGGTCCAGCCATAACCTCAAATGCTTGAATACCTGAATTGTCTCCAAAAGAGGGTCTGAGATGGTAGAGAGTTTTAAATTGTTTATTGTTTGATGATTTCCCCCCAAATCCTTGACTTTCTTCCAGATATTTTTTTAGAAGCAGATTGTTTCTGTACATTCATTTTTGTGTGATGTCAATTTCAATTTCATGTAATTAGGAAATATCATCATAGCAAAACACCAATTTTCAAAGTTTCTATGTCATTTTACAAGTTACACATATAACCCCCCCCGTTACCCAAGGTTACTAGAATCCCAGTTAGACCTAGTGGCAGGCAGGGAAGGCAGCTTGTGAAATTCCAGTAAAATGGATCTCACACTGTCTCACTCTGTTCTCAGTCTCAGCTGAGACTGAGACATGACATCATTTTAGAATTGTCACAGCTGCATAAGCCACATTGGAATGTTGCAGCTAGGGAAGTTAGGATAGAATGTTGGGGAATTTGAAGTCAGTCAGTAGTAGTTCAGTAGTGGGCACAGTGGAGTGAAGAGGTGTGCTGCAGCTGCAGGCCCTCAGAGCCCTTAGCTCTGTCAGAGAGCTATCTGTCCTTTAGGGTGTGTGTTCTCACCAGAAGAGGAACACCTAAAGTGTTAGGCTAAAGTGGTAGAGATTGCTTCAAGTGGTTTAGGGCCCCATCCCTGTGGAGATGAGGGAAAAAAAAACAGCTTGCTTCCAGGGGCAACCCCCTGGCCTGGCTAAAGGGAAAAGAAGCTGCCTAAGGAAGATTTGTGCTGAGGCACTCAGAAGTTTGTGTGTTTTTCCCGAGGAGAAAAAGAAAAAGCCTGTGGGGCACCTGCAACCAAGGGTGAGTTTGCTCTGACAAAGGGCCTGTGTTTTCACCAGAGACTGTGTGAGTTTTAAGAATTGTTACTGTGGGTCAGGAAAGGACAGCCAAGTACCGTTCTTAGAAGCATGTGGGATTTGGACTATTTTAACTGTGGGGGTCTAGAGAAATGGACACAGCCACTTAATAAGCCAGCTTCAAGTCAGCACATTAGAAGTTAAAAGCTAGTAGATTAAATGTGAAATATATTTATGGATAATCTACAAGGAAAAGTGTTTTCAGAGATGAGGTGTTAAGGTTCAGAGGAATGGCCGGGTATGAATTATGGGAGCAAGAGGTGGGAGACCCCCCATGTGGCATAACCAGATTCACCTCCACGGGTTCGCTTTGGGACACCTGTTGCTTTCCCTCAGGTACTTGGACAGTGCTCAAGGAAAGTACCCAGATGTGGGATTGTTGAAGAAGATTCCCTGATGGAGCCAGAAGTGCTCAGGGGTGATATAGGGAGCCACCAGTAAATCTCCATGTTAAATGGATAAGTAGTCCAAGGGCTGGCAAGAGAGCTGAGCCAGGGAAACTATAGAAGAGTAAAATTAGGGAAGTGTGCCCTGTGTTTTGCTAAACCTAAGGATTTAAGATTTAAGAAGATGTGTGTCTGTGGAGGAGAATCTGCATTACCAGGAGTGTAGCCCCGTGGGGGTCCATCTATGCTTTATTGTTCTTTTTTGTTGTGAATAAAAGCCACACCTTAGAATCCCAACTCCTTGTATGGACATTCAGTTATTGCTGCCTGTGTCTGGAATACTTGGGTGCCCCTGTGCAGAGTAACCAAACCTAGCAAACATGTCGAGTGACATTTTTCACTCCAAGTCCAGGTCCCAGGTAGGGGGTTACATAATGGAGGCACCCCACAGTGCTAATAACACAAAAAATATCACCAACCCAACCTCTGGAGTCTCCCACCTGGTAGTTGTGGCCAGCCTGGGTTACACACACACTAAAATAGCAATACTTAAGCACAAAGTCACAATGGTGTGTGAACTGTTGTCTGATAAATGCATGACCCAAGGTGTGCAGTAAGGGCCAAAGGCATGTGAGCCAAGCATCATCAGCAACTGGGGAGGATGTTTATAAGACACACAACACACACCCCGTAGTGGCTTGATGCATTTATAAATTGGGTCCGAGAACTAAAGTAAAGAGGAAAACAAAGTTAAAGTAAAGTCTTAAAAAATACTTTAAAAACGTTTTATTTTCTATTTGAAACAAAGTAATTCCTCTATAGAGTATAGCAGTGTGCTATAAGCTACTGCAGTTTAGTGGCAAGTGCCACTAGAGGGTGCTGTTTTGTCTTTTGCCTGTCCATTGTTATTTTCTATCCTTTCTCATCCCAAACTCATGCTATTCTCAGTGTTTATACTTTTAAATCATTACTTTTTAAATTTGTTATATGATCTGTGTTGAGGAGCACGGTCAAATACCATAGGACAGGCAGTTTCTCTTGTGAATGCCATACATGTAAGTGACATTCACTCAATCAAGGTCTTTGTTTAAAAAAAATCAGCTGCCCGTAAGATACTGAATTGTGATGAGAGAAGAAGAATTATTTAATAGATCACGCAGTGTATTTTTGCAGTTGGGGAGCAATCAGGCATGTGTGGAAGAGTGCAGTAGAATGCCTCAGGAGAAGCAGTCTCTTATGAGTGTCACTGGCTCACGAATGTGATACTGGCTCGATCATGGTCTAGGTTTAAAAAACCTAGCTGCTTTTAATAGAAGGATGATTTCTTTAGCAAATCAGCCAGAGCTAAGTTGAGGTTATGGGGAGTGTGGGTCAACGAGGAGTGAGAAACTTATTGACTTGGTGCTGTGTACAGTGTTTTTTGTGAGAGTGAGTGATTAGGCCTGCACAAGACAGGATGCATGGTATGAAGCAAAGATGAGTAGCATGCATTATGGAAAGTGATTTACTACACAATTGTTGATAACAGACCTGCAAAAAGGAAATACATAAAGATAAGAAACAAAAGGTGTGATTATGATTTTAAATGTTTCTTACATATATTTAATGTTCATGAGGAGTGGTGTGGGGATGGGAGTTATTTAAAAGTGCTAAAAAGTGTGTTTCTGTTTGGGTAAATAATGAGTGTAAAGCATATTAACCTAAGTAACATGGCTGCCAGAACATTTTTTTTAAGTTTCTGGTGGGCATGGATATATGGCATGCATTGCGTCCTGATTGCCAGAAAAATACCTCCTGCAGACCTGTTGCTGTATAAACACACACCTTGGGATGGCCCTACCCATTTTTTAAAATAACATTATTCAGAGCTAAACAGATAATATTTTGTAGAATTAAATTTTTTGAGCCCATGTATCAATCCTTTTAGCTTTTTTTTAAATAAGGTAAAAAGAGTCTGATGAAAAACATCACTGGGTAGATCATTAAGCAGTCAATGGCCCTAGTACAGAAAGAACGTTGGTCCATGGTCGTTCTGCAAAATGGTTTGGTCACATTACATCTGACTATATTCATTGTATTGCATTGATTTGCAACTAGTTGAAAAAAGACTTAAATACAGTATTAATGGGAGAAATACCTACTAGAGGCTTATTACATAGCAGATATGCATAGTATTTTATTCTCAGATGTAACGGCAACAAATTAGTTAACTGATATAGATCACAGCTCTGGGTGTATTTACTTACCACCAATAATATTTACAAGCTTTGTTAAATGCTATTTTGATCTGATCCAGGACACTATTACATGCTGCTGAGTAAATAACCAGTCTATACTCAATGAGAGATAGTATAGAAATAGATGCAATCAAATATCGAACAACAATAGATAATGTACAGCATGATCTGAACGCACGCCATGATATCTAAATACAGTCAAGTGTTAAAATGTTTGCCCCATTTTGATTTTTACTGCCAAACAGCACTGCTCTCATTTTCTTACAGTTAAGTAGTGATGTGTTGAATTTTTAAGTTCCAGCAGAATGAAATTCCGTGGAATTTTCAAAATCCCACTGAAATTCCACCAGAAATGGAATGGGGCCATTCCGCAGCAGAAAATAGTTGTGGAATGATTTTCCATAGAAAAACAGCTCCGCAGATCTCAATATTTTCCACGGAAATTGTTGCAGAATATTTTTCCTCAGAATAATAGGCTGTTCCATGGAATATTATTCCATGAATCACAGTAGGCAAAATTTTACAGAAGAACCAGTGAAATTCCAAATGAAATTCTGCCGGCAGAATGGTCATTCTGCACTAATTCCACCAGTGGAATTCTGCATTCCACAGAGCACTACAATTAAGTAAATGTTGATCTTCCTTAAACCAATTCTCCAGCCTCTTAAAATCCTGTTGTAGGTATGAGGTCAGACTGTTAGTGTTAGAGTGCCTCATCAAAACAAACAAAAAATAACTGCATCATCTACGTAAAGTAGAATTTTTACTGGTTAACAGGCTTTATGTAAACAGTTAATAAACAGACCCAGTAATAAGGGGTCTAGAATTAAACCTTGAGGCATTTTCCAGCTGTGGCACTCTTCTGTTCAGAAACCAAATAAGAATGTATGAGATAGACATAAAGGAATTCTGGAGGTCAGGGTAAGGGCAACAGACTTCTAGGAAAACATAAACTGAACTTACAAGCTCAAATGGGCAGACTGGTGGGCCACAGGCCCTTATTTTCCGACACTGTCTGTGTATCTACTGTATGTATCTATGATAATCCTTTAGCCAAGGGATGGTATCTTTAGACAGACCCAGTTTAAACAATTTATCCAGTAGCTTTTTTGATGACTAACAGGGTCAAAAGCTTTTGTTATGTCTATCTATATTACCCCTACTATGTCTCCACTCTCAAGGCCTCCAGCATGTAATTGGTGAACTCAGCTAGCACTGTAACCATACTATGGGATTTCTTAAAACATACAATCATAGTTTTGTTGGCAAATGGATCTTTAGGACCATCCAGTCGGCCCCTTTTCCCGCTCTATTCCATCACTACTGACCCTAGTTGGTCACAGGTGTCCCTCTACCCCCATTCATCTACCTAACATGCCCCTATGCCTATCCCACTCATGCTTGAAGCTCCCACTGTCTTTGCCCCCACTACCTCCTCTGGCAGGCTGTTCCAGTCATCCACCACCGTATCCTGTTAGAAGGTGACTTATTGGAGCCCTTACTAAAAGGGTGACTCAATAGCAGCACCTTTCTCAGGGCAACTGGATGGTGGACGACTTAGGGTATAGTGACATCCTGTCACTATATGTACATGTGCACGGGAGGGAGCGACAGGCACGCTGTGCAATGGGTGGAAGTGGTGGAAGGGCATGTGTGGTGTGGTGTGTGGTGGACTGCTAAGCTGGCCCCATGGCATGGTGGGTGAGTGGCAGACTACAGTTGCGAGGGTTCTGTGTTCAGATCTTGGTGCACATACATTTTGTTGTGCCTAGCCCAAAAATATTTTTTCTCTGACTTTGCACCCTCCCCTCAACATGCACTCCCCTGGAGTTGAGAATCCTTCAGTAGGGTCAGCTCCCCCATATAAACAACAAAACAAGCAAGTTCCTGGTGCCCTTTTATTGTGTGCAGGGGTGTTCATCAGAGAAACTGATTTTCACTGATGTACATTCACCCTAGCGATTGCCGTTATCACATAAATCCTCCACCACCATTTCCCTGAAGAAATATTTCTGTCAATCCTCCTAAGCTCCCCTTATCATCATTGTTTGCTCACTTGTCCTAGTGTCTTCCTTTCTTTGAAATAGACCATCCACTTGCACCTCATTCACTTCTGTGGTACTTGTAGATTTCAATTATGTTCTCTCTCGCTCTCCTCTTGTCCAGAGTGTACATGTTTAGTTCCTGTACCTTTCCTCGTATGGTTTCTCATGCAAATCCCTCATCATTTTGGTTGCCCTCCTCTGTACTGTTTCCACCCTTTCAATATCCTTGCAGAGTGCAGCTTCCAGAACTGTACACAGAACTCAAGCAAGGCCTCACCTGTGACCAATGCACTGCCAGCACAACTATGCACCCCAGCATCTTGTTAGCCTTACCTACTGCTTTGTCACACTGCCCAGATACCTTGAGATCATCTGATAAGATGACCTCTAGATATCTTTCTTGCTTGGTGACTGTATGCTCCAATCCCTCCCCATCTTATACACAGTCGCATTGTAGCACTAAGTGAAAACCTGGAACATTTTGGAATTGAAACCCCAATGCTATCCTCTAGACCATTCCTCTAGTTCCCTCAGATACCTTTGCATTCTCTCCAGCCCTTTCTGAGTGTCAACCCTGTTTCAGATTTTTGTATCCTCTGTAAAGAGACACAACTTCCCCTCAAGCTTCTCTGCAGTATCACTTATGAAGACATTCAAGAGGGCTGGTCCCAGCACCAAACCATGTGGCATTCTACTAGTCACTCTCCTATAACCTGAGTGACTACCATTTACCACCATCCTTCTAGCCTCCTATCCGATAGCCAGTTTGATACCAAACTTGTCAGTTTCTCGCCCACCCCCAGGTTGCTGAGTTTCATAACTAGTCACCTGTGAGACACAGTGTCAAAAGCCTTAATGAAGGTCCAGCTAGACCACATCCACTGCTCTCCCTTGATCCACTTCTCTGGTAACCCAGTCTAAGAAATCTATGAGATTAGTTTGACAGGATTTCCCCCTATGAAACTATGCTGCTGGTGATCATTCAGCCCTTTTGCTTCCAGGCGATCCACAATCCTCTCCTTCAGTAGTGTCTCCATTAACTTCCCCACCACTGATGTGAGACTAACTGGCCAGCAATTACTAGCATCCTCCCTACTGCTGATTTTGTGCACAGGGACCACATCAACCCTCCTCCAGTCCTCTGGAAATTCCTCCATCTCCCCTGATGTGCTAAAAAGGTTGCCAGCTTGGTGGCTAGCACCATGCTCAGTTCCTTTAGAGTCCTTGGATGAATTCCATCCAGTCCCATTGCCTCATTCTCCATTAGGGCTTCCAATCCTTTCCAGACCCTCTCCACTGAGAATGGACTTGTGTCCATTCCCCCTTTCCCTGGTGCTTACTGCAGCATATTGATCTCTCCCTGCACCCTCTACTGTTAAGACTGTGCAGAAGTCATCATTTAGTATTTCTGCTTTCTCTTGATCTTTCTCTGCACAGTCCCTCTCCCTACTGATTCTCACCATCCAGCCCCTGTCTTCCTCTTTTCTCCCATATACCTGAAGAAGGTATTGTCTCCTTTTGACTTCCTTAGCTATCCTCTTTTGTTAGTGCTTTAGCTGTCCTCACCCTCATAGAAACATAGAAGCTGTGGGCAGATAAGGACCTTTGGCCCACCAAGTCTGACATATATTCCCTGCCTACTGTGCTACCACAGACCCTACTTGGTCTCTAGCCTCACTCCCCTTCAGCCCTATTACTATGGTCCCCTTGTGTCTATCCTATACATGCATGAACCCTGCTACCATTTTAGTACCAACCACCTCCACTGGGAGGCTGTTACAGGTGTCCAACATCCTTTCAGTGAAGAAGTATTTCCTCACATCCCCTCTGATTCTCCCCTCTCCAGTTTAATATCATGACCCCTTGTCCATGAGCATCTCTTTCTATGAAAAATGCTACCCTCCTGTATTTTATTAATACCATTAAGGTATTTGAACATTTCTATCATGTCACCTCTTTCTCTACTTTCCTCTAGTGAGTACATATTTAATTCCTTGCATCTTTCCTCGTAGGGCTTTTGATAAAGGCAGTGTACCATTTTTGTTGCCATCTTTTTTTTTTACCAATTATTTTACCAGGTGAGACACACTAAGCTGAAAGCTTGTTTGCAGGTGCAACCTGGGAGTATGAGGAAGTTAAGTGACTTGCTCAGGGTCACACAGTATGCAGAGTGGGGTTGTGGGATTCAAACCCAGGTCTCGGATTTGCAGCTCAGAGCCTTAAACCACTGCACCATACTGCCTCCTCTTCTGTACTGCCTCCACTTAATCTATGTCTTTCTGGAGATGGGGCTTCCAGTACTGAACACAATACTCTAGGTGGAGCCTCACCATCGATCTTTACAGGGGTAACACTAACTCCTACTTTCTGCTGGTGATATCCCTCCATATGCACCCAAACATTCTGCTAGATTTCCCCACTGCCTTATCACACTGCTTTGCTACTTTCAGGTCATCAGATAACATTACCCCCAATGTCTCTTTCCTATTCTGTGGTTACTAATACCTCCCCACCCTATTGGTATATTGCCCTTGGGTTTCTGTGCCCCATGTGCATAATTCTGCACTTTTTGGCATTGAAGCCCAGTTGCCAAGCCCTTGACCAGTCTTCCAGCTTTTGCAGATCATCCCTCATTCCATCCAATTGTATCCACTCTGTTGCAGATTTTTTTGTCATCCATGAACTAGCATGCTTTCTCTTCCAGCCCTCCTACAATGTTGCCAATAAAGACATTGAAGAGGTCAGGGACCAGTACTGACCCCTGTGGCACCCCGCTGGTTACCATGCCTTCTTCAGAGTAAACCCCATTTACCACTACCCTCTGATTCCTGTTTCTTAACCAACTTTATACCCATTTTATTACTTTTGGACCCACTTCCAGGCTGCCCAGCTTGTTTACCATTCTTCTGTGTGAAACGGTGTTGAAGGCCTTACTGAAATTCAGGTAGGCCACATCCACCACCCCACCCATATCCATATCTCTAGTCATCCAGTCAAAGAACTTGATCAGATTTGTTTGACAAGATCTCCACCCTGTGAACCCATGCTGCCTCATATCCTCTAATCCACTGGTCACAAGGTATTCCCCAATCCTTTCCTTCGGTAGTGTTTCCATTACTTTGTCCACTACCAAAGTCAAGTTGACAAGTCTGTAGTTTCCTGCCTTCTCCATATTCCCACTTTTATGTAGTGGGACCATACCTCCTCCTCCAGTCCCCTGAACTTCCTCCATATCTAGTGATCGATTGAACAGGGCTGGCTTTCAGAGGTGCAGTCAGCTGCTCCTTAATCTCCTTCTGTATCCTAGGCTGTACCCCATCTAGCCCCATTGCCTTGTTCAATTTTAGTTTTGCTAGTTCCAGAGTTGCTGCCTCCCTTTATTTTGCAAGATAGTCTCCTTGTCTTCATCATTCTGGGTTTCCTTTTTCTTTTTAAATGCTGCTTTTGTCTCCTTCACTGCCTTTGCTACCTCCTTAGAGAACTATAGCAACCTCTTCCTCTTCTTTCCCTTGCTCACTTCCTTTAAATACCATGCCATTGCCTGGGCTATACCCAAGGCCTCTACTTTTCTGCAGCACTTTGGACCAGGTTCTGTGGCAGTATTACCCATTGCTGCAGAACATCTGCGGCCATGGTCCGTAATTTCTGTGGAAGTTCTGTGGCACCAATGAACTGCCACATCACTTCATCAGCTTGTCATCCTGACTGCATGTCACTGTCAATGTCTATGGCAATCAGGATGGGGGAATGCACATTATCACTAGTTTAACAAAAACACAGATTTTAGAAATATTATCTTTAAAAAGCTAACAAATGTATCACATAAGGTCCTGTCCTATTGCATAAATGAAATATGCAAAGGAGACCTTATGTGACAAATAAGTTATCTATATACAGTACTCATGCTGTTTATACCAATTGTGAGGTCCCCACTTTGTGTTATTTATATGCAATCTGTAACATATGTATTTTTTAAATACTGTAAAGTTCCCTTTTGAGAACATGAAATTGTTACCTCATTCTACAGGTTGCTTTGAATGTGGAATAAACAGAACAGAGGAGAAATTGCAAGACTAATTTTTCATGCCAACCTACTTCTTCTGAAACACTACGTAACCCCATCAGGCCATGACATGCACGTGAACCCCTTGTGAGAGAAGGCTCCCCAGCCTGTCACAAGGTGTCACCTCTATGACAGAACATTGTGCCATGCTTTACCAGGCTCAGAGCGGTGGTGTGTGACAGGGCTGCCCCCCAATCCTTGTACTGCCCAGCCAGTTACCTCAGTCCCTCCCCAAACCTGAGTCACTGACACAGGAACACAACACATGCTACCCACTGGCCCAACAGCTGGCCCTGAATACAACATTCTATCAACACATGATAACATGGTAATTCTATCAACACATGATAACATGTAATCAATAACCCTGGCAAAAAATGCATACAGTGCAATTATTCCTTTAGTAGATCTGTTCTTTCAACAGAGCTACACATTGTTATAGTCCACATTTCTGGGCATAATTGTTTTTCTTAAAAATGACAGGTTAATTCATTTTACCAGCTATTCATTTCAGACAGCATCCCTATACCTTAAAGGCACAAGTAAATCTATACAAGGTATGGTATGGAGCTACCAGGTCTAAGATATCATCAAGTATTTGTTTAAGTTCACCCTAGTGTAATAACTTAAGACAGAACATTTTGTTAGGTTATAGTACAGGTTGAGCAAATATCACAGTACTTGGTGTACTGTGCCACTTCTTCTGGGAGTAGGAGCTGTGGTAGATAAGTGACTATTCATTTCTGTGACAGAATGCAGCCCTGTCATTAGCTACTGTATGATGATATCACTGATATCATCACATGCCCAGAATAGAGGGTTCTGTATATAAAATTAGGGAAAGGAACCAGGTGCTATGCATAAACTGGAAATATTAATTAGAATCACTAAGAACAGTGAATTATGTGTCATTGCAGATATACTGAGGTAGGGTGAAAGTTCTGCTTAAAACTCTGACCACAGAATTCTAGGGCCCTTGGCTATACATACCTTAATCTTTCTGTACTAAGCCTCCACTCCCCATCAGCCTTCTCCCACTTGGAGGCATTATCTGATGCAGTTTCCCATTTCTTTTACATCTGCCATCCAGAAGTCCAGGATCTCATCTTAGTGTGGCATTTCTCCTGTCATATCCATATGCCAAATCATACAGTACAGTGATCACTTGTACCCATGGGACTACCCACTGTGACATCAGCAATGCTGTCTCTGTAAGTACCAGGTCCAGCACTGCTCCATCCCTAATGTGTTTCAAAACCAGCTGCTTGAGAAATGCCCCTTGTATGGCATAGGGATGACCCTGCCTCATGATATAACTGTGACCAGAATGCCCCAATCTGAATCTGGTAGATTAATGCCTCCATAATCAAAACATACCCATTTGCTAGCCATTTTGATAATGGCTTCCCCCTGGGTTATTTCTAAATTCTCTCACTGTTTCAGAAGACTGCAAACCACCTCCGCATAAATAATGGCCCTGACCAGGTCTCTAGGCTATCATATTGTACCAGCCTTCACTGTCCCCTGTTGCCCTTGTAACTCAGGGGTTCTTACACTTCTTCACATACAAAACAACCCCCCACCTTCCTTCCTGACATGTCCTTCAGGAACACAGTGTAGCCTTGAATGGCCACATCCCAGCTTTTGGTGTCCATGTACCTTGATTCTGTTATGGCCAGCAGATCCAAGCCTGCTTTTACAGTTATTGTCACCTCTAAGTCAGTAATTTTGTTTCCCTGATGCCTTGTGTTGGCACACATGTTTTTCCATTATCTTTGTCCTTCTCTCCCTCTAGATTGCCTCCATTACCAGCTTCCTACCCTTGCCCCTTCTGTTCCCCAGGTCCTGACTTCCCCTGTTATGTTTTTTTCCTGCCATCTCACCTTCCTTTCTGTTCCAACTGAAGTTCCTCCTCCAGACTTACCTACCCTACCTTTCTGTACGTTTCCATTGACCTCCATGGAAATTTCTTCCCCATGGATTAACCTTCCCTGTTACACTTGTCTCGGAGGGGCAATCTCTACCTCTCCCTTGGCTAGTTTAAATGCTCATCAAAGTAGCGTTTAAACCTTCCACTCAGGACTACCATTCCTGTTGTGGATGGATGGAGGCTGTCTCCTTTGAACAGGCCTCCATCCCCCCAGATATGACCCCAGTCCCCAGTGTAGCCAAAGCCTTCCTCCCTTCACCATACCTTCAACCACTTGTTGAAGGACCTAGTGTGGAGTTCCCTAGCCTTTCCCTCACAGTGCATAAGTAGGTAGCACCTCAGTGAACTCCACTGTGTGAGCTACCTGCTTCAGGCAAATCCCTAGCTCCATAAACATATCTTTCACTATTCCTACAGCTTCCCTTGCTAGATCAAGTGTCCCTAGGTGGACAACAACATCCAGATCCCTCCCTATACCACCCTCCCTGGTGATCTCCAAGATCCCTTCTCCAGTCCTCCCAGCAGCCAAAGTGCCAGGAATGCACTGTACCACACTGTCCCTTTCTTCTCCTGCTCCCATCTCAATCCCCTCCTCATCAAGTACTGCCTTCTTTTGGCCAGGGTACTGTACAACCCTCCTTCAGGTCTGCTTCCTGGAGAACTCCCACCTCCTCTTTTACTCCTACCTCTGGGCCACCTCTTGGCTTCCCTGTTCTGCCAGAATGGTGAAGGAATTGCACACTAGTAAGTCCTTAGGGGTGCTCTGCCTCCTTCCTCCCCCCATACTCCACAAGCCCACAAAGGTCAAGACACTCTGCCTTCTTGCTGGCATCCACTAAGTGAGTGGTGGCAAACTATGTAATCATTGAATGAGGCAGATGATGCCTTGTACTCATGCCATTTTGGCCTGGAGTTCAGCCACTTCTGCTGTCAGCCCAAAGAGGTTCCCACATATGGAGCAACACCTCAGGCTCCTGAACATGTCTCTGACAATTGTGGCTCTGCACCCATTGCCCTGCACCACACATGCCTGATGATGCTGAGCACACTGAATATCATACTTCTCTAAATACAGTATGTCACCAATCAAGCACATTTCTTTCAAGAGCCTCAGACAGTGGTATCAAAAAGAGCCAGAAGGGAAGGAAGGAAACATATTCAATTCAGTGCTTTAGAGTAACTGGTAATTGCTATTTTTCTTTTAAACTTAGATTGTGGGCTTTTAGTGACACTGTACTTTATTTGTTGTCTTTACTTAGAATTGTTTTGGGGCTGTTGAAAATTTAAAGTGTAGTGGTGGTATATTTCTGTGCTGTCTTTAATTGCTGCAAATTTTATCTTGGCTTGTCTGACTACCCTGTAGTTTGGGTGAGGGGTGTTAATTGTCTGGCCTCTGACCTCAGCTATGTGATAATTGGAGGTGGGGCTTAGTCAGAGTTGAGGTAGCAAGTGAGTTTTATTTTCTCAGAAGAAGCCAGAAGGTGAAGGAAGGAAACATATTCAATTCAGTGCTTTAGAGTAACTGGTAATTGCTATTTTTCTTTTAAACTTAGATTCCCTGGTGCAGGCATGTTCGGTGTGCTGCAGACCCCTGCATGGGCACGGTCCCCCAACTCTTAATTATATGCCCTGTTAAATCTGATTGACAGGAGCTAAACACTGGGTATAGTAAGGGTTGTGAAGTAGGAGGGGCATAAGGGGGAAGAAGCCCACCCTCAGCACGACAAGTGTTTTGACTCATTTATTTATTGGTTTCTTTTCTTTTTTTTTTTTTAAAGAAAATTATCTGAGGATAAGTGGCTGGATTTTTAGGACAGTGAATTAATAAAAAGGGAACTAGGAGAGCTTTAGTAGCAGACAAGTAGTGGAATAGCAGTATAATTTCAGTATAATGTGGAGAGTGGTGCAATGCAGTGGCTGTGGGGCAGCCATATTCAAGCAGACCTTCTGGACACTGAGGTGCTGCCCTATCTGCATGCATCTCTCTGGACTGTGGGATGAGGTAGCCAGACTCAGAGTGGAAGTAAACTGGGTCAGGAGTACCATCATCCCTATCCAGAGACCACCCAGTCCAATGCAACTGCCTCAAAAGATGCCGAGAACGAGGCACTTGGATGATAGTGGGCTCAGGAGGGTTAGAGCGGTCAGGCAGAGGCACATCCCAGATCCTATTCCACTCAAGAACTCATATGCCACACTGGCAAATAAGGACAACCAAATAGAGGTACCCAGAAGTGGAAGGAAAGGATGTGGAGGTTAGCCAAGGAGGTGACCTCAGCGGGGAAAGCAGTGGACCCAAGAGGAGGAGGAGGAGGAGGAGGAAGTGAATCCTGGTGGGGGACTCCATCATAAGAGGGATACAGCTAGGAACACAGGAGGGTGAGGACAGGGAGGTGAGGTGCCTACCAGGTGCCACAGCATGGAGGGATGGAATGAAGATCCTGGGGATCACTGGGTAGACAAGACAGGAGGATGAGCTGGATGTCATTATCCACCTAGGTACTAATGACCTGGCACATGGGGAGCCAAAGGAAGTTCAGGAAGAGTTTAGGAAATTGGGGAGGGGTCTCAAGCAAGTAGCTACTTCTGTCACTTTCTCAGAAGTACTACCTGCGAGAGGCAAGGGAGAGCATAGGAGTGCATGCACCAGGAACTTTAACTCATGGTTGAAGAACTGGTGCTGTGAGAAAGGGTTTGGATTCATTGGTGACTGGGGACCCACCTGGAGGGATGGAGGTTTGTTCAAGCCTGACGGCCTGCATCCATCCTGGAGGGGAATCCAAGCACTCAATGATAAGTTTAAATGCTACATTGACAAGCATTTAAACTAGCAAAAGGGTGGCAGGCCAGCAAGGAGGGTACCTACTTGCTCACCCCCAAAGCTAAGCAGTGGAACCAGTGAACCAGAGGAGTGGCTATCTCTACAAAGCAGTGTGCAAAAGATGGAGATTAGTGCCCAAGAGATGGATAGGCAGAAAAGGGACAAAATTCAGCAGAAGGGCAGACAGCAAGGAGAACCCGGGATAAAGGACAACCAAGGAAGCGGCTGGAGTAGAACAGCAAAAAAGTCTAGGGAGGTCAAATCATGGAAAACCATGTGTGCAAATGTCAGGAGCCTTAGCAACAAGATGGAAGATCTGGAGGCTGTCATGGTACAGTCAGACCTGGACATTGTGGCCATCACTGAAACCTGGTGTAATGATAACCATGACTGGGAGATGGCCATACCTGGCTACAACATATTCAGAAGAGACAGAGCAGGCAGGAAGGGAGGAGGAGGGCACTGCATGTGAAAAATGACATAAGGGCCACAGAGATCCAGGAGGAACAAAATGGGGAGAGATACTGTGGGTTAAGCTGGAAAGGAAAATGGAACAGCCATCCTCACAGGTGTGGTCTATAGACCATCAGCCCAGGAGGAACAAACAGATAGGAGGGTGATGCTAGCCATCCAAAGGATGGCAGACAAGAGTGAGGTAGTACTGGTTGGAGATTTCAATATTCCAGACGTGGACTGGAGCATCCCAGCAGTATCAACTAAGAGCAGATTTATCCTGGACTCCTTCAGGTGCCTTCCTCAAGCAACTGGTCATGGAACCAGCTCGGCAGAAGGCAATACTGGACCTTGTGCTCACAAACAGGGACAGTCTGATGGAGGTAACAGTGGGGGAGCACCTGGGGAACAGTGACCACCAGTCATTAAGGTTTGAAATCACAGAAAGAGCAGAACCAAACCACACAAAAACACGTATCCTGGATTTTAGGGGGGCAGACTTTGGGAAAATGGGGAGATACTTGAAAGAGGCATTAAGGGGAATGGGACAGGAATCAGGGGTTGAGGAACAGTTGGCAGTATTTAAAATGGGGATTACAAACAACAGAATTATGCATTAAGCAGGTTAGCAAGAGGAAAAGGAAGAGAAGACCATTATGGTTTTCCAAAGAGGTAGCAAAGAAAGTGAAAGCCAAAAAGATTGCATTCAGGCAATATAAAAAGACACAGGCAGAAGGGGATAGGGAGAAGTACCAGAAGAAGCAAAGGGAAGCCGGGAGGTCAGTAAGGGAAGCCAAAGCTCAGACAGAAGAACACATTTCAAAATCAGTGGGTAGAGGGGACAAAACCTTTTACAGGTACATAAGTGAAAAAAGAAAGGCAAAGGGAGGGATAGTGAGACTGAAGGGGGAGGATGGGGGCCACATGGAGGATGACAACAGTAAAGCTGACATATTGAACACGTATTTCTGCTCAGTCTTTACTGAGAAAGATGAGGGTAATGGGTCTGAAGGGAGTACAAGGGGTGAGAATGGTGCAGAAATGGACACAAGTCCCTTTACACGAGAAAGGGTCCTGAAGGAACTGGAAGTAATAAGAGTTGATAAAGCAATGGGGCCAGATGGGGTGCACCCCAGGGTCCTTAAAGACCTAAGATAGGTGGTGGCTGAACCTCTGGCTATCCTGTTTAGCCGATCACTGGAAACAGGGGAGGTACCCAAAGACTGGAGGACAGCAGATGTAGTCCCCTTATACAAAAGTGAGAACAAAGAGGAAGCAGGGTACTACAGACCAGTCAGCCTCACCTTGGTAGTGGGGAAGATCATGGAAGCACTACTGAAGGAGAGATTGGTGGAACATCTGGTTGTCAATGGACTACAGGACCCAAGGCAGCATGGTTTCACCAGGGGGAGGTCATGTCAGACCAACCTAATTGAATTTTTTGACTGGGTGACCACGGAGGTGGATCAGAGGAGGGCAGTGGACATGGCCTATCTGGACTTCAGCAAGGCCTTTGACACTGTGCCACATAGAAGACTATTACACAAACTGGAGAATATGGGTGTGGGCAGGACAGTAGTGTGGTGGGTAGGTAACTGGCTGGGTGGCAGGACACAGAGGGTGGTGGTAAATTGCTGTCACTCCACAGTGGGAAGAGTGACCAGTGGGGTACCACAGGGATCAGTGCTGGGACCGGTCCTATTCAACATCTTCATCAGTGACATTGCTGCAGGACCTAGAAGGCAGAATTTCACTGTTCGCTGTTGACACAAAGCTCTGTAACAGAGTAGACACACCAGAGGGTGTAGACAGAATGAGAAGGGACCTGCAGAAACTTGAAGAATGGTCAGGGGTTTGTCAGTTGAAATTCAATGCAAAGAAGTGCAAGATAATGCATATGGGGCACAAAAACCCTGGCACAATATATCAGTTGGGGGGTGAGGATATAGCATGCACCAAGCAGGAAAGGGATCTTGGGGTTATCATCTCTGATGACCTCAAGGTAGGAAACAGTGTGACAAGGCAACAGGTAATCAAATAGGATGCTGGGATGCATAGGCAGGGGCATCACCAGCAGGAAAAGGGAGGTCATAATTCCACTATACAAGACACTAATGAGGCCTCACCTGGAGTATAGTGTACAGTTCTGGAGACAATACCTACATAAGGACATAGACAGGGTAGATTAGGTTCAGTGGAGGGCAACAAAGATGGTGCATGGATTGCATCACAAGTCCTATGAAGACAGGTTGAAGGAACTGAACATGTACTCCCTGGAAGAGAGGAGGGAGAGAGGGGATATGATAGAGACATACAAGTATCTTACAGGGAGGAACTGCATGCAGGAATACACTATTTTTAAGTGAAAAAGATGTTCCAGGACTAGAGGGCATGGGATGAAGTTGGAGGGAGGACGATTCAGAGGAAACATGAGGAAGGATTTCTTCACAGAACTGGTGTTGGACAAGTGGAACATCCTGCCAGAGGAAGTGGTGGAGGCTGAAACAATCACGGGATTTAAGTATGCATGGGATAGACATAAAGGAATTCTGGAGGTCGGGGTAAGGGGCAACAGACTTCTAGAAAAACATAAACTAAACTTACAAGCTTAAATGGGCAGACTGGGTGGGCCATAGGCCCTCATCTGCCGACACTGTCTATGTATCTATGTGTAAATAGAAAAAGGCTGATAATTTGCTACATTAGTCAGTCTGGTCCTCATTTTTAAAAACCAGGGTCACATGTACACTGTTCCAAATTTCAGAAAACTGCAGAAAAAAAAATAAAGGAAAATAAACCTAAAAGTCTTATGATCAGACAGATCAATCCATCCCCCAAAGAGTGACAAAAGCTTCTTATTAATAGTATTTGTCCCCACTGTTTTTTTATTCAACACCTTTTGAACATATCTCTTAGTCTGACCTTCAGATACAGATTTAAAAAAAAAATAAGGATAACCCAAATGAATGCTGTCCCAGTTACATGGTTCTTTTCATGATCATTGGACAAGGTTGCCACCAGGTCTAATGTCATATACTTTAAGGACTTAGATTTGAGAAAACCTCAATGAAACAATCAGCTATTGTAATTTGATCTGAGATTTCCTTTCCATCCACCTCCTGTGTCTTATTTTTGTTCTCTTTAACCCCCATTAAAATATTAACATTATTCCAAAATTGGTTTGCATTAGACTACCTTATGTTTTGTTGATTTGTGCAACATCTTGATTGTTCAAGTCTATCATTTTTTCATATACATTTGTAACTGCTCTCGAGGCTTCTCTATGCTCTTCCTATACTTTTCCATGCTACTGCTGGTAATCTCTGAAAGTGGGACACCACTTACAACAACATGTGTAGGTTTGCATTATCTGCCCCGCGCCTTACTCACCATTGCCTTCTCTACTCTGTCCTGTACTGGCTGTCTCCCAAATCCCATCACCTCTACTCACTGGGTTGTTTCATAAACACATGACCAGAATCCCCCACTCTAATTCTCTTGGAGCTATATTTAACCCTGTGTTTCACTCCCGCCCTCTGAGGTTCTCAAATTCTCCATTGCTCTTTGTCCCACACTGCTCAACTAAAATGGGGGGGAAGCATTTGCTCATTTTGCCCCCAAATTCTGGAATACCCTTCCCCCAAGCTTAAAGAATCCCTCATCCCACTCCTCCTACAAAACTGCACTTTTCTCTCACCTTTTAGCACTTGAGACTTGCAATTGTACCTAACCTTGCTTGTCCTAGCTGCCTAGACTTCTGGTTTCACTGAACTCCTCATATATCTCTTAGAATGTCTTGATCTGCCTCCTCATCCCTATGTGAATGGTCCTGCTTGATGTATAATACATGTGTATACCTGCAAAGATGTCTGTTGTAAATTTTATAAGACTCTATTTATGTACCTGAGTTTGTTCGTAATTACTGTATCTCGTACTCTCCCGAGTATTGTCTGAAAATAGGCACATCTATTGCTAATGCACTTACCTGGTCATCAAAAGCTAATAAATAAATAAATAAGTTCTTTATACTTTTGAACATGAACTTATTTCTCTGTTTCTTAGCAAAGGCCTACCATCTATCTCTTTCTTGATTAGGAGCCTAAGCTGTATGGACAACCAAACAGATGAATAATCCCTCACCCTACACTTTCTGATCACAGCAAAATAATCACAAAACCTATTAAATTGTATCACAAAAATAAAAGCCAAATCAATATCTGGAAAAACATCCAGGTAACGTAAACCTGTCTATTCAATACACTTTTTAAATGCTGGACTTTTAGCCCTTTTAAGAACTTTATTATAGAATCTATAATAAAGTTCTTAAAAGGGCTAAATATAATATAGATTATATCTGGAGAATGCTTCACCCAGTTGGTTACTCATACACATCAAACTTGAGAATAGTTACTCAGACAGTCAGAGAGGACCTCTACCTCTCTTATTTTACGAGCTTGAGTGATCAAAATCTAATTGATGGGTGTTAGTACCTGTTCTATGACTAGTTATTTCACATTCCAAAACCACCTGAATCAAATATAGATTAGAGTTCTTATCATTCATTTTATTATGATGTTTTTAACACAATTTTATATTAAATTTTTGGCGATTTTTTTCTACTCTCTAACAAATTTGTTTAAAATATTTACAAACTGCCTCAAACCCAGTCTCCTGTTTTCATGGAGGGATTACATAGTCATAATTACAAGAATATTATTCCTGATGCCCAAAATTGGTTTAATTGCTCGGCATTCACAATCCTTCATCTTCTCCCTAGGTTTAGGCTTTATTATTTGAAGATTTACATTCACATGCATTCAACATCCACCCCCTCTAATTTTTGCCCTATGCTCTTTAAATAAATAAAAACATGCTAGGGCAAATTCATGATCAGAAATTGTTGGGGATAAACATGATTCAGCAATTGGAACTAGATCTGGTTGTTTAACTTGTACCCAAGCAATAATCTGATCATATTCAGACATAAGGAACTTCAAATTCAGTGATACCACATCCAGGTTACCCCAACTATAATTCCCTAGCGTCCCTCCATTTACAGGTCCCAGGTTACAATGTACTGTACATTACCCAATAATAATAATGTACATCATTTTTTTATAATTGAGTAAACATTATTTAATATTTCCAAGCATAACAACAAACATACAATTCCAACCAGAACAATTAAAAACAATCCATTAACATACCATACAATCCCCAAAGCCCCACCCATGATCCTCCCTCCACCCTCACTACCTGAGCACAGTAATCCCATCCACTATATAGAAAATTGAACAGCCTAGGAGCCCAGGACTAAAAATGGACCAGTAAAAATACAAAAGAACTTAAGAAAAGCAGAAAAGGGAGAGACCATAAACTAGTAATGACCTAAACCAGTCCATTCTCAGTTAAGGTCTCACCAAAGCTGACAGTAGTGCATAAAGAGGTTCCTAATCACTGTAAAATTATGCATCCTGATGCTGCAATGCAGCAATCTGCTTTTCAACCATCGGGGCCTGCAACATTTTTTGATGCCACTCCCTATATGAGGGGATGACATCATTCCTCCAGTGTAATAAAATTATGATTTTGGCTGTGATAGCTTTCAAAGGCATATAAACTTTATGAGGTCCAAACAGGCTGGCAGAATGCCAAGCCAACCAGACAAATATTTATGGTAAATAAATCCTCTAGACCTAAAAATGGATTTAGGGAAGTCCTAACTGTATTCCAAAAAGGGACCACTTTTACACAATCCCAGAGCATATGCTTGAGATGTTCTTTGTCGAGGACACAATGGAAGCAAAATGAGGAGGCAGCTCTACCTATCATACACAATTTTTTGGTGGTACAATATAAATTATGCAAAATATGATACTGCATCCAACAGTAATGATAATGTTTGACAAATTTATACAGATTCTGCCATTTGATCTGTCACTAGAGATGTTGTGAAATTTAATTTCGCTAGCTAAATGCAGACAAAATCATGAATTTTGTCCTGTGAAATATTTCAGGTAATTATGTACTTATGGTGAAATTTTGCCTGTAATTTCTCTATAAATTTTGCCTTCCATTACTATTAAGCAACATTTGGTGAAATTGGGTGAATTTGGTCTTGTTTGTTACACCAAACCCTTTATTCTACCAGCTTCCTAAAGGGATATCTCCAATTTTGAAGAAGTGTCCCTGATTTTGGTCCTTTGTCCCTGATTTTTTTAAGCCTTGTCCCTGATTTATGAGGCAGGAGGTTGAGAGGTATGCACATGACTTACTCTCTGCAGGTCACACGGGTGACTAAACAGGCAGGAAGTGAATGATTCATTTTCTTTTGAATGTAGCTAGAGAAGCAGATAGCAGAGGTTGTTGTTTGGACATTGTGTGACAGTGTGATTTAGTATTGTGTGTTACACACATACTATTTTGTTTAAAAATAATAGATTTATATTCATTAATTTAGGATATCTGGTGTGTGCTTATAATTTCCTTTCTGTCAGTGTAGATTGATTTTGTGTGCATGTGTGTGTGTGTCCCCCTCACTCTCTCCCTTTCTTAATTTTTCTTTTCTTTTTAGTTTTCTATTGAGAAAACCTTTCTGTTAGGGATAATGGAGGGGAAAGGTAGGGTAAGGGGGACTGGGAAGAAGGCAGGACCCAGTATTCACCTTGACAGGTGCATCTTTATATCTGAAGCCCCCCAGTAGGAGCACAACCCCCAGTAGGAGCATGTGGCCTCCACTCTCCGGCAGCAGCAGGATACTTTTGGTCAGGAAAACCTGACTGCTGTGCATAGACAGGAGGTTGCCCTGCAGCGGGAGTTTGAAGAGTTCCACCAGTAAGCCAGGGGGGACATGAGGAAATGAACTGAGGATCAACAGAAAGTGTTGAAACTCCTGGTGAAGCTGCATCATGAGGTGGTGGTGGTGGCAGTGCAGAACTGGGGCCTGGTGCTGGTGCAGTGTACATTTTGCAAGTGAGGCAGGCAGGCAGCAGCTATTTTTTTCTTTTCTTTTTTGTGTTCTTTGTTAGTGTTACACTTCCTGATCTCCACTCCCTAAAAATAAGAACTCCCCCAAAAAAGTTATGGCTAGCATCCTCAGGACCCAACTAGGTAAACACAACAATCAGTGTGTACCTAGCGGGTCCCAATTTGAAACACCAGGCATTTTTCTGTACAATAACTGAAAAAAAATGGCCACCTCATGAAAGTAAAAGGGTAATTTGTGACAGTAAAAACAGCCTCTCACGAAAGTTTTCTGATTTTTGTTAAATTTTCCCATTGACTATAATGGGAAATTTGTTTTCTGAATAACTTTTGAACGGTTTAATATTTTTTCACCAAACCTTCAAAAGGCACATAGACCAAGGCTGCATGTTTCCTGAAGTTTTTGGACTGAACAAACAAACTGTGAAGGCTGTGAGCCTGAGCAAAGAAATGCTCAAAACATCTGTTTTTTTTTTTTTTTGCATTTTCTGGCATTCTGTAGCTCTGCAACTGAACATCTGACCATAACAAAATTTGACAGATGCAGAGCCTATGGACCAGACCATGCATGCAACATTTTGGGCAAATCTGGTGTATGGTGGCAAAGTTATTAAGGTGCAAAATTTGAGGTTTTGCATTAAAGTGGCTACTCAACCCTAAATATATGTGTATATATATAAATATATATATATATATATATATATACATATATATATATATATATATATATATATATATATATGTGTGTGTGTGTGTGTGTGTGTGTGTATATATATATATATATATTAATTAAAAAAAACTTTGTTAATGCATCAGTTAGGGTTAAGGTGATACAAGTAGGGAAATGAGGTGTTATGGTTGGGACCCTAACCCCCCACCCTATCACCACCCCACTCCACCTTCCACAGATAAACAGGTCATGGGGTATTCTTTGGGGTCATCTGCCTTAATTCTCACCCCATTCCACGTGCAAAAAAGCTGACATGATAGAGTATAGGAGACTGGGGTGAGAGTTAGACCCGATGAACCCAAGGTACACCCAATGCCCTGTTGGTCTGTGGAGGGTTGGGGTGTGGTAGAGTTGTAGGGTTGGGGATAAGGATCTCAACCCTAACACTTTCATTCCCTATTTTTGTCACTTCAGTCCTAACTGATGCAATAATGAAGTTTTTTTACAATGAATTTCCTTACTTTTTGAGAATGTGCACAGATATTGTAATGAACTGTCATTTCTGTGAGGAAGCGCAGGATATTCCTGACCCTGCACTCCCATTATTGCATAAGAGATGGCCCTGCAGACCCATTACTGCATAATGGTATCCATATGTTGGAGCACAGGGCCTGCCATCCACCTAGAATTAGACAGATGTAGCACAGGCTTAGACATTTTCCTAGTAACCTCTCTGCTGCAAATGGTGCAATAACTCAGTAACTGTAGCAACCTTGGAAAAAATTCCACTACAGTTGTAATCAAGGAGTGTAAGCTGCCTTTAGCAAAAAATATGTATCTCGAAGCATTTTCGAGACATAGGCACCGTAAGGTGCCGTGTTCACCACAATGTTATCCTATGGAAAATTTCTGAGCTTTGGAATGACATAATTATGGAACTGATGGACATGTTTACACCAAACTAGGATAGGTCACAGCTGTGGGACACCACTTTTGTACCCTGTAAATTTCAAGCCAAACTATCTAACCATTTCTTAACAGTAAACTGGAAACATTTTTAAATTCCTGTTCGTGAGCTGTCAAAATTCCCATTTGTGAGAAATCCTTGTTTGTGAGATTTGGCCATCTGGCCCTGATCTCATGAACAAGGATTTTCTCAGCTCACAAACAAGGATTTCTTATGAACAAGGACTTTGAAACCTCACGAATGGGGATTTTGACAACTCACAAAGAAGGAATTTTTTTTTATAATCATTGTACATGAGCTGTCAAAATCGCCATTCGTGAGCTAAATCCCCATTCGTGAGGTGTCAAAATCCCTGTTCATGAGAAAATCCTTGTTTGTGAGATTTGGCCATCTAGTCCTGATCTCACGAACAAGTATTTTGTCAGCTCATGAAAAAGAATCGGCTTGCAAACAAGGATTTTGACACCTCACAAACAAGGACCGGAAGCGAGTGACAAATAAGGATTTTTAACATAGAAAAAGCCATTTTTTCACAAAAGAAAACCAAACCAAACCAATGGGGATGAAGAGGGCATCACCCTGAAAAAAAAAATACTTCAATCTGCTCAGAAGACATCCATGAGGCAAGTTACAGCATTCTGTTTTTGAAGAAAACTGAAAACAAAATGGCAGCTTGCGAACAAGGATTTTTTCTCACGGACAGGAATACCCATTCATGAGCTGTCTAAATCCCAATTTGTGAAGCAAATCCTTGTTCATAAAAAAATACTCTTATCAAAAAGACTGAACTGAGCACGCTCAGAACCTGAAACTTCAAAATTGAATTACTTCAGAAAGGATTAATATGTTTTCACCAAACCAATGCAGTCTAGTTCTTTGGGGCAAGTTTGTTCTACCCTGAATATTTCACACCACAATTCCAAATGGTATGTGCACAGTACAACCAGGAAAAATCAGGAAAATAGGTGAAAAAAGGAAAAGCACACTTTTTTCACTATGCACTGCACAGAATCCACACAACCGATGAAAACAAAACTTGGCAAATCAAGAGATCCATGAAACAAAATAGTACATACTACATTTTGGGAAAATCTGTCGAACAGTTGCAAAGTTATTAAGGAGCAAAATTTGTGGTTTAACATTAAACTGCCTACTCAACCCTAACTATAGTTGTGCTACTGCGCCAGTATTTTATATATATATATATATATATATTTACATATATATATATATTATGGTATATTATGGCATATTAGGTTGAGCAGCACTTTAAGGTTAAATGGTCAAATTTTGCACCTTAATAACTTGCCACTGTTCAACTGATTTGCCTGAAATTTGCATGCAAGATTGGGAATTGCAGATCTTGGATCTTCCAAGTTTCATACCAGTCATATATATGGTCATGGAGTTATTGTCTACACCAATTGCACAATTATGCTTTTTGTGATTTCTTTGCTCATTCATAGTGGTCGACGGTTTTAATTGGTCCAAAACATCAGGGTACATGTGGCCAGGGTCCCTGATGTGCCTTTTGAAGATTTCGTGAAAAAATATTGAATGGTTCAAAAGTTATTCAAAAAACAAGTTCCCATTATGAGTCAATGGGAAAAGTTAAAATATTCATCACTTTTTACAAATGCACTTTTTAGTGCTACAAATGGCCCTAGTAGTGTCACAAATCCACCATTTTATTTACAGTTGGTTGTCAGAAAAATGCTTGGCATTTAAATTTGGGACCCTCTAGGGACCCAGTTCTTTTTGTGTTCACCTAGTCGGACCCTGAGGATGCTAGCCATGTCTTTATTTTGGTGTAAAACATCCCAGAAATATGTTTTTCAAATGTCTGAAAACAGTAGTGTCGCAAAGTAATGTTGCACTCATGATACTTTCACAAAATTTTGCGAAAATTGCCACAAATTGAGGCACTACTTTTTGAGACTTGGCCAAAATGACAGGAATTCTTTGCCACCCTGCTGTGAAAGAACGGCTTGGTCTTTTGAGCTGAAATTTGAGGGAAGGCAGCCAACATATCACAGATGTGTCCTTTTGTTGTTTGGTGAAGAAATATTTCACAGCTAACAAATTACGATACTCTGAAGTTGACATTTCTTCCCATAGACTAACATGGTGGTGTCCGCCGTGCCTTTCGGGGCTCGGAAACAATGCGAGATACACATTTGTGTTGCGAGTTGCCTAGGGCTATGTAACAGCAAAAGCCTAGCCTGGAAAATCAAGATTTTTGTGAAATTTAAATTTTTTTTCTCCATCGTGAGGTTGCTGAGATATTAGCAATTAAGTACTTCCAATGCTCTTTTTAAGCTTTGATCCCTATTACAATGCATACATTCTTTGTACACACTGGCCCAGATATTCAAAAGGGTTGCGCCATGCACAATAGGGTTGCGCCTGCGCAAGTCCGAACTTGCTCCATTCTGCCATATTCAGCAGGAGGCAGTTGCGCCACAGAAAACATGCTGAGCAACAGCGCAATGCAAATGAATGCAAGCTGAACTGGAGGAGGAGGAACCATGCATAAACTGCACAGCCCGATATTCAGCAGGGCTATGCAGAGTTGTGCAGGCACAACCCCCAACCTGCACCTGCACAACTTTGAGCCAAAAAGGCTTAAGTTAAGGGCCACCCACAGGTGAGCTGCTGCATTGCAGGGTGCAACACAGCAGCTGCAACCTGTGGCTGGCCCCCAACCCAGTCCCTGTGCCCTCCCGCAGCCCAGTCGTGGGCAGACAACTGTAAATCCCCACCACCACCCCACACTGGCCCGATCGCCGGCATAGTTTAATCCCCCCACCAGCCCGATCGCGGGCAGCAATGTGGTTCCCCCCATATCCCTGGTGGTCCAGTGGACCGAAAAGCCTGATTGCAGGCAGTAGTTGTTTAATAAACCCTCCCCTCCTGCCGAATTCATCCCTGTTGGTCCAGTGGACCGAAAAGCCCAATCGCGGGCAGTAGTTGTTTAATAAACCCCTTCCTCCTCCCGAATTCATCCATGGTGGTCCACATTACATTCACTATTTCTCATCATCATTCTCAAAAAGAAGGAAAATTAGAGGCCAAAAAATCCATTTAATGCATTAGTTAGGGTTGTTCCACAGCAACAAAAGTGAGGAAATGCAGTGTTAGGGTTGAAAGCCCCCCTTGGACTCCACAGCCCAACCCCAACCGGCATTGGGGTGGGCATTGGGGTCGTCAGTCCTAACTCTCTCCCCATTCTCCTATACCTCTGCTTCTTCACACATGTGATGTGGTGAGAGTTAGGGCCGATGACCCCAACGCGCACCCCGATGCTGGTTGGGGGGTGGGCTAGGGGGTTGAAGGGGGTCTTTCAACCCCAACACCACATTTCCTTACTTTTGTCATTTTGGAACAACCCTAACTAATGCATTAAACAGAGCTGTTTGCCTCTAATATATATATATATATATATATATATACATATACTGTAAAACTGATTATTTTCGAGCTCTGTTTAATTTCACTATATTCGCTATCGCAATTGGCTAGCGAAAATAAATGGAACGCGATTTAATTTAGAAAGTAAACATCAATGATGAGGAAGTGGAGTGACTGCATGATGTCAAAAGATAAAATGAAAGCTACAGTATTTGTTTTTAAACAGTGTTGCAGTGCAGTATCTTGAGCAAACATGAGGAAGCAGAGCTACTACATGATTCTAAAAAGATTTTTATTTTATTTATTTTTAGTAAATACTGTACATCCCTTTATTAATTAAATCAAGGCACTATTAGAAAACAAAACTGTATCTTCATCCCAGCAGCACTGTTCTGTTCCTCAATTAGCTGTTCATTCCTGCTCCCTTAGCTGTGTCTGCAAAAACATAAGAACGCAGACCTTAGAATGTAACTTTAATATTTTAAGTCATTATCTTAATCTTAAACTGTCGTTAGCAACAATTATAATCAAAATTACCATGTTTAGGCAGTTGTTATATGCGTCCAGTATCCCGACTTGTCTGAATTCACTGATCTGAAGTTTCAAGTGGGTATTTGCATTTCTGCTGGGAGGGCTTCAACCATTTAAACAGCGACATGATGTCCTATGAATGATTCACGTATTCAGTGACTGATTAAATACATGCTACCTGACTATTTACTCATTGCCTGCATGCTTTCTCATTGGAATGTGTGAATTCAATCACCCACGATTAAGTGGCATAACAGCTGATCGCGATTACTGGCACCCGCACTTATAATCGGTTCTACAGTATTCTTTGAAATAACTCCATTAATCCATCAGTTAGGGTTGTTTCCACACTGACAAAAACGTGGAAATTCCATGTTAGGGTTACTACCTCAGCACCATGCCTCCTCCTCAAAACCCAAACTCTGCATTCCCCCCCCACACACACATATGCAAGGAAGGGAAGGGCCAAGGCAAGACAACCAACCAGAGACAAGCAGGATCAGGTAAGAGAAGTAACATACAACTCTGTAAACATTCCACAAGACACAGGCATCGTCAAAGTCCACCAACTGTATGAGTTCTACCACCATCATAGTGGCTTGGGGGTATACACACATGCTGGGCAGTCATGGGTGATGACTCACAGTAAGCATTTATGCATTATGAACATCAATAATAAGATTTAAGCAGATGCCCATATTTCAATAGTTAGTTGATGAAACACACAGTATATTATCCACACATAGTGTATTGAAAATGGCAGTTTCTGTGAGCCTAGCAACAGTCATTGAATATTTGCATTTTTTTCTGGTACAGTGATTCAGTCCTAATAACAAACAGTGGTAATAAAAGTTATTTTTTGTAGCATAGTTTACAAGTAAGCTTTAAAAGCAACAGTTGTAACATGCAAATGTAGCCATAACCAATCAATCAATCAGTCAGTCAATCACAATCTTTATTTAACCAGGCGCACATCATTGAACATTGCTCATTTTTGAGGCAGACCTGGAAAAAGTACAAAGTCAATATACAATACATAATACATGGTCAAAATATGATTAAAATACAAATACATATACAAACAGAGAGTAGCACCAAAGATGAATACAATATATACAAGTGCCTAATAATGCAGACGCATAGTCAGAGATATATACAGATTTTCAGGTATTTGAAAGAATAGACAATATAAACACGATACGCCAGAACAGAGTCCAGCCGGGGAAGTGGATTTCACATATAGGTAAAGAATACCAAAAGTGGCAATAAGGTAGAGGGCAAGGGGAGGGATGGATGCAAAGGAAGGGGGTTGGGGTGACTTTAGGAAGGGAAGAAGAGGCACACATATACTAGGGATAAGTGGTTTGAATAAAAACAGAAAGTGTGCAGCTCCAGCTTGGCAAGGGAGGTAGAGGGTGTTCAGAGAAGTTGGTGTACCATTAAAGGTTACAATTCCTGAGGCAGGAAGTAAGAAAGGCTTCTATGGAGGGAGGAGGAGGGGGCATGGTAAAGGAACCAAGTGTAGGGTCAAGGGAGGAGTGAGAATAATCAAGTAAAAAAGGAAATTAAGATATATCAAGATCGAAGGAAGCAGTTACATGACTCCTTGAAAGAGCAAGCATAAAGTGTTTTGGATACTGTTAGGTTAGTAGAATAAGTCAGTTTCAGGATTTTTTGCAACTTATTCCACAATACAGGAAGCACGTAACTTATGGAAGCCCTACCAAAATGTGACTTGACTTTAGGTACCTTCAGGGAAATGAAGGAGTAGCTTCTCAAAGCATACTTGCCAATCAAATTTAGTGAAAGACAATCAGAGATATAAGGTGGCAATTTCCAGGAGATGGCTCTGAAGGTCCAGAGTACGGTATTTCTTTGACGTCCATAATTGGGAGATGGCCATCCCACAGCAGCATACAAGGAACAATGGTGCATTGAAAAAGGAAGGCCAGAAATTAACCTTAGGTCTCTATGGAAAAGTGTGTCAAGTTTTGTGAGCGTCACAGCAGGAACCTGGCTATATAGGAAGACCGCATAGTCTAACAGAGACAGGAATGTTGTTTGGATCAGTCTCAGCTTGGCATCTCTTGAAAGAAGATGGTTGATTCTGAAGAAGAGACCGAGCCTCCTGTCTAAGTTTTTTGTCAGCTCTTCTTTGTGATCGATGAAGGAGAGTTTGTGGTCGATCCACACTCCCTGGTATTTGAACTTTGTTGCAAATTCTAGTGGTTCCCCTAAGATGGTAGTAATTGATGGAATTGTACCAGGGTGACCAGGTTAGTTGCATGATTAAAAGGCAATAAAAGCATAGCTTTGGTTTTCTTGGCATTTATGAGTAATTTTTTGTTTAGAAGCTGTAGCTGCAGCTGATTGAATTCCAATTGGAGATCATTGCAAGCAGTGCTGGGGATAGGTTTACTAATGTATAACACTGTGTCATCTGCAAACAAATGTATGTTAGCCTCTTTTATGCTCGCATCAAGATAATTAATATAATTCGCAAATAACAGGGGACCCAGGATGGAACCCTGTGGTACACCTCTCAAAAGGGGTTTAAGTGGGGAAAATTCCCCTTCCACGTTTACTTGCTGTAGCCAGCCAATAAGGTAGTTGGTAAACCATCTTAGGCATAAATAGTCTAAACCAATGCTCCTAAGGGCAGAAAGGAGTAGGCTGTGATTGACTGTGTCGAAGGCCTTACTTAGGTCCAGAAATACTGTGCAGACAAAATGTTTTTTGTCCAAGTCACACTGCCAGTCATTGGATACTTTGGCAAGTGCCAAGATCATACTATGTTATACTCTAAAGCCTGATTGAAAAGGGTTAAGTAGATTTGTGGCCTCTAAATAAATCCAAAGTTGAGAATTGACAATTTTCTCCAGTAATTTAGACAAGATAGGGACCAAGGAGATGGGATGATAATTATTTAAGTCACTGGGATCACCATATTTGAGTAGGGGATCACATTGGCTATTTTCCAAATGGGTGGGAGATCACCCAAAGAGAGGGATAGGTTAACGAGATGAGTAATTGGCAGTGCTAGGACTTGATAACCAATCTTTAAGAAATAAGGGTCAAGGGAATCTGCTCTAGAACTTTTCCTAGTATCCAGCTATAGCAGAAGGTCTTCAACTTCTTTAAATGATACAGGCTGAAGAGAGAATACAGAGTTAGGGATAAGGGCTTCTTGGTCTTGAACACTAGGTTGAGAGTGTAGATTATGTGCAGGAGAATGATCAAAGGCTAACCCTGAGGTGGCAAAATGGCTGTTGAGTGCATCAAGGATTGTTGGTCTGTCAGTGATTGTGGATGCACCAATAGAGATTTTTGTAGGTAAAGAATTTCCTGAAGTGTTATCTGTAATGTTCTTTATTGTTCTCCAAAATTTGGAAGAACACTTCATGGAACAGTTGAGGTCTGAGTGATAAAAGGTAGCCTTTGCCTCTCTAACCATCCTGGTACATTGGTTCCCTGCCCTCCTGAAAAAAACTCCAGTCATTTGAAAGCTTAGTTTTCTGGGCAGTTTTTCAAAGCAGGTCCCTACTCAACATTGTAGCTTTCAGCTCCAGTGTAAACCACTGGCAAGATTTATTCCTTACCTGGACTTTCATCAGCAGTGCAAGCATGGACAAGGCCCCATATACGATTTCATGGAAGATGTTGTACACCAAGTGCACATATGTTGCCAAGTAAAAATCCTGCCAATGCAAAGAGTTTCTTAAATCATTAATATATGCAAGGGGGTTAAAGTTGCTTCTGGACCTCTTAGAAGTAAATTTGGAGTCAGATGGAGGTTTAGTGTTTGGTCATATACAAACAATAAAACAATGGTCACTAATGTCTGAGAAAAAGACCCCAATGTGGGAAAATAAATGGGATTTGCTTACTGCAATGATGTCCAGCAGGATATTATTGTTTGGGTTTTTCTTGTTAGATCTAGTTGCTTCATTGTTAAGCTGGGATAACCCAAGGGAATCACAGAATCACTTGAGCAGTGCAGAGGCACTAGAAAGCCAGTTGAGGTTAAGGTTCCCTAGTATGATAACCTTCGAAGCCCATTGTCTCAATGTGTTGCTTAAATGCTTCAAGAATTGTAAGCCAACTGACAGGCCTAAAGCAACTTGTTACACAAAGTGAGACAGAGGTTGAAATCTCCACTTTGAGAGACAGACATTCAAACTCATTTGGAACAGAGGTAAAGTCTAAGACTGAGACATAGAATTTGTCCTTAACATATATGGCAGCACCACCGCCTCTAGCCTGCCTGTCGGTTCTAAATAGAGAGTAGTTAGGGATATTCACTTCATTATCAGTGGTATCCCATCTAAACCATGATTCAGTGACCACCAAAACATCAGGTAAGGTATGGAATGGCATATCCATGCTTGGATAGAGGCAACTTTTTTCAGAAGACTACACGCATTGACATGCATGAAGCTCATACCTTTGAGGCTTGACCGTTTGGCTGGGGAAGCTATGGCTGCCAGAGGGCCAGGATTAAGCTCAGCATTACCTGAGCATAACAATAAGGAGAGCAGTAGTTTCCTACAAACACTTAGAAACAATTTGTGTTCATTCTTTCTGACATCGACAGTGCTTGGTGGAAAGGACTGGTGGTGCACTAAGGCTAAAGCCTAACTGATCCAGTACTGTGATGATTAGAACCCTAACTGTGAAGGGCAAGATAAACTGGTTGACATAGGGGTAAAGAATTGTACCTTGTAGGTGTAGATCAGTAAGAGTTACAGCAAGCCATGGCAACTGAATGGACATCTTCATATTCGGGAAAGAAATGCATAAGTAATGGTTAGTGTGTTTGGAGCTAACAGGACAGTCCGTTAAACTTTTATAGCCATAGGCTCCACTGGGAGGAAATGCAAGAACAAGCTTAAGTCTATGGGGCAGAGGAAGAGAATGGACAAACAGTAAAGCCAGCAACTTGCTCGCATTGTGAGGGTGTGATGCAACTTGCACTGTGGTAGTTAACAAACACAGATACTTGATACCAGGTGAAGACAAAAATAAGGCAGTTCCTTGCTGATATCTCAAGGACTGGGTAATATAGGCTGTGTATAGATACCCAAGTAAGCTTCCCAGCACACGAACAATGTCCAGACATACAAGCTATGCAGCAAGGTGAAGAGAAACAAGAGAACATAAACACCAGATAAGTAGGTGCTGCCCCTTTAAGGTAAGAAGAGAAAATGAGAAAGAAAAGAAAACAAACAGAAACAGATATCAACTAAAGGGGAGGTTACATAGGAGAGAGGGTGGTATTTATGAGTATTTAAGGTGGGCTAGGGAGGGGGGAAGGCCAAAAAAATACCCCTGTAATGCACCCACCTGAAGAACCAGTCAGTAGGAGCTGAGACAAAAAACAAGCGAGGTTGAGGAGCTGGAAGAGCCATCACAGGGGCCCACAGCTGCTGCAGGACAATAGTGCTGCTAAGTGACAGAGGTATGCTCCAATCAGAAGCTGGCTAGAGCCAAGAACAGCCAAGGAGAGTAAAGCAGCAGGAGCTGCTGCCCAATCTGTTGCAAGGCATACAAGCCTAGGAAGCCCCGAGGAAGTTCCAATAACCGTACCTGATCTGCTTATTTCTTTGCTGTCCAGAGGCAAGGGGATTGAATATCCAGCAGCTGCTTGTAGCCATGGTCCATTCTTTGTTCCAAAAAGGGGCACAACATTGGAAAGAAGGGGAGAGTCTTAGATTAGTAGCTACCACAGACACAAAAAAATAGCAGCTGAATAGTGGAGGCGTAGAAAAAAACTTATGGCTCAATTTAATTGCTGTTAAACAAGGGGTTATGTTAATCACAGATAGAGTGAAAGGACTGAAAGAAAAATAACTTGTTTCAGTAAGGAGAAGGGTGGGCAGTCAGGCTAAGCACAGTGACAGTTTGGCGCCAGCCCTGAATTCGAAAATAAAATAAATAAGTACTACTGTCTCCAGAAATACAGAAAGGAAGGTACAGACTGAGCCTGGGAGAAGAATGGAAGGTAGAGGGTGAATGTAGAAGAGAAGGAGAAATGAGAGCTTAGGGAGAGCTGTAAGTGAGCAAGATGCAGGAGACTGGGAAAGGGAGGAAACTGCAGGGGACAGAGAACAGTTGGGAGTTGTAAGGATCCTAGTGTGTTCTCCTAAACAATAAAATACATGCTAACTTTTAGGCAATTGGCAGGTACAGCACGAGGTTCGACAAACTTGGCAAATTTAAACTAGTAGTCTAGACTTCTCTAAGATGTAGAGACAGCAATTACAGGATTAATATAATTAAGCCCCTCAGATGGCACATATTTCTACCACTTTAACAGCTTACAGAATCAGTATCGAATTTCATATGACAACAGTAGAAGTTGCACAGGTAATGTAATAATCCCCTCAAGTTAAAGACCTGTTGTCCTTTTTCTTTATTTTTTTGAAGAATACCCTTGTAATGCACCCACCTGAAGGGCTGGTCAGTAGGAACAGAGATAAAAAACAAGTGAGGTTGTGCAGCCAGGAGAGCCATCACAGAGGCCCACAGTTGCCGCAGGACAATAATGCTGCTACATGCCAGAGCTGTGCTCCAATCAGGAGCTGGCTAGAGCCAAGAACAGCCAAGGAGAGTGAAGCAGCAGGAGCTACTGCCCAGTCTGTTGCAAGTCATATGAGCCTAGGAAGCGCCAAGGAAGTTCCGATAACCAATACCTGGTGTGCTTATTTCTTTGCTGTCCGGAGGCAAGGGGAGCAAATGTCCAGCGACTGCTTGTTGCCATGGTTTGTTCTTTGGCCCAAAATGGGGCACAGCCTGGTGTGCTTATTTCTTTGCTGTCTTGAGGCAAGGGGAGTGAATGTTCAGTGGTTGTTTATAGCCACACTTCATTCTTTGGCCCAAAAAGGGGCACAGCCTGGTGAGCTTATTTCTTTCCTGTCTGTAGGAAAGGGGAGCGAATGTCAAGTGGCTGTTTGTAGCCATTGTCTGTTCTTTGGCCTAGAAAGGGGCATAGCCTGGTGTGCTTATTTCTTTGCTGTATGGAGGCAAGAGGAGTGAATGTCCAGTGTCTGCTTGTAGCCACAGTCTGTTCTTCGGCCCAAAAAGGGCACAGCCTGGTGTGCTTATTGCTTTGCTCTCTGGAGACAAGTGCAGCGAATGTCCAGCAGCTGTTTTAAAATACTATTAATGAGTATTTCCAGATAACGTTGCAGTATAACAACATGTGATGCAGTAGTTTCCCACCTGAGCAGTATCTCCAAACTACTCTGTATGTGTCAGGTCTGTCTGTCCTGCTACCACATGCCTATATGGTAGCAGCGATATATGCAGTGATCCAATTGTTGAATTATGACACATATACATCAATATTTTGAAAATGTGTACAGACTGTCATTGTATTAAGAAGAAATGCAAGCAGTAATGTGTCATTATACTGCACTGGCAGTATAGAGCTGGTTATACTGTACTTGTTTTTTCATTACATAGTGTTATGTGAAATCAGTACAATGTTGTGATTATTGTTCTTACAGATGTGATGGAGTAGTATAGTGTCTTACAATACTGCATGTGTCTTGCATGTGTGTGTGAGTGTGTATGTCTGTGTGTGTGTGGGGAGAATGCAGAGTTAGGGTTTTGAGGAGCGGTGAGGGGGTGAGATGGTGGGATGGTAACCTTAATGTGGAATTTCCACACTTTTGTCGGTGTGGAAAAAACCCTAACTAATGCATTAACAGAGTTAACACAAAGAATTCCCTTTCTTTTTTAAAAAGTGTAATATAAATAGTGAATGGTATGTGTTGGTGGCCCTGTGCTCCCACCAAGCTGCCCATTTGTGCATAATGATATGTGTCTGTGGGACCGCAGGCTCTCTGGCCCTGTGCTCCCACTTACAGTACACGTAAGTATGGAGCCATACAGCAGCCCTATAAGTTAAGGAACCCTTGTAGACTAATTTGCCCATATAGTATCTTGGGAACCATAGCAACTAGAAAAAAAATCCAAGTGTCATTGTAATCATAAGCATGAGTAGTTTTCATAAAATAAGTCAATCAAATCTGTATCTCACATTGTTCCAAGATACGGGCACCAAAAACACCATGAGTGCTAACTCTCAGGGCATAATACTGGCCTACAGACATGAAAATGAGCAACTGGAACAGTTATTCCCAGCTATCTCAGGAAAGCGTACAAGGTAGAAAAAATTAAAATGTCATTGTTTTCGTGGCTTTCGAACCTACTTCTGCAGTTAGTCTCAAGTGGGACTAAGAATGTTTGCAACAAAAAGTCCATTTCTCAAACTGTTTTCGAGATACGGGCCCTGAAAGACTTCATAGGTGCTGCAATGTTATCCTATGGGAAAGTTTCTGATCTTCAGAATGATGTAACTATGCCCTGTTCAATGTTTCCATACCAAACCACCAAAAGGCACATATGTGGGACTAGGGCTTGCCACCCTGAACATTTCAGGCCAATAGCACAATCCACATTGCCACAATGAAGTGACAAACAAAACAACTGCCGCAATGTTATCCTATGGGAAAATTTCTGAAGTTTGAAATACTATAACTATGAGTCTGTTAAATATTTTCATACCAAACCACAAAAGGCACATCTGTGGCAAAAGGCTTCCAGTCTGAAAATGTTAGGCCAATAACACAATCCACCGTGCCACAATGAAGTGATAAAGAAAACAACACATAGTAAAATGTGTTTGGGCAATGTTACCTTGATTACTTTCATGCTTTCATGATTCTCCTATCTCTATAATGGGAATGTTATCATGCACAGAAAAATGTTGCCGTGGTTACTACATCCCATGAGTGCGATTGTTTGCACAGCAATGAAAATGCTGCTGCAATCCAAAAATTAAAAACATTTTAAAAAACATATTTCCAGACCCACTGGTGAAAAACTAATGCCAGGAACATGTTCCTCAGGGCCTGATTAGGTAAACACAACTGTTGGTGTTTACCAAAGTGCAATATTTTTTGAATTACAGCGTTTTTTCTCTCTCGCTAACTGAAAACAAGATGGCGACAGCGCGACAACATTTTTGGGCAAGCTCAACAACAAAATGTGACAGCAAATGTTTTCGCAGTGCACATATAATTTTTTCTATTGGCTATAGTGGGACATGAAAAAATGGAATAACTTTTGAATGGAGCAATATTTTTTCACCAAACCCTCAAAAGACACCAGTGAAACTGAGAACACATCTAGACAAATCAACCTGAATCCTCTCAGATGCATTCTTCATTCCATTATGCCTGGACAAAGAATTCACAGCAATGGGGAAATTTCACTTTTTGAGCCCACTATGGTTCCACAACCATAATTCAGATGAAAATGGAAAGATCCAGGTCCAGAAATCTATGGTAGATCTTTCTACATTCCAAATTTCAGGCAAATTGGACAAACGGTTCAAAAGTTATTAATGTGCAAAATTTGAGGTTTAACATAGAAATTAATTAATTAATTACTTTATTTATTTGTTTATTTATTTATGTCTTTGTTTACCAGGTAAGTGCACTGATCCAGAGGACCATTTTCAGTCATGACCCAGGCCACAGGTGGCAAACAATACAGAGAAACATAGCAGCATACAGCAGTACACATCATTATAGCCATGACAGTAATGGTACCACTAACAGTAATGGTAACAGTGAGTGAAACGCAAACACTAATGTAACTGTTACAGCAACATAAATGTTAATGCGCAATGGCTGTCGTAAATCATACGGTAACGCAAAATGGAAATGCAAACACAAGTGATAGTGCAAATCGTTATCGCAAACGAAATGGTAACTGTAACATTGATGCAAAATGAAAATGTGAAACCCAACGGTAATGGTAATGGTAATGTAAACACAAATGCTGACAGTCAAAGTAACAGTGATGCACATGTAATAGAAACACAAATGGTAACAGAAATGCAAGTGCAAACTGTAACATGATCAGTGAGGGAAGCAAAAACAAGCGTAAATGGAAACAGTAACAGTAAGCTGATGTAAGGCAACGTAGCGAAAGTTTATATCTAAAGCCGCTTCCAAGGTAATGGCACAAAGGCGATGTGATCCAACAGTAGTGAAAACTCTGTATCTCACTTTGTTTCTGAGATAACGGGACAAAGGTGATGTGATCCAACAGTAGCGGAAACTCTATCTTGCTTCATTTCTGAGATAACAACACAAAGGTGATCTGAGTCACCAGTAGCAAAAGGTCTGTATCTCGCTTCATTTCTGAGATAGCAGCAAAAAGGCTTTATGAGTCAACAGTAGTGAAAAGTCTGTATCTCGCTTCATTTTCAAGATAACGATGCAAAAGTGATCTGAGCCAACAGCAGCGAAAAGTCTGTATCTCGTTTCATTTCCAAGATAATAGCACAAAGGCGATGTGATCCAACAGTAGCCAAAATCTGTGTCTCGCTTCGTTTTCGAGATAACAGCACAAAGATGATCTTAGCCAGCAGTATCAAAAAGTCTGCATCTCACTTCTTTCTGAGATAATGGCACTAAGGCTGATGTAAACCAAACAACTGAAAGACAACTACGTACCACTAGGGCTACCTATGCAATAAATTTCAAGCCACTAGCACCATGCATAACGCTATGTGCAAAACATTACATGCATCATGCAGTATCTCTGCAGCAAATTATTTTCCCAACATATAAACAGCATAATTCACATCTACAGGATATCCACTCAGCACCCTCCAAATCTCATGATAAAAGACCAAACTATTCAAGAGATATTCAATTTTAAAGTGTGTGCACCTTTAAGAAGTCTTCCACCATAAAATGGCAGAACTTGTGGCCAAAAATGTGATAAAATGGCAGATCTGGCAGGCGAAAAATCTTTAACTGTGAGGGGTGCCAACTTCAAACTGCAATAACTCTGGAATGGAATAACATTTGTTCACCAAACAAAAACTGGCATGTTCCTTGAACAAAGGGCTTTCTATGTGCCAAGTTTCAGACTAATAAACTACATAGTGATTGCACTATGTGTCACGCAGGCGAGTGCAAAACAATAGCAAAAACTGTATTTTTTGCACTTCACTGTGCGAAAACTGTATGTACCAGTGAAATAGAAATTAGTAAACAAATATATGTACAATTCCACTCCATGTATACCAAATCTTATCCAAATCTCTTCAACTGTTGCAGAGCAGCACAAGCGTAAAATTGCATACAAGTGCTGAAAAATACATTTTTGGCACTTCATTTTGTAAAAAACTAATGCAGATGTCAAATGAAAATTGATAAATACACTGAAGTACCATAGTAGACAAAGTATTGCAAATGTCACACAAATCTGTTCAACAGTTGTAAAGTTATAATCATACAAAGAATATGACGTTTAAGCGCAAATACAAACAATGCGCCAATGGTGACACAAGCGGAAACAATAGCATAAACGGTAAGAGAAGCATAAGCGAAATGTAAACGCAAATGTTAACATTAACATAAACCAAATGCACATGCTTTATGTCCCAAAAGGTGCATTCAGAAGCACAGTAAATAGAAAGAATATGGCTATATAAATGGCCTCACACCAGAAAATGATCACTTGAATACTAAATTCCTTATATCTCAGGTACCGTATGGCATAGAAAAAATTTAAATCTAAAATTATTTATGATTTTCCAGGCTAGTTTTGCACTAGCCACCTTGCATGGGACTAAGCATTTTTCCAACGAAAAGTCCGTATCTCAAACCATTTTTGAGATACGGACCCCGAAAAGCGAGGTGGATGCCATAATGTTATCCTATGGGAAAAATCATCAACTTTGGAGTATCATAACTTTGCAGCCCAGTAATATTTTGACACTAAACCACCAAGAGGCACATCTGTGCGATTATGGCTTTCTTCCCTTCAAATTTCAACCCAAAAGACCAAACTGTTCTTTTGCAGCAGGGTGGCAAAGATTCCCTATTGTTTCGGGCATAGTGTCACAAAGTACTTTTGCATATCAAGACACTTTCACAAATAAAATCATGAAAGTGTCATTATTCAAAAGTACAGTAGTAACTCCCTGAACATTGCCAGCTATTTCAGATATTCAAAATTTCTGAAGAGTTCTCTCTGCTGCCTCTACTGTGGAGATGGAGAAAGCATGAGATACTTCTGGAAATAACCAAGGAGTTGTACAGGTATAATATCTCTGATTATAACAAGGGTTTGAGAAATGCATTCCTAATTGACTGTAAACATTGTAACAGCCTTATGTTTAGTTTTATTAACATACATGTAGAGCCTAACCATATGATGAACATGGTTTAATGTTGTTTAACAAACAGTTTTATTATGATAGCAATAAGTCACTCCCAGGTATTATGTTAATGGTCAGTTTATCACTGTCTAGCGACATGTGGCACTCCGTATGCCTCATTCAACATTAAACCCCTGGGGTGATTAACAGACCATTTAACATAACTGTTGGTCATGCCTTGGCCCCAACGGTGTCTTTAATAATTAGATACTCTCCTCTGCCAAACTTTTCGCAGCAGCTTTGCAACACAGTGTCCCACCCAGTTACACCACACACTGTCTAGTTACTGGAGAATGGCTGTGAATAGAACTCATAAGATGAACAGTGTAACCCAATCATTACAGTCATCAAAACCTAGTGTGATTATAATCGACAGAGTCAGTGATAGAGGATAACCCTGCTGTCCTAGCACACTTACCCATTGTGAGTTAAATCAATACTAAAAGACATTCTGTTTATATCTACACCATACCTACTTGATTCCTGTTGTACCACAATTAACATAGATTGATTGATAGCATCAGTGACGAAGTGTATGCAAACCCAAACAGTAGGCATACAGCCTGAGTATGAAACAACTGTTAAAAAATCACACTGTGTGCCATAGTGGCAGATCAGATAAATTGCAGCAATAGTAAATGTATTACTATTTGAATAATTAGTCATCACAGATGCAATGAGTTATCTTTATCAGTACAACATACTCAGTAAGTGCCTACAGGAAAATCTATCCTATATACATCTCCGATACAGGTACATCATTTGTTGGCTCAGTAGTGCTATGATATTTAGATAGTTGCTGGCCTGATCCATACAATTACAATGTTTCTTACAAAGAATACTTACTGCATCTTTAGTATTGAAACACACTGAAGGTCTATGTATGTACATCAGCAGTACACCTTCATCCAGTAAGAATGCATGTGATACTGGCAGTACGAATTTCACAGCGTTGAACAGGCAATGCTTTTCCATACGTTTACATCAGCCTCCCTATTTTGAGTAAACCATTGCAGTAAATGTACTACTATGTAAATCACCTACTAAATGTATCACTACTTTTATCTTGAGCATGCTAGTGTCTTGTAGTTAATTTATGTGCTTCTCTAAATTAATGTATACTCACTAGTGTTAAAACCTTTCTACAACTGTCATCATGCACCTTCAGCATTTATATTGAATAACGGCACAGTACCAGTTGTGGTGTGGTGTAGGGCATCAGTAGAGTAAGGCAATGCAACTACTAAAGTGTGGATACGTTATGTGCAGCTGCAATCAGGGATGTGTACGTTTGGTGTACAAGGCCTCAGTTTTGCTGTTGATCTCCACTGAGCATACAGTACCTGGTCAGGTGGTGGGGATGTCTCGTAGTACATTTAGACAATTTGTTATTTCTGTCACCTGCTGCTGGATGTCTGTCATTGGTTTTGTTGACTTGGTCCTCCCTCATACTTGAATGTGTGTGTGTGTCTGTGTGTGTGTGGTGCTGGGGGGGTGAATTCGGAGTTAGGGTTTTCAACCCTAACAGCGAATTTCCTCACTTTTGTCGCTGTGGAACAACCCTAACTAATGCATTAAATGGAGTTTTTTGCCTCTAATTTCTCTTCTTTTTGAGAATGATAACGAGAAATAGTGAATGTAATGCAGCAGCAGGACACATGATGTCTTGTGGCATACTAACAGGGACAGCAATGCAAACAGAAATGCTAACAGTGGCGCTCATGGTAACACAAGCGCAAATGAGAACAAAAAGGGTAACGCACATGGAGCATAGACGGGAATGGTCTGCCACGTGATGTGTTGTCACGTAGTAACATGGTGCCTGCAAACAGAAATGTCAATGGGCATGGTGACGTAAAGTGAAACAGAAAGATAAACAGTACTGTAGACAGAAATGGCAAAAATAACAAATGCAAGCAAATGAAAGCGCAAAGGATACGCATGGTGGCGCAGAGCGTCACCGGTAAGTGAAATGGGTACGGAACCGCAAGTGGAAAGGCAACAGTAACAGTAATGTAAGCGCACAGGCTGGTTTTCCCCAAAACCTGCATAGAGAAATACAGTGAGTACAAATAATGTATGCATAATAATGAGTATCGGAGCAGAAAATGAGATCTTGGAATACTAAATACATTATATCTCAGAAACCGTACGACGTAGGAAAAAAATTTAAAAGTCATATTATTTACAACTGTCCTGGCTAATTTGAATCTTAGCCCCCGTTAGGTGTGCCATAAATGGCCATTAGGGGGCTAAGAAATTTTCTGATGAAAAGTCCGTATCTCGCACCGTTTCCGAGATACGGGCCCTGAAAGAAGCGGCGAATGCCGTAATGTTATCCTACTGAAAGAAAAGAAAAGTTCAGAGCGCCATAACTTTGCCTTCCTGTAAAGTTTTTTCACCAAACCACTGAAAGGAACATCTGTGGGCTGTTGGCTGTCTTCCCTTCAAATTTCAGGAAAAAAGACCAAACCATTATTTTGCAGCAGGGATCCAAAGGATTTCTGTAATGCGTCGGGCGCCGTAATGTTATCCTATGGGAAAAAACGTCAACTTTGGAGTGCCGTAACTTTTCCGCCGTGTGATATTTTTTCACCAAACTACTGAAAGGCACATCTGTGGGCTGTTTGCTGTCTTCCCTACAAATTTCAGGAAAAAAGACCAAACCGTTATTTTGCAGCAGGGTGCCAAAGGATTTCTGTAATTAGTCGGGTGCCGTAATGTTATCCTATGGGAAAAATTATCAAATTTGGAGTGCCATAACTTTGCTGCTGTGTAATATTTTTTCAATACAACACCAAAAGGCACATCTGTGAGATGTCGTCTCCTTTCCCTCCAATTTTCAGCCTAAAACTCCCAACGGTTCTTTTGCAGCGCAGTGCCAAAGAATCGCTGTCACTGTCCCACAGATGGAAAACTACTGTCGCAATTTGCGAAAGCTTTCGCAAAAAAGTTCGACACTTTCGTGAGCACAAAAGTAATTTGTGAAAGTACTTTTTCCAGAAATTTGAAAAACATATTTCTGGGGTGTTTTACCAAAAAATAAAGACATGGCAAGCATCCTCAGGGTCCGACTAGGTGGATACAAAATGAATTAGGTTGCTAGAGGGTCCCAAATTTAAATGCCAACCATTTTTCTGATCACCAACTGAAAACAAAATGGCTGATTTGCGAAAGTAACAGGCCCATTTGCAAAAGTAAAAATGCATTTGCGAAAGTGTTGAACTTTTTGTTAACTTTTCCCACTGACTTATAATGGGAAACTGTTTTTTGAATAACTTTTGAACCGTTTAATATTTTTTCATGAAATCTTTGAAAGGCACATCGGGGACCCTGGCCGCACGTTCTCTGAAGATTTCAGACCAGTCGCACAAACCGTACGACCTGTAGGTGCGACCGTAGAATTCCAGAAAAAGCGTAAACGTGCGCACAGATCATGCTTAATAACTCTGCAGCCATATATCCGACCACTACGAAACTTGGCAGATCCCAAGGCCTATAGTTCTTGATCATGTATTCCAAATTCCAGCCAAATATGCCATACGATTGCAAAGTTATTAAGGTGCAAAGGTTTGGGGCTTAACATAGAAATGGCTCCTCAACCCTAACTATGGTAGCACTACCGTGCTACCTTAATATATATATATGTGTGTGTGTGTGTGTGTGTGTGTGTGTGTGTGTGTGTGTATCTATATATATATATATATATATATATATATATATTAGAGGCAAAAACTCCGTTTAATGCATTAGTTAGGGTTGTTCCACAGCGACAAAAGTGAGGAAATTTGCTGTTAGGGTTGAATACCCCAACTCCGAATTCACCCCCCCCAGCACCACACTCACTCAGACACACACACACACATTCAAGCATGGGGAGGACCAAGTCAACACAACCAATGACAGACATCCAGCAGCAGGTGACAGAAATAACAAACAATTGTCTAAATGTACTACGAGACAGCCCACCCACCTGACCAGGTACTGCATTCTCAGTGGAGACAAACAGCAAAACTGAGGCCATGTACACCAAAGCGTACACATCCCTGATTGCAGCTGCACAAGCGTACCACACTTAGTAGTTGCATGGCCTTACCTACCGATGCCCCACACACCAAGACCACACCACTTGTGGTGGGCCACCTGAGCAATAGAGTTCAGCAAAACCAAGGAGTTGTACAGGTATAATATCTCTGATTATAACAAGGGTTTGAGAAATGCAGCTTTCTAATTGACTGTAAACATTGTAACAGCCTTATGTTTAGTTTTTATTAACATACATGTAGAGCCTAACCATATGATGAACATGGTTTAATGTTGTTTAACAAACAGTTTTATTATGATAGCAATAAGTCACTCCCAGGTATTATGTTAATGGTCAGTTTATCACTGTCTAGCGACATGTGGCACTCGGCTATGCCTCATTCAACATTAAACCCCTACAGGGTGATTAACAGACCATTTAACATAACTGTTGGTCATGCCCTTATTGCTTAATTGTCTTTATGAGTAGATACTCTCCCTCTGCTAGGCACTGCAGCAGCTTTGCAACATAGTGTCCCGCCCAGTTACACCATACACTGTCTAGTTACTGGAGAATGGCTGTGAATATGAACTCATGAAGATGAACAGTGTAACTTGATCATTACAGTCATCAAAACCCTAGTGTGATAATAACTGACAGAGTCAGTGATAGAGGATAACCCCTGCTGTCCTAGTACACTTACCCCATTGTGAGTTAAATCAATACTAAAAGACATTCTGTTTATAGCTACACCATACCTACTTGATTCCTGTTGTACCACAATTAACATAGTTATCACTTTGATAGCATCAGTGACAGAAGTGTGGCAAACCCAAACAGTAGGCATACAGCCTGAGTATGAAACAACTGTTAAAAAATATTACACTGTGTCCATAAGTGGCATAGATCACTCATTGCAGCAATAGTAAATGTATTACTATTTGAATAAGTTAGTCATCACAGATGCAATGAGATTGTCTTTATCAGGTACAACATACCCAGTAAGTGCCTACAGGAAAATCTATCCTATATACATCTCGATACAGATACATCATTGTTGGCTCAGTAGTGCTATGATATTTAGAAGTTGCTTGGCCTGATCCATGCAATTACAATGTTTCTTACAAAGAATACTTACTGCATCTTTAGTATTGAAACACACTGAAGGTCTATGTATGTACATCAGCAGTACACCTTCATCAGTAAGAATCCATGTGATACTGGCAGTCACTGAATTTCACAGCGCTGAACAGGCAATGCTTTTCCATACGTTTACATCAGCCTCCGATGTTGAGTAAACCATTGCAGAAATGTACTACTATGTAAATCACCTACTAAATGTATCACTACTTTTATCTTGAGCATGCTAGTGTCTTGTAGTTAATTTATGTGCTTCTCTAAATTAATGTATACTCACTAGTGTTAAAACCTTTCTACAACTGTCATCACGCACCTTCAGCATTTATACTGAATAACACCACAGTACCAGTTGTGGTGTGGTGTGGGGCATCGGTAGGTAAGGCCATGCAACTACTAAGTGTGGTACGTTGTGTGCAGCTGCAATCAGGGATGTGTACGTTTGGTGTACATGGCCTCAGTTTTGTTGTTGATCTCCACTGAGCATGCAGTACCTGGTCAGGTGGGTGGGGATGTCTCGTAGTACATTTAGACAATTGTTTGTTATTTCTGTCACCTGCTGCTGGATGTCTGTCATTGGTTGTGTTGACTTGATCCTCCCCCATAGTTGAATGTGTGTGTGTCTGTGTGTGTGTGGTGCTGGGGGGGTGAATTCAGAGTTAGGGTTTTCAACCCTAACAGCGAATTTCCTCACTTTTGTCGCTGTGGAACAACCCTAACTAATGCATTAAATGGAGTTTTTTGCCTCTAATTTGCCTTCTTTTTGAGAATGATAACGAGAAATAGTGAATGTAATGCAGCGGCAGGACACATGATGTCTTGTGGCATACTAACAGGGACAGCAACGCAAACAGAAATGCTAACAGTGGCGCTCATGGTAACACAAGCGTGAATGAGAACAAAAAGGGTAATGCACATGGTGGCATGGACGGGAATGGTCTGCCACGTGATGTGTTGTCACGTAGTAACATGGTGCCTGCAAACAGAAATGTCAATGGGCATGGTGACGTAAAGTGAAACAGAAAGATAAACAGTACTGTAGACAGAAATGGCAAAAATAACAGAAATGCAAGCGCAAATGAAAAGCATAAGGATAACGCACATGGTGACGCAGACGCTACCAGTAGTGAAACGGTACGGAACCGTAGCGCAAGGCAACAGTAACAGTAATGGAAGCGACAGGCTGGTTTTCCCCAAAACCTGCATAGAGAAAGACAGTGAGTACAAATAATGTATGCATAATTATGAGTATCGGCATGAAAATGAGATCTTGGAATACTAAATACATTATATCTCAGGAACCTATGATGTAGAAAAAAATTTAAAAGTCATATTATTTAAAACTGTCTGGCTAATTTGAATCTGGCCCCCGTTAGGTGTGCCATAAATGGCCATTAGGGGGCTAAGAAATTTTTCGACGAAAAGTCTGTATCTCGCACCGTTTCTGAGATACGGGCCCTGAAAGGATCGGCGAACACCGTAATGTTATCCTACTGGAAAAAAAGAAAAGTTCAGAGCGCCATAACTTTGCCTCCCTGTAATATTTTTTCACCAAACCACTGAAAGGCACATCTGTGGGCTGTTGGCTGTCTTCCCTCCAAATTTCAGGAAAAAAGACCAAACCATTATTTTGCAGCAGGGATCCAAAGGATTTCTGTAATGCGTCGAGCGCCGTAATGTTATCCTATGGGAAAAACCGTCAACTTTGGAGTGCCCGTAACTTTGCCGTCGTGTGATATTTTTTCACCAAACTACTGAAAGGCACATCTGTGGGCTGTTCACTGTCTTCCCTCCAAATTTCAGGAAAAAAGACCAAACCGTTATTTTGCAGCAGGGTGCCAAAGGATTTCTGTAATGCGTCGGGTGCCGTAATGTTAACCTATGGGAAAAACCATCAACTTTGGAGTGCCATAACTTTGCTGCGTGTAATATTTTTTCAATACAACACTGAAAGGCACATCTGTGAGATGTCGGCTCCGTTCCCTCCAAATTTCAGCCTAAAACTCCCAACGGTTCTTTTGTAGCGCGGTGCCAAAGAATCGCTGTCACTGTCCCACAGATGGAAAACTACTGTCGCAATTTGCGAAAGCTTTCGCAAAAAAGTTCGACACTTTCGTGAGCACGAAAGTAATTTGTGAAAGTACTTTTTCCAGAAATTTGAAAAACATATTTCTGGGGTGTTTTACCACAAAATAAAGATATGGCAAGCATCCTCAGGGTCCGACTAGGTGAATACAAAATGAATTAGGTTGCTAGAGGGTCCCAAATTTAAATGCCAACCATTTTTCTGATCACCAACTGAAAACAAAATGACCGATTTGCAAAAGTAACAGGCCCATTTGTGAAAGTAAAAATGCATTTGCGAAAGTGTTGAACTTTTTGTTAACTTTTCCCATTGACTTATACTGGGAAACTGTTTTTTGAATAACTTTTGAACCGTTTAATATTTTTTCACGAAATCTTCAAAAGGCACATTGGGGACCCTGGCCACATGTTTCTGAAGATTTTGGACTGGTCGTGCAAACTGTACGGCCTGTAGGGCGACAGTAAATTCCAGAAAAACGAAACACGCTGACAGATCACGCTTAATAACCCACAGCCCTATATCCGACTCACTACAAAACTTAGCAGATCCCAAGGCCTATGATTCTTGATCATGTATTCCAAATTTCAGCCAAATCTGTCAAACGGTTGCAAAGTTATTAAGGTGCAAAGTTTGGGGGTTTAACATAGAAATGGCTCCTCAACCCTAACTATGGTAGCACTACCGTGCTACCATAATATATATGTATATAGATACAGATATAGATATAGATATATGGGATATCAATGGGGCTACTGAAAATATCCCTGATATTTCCCCGAGTGCAGTTTGACCATAAGTCCTCATGAGTGGCATAGCCATGAGTGAGGTCACAAGGTCAAACTGCATGAGGGGAAATATCAGGATATTTTAATAGCCCCATTACATATGTCATTTATGCAATGGTGTTGCCTTGGTTTTAATTTTAATGCTTTTTATATATGTATTTTGATTTTGTTTCTGCTTCATGTTTTATTGCTGTTTTCTTGTAGGTAGGGTTGCTAGCATGGTAGCTAGGCTCTGTTTGTGCTTGTTTTGCCAAATGTGGCATTTTACTAGTTGTTTGTAGTGTGTGGGTGGGCTAAATAAGTTTTAAATGTGGCAGCATTGCTTCGCTTAGCGAGATTTCTGGATGGCAGTTTAAGCATTTTTTCTTTGGGTTTCTTCTAAGAGATTGTTTATCTGGTTGATCCTGCTTTTGTATTGCGCTGTAGAAGTGAAGCAGGATGGATTGAACTCCGAGGTGGCTAGTTCTGCTGTCATTTGCATAGTAGAGGAGCTGGTTGCTGGGTATCTGGAGCAGTGTGAGTCAGTCAGAGGTTCGCTGGAAATGGAGGTAAGAAGGATTTTAGTATTGCATTTCATGGAAGGATATGAGGGAATTGTAAGAATGGCAGGGCTTACACTTTGGTGGAGGAGTTCCTATTTTGCATTTCGCTGAGTACAGTAGCTCATTGTTGGTTCATGGAGGATGTTGGAGGTGTTAGGAGGAGAGCCTCTTTTGTTGGGGATAGAGAAGTCTATGTGGTCGGGGAGAAAAGGAAAGCGGCCATGAATGGATAGCAGTGAAGCTGTAGGGTGCAAATTATTAGCTGTGGTGTGTACAGGTATTTATAAAAAAAAAAGAAAACTTTTTTTTAGATGTGTGATGTGGGGAGAGGTTGGAGAAATGTTTAGATATGCTCTGTTGTTGGTGATTGTAGAGTTGTTGCTGTGTTGTCAGATTTAAAAAGAAACTGTGAACCTGTAATGTGGCATGTTGGGGTGCAAAGGGAAGTTTATAGAATTTTTATTTTTACGTTTTTTTGAAGGAGTTCCCCAAAGTCTGTATCTCCTGCTTCTTTTGTTGAGAAAAGATTTGGGGAGAAAATGAAACTGTTCTGTGTGCTGCTGGACAGAAATGAAACTGCCACTGGGAGCTGGCATGCAACTGAGCAGGTGAATTCTGATTGTGCTGCTCGTGCTACCAGCTCCCACCAATCAAAACATTTTTGGGCAGTTGTAGTAAAGTGCATTTTGTGTCTGGTTATTACCTACAGTGAAAATAAATGACCTAGAGTGAGAATAAATGTGATATTCTCACTGTAGGTCTGTGCAGGCTAAAAATACTGCTATTTGCCAATTTTATCCTCACCACCATTGCATAAAAAAAATATACATATATATATATATATATATATATATATATATATATATATATATATTTATACAATGGGGTGAGACATATTCCAGTCAAATAAAACAAGTTATTTTCACCCCAGTGAAATAAATCCTGATGATGTCAGTGGAGTTAAAATAAATGCCGTTTGTTATACTCCAGCTAAACCCATGCAAGCCGTGCAAGCCACACTAAACCCATGCTAAACCTGCACTAAACCCGCATAAATTATACATTTTGCAATGAGGCCTTCATTGTATAAATAGGACACATGATATGCACATCATTGAATATGAAAAATATTTTCACACCTGCCTCGTGAGCACTGTATATTTCACTCGTGCCTTCAGCACCAGTGAAATATCCAGGATCACTCTGCAGGAGTGAAAATATTTTCCATATTCCACTTGTACCCATCATGTTTCTCATATATATATATATATATATATATATATATACACACACACATATGCAATATATGTTTATATATATATATATATATATGCAAGCAATAACACACAATGGGGTGTGGGTTATCTCCTGATAAGAGCACACCCAGACATGTTATAAGGCATGAGGCACTTGTGCCGAGTACCTTATGCACCTAGGCATGCTGTTATCAGGAGATACTCACACGTTGGAATGTGATATTGCACTTATAAAATGGGTCCCCAAGTAACTATTTAAGGAAAAAAGATTAAAAATAAGGCAAAACATTTTAAGAGTTTTGGGTTTTAATTCAAGTAATAAAATAGTCCCTCTATTTATGTACTTTCTGTGCTGTGATATCCACTGCACATGACCCGACCCTCACTGGTCAGGTTGCCCTCTAGGTAGTGTCCATACATTGTTAATCACCCATTGTCCTCCCGTCTCTACATAGTGTTAATCCCCACCATTCTTCCCCTTTACACATACTGCTAATTTTGAACTGCTGCAACAAGCAGCTGCTTTGATTAAGAGCAAGTGGAGGGCTTGATTTTTATGTGTCTTCTCTTCAAGTGTGTTCCTTTCTGAACACAGAAGCACTATGTTTTACTTTTTCCATTTATTTTTAATTGGGCTTTGGTTAAATATTGCTGCTGCCAGTGGCTTGATTGAGTCGGAATGAACGTGTACCATACCAGCCGCCATACAGAACCATTTCCTGGTTCATTTGTTTTTAAAATGCCTATATCTGTTATTGTGTGGTGACTTCCTGCTTCAATGACTGAGTGTGTCCTACAGTACAGAGCCCTTGGGTTATGGAAAATAAGACACTGAAGACTGCAGGTGATGGGAGAACGAAACAGGAAGCAGCATGTTGTGCATCTGAAAGCCTTCTGACTGTGCAGTCAGTGGTTCCCCGTTTCACAGCTCACAGTGTCACTCAGGTAATTACTTAAAAAAAAGAATGCTCTGGATGAATTTCTTTTATTTTTCATACAGTTTCTGCTTTCTCTGAGAGAGACAGGCTTTGTGTTCATTGATCCACGTGGTACAGCGGTGCAGCGTTTTGTGCTGCTACTGCTGGTTGTGTACCCGCTTATAAAAACAATGTGAAGCTCAGTTATGTTATTGATTTACCATTGTTGTTTTGTCACCAAGGGAAGAATAGTGATATCAGTTGATAAGTAAATGGCTCATAGGTCCTTTCAGCCAATCAGTTTAAGGCATCTTGTTGATCCATTTTATGAATATATATATATATATATATATATATATATATATATATATATTATATATATATATATATATATATATATATATTTATATATTTATATATTTATATATAGATAGATAGATAGATATATATGGTGCAGTCGGTAGTACCATAATTAGGGTTGAGGAGCCATTTACATGTTAAACCTAAAATTTTGCACCTTAATAACCTTGCAACTGTTCAATGGATTTGCCTGAAATTTGGAATACACAATCAAGAGCCATACATCTTGGGATCTGCCAACTTTTGTACTGTTCGGATATACGGCTGCGGAGTTATTAAGCATGATCTACACACGCGTTTACGCTTTTTGGGAATTCTTTGGTCATCACTAGAGGCCGCACGGTTTGCACAACCGGTCCAAAATCTTCAGGGAACGGTCAGCCAGGTTCCCAGAAATGCCTTTTGAAGATTTTGTGAAAAAATATTAAACGGTTCAAAAGTTATTCAGAAAACAACTTCCCATTATAAGTCAATGGGAAAAGTTAACAAAAAGTCTGAGTGTCGCAAATGCAGTTTTTACTTTCGCAAATGGCCCTTTTACTGTCGTAAATCTGCCATTTTGTTTCAGTTAGTCATCAGAAAAGTACTTGACATTAAATTTGGGACCGTCTAGCAATCTAATTCTTTTGTATTCACCTAGTCGGACCCTGAGGGATTACTAAGCATGTCTTTATTTTGTGGCAAAACACCCCAGAAATCTGTTTTTCAGATTTCTGGAAAAAGTACTTTCGCACTTGCGACAGTGTCAAATGAATTTGCGAAAGCTTTCGCAAAGTTCGACAGTACTTTTCCAGGCTGTGTGAAAATAACAGCAATTCTTTGGCACCCTGCTGCAAAAGAATGGTTTGGTCTTTTGGGCTGAAATTTAGAGGGGACACAGCCAACATCTCACAGATGTGTCTTTCAGTGAAAAAAATATTAGAGGGCGGCAAAGTTACAGCACTCCAAAGTTGACACTTTTTCCCATAGGATAACATTACAGCGTCCAACGCATTACAGCAATTCTTTGCCGCCCTGCTGCAAAATAACGGTTTGGTCTTTTGGGCTGACATTTGGAGAGAAGACAGCCAACATCCCACATGTACCTTTTACTGGTTTGGTGAAAAAATATTACAGGAGTGAAAGTTATGGCACTCGAACTTCTTTTTCCCATAGGATAACATTCTGGCATTCGCCGCGCCTTTCAGGGCCCGTATCTCGGAAACAGTGTGAGATACAGACTTTTCGTCAGAAAAATGCTTAGCCCCCTAAATGGGGCTAAGTGCAAAACTAGCCAGGAAAGTCATAAATCATATGACTTTTACATTTTTTTCCTACGGCATATGGTTCCTGAGATATAAGCAATTTACTATTCCAACTGCTCATTTTCTGCTCCGAGACCCATTATTATGCATACATTTTTTGTACTCACTGTCTTTCTCTATGCAGCTTTTGGGGAAAACTAGCCTGTGCGCTTACATTACTGTTACCCTTACCGCTTCTGCTTGCCGTTCCATAACCGTTTCACTTACTGTTCCTGTCTATGGCACCATGTGCGCTACCCTTCGCTTTTCCATTTGCACTTGCGTTTGCATTATTTTAACCATTTCTGTCTACAGTACTGTTTATCTTTCTGTTTCGCTTTGTGTCACCATGCACATTACCATTTGCATTTGCGGACACCATGTTACTATGACAAGACATCAAAGAGCTCCATACCACATTACATTCACTATTTCTCATTATACTTCTCAAAGAAGGAAATTAGAGGCAAAAACTCCATTTAATGCATTAGTTAGGGTTGTTCCACAGTGACAAAAGTGAGGAAATTTGGTGTAGGGTTGAAAGCCCTTGGACTCCCCTGCTCACACCCCAACCAGTATCGCGGTGCGTGTTGGGGTTGTTGGTCCTAACTCACCCCATTCTCCTATACCTCTGCTTCTTCACATCTGATGGGTAGGGAGTTAGGTCAATGACCCAATGTACACCGATGCGGTTGAGTTAGGGGGGGTCCAGGGGATTTCAACCTCATACACAATTTCCTTGCTTTTGTTCACTGTGGAATAACCCTAACTAATGCATTAAATGGAGTTTTTGTCTGTAATATATCTATATATATATATATATATATATATATATACAGTGCTGCCCCTCAGGATAAAGCAAGTTACCTCAGAATTCTGCATGATGAATAAAGCAGAGAACTTGTACAGATGGTACAGGAAATTGTGTTGACCGTGGCTTTTTTCTGTTGCAGTTAATTGCAGTACCTGTTTTTTCTTTATCCACCAGAAGGCATCTATAGAATCTGAGCAGCTATCGGTCTGGTCTTTGTCTCGTGGAGTTTTTTTATTCAACAGTTAATTTCTCACAAAGAAAAATAAAAATAAATAAATAAATACCAGGGCGAAGATTTGAAAGACTTCCTACCACCAGTGTTTATCTCCTTTAGTTTAATCCCAACACTGGTTTCTAGCTCCTTTAGTTTAATCATTCAGTGCTTGTGTTGTCCTTGCTCAGGCAACAGTTTTAGTTCAGCGGCTGTACTTTCCAAAATACAACTCAAACAGTAATGTACAGTGCTTGGCTCTATAGCAAAAAAATATATATATAGATTTATTCAGCACTATCCCTCAATTGCAAGTTGTTTGTTTGTGTGGAGAAAAACAAGATATCAACACCTGGATGTTTTACATTGCCTAATTGAAAACTATTTGTCAAATTTTCATGTTCATTGCGAAAGCCACAATACCCTTATGGTACTAATTTATTTTTATCTCTGATCGTGATGTGAATATATTGATGTGGCAATGGGGAGTTCAGCCAGAGGTACACAGGGAACCATTTTATGTATCACCATAGGAGTGTTATAGTATACAGCATGCAATAACTTGTGGCAGTGTGACTTTTTGACTATCTGCCACAGATATTTTTATACATGCCTTGCTGTATTACCTGCAATAAAAATTCCCTATTCTGAAATTTGTGTTGCAATCTTATCTTTTTTGCTCACATATTGTCTGGGTAGCTGTGCTGGAATGTTTGCTTCCTAATCCTACTTAGTTGTCAGCTATCATTCCTTATGTGTGTGACACACAGGCAATGTTTGTGTCATGGTGTTTACTAGGGTGGAAGGGGTAGGGCTGCTTAGATAACCATCTAAACAATGTCTAATGCATAAACTGTGATATACACTCTTGACATTTTGGCAACATTTTGAACTATTGGCTTGATCTAATAAACACCCCTCCCCCACTCCCACCACACAACACCTTCTTTAACCAAACTCAAGCACTCATTCTCTGCCAAACCCCTCACTAGTGACTCTGACATCCTGATGTAAAATAAATGTATGGAATTATTTCTAGTGTTGCAATCAGAGTCATCCATGCCAGTTGATGCGACGCCACTCATGTTATTTGCTAAAGATTTATCACTCTTTGACTTACTGAGCACTTTTAAACATTCCCTCCAATTTTGTGCATTTATGCATCTCTGGTGCCTACATTTCTTCTTTTGTAACCTCTCTTGCAATGGTCTCAGTTGATGACACTACCTGTCATTAAAGGAGTACCTGGTATTTTCAGAAATACAATTAGAAAAATGTAAAGAATACTCTCCTCCATATTTACAGTAGTTTGTGGTCATTTATTTATTTAGTTCTGTGACTCTGGTAATAGTTGATTGCCTTGCAGTGGAATAAAAGTTAATTAATTCTCAAGTATAGTTATAAAGTTTGAATGCCATGTGGCACTTACGATATCCTTTTGTGGGGGGGAGTTGTGGAAAAACAGGGATGCGACAACTGGGTGTTCAGCAACTTGGAGAGAGGGAACCTGTCCCATTAAATGAAGCATTATGCTTCATATCAATCTGCTAACATATGTATTTAGTTTGAGTGCAATGTTCATAATTACCTCCTGTCAGTTTGCATGACAGTGCTTGAGTCCACCACCCCAACCCACAAATAAATAAACACATTAATCAATACATAAATACGTTTATAACAAAATAAATATGTTTTTCATGGCATGACATCCCTTTTGTAAAGACCTCTTTATACCCGTTTCCTATTGACAGTGCAAGACCTAATCTGTGGAAGTGCATTCCTTAAACTTGTTCCTCTGTTTCTTTTTGTTATTTGCTGTTCTGTAAAATAAGTATCTAATGCTGCACGATTCCTTTTTTTAAAACAGCTGTTCATTGCAAAAAAAAACAACCTCTGTGAATACATCAGTTAGGGTTGTCATTACAGTGACAAAAGTTTGGAAATTGGATGTTAGGATTACCACTTACCAACCCTACTACCCACACAAACCCTTATGCTAACAGGTGTTGGGGTGTGCCTTGGGGTCATTGACCCTAACTCTTACTTCAGTCCATTTGTAAGGAAGCTGAGATGGTACAGTATAGGAAAGTGGGGTGAGAGTTAGGACTGATGACCCAAGGCACACCCTGACACCTATTGGTGTGTGGAGGATGGGGAGGTGGGGTGGATGATAGGGTTGGTAACCCTAACATTGAATTTCCAAACTTTTGTCACTGTAATGACAACCCTAACTGATGCATTATCAGAGTGTTTTGCAATGAATTTCCCTTCTTTTTGAGAAAATGTAATGTTACTTGTATATTTTTGTGGGAGTGCAGGGCCCCATCATGCATACAGTTTGTCTATGACTTTTATGTGGGAGCACAGGCCATCTACAGTATACATAAGTGAAGAGATATTTTAATGATCTTGCATCTTCCTGTGGGAGTGCAGGGGCCTCCAGGCCCTGCGCTCCCACGATTGTATAATGTAGGGCCCTGCACTCCCATTATTGCATAATGGAATCCATGTATGGGAACAAAGGGCCCTCCAGGCCCTGCACTCCCATCTACCCATAGATATAAAGACAGAGCACAGGCCTAGAGCCATTTTAGGTAGCCCCTGTGCTACAAATGTGGCAATATCTCAGTAGCCACAAGAACTTTGGAAAAATTCTACCACAGTTGTATTCAAGACCTGTCCACCTCCACACATGATTAGTACATCTAAAGGTGTACTAAGATTTGCTTAACAAAATCTGTTTCTCTAAACATTTTCAAAATATAGACCCAGAAAGGTGCCATGACCACCACAATGTTATCTTATGGGAAATTTGCAATTTCAGAGTGCTGTAACTATGAAACCAAGTGTACATTTTTTCACCAAACCAGCAAAAGGTACATCTGTGGTGCAAGGGCTTGCCAACCTGCAAACTTCAGCCCAAATGTCCTAACCCTTTGTTTGCTAAGAAGTGGCAAAGAAACAGTTTTTTGGAGGCTGTTTACCCATGGTACTTTTGCAAAAGTTCTGAGGACTTTTGCAAAAGAACAATGGACTTTCACAAAAGTACCATTTGTTTACATGTGGGACCTTCACAAAAGTTTTGCAAAAGCCCCATGTGTAAACCAATGGTACTTCCATGAAAGTTTGCAGTACTTTCCCAAAACTTTTCATGGTGCACTTATAATTTCCTATAGGCTATAATTGGAAACTTAAAAGTTTAATAACATTTGCATATATCAGGAATATTTTGGACCAAGAGGACAAAGCGTTCTGGCTGAAGAGACGAGCAACAAAAAATTTGCCAAAAGTGAGGATTTTTCACACTTTTTGATACTCTGCTGCTCTGCAACTGCAAATCCAACTGAAACAAAACTTTCCAGATCCAGAGTTCTATGGTATCAGACTGTGCATGAAACATTTCAGGCAAATTAGATGAATGGTTGCAAAGTTATTATAGTACAAAATTTGAGATTTAACATTAAAGTGCCCACTCAACCCTATCTATAGTGGCACTACTGTGCCACTAAATAAATATATAACTGGCACTGGGGTGTGCATTGGGTCATCAGCCTATCTCTCACCCATCACATATATAAACAAGCTGAGGAATAGGAGAATGGGGTAGAGTTAGGACGATGGCCCAAACACACACCCGATGCCAGTTAGGGGAGTGAGCTGTGGTGGTGCAAGGGGCTCTCAACCCTAACACGAATTTCTTCACTATTGTCACTGTAGAACAATCCTAACTGATGCATTAAACAGAGTTTTTGCCATGAATTTCCTTCTTTTTGAGAATGAGGACTATAAATAGTGAATGGAATGTGGTGGTAGGACTACGAGCCCTTGAGCCCCATCCCACCACATGATTTTCTGTGACATACTAACAGTAACTGCTATACAAACACAAAGCGCTAACAGTTACATGACATGGTGATGCAAATGTAAGTAAAGGAAACGTTAATAGAAACACAAGCGAAATTGATGCTAAAATGAACCGTGATGCAAGCGGTGACACAAGCATGTATGGAAACACAACTGATAACGCAGATTGTCATGGTACCACTATTGTAAACACAAATGGTAACTGTAACAGCAACAATAACGCAAAAGGAAACAGAAATGCAAACACAAGTTCATACAGACACGAAAACAAAATGCACACGGTCATGGTACCAGAACTGAAAATGCAAATGATAATGGTAAGAGCAAAAATAACACCAAAGCAAAGAGAAATGGAAACACAAATGCAAGCGTGTACAGAAACACAAACCGTAATGCGCATGGTCACAGTACGGAATTGTAAATGCAAATGGTAATGGTAACAGCAACAGTAACACCAAGAAACAGAAATGGACACAGAAATGCAAGCACATATAGAAAAAGCAAACCGCAACACGCACAGTCATGGTACTGCAATTGGAAATGCAAATGGTAATGGTAACAGGAAAAATAACGACAAAAGAAGGAAACGAACACAAGCATGCATGGAAACACAAAACGAACATGCATGGTGACAGTAATGCTACTGGAAATGCAAATGGTAATGGTAACAGCAATGATAATGCCAAACGAAAGACAAATGGAAACAGAAACGCTAAACGGAAGGTAACCGCAAACACAAATGAAAATGCGACCGTGACACAAATGTAAATGCAAAGACAAACAGAGTAGAAACACAAATGGTAACAGTAACACAAGCATGGAAGTGCAAATGAAAATACAAAGGTAATGCACACAGTGGTGTACAGAGCAGTAATGCAAACTGGTTCGGAAATGCAAGCAGAAACGGTAAGGGTAACAGCAACATAGGCGCACACCCTGGTTTTCCCCAACAGCTGCATAGAGAAACACAGTGAGAACAAAGAATGTATGCATAATAATGGGGCGCAGAACAGAAAATGAGGAGTTGGAATACTAGATTGCTTACATCTCAGGAACCGTATGACGCAGAAAAAAATGTAAAATTTCATATGAATTATGACTTTCTTGGTTAGCGTCATACTTAGCCCCTGTTTGGGGAACTAAGCATTTTTCTGATGAAAAGTCCATATCTCACATCGTTTCCGAGATACGGGCCCCGAAAGGAATGGCGGATGCCATAATGTTGTCCTATGGGACAAAATGTGAAGTTCAGAGTGCTATAACCTTCCCCCCCTGTAACATTTTTTCACCAAACCACCAAAAGGCACATCTGTGGGATGTTGGCTTTCTTCCCTCCAAATTTCAGCCCAAAAAACCAAACCGTTCTTTTGCAGCAGGGTGGCAAAGAATTCCTGTCATGCAGCGGACTCCACCATATTAGTCTATGGGGATAAAATGTCAAATTCGGAGTGCCGTAACTCTGCATCCTTGCAATAATTTTTCACCAAACCACCACAAGTCACATCTGTGAGATGTTGGCTTTCTTCTCTCCAAATTTCAGCCCAAAATACCAAACCATTCTTTTGCAGCAGGGTGGCAAACAATTCCAATCATTTTGGCCATAGTGTTGAAAAGTAGTGTGATTTGAGAAACCTTTCACAAAAATTTGCGATAGTGTCACAAGTGCGACACTACTTTTCCCAAAAATTTGAAAAGCATATTTCTGGAGTGTTTAACCCAAAATATAGACATGGCTAGCATCTTCAGGGCTCGATTAGGTAAACACAAAAAGAATTATGTCCCTCGATGGTCCCAATTTTAAATGCCAGGAATTTCTGTGATCAGTAATTGAAAACAAAATGGCAGATTTGTGACACTACTAGGGTCATTTGCAACACTAAAAGTGCATTGCGACACTGTCAAACTTTTTGTTAACTTTTCCCTTTGACTATAATGGGGAAAATTGTTTTTTGAATAACTTTTGAACCATTCAATATTTTTTCAGGAAATCTTCAAAAGGCACATCAGGGACCCCAGCTACACATTCCCTGAAGTTTTGGACCGGTCGCGCAAACAGTTCAACCTGTAGGCACGAGCAAAGAATGCGCAGAAAAATGTAAATGTACCCCAGAATGTTGCTTAAAAACCCCACAGCTAGCTATATATCCGACCGGAATAAAAGTTGGCAGATCCCAAGATCTATGGCTATGCCCCATGCCTGCCAAATTTCATGCAGATCCATTGAATGGTGGCAAGGTTATTAGGTGAACATTTTCACCATTTAACCTTAAATGGGGTACTCAACCCTAGCTATGGTAGCACTACCGGGGTACCATAATGTGTGTGTGTGTCTATATATATATACATATACATATATATATATATATATATTAGAGGCAAAAAAATCTATTTAATGCATCAGTTAGGGTTGTTCACAGTGACAAAAGTGAGGAAATTCGGTGTTAGGGTTGAAAGCCCCCTTGCTCCCCCCCCCAGCCCGCCACCTCAAACACCAATGGGGTGTGCATTGGGGTTGTAGGCCTTAACTCTCACCCATCAAATGTGTAAACAAGCTGAGGTATAGGAGAATGGAGTGAGAGTTAGGACCGATGACCCCAATACACACCCCGTTGGCAGTTGGGGTGGCGGGCTGGGGAGGTGCAAGGGGGGCTTTCAATCCTAATACCAAATTTCCTCACTTTTGTTGCTGTGGAACAACCCTAACTGATGCATTAAATGGAGTTTTTTGTCTCTAATTTCCCTTCTTTTTGAGAATGTGCAGTAGAAATAGTGAATGAAATGTGGTGGTGGGCCCCATGCTCCCGCCACGTGATTTTTTGTGACGTAGTAATGGTAAGTGCAAGGGAAATGCAACTACTAATGGTTGTGCACATGGTGATGGAAACCTAAATGGTACAGCAAACATTAATAGAAACACAAGGGCAAAGTGTCACCAATGCGAACAGTGACACAAAGCGGACATGCAAGCGCGCCAAGGAAATGCAAACTGTGATGCATACGGTCACGGTACCACAACTGGAAAACCAAATGGTAACATTCACAGCAGAAATAATGCCAAAGAAACAGAAATGGAAATGCGTATGCAAGCGAGAATGCAAAGGGTAGCAGCACAAGGTGGCGTACATAGAATGATAAAGCAAATGGAGTGCGAAATGCAAGTGGAAGCGTTGAGTGTAACAGTAACAGAAATCACCCTGGTTTCTCCCAACAGCTGCATAGAAACACAGTGTGTACAAAGAATGTATGCATAATAATGGGCCTCAGAGCAGAAAATAAGCTGTTGCAATAGTAAATTGCTCATATCTCAGGAACCGTACAGCAATAGAAAAAAATTAAAATTTCCACATGATTCATGAGTTTCCTGGTTAAGTTTTACTTGTCATGATGAAAATTCCATATCTCGCACTGTTTCCAAGATATGATCCCGGAAAGGCACAGCAGACGCACCATGTTAGTCAAAGGGAAAAAATTTCAAATTCAGAGTACTGTAAATTGGTGTCCGTGCAATATTTTTTCACCAAACCATGAAAAGGCACATCTGTGAGATGTTGGCTGCCATCTCTCCAAATTTCAGCCCAAAAGACAAAACCGTTCTTTTGCAGCAAGGTGGCAAAGAATTCCTGCCATTTTGGCTATAGCCTAGAAAAGTAATGTCTTGATTTGTGAAAGGTTTCACAAAAATTTGGGAAAGTGTCGCAAGTGCGACACTACTTTGCGACACTACTTTTCCAACAAATTTGAAAAACATATTTTTGGGGTGTTTCACCCCAAAATAAAGACATGGCTTGCATCCTGAGGGTCCGAATAGGTGAATACAAAAAGAAATGTGTTCCTACAGGGACCAGATTTTAAACACCAAGCATTTTTCTGATCAGTAACTGGAAAAAAAAATGGCAGATTTGTGACACTACTAGGGCCATTTGCGACACTAAAAAGTACATTTGTGAAAATGTCAAACTTTTTGTTAACTTTTCCCATTGACTTATAATGGGAACTTGTTTTTTGAATAACTTTTGAACCATGCAATATTTTTTCATGAAATCTTCAAAAGGCAAATCGGGGAACCCGGCTGCACGTTCCCTAAAGTTTTCGGACCAGTCGTGCAAACTGTGCGACCTGTAGGCCTGAGAAAAGAATTTGCAAAAAAACGTAATTGTACGCATGAATGTTGCTTAATAACTCCACAGCCGTATATCCGACTGGTACGAAAATTTGCAGATCCCAAGATCTATAGTTACGCACTGTGTCTGCCAACGTTTAGGCAAATCTGTTGAACAGTGTCAGAGTTATTAAGGTGCAAAATTTCACCATCTAACCTTAAAAAGGGTACTCAACCCTAACTATGGTAGTACTACCATGCTACCATGATACATATATATATATATATATATGTGTGTGTGTGTGTGTGTATATATATATATATATATATATATATATATATATATATATATATATATATGTGTGTATATATACATATATATATATATATATATATATTATGGTAGCACAGTAGTGCTACCATAATTAGAATTGAGAGCCATTTCTATGTTAAACCCAAAATTTTGCACCTTAATAACTTTGCAACTGTTTGATGGATTTACCTGAAATTTGGAATACAAGATCAAGAACCATAAGCCTTGGGATCTGCCAAGTTTTGTACCAGCTGGATATATGGCTGCGGAGTTATTAAGTGTGATTTGCACGTGCATTTACACTTTTTCTGGAATCTGCTGTTGCGCGTACAGGTTGCACAGTTTGAGCGACCTGCCCAAAATCTTCAGGAAACGTGCGGTCGGGGTCCCTGATGTGCCTTTTGAAGATTTCGTGAAAAAATATTAAATGGTTCAAAAGTTATTCAAAAAACAATTTCCCATTATAAGTCAATAGGAAAAGTTAACAAAAAGTTCAACAGTGTCGCAAATGCACTTTTTACTGTCGCAAATGGCCCTGTTACTGTCGCAAATCTGCCATCTTGTTTTCAGATAGTGATCAGAAAAATACTTGGCATTTAAAATTGAGACCTTGGGCAACCTAATTCTTTTTTGTATTCACCTAATTGTCGGGCCCTGAGTATGCTAACCATGTCTTTATTTTGGGTGAAACATCCCAGAAATATGTTTTTCAGATTTCTGGAAAAATACTTTCACAAAGCAGTGTCGCACTCCATGAAAGTGTCACAAATTTTGTGAAAGCTTTTGCAAATTCGATAATTACTTTGCTTACACTATGCCCCAATAATAGTAATTCTTTTGGCACTCTGCCAAAAAGAATGGTTGGGAGTTTTGGGCTGAAATTTGGAGGAAACACAGCTGACATCTCACAGATGTGCCTTTCAGTGCTGTATTGAAAAAATATTACATGGCGGCAAAGTTACGGAACTCCAAAGTTGACGTTTTTTCCCATAGGATAACATTATGGCGTCCGACGCATTACAGGAATCCTTTGGCACCCTGCTACAAAATAACGGTTTGGTCTTTTTTCCTGAAATTTGGAGGAAAGACAGCCAACAGCCACAGATGTGCCTTTCAGTGGTTTGGTGAAAATATATTACAGGGAGGCAAAGTTATGGCACTCCAAACTTCTCTTTTTTCCCATAGGATAACATTACGAGTTCGCCATGCCTTTCAGGGCCCGTATCTCGGAAGCGTGCAAGATACAGACTTTTAGTCGGATAAATGCTTAGCCCCTCATGGGGGCTAAGCACAAAAACAACCAGGACAGTCTTAAATCATATGACTTTTAAATTTTTTTTCTATGTCGCACAGTTCCTGAGATATAACCTATTTAGTATTCCAAGTCCTCATTTTCTGCTCCGATACCCATTATTATGCATACATTCTTTGTACTCACTGTCTTTCTCTATGCAGCTTTTGGGGAAAACCAACCTGTGCCCTTACATTACTGTTACCGTTGCCCTTTACGCTTGCGGTTCTGTACCCGTTTCACTTACTGTTGACATCTATGCCACCATGTGCGTTATCCTTTGCGTTTTCATTTGCGCTTGTGTTTCTGTTATTTTTTGCCATTTGTGTCTACAGTACTGTTTCTCTTTCTGTTTCACTTTGCGTCACCATGCCCATTGACATTTACATTTGCAGGCACCATGTTACTATGTGACAACAAATCACGTGGCAGACCGTTCCCGTCTATGCCACAGTGTGAGTTACCTTTCTGTTCTCATTCGCGCTTGTGTTACCATGTGCGCCACTGTTAGCACTTCTGTTTGCATTGCTGTTCCTGTTACTATGCCACAAGACATCACGTGGCGGGAGCGCGGGGCTCGCCGCTGCATTACATTCACTATTTCTCATTATCATTCTCAAAAAAAGGGAAATTAGAGGCAAAAAACTCTGTTTAATGCATTAGTTAGGGTTGTTGCACAGTGACAAAAGTGAGGAAATTCGGTGTTAGGGTTGAAAACCCCCTTGGACCCGCCCACCCCCAACCAGCATTGGGGTGCGCATTGGGATCGTCAGTCCTAACTCTCACCCCATTCTCCTATACTTCTGCTGCTTTACACATGTCATAGGTGGGATGGGCTGATCCCAATCGCTTTAATGCCGGTTGAGGGGTGGGCGGAGAAGTCAGAAATTTTCAACCTAACACTAATTTCCTACTAACGCTAATGAAACAAGTTTTAACGATTAATATTACTATATATATATATATATATACATATACACATACAAAAAAATCTCTGTTTAGTGCATCAGTTGAGGTTGTTCCACAGTGACAAAAGTGAGAAAATTTGGTGTTAGGGTTGAAAACCTTAACTGCACCTCCCCCACCACCACACACACACACAAACATGCAAGTAGGGGAAGGACCAAGGCAACACAACCAAACACACACAACTAGTAGCAGGTAACAGGAATAACACACAAATATCTAAACCATGAACCGCACAACCATGCTTCCCATCGGGCTGTGGCATGGGGTTGTCACTGCTAACTCTGATCACGGACATTTCACGCACAGCAAAACACTTATCACTATGGACAACTGGACATCTTTGGCCTACGCTGCCACCAACACATAACACAGATTGAACATATGGTATTTTGGGGTTTGCAAGATCCAAAATAGGATTTTGCATATTCGCTGAAATACTTTAAAATCACTTTGGCAAATCCTATGCATTTGCGATACTTTCATGTTTGCAACAGTATTTTGTGGCACTATTTTGCATGCTTTTGCAAATGTGACACTATCGTGTCTTCTGTTTGTAACACTTTTGTGTTTGTGACAGTATTTTGCAACACTACGTTATATGCTGTCACAAATGCAAAACTTTTGTGTCTTCCGTTTGTGACACTTTTGTGTTTGTCAAAGTATTTTGAAAAAGTGTGCTACTAATGACTGCACATCTTTGCCATCATCCTGCAAGCAAACTGTTGGGTCCTTTGGGCTGAAATTTTCAGGGTGGCAAGACATTGTCCCACAGATCTGCCTTTTCCTGCTTTTGTGCTAAAAAACTTAAGGACTGCAAAGTTACACTCATCCAAAATTGAGCAATTTGCCATAAACTAACACTGCGGTGCCCATGTCACCTTTCACCACCCATATGTTGAAAACGAAGCGAGGTACACTGTTTTTGCTACTGCCAGCTTGGTTAACCTTTATGTGAACTAACCTCGTAGAACAACTTTGTAAATATTGTATGATATCTGAAGTTGGATTTCTCCACTTCCTACAGTAACACAGGTATACACCTCCTGCTGGTTGTGTGTGATTGATTGTGTTGCCTTGGTCCTTCCCCAACTTGCATGTATGTGTGTGTGTGATGGTGGGGGGTGCACAGTTAGGGTTTTCAACACTAACACTGAATTTCCTCACTTTTGTCGCTGTGGAACAACCCTAAGTGATGTATTAAACAGATTTTTTTGCCATGAATTTCCTTTTGTTTTTGAGAATGTGCACTATAAATAGTGAATTGAATGTTTTGGGCCCCGTCGCTCCCACCATGTGATTTTTTGTCACTTCACTGAGCACAAAGTGTATTACTAACTGAAATGAAAATTGTTAAATGAAGACATGTACCATGGCACACCATGTGACTAGAATTATGTGTAGATCCATTCAATGGTCGTACAGCACCATGAGTAAATAATGTAACATGCACAATTCAGCAACCGTATGTGCCAACAACCTGATCATTAGCACAGTGAAAGATGAATTACAAATATTTGTATATTCCAAATGCCAGGCAAATTCGACACACGGTTCAGAAGTTATTGAACCATACTGAACCATATTTTCATTCATTGGAGTGGCATAATTTTGCACTTGTTACTCTTTTACACACAAAACCACTGTAAGGCACCTCTGTGCCAATAGGGCTACCTATGCTATAAATGTAAAGGCAGTAGCACCATGCAGAATGCTATGCGTAAAACATTAACTGCATCATGCAGTATCTCCACAGTGAATTATTTTTCAAACATGTAAACAGCAAAAATCACATCTCCATGACATCCACTGAACACCCTCCAATTTTCATGTGAAAAGAACAAACCGTTCCAGAGATATTAAATGTTTATGTTTCTGTACCTTTAAGAAGTATTCAACCACAAAATGGCAGAACTCACAGCCGAAAATACAGCAACTGTGAAGTGAGCCAACTTCAAATGGCCATAACTCTGGAATGGAACAACATCTTTTCACCAAACAAAAACTGGCATGTTTCTTGAACAAAGGTCTTTCCACCTGCCACTTTCCAGACCAATCAACCACACACTGACCATGCTATGCATTATGGAAGACAGTGCAGAAAAATAGCAAAACATAATGTTTTGCACTGCACTAGACAAATGCAAAAACACAAATGGTAATGTTAAGCAAATGGTGATGGAAATGGGTAAGATAAAACAGTAACACTAACAGTAACGCAAACACAAGTGCAAATGGTAATGCACATGGTGATGCAAACATAAATAATAGCACAAACGGTAAGAGAAACACAAGTGAAAAAACATTAATGAAAACTGAAATGGTAACACAAACGGTAACACAAACACTAACGGCAACAGAAATGCAAACGTTAATGAAAACAGTAATGCAAACTCTAACACCAATGGAAACACAATCGGTAATGAGAATGCAAATGTTAACACAAATGCAAACTGAAATGCAAACAGTGACGAACACGCAAACAGTAATGGTAATGCAATTGGAAATGCAAACGGTTATGGTAACACCAACAATGATGCCAAAGGGAACAGTAACAGAAATGGAAATGCATCTGTGTAGGCAAACAAAATTGGTAACAAGCACAGTCACAGTAATGCAATTGGAAATGCAAACACTTACAGTAACACCAACAATGACACCAAAGGAAACAGAAATGCAAACAGAAAAGCAAATGGAAGCACGTTACACAAATGCAAATGGTTATGCACATGGTGACGCAAAAGGAAACGCAAACAAAAACAGTAATGGAAATGCAAAAAAACAAGGGGGAGTGTCAATGGAGGAGAAGGGGTGGAAGGGAAGGGCAGCTGCAGAATAAGGGGTGCTGGCTGCACATTTGAGCAGACTTTATAGACCTCTAGGCCTTTATCTGCTGGCAAATTTCATATGTATGTATGCAAATGGTAACAGTAATGCAAATGCAAACGCAAAGGGTAACACACACCGTGACATAAATGGAAATGCAAATGGTTATGGAAGCACAAGCAGAAATGCTAACTGTAACAGTAACGCAAATGCACACACTTTTTTTCCTAAAAAGGTGTATTCAGAAGCACAGTGAATACAAAGAATGTATGAATAATAATGGCCATCGGAGCAGAAAATGAACACTTGGAATATTTATTTATTTATTTATTGAATTTTGTTGACCGGGTAGGCCCACTGGGCCCCGGAGGTCCCTTTTTCAGGGGCGACCCGGGGGTAAAAATAACATACAATAACAAAAATAACATACAAGTAACAGAACAGTACAAGTTGAAAGATGACTTATTGTGTTACAGAGCTGGATTACATAGGGTTACAATCAGAGTAGGAAGAGTTGGAACATACAGTCAGAGAGACCTCCAGAGTAGGAAATATAACATGTTGCATGCACATAAACATGAAGATCTAGGGAGAGCACGGGATAACAGCTACGTTGCTAGGAGTCAGGTCACCTTCCTAAGAGGGATCAGGGGGTGACGTGAGGTCAGGTCCCTAAGGCAATGGCAAGTACTCCTGTTGAGCAGGTGGGCTTTGAGTTTGGACCGAAGCAGGGCCCGACCCTGCCTCCCTTACCTCCTGTGGGAGGTTGTTCCAGCTGGAAGGGGCTGTGAACGCCAAGGATCTGGACCCAGCTTTGGTCCTTGTTTTAGGAACCACGAGGAGAGTTTGTCCTGAGGTGCGGAGGCTCTATGAATGGACTTGACCGTGATTAGCCCTTTGAGGCTAGGGGAGGAGAGGGCCCAGTAACTTGAAGCCAGGCAAAGAGTTGGGTAGATGAGGCGGGCTTCCAGTGACGGCCACCTGAGCCTGGCCTGGGCCTCACAGTGGTGTGTTCTAGGGTGGGACATTATGGCAAACCCGAGCGATCTTGTTGTATAAGGTTTGGAGCGGCTTAGTTCCATAGAGGCCACACCGCATAGAATGGAGGCTGCATAGGTGAGCTTAGGAGTAGGACGCTGGTTGCAATGGCAACCCTGGCTACGGGATAATCTGGTCCTTTAATCTATAGAGGATGCTGAGTTTCACATGGATGGCTTTGGTGAGTTGGTCCACGTGATTTTTAGGGAGAAACCCTGGTCAATGGTTAGACCGAAGTACGTCGTGTGGGTAACCACCTCGAGTTTGTCTCCCCCTCTGGACTGCAGTTGAAGGAGCATCGAACGCTCAGATGCCAGGGATCTGAGCCCAAACAGCATCATCTTGGTTTTGCTGGTGTTTAATACCATTTTGTTCAATGTGAGCCAGTCCTCCATCTGAAGGATGTCCTCTTGGAGGGCAATCTTCAATTCCTTTACATCAGGGGAGGCTCGGTAAATGACAGCATCGTCTGCGATATTGATGATGCTGCTGCTCCCACAGTGTAAGTGCAGGTCATTAATGAACAGGGTGAAGAGAAGGGGGCCGAGTATTGACCCCTGTGGTACACCCTCTTTGAGCGGTGCGGTCTGTGAAACATTGTCCCTCCACCTAACCCTCTGGGTTCGGTCAGTGAGGTAATTCTCAAACCAACCTAGTGCATGGGTGTCCAGGCCTATAGCGCTCATTTTATGCAAGAGGAGACTATGATTTACCAAGTCAAAAGCTTTGGAGAGGTCAATAAATACCGCGCCTGTACTGGCCCCTGAATCAGTATTGCTCAGGACATCCGCTGAGAATTTGGTTAGGGCAGTATCTGTCCCATGCTTGGCTCTGAAGCCGTGCTGAGATGAGGAGATTACCCGGTGTGTTTCCAAGTATTCACGAAGTTGGGAGCAGACTAGCTTCTCTTGTATTTTCGCTATTGCAGACAGCAAGGAAATAGGCCTATAGTTCCCTATAGATTCAGTAGGCCCTCCCTTGTGAATGGGAATCACTATGGCCTGTTTCCATGGTTCGGGGACCAACCCCTCCAAGAAGGACTGGTTTATCAGCCAGGTTAGTGGCTTCACGAGAGCTGGGGCCCCTTCCTTAAGGATTCTTGGCTGGATCCCATCAGGGCCTCCAGTGCCTCTCGCCTGTAGGGATTTAAGGATAAGCAGAACTTCCTTTACCTTAACCATCCGCAGATGAAACTGTGGGCGGTCAAGTTCACGGGGCAGAGGCTCATATGGCTTATGCCCGTTGTCTATATGCCCCACCTTGTATGCATCCAGATTCGTAAAGTAGCCATTTAGGGCCTCTACATGCAAGGCCCCTCATCATACTTGCCCGCTCACCAGGATAGGTCCGGTTGTGGATTTTGTGACCCTTTAGGAGTTCATTAATATGTGACCAGAAGAACTTAGGGTTTCCCAGGTTAGTTTTTGGAGATTAGAGATATAATCTTTCTTAGCTTTTTTATGTTTCTGTTTGCATTGGTTTCTCAGGGCTCTGTATCTGACTAAGTCCTCAGGAAGATTAGTTCTCCTGCACTTTTTCCAAGCTTTGTCCTGGGTGGTCATCTGCTTATATCTCAGGAACCGTATAACATAGAAAAAATTTAAAATCTCATATTATTTATGACTTTCCTGGCTAGTTTTGCAGTTAGCCCCCTAGTGGGGGCCTAAGAATTCTTCCAACGAAAAGTCTGTATCTCAAAGTGTTTTCAAGATACAGGCCCCAAAAGGCGCAATGGACGCTGTAATGTTAGCCTATGGGGAAAATCAACAACTTCAGAGTGCCCTAACTTTGCAGCCCTGTAATATTTTGTCACCAAACCACCAAAGAACACATCTGTGGGACCTTGGCTTTCTTCCCCCAAAATTACAGCCCAAAAGACCAAACCGTTCTTTTGCAGTAGGGTGGCAAAGATTCCCTATTGTTTTAGGCATAGTGTCACAAAGTAGTGTCATCTTTTATGACACTTTCACAAAACAAATCATGAAAGTATTGAATGTGTGACACTACTTTGTGACACTACTGTTTACAAAAATTTAAAAAACATATTTCTGGGGTGTTTAACCCCCCCTAAAAAAGACATGGCTAGCATCCTCAGGACTTGACTAGGTGAACACAGCAAGAACTGTTCCCTAGAGGGTCCCAAATTTAAATGCTCAAGCATATCTGTGACCACCAACTGAAAACAAGATGATGGATTTGTGACACTACAAGGGTCATTTACAATGCTAAAACTGCATTTGCAACACTTTCAAACTTTTTAACTTTTCCATTGACTATAATGGGAAATTTGTTTTGAATAACTTTTGAACCGTTTAATATTTTTCACAAAATCTTCAAAAGGCACATTAGGGACCGAGCTGCATGTTCTCTGAAGGTTTTGGACTGGTCAAGCAAATTATGTGACCTGTAGGTGTGAGCAAAGAATGCACAAAAATATGTAATTTGTGCATTTTTCAGTGCTCTGTAGCTCCACAACTGTATAAATGACCATTACTAAACTTGGCAGATCCAGAGATCTTTGGTACCAGACCATGCATGCCAAATGTCAGGCAAATCCATCCTACAGTGGCAAACTTATTAAGCTGCCAAATTTCAGATTTAACTTAACTGGGGTACTCAACCCTAACTATACCGTGCCACTATAATATATATATATATATATATATATATATATATATATATATATATATCATTGGATAAAACATTGTTAATGGATCAGTTAGGGTTGAAGTGACAAAGTAGGAAATTAGGTAGTAGGGTTAAGACCTAACACCCCACCCTATGACCCCATCCTCCCCAACCCTCCACAGACCAATGGGTGATGGGGTGTGCCTTGGGTCATTGGCCCTAACTCTCACCCCATTCCATGTGTAAGAAAGCTGACACAGTACAGCATAGGAGAATGGAATGAGAGTTGGGCCTGATGACTCCTAAGGCACACACTGTCACCTGTTGGTCTGTGGAGATTGTGGTGGAGTGTGGTACTAGGGTGGGGGGTTGTGACAGTCTCAACCTTAATGCCTCATTTCCATTTGTTACTTCAGCCTTAACTGATGCATTAACAAAGTTTTTTGCAATGATTTTCCTTACTTTTTGAGAAAGTGTAATCTTACCCTTATATGATTTGGCGAGTACAGGGCCCTACAGGCTATGTGCTCCCATTATATCAGGTTTTGGAGCCCAGTGCCCTACAGGTTCTGAGCTCCCATCTATCCATAAGTGTACAGGCATTGTAAAGAAGCTGTCATCTCCCAGTATTGCATAATGAATTGCATAATGCTACCCATATGGGAGAGATCCCACCTACCTATAATTGTAGAGATGCAGCACAGGCCTAGACATATTCCAAGTAGCCCTCATGCTGCAAATGGAGTAATATCTCAGTAACAGTAGTAACCTTAGAAAACATTCCACTGCAATTGTAATCATGGACTGGTAACCTGCATGCATGCTTAGTACACCTAAAGCTCTAATAATCTCTGTTTAGTGAAAAATCCATATCTCAAACCATTTCTGAGATCTAGGCATCGAAAGGTACTGCTTCACCACTATGTTATCCTATTGGAAATTTCTCAGCTTCAGAATGCCATAATTATCTAACCGATGCACATTTTTACACCAAATCAGCATAAGTCACATCTCTGGGACACCCACTTTCTACCCTGCAAATTTCAAGTGAAAAGTTCTAGCTGTTTCTTTGCAGTGAACTGGCAAAGAAACAGCAGCCTTTAAAGATCTCTGTTCGTGAGGTGTCAAAATCCTTGTTCGTGAGCTGAATCCCTGTTCATGAGGTGTCAAAATCCCTGTTAGTGAGAAATCCCTGTTCGCAAGATAGGGCCATCTGGTCGTCATCTCACAAACAAGGATTTTAACAGTTCATGAACATGGATTTTGAAACCTCATGAACAGGGATTTTAGGGCCATCCAGTCGTCTTCTCAAGAACAGGGATTTTGACAGCTCACAAACAAGAATTTATGATGAACAAGGATTTTGACAGCTTACGTAGGGATTCCTTTTTAGAATCCCTGTTTGTGAGCTGTCAAAATCCCTATTCATCAGCCGAATCCCTATTCATGAGGTGTCAAAATTCTTGTTCATGAGAAATGCCTGTTCGAGAGACAGAATGATCTGGTCATAATCTCATGAACAGGGATTTTGACAGATCATGATCAAGGATCGGCTCATGAACAAGGATTTTGACACCTCACGAACAAGGATCAGAAGAGAGTCAAGAAAAAAGATTTTTACAATTTCAAAACCACATTTTGGGGGTGAAGTAAGTAAAGCAAAGGCATGAGTTTGTAGAGGATGTCACCCTGAACAAAACCCATGCTTGGTTTACCTCACAACACTTTTCTGAATCAACTTATAACATTGTATTTGATGAGGAAAAGTGAAAACAAGATAGCTGCTCATGAACAGGGAGAATTTTTTTCATGAACAGGGATTTTATAAATCCCTGTTGTCAAGCTGTCAAAATCCCTGTTCATGAAGCAAATCCTTGTTTGCAATTTATACACCTATCCAAAAGACTGAACTGAGCATGCTCAGAACTCAAAATGTCAAATTTTAATAATTTTGGAACTGATTACAATTTTTTCACCAAACCAAAGCTGACTTATTCTTTGGGGCAACCTCTTTCTACTCTGAAGATTTCAGACCAAAATTGTAAATAGTTGTAGTCACAGTGTGATGGGAAAAATCAGCAAAACTGGCAAAAACAAACCTTTCCACTATATACTTCATGAAACCACACATTCAACGAAATTTAAATTTGGCATGTCAAGAGATCTACCCCATGGGACATTGCATGCCAAATTACGTGCAAATCCATTTATTAGTTGCAAAGTTATTAAAGTGTAAAATTTGGGGTTTAACATCAGATTGCTTAGTCAACCCTAAATATAGTGGCTCTACAGCGCTATTATAATAGAGATATATATATTATAAGGGCATGGTCACACCCTTATAGTTGGTGTTGAGTAGGCAGTTTAATTTTAAACCCCAAATTTTGCATCTTAATAACTATGCAACTGTTCAAAAGATTTGCACAAAATTTGTTATGTGCTGTCCCGTGGGGTAGATGTCCTGACTTGCCAATTTTGTTTTAATCAGATGTGCAGTTTTTGTGCAGAACATAGTGAAAAGAGTGCATTGTAACTTTTTCACCAAGTTTTCCTGAATTGTCCTCATCGCCCCTGCACCCACAGTGTTTGGGATTTTAGCCTGAAATTTTCAGGGTAGAAAGAACTTGCCCTAAAGAACAAGTCAGTGGGTGAAAAATATTAATCGATCAAAAGTATTCGTTTGACAATTCACATTCTGAGTATGCTCAGTTCAGTCTTTTGAATAGATGCACAGCTGTGATCACTGATTTTGGCTCACAAATGGGATTTTGACAGTTCATGAGCGAGGATTCATTAAATCCCATTCTTGAGTAAAACTCCTCATTCATGAGCTACTATCTTGTTTTAACTTTTAGCCCAATCAAACTGTTGTTACTTGCCCCATGGATGTATTCTGTGGAAACAAAAGCATGGTTTGTTCAGGGCGATGCCTCTACAAAACCATGTGTTTGGTTTCCATTAGTTTATTAAAAAAGGCTGTTTTAAATTTGAAAATCCCATTTGCGACTCACTTCCGATCCCGTTCATGAGCTGTCAAAATCCTTCTTCATGAGATAAGAACCAGATGACCCTATATCATAAACAGGGATCGGCTGATAAACAGGAATTTTGATACCTCATGAACAGGGATTTGGCTAACAAATGGAGATTTTGACACTTCACGATTATACAAACTAAATCCCTTTGTGAGGTGTCAAAATCCCAGTTTGTCAACCGATCCCTGTTTATGAGGTGTCAAATCCCATTCATGAGATGAAGACCAGGTGGTCAGATAGGGCCTTTTGGTCATGAGATGAAGACCAAATAGTCAGATAGGACCATCCGGTCCTCATCCCACCTCACGAACGAGAATCGGCTGATGAACGGGGATCCACAATGATGGATTTCTCCCCAAAAAAAACAGCCCCAGTGCTTATTCTTTAAATGCCAACACTGAGATGCCCAATCCCCATGTCGGCATGTATCCCCTTCCCACTCATATGACACACTGTGAGCCCACTACAGTGTGCCAAATAGATGTAATTTTTTTTTACGTTAATGCTTCCAACATGATGCCCACTCCCGTTGTAGGATGATGCCCCCCCAAAGCTGGCAGTCTTGAATAGCCGACATGGAGTGCCCAGTCCCTGTGTCATCATGTATCCCCCCTCCCACTAATAAGGCACACTGGGAGCCCACTCCAGTGTGTCCAAATATTTTAAATATTTTAAAATACCTGTAAATAAAGAAAATCATCCCCCAACATCTTTTATTTTTTTAAACCTGTAAAAATAAAACTGTCCTCATCATCTTCCATTCTCCCCTTCCCACCCTCCACTAAGCACCACCTCCTGCACACCCCTTACCCATACTTGCCTCCAGAGGTTGGGAGTAGTGATCTTCTCTGAATCAGGATATATCTGCACTCTTCAAATCCGACACGCAGGCTGAAGAATCAAAGGTAAGTGCTGTATAATGGCAGTCAATGGGTGTTTCAACTTAGGTTGCTATCTCAGCCATTTGAGGAATGAATTCTGGCCCCAAAATTTTCAACATGGGTTTCTTGGGACCCCACCTCATGAACACTGGAACTGTCATTTTATTACTCAGTCTCGAAAGGTGAATTTGCTGTCACTGCGTGGAATCACCTCTCTGTACCTATTAATGGAATGACAGTGCCACTGTTTATAAGGTGGGGTCCCAAAAAGTCTATGATGCAAATTTGGAGAAAACAATTTCAAAAAATGACCGCATTATGAGCATGCATTGTGCAGTTTCAGTGCATGCTTGCAACTTCACAATTTTTATATTTTCCTCCAGATTTTCAACATTGCCATTTTTCATATCTCCTCATGAACAGTACAGCTGTCATTTTCACATCCTGCCTGAAACATGTTTTCACACCTGAGGTACTAAATGGAGCAATCACTGTATGAAATCAAGTTTTGGGATGGATTAACAAAATCACAGTGCCACTGTTCATGAGGGGAGGTCCCAAAAAGCCCATGTTAAAAATTCGGTGAAACAATGTCAACAAATGACCGTATTACGAGCGTGTGTTATGCAGCTTATATGCACACTTGTAACCTTGCCAATTTTTCATGTTTTCACTCCAGATTTTCAACATTACTATTTTTTCCCACCACCTCATGAATAGTACAGCTGTAATTTTTTTAAATCCTGCCAGAAATGTTTTTCTTCATCTGTGGCTCAAAACAGCATTACAGTTGCACAGAATTACAATTTGGCAGGGATTTTAAAGCTTTCTGTATTGGGTACATGTGGTGAAGTGATAAAAAGGTAATGTTGAACATTTGGGATGAAGATTATTTAGAATGGTGCAGCTATGACTATTTGTTACTATTTCACTATGTCTGCTTGTACCTTAATGTGTGGAAGCACAGGGGCCAGAGACCCCTGTGTTTCCACAGCTACATACATATGTGCATCTGTGGAGGGATAGGAGCACAGGGTTAAAATGACCCTGCACTCTGACTGTAACATATGAATACTGTTGTATTATCTGGATGGAGGGATGGGAGCACAGAATCTAAAGAACCCTGTGCTCCCTCAGTAAAATAAAGATACTATTATACTATCTCAAAAAGTAAGAAAATAGATTGCAAAAAACACTGTTAATGCATCAGTTAGTGTTGAAGTGAGAAAAGTATGGAACTGATGCATTGGGTTGAGCCTAGCCTCACCCTCACCTTCCATCCTCCACACCAGTCATCGGGCTGTGCCATGGGGTCAATAGGCTACCTCTCACCCCATTCTCATATAATGTACCATATCAGCCTGTTTACACATGGAATGGGGTGAGAGTTGAGCCTAACTCACATATGCATACCATTACGCTAAAAATTAAAGATTTAGAGAGACATACCACATACTATTTACATTACACTTTCTCAAAGAAGGAAATTCATTGCAAAACAACTCCATTAATGCATCAGTTAGGGTTGATAGCACACCTACAAAAGATGTGAAATTTGGTGTTAGGGTTGCTAACGCCTACCACCCACCCTATCGCCCCATCCTCCACACACCAACAGATGTCACGGGTGTGTGTTGGGGTCATCAGGCTAACTCTCACCCATTCTTCTATACTGCATCACCTCAGCTTGTTTACAAATTGAATGGGGTAAAGAGTTAGGCTGAATGACTAATACTACCCAATGCCTGTGGTGTGTGGAGAGATGAGCGATGAGGTAACTAACACCAAATTTCTCAACTTTTGTATGTGTGTGCTATTAATGCTAACTGAAACATTAACAGAGTTTTTGCCATGAATATATCTATAAAGATATATATATATATATACTCTGTTTAATGCATCATTTAGGGTTGTTCCACAGTTACAAATGTGAGGAAATTTGGTGTTAAGAGTTTCCTACCACCTCATGCCCACCCCACCCCCACCAACAGACACTGAGGTGTGCGTAGGGTCATCGGCCCTAACTCTTACCCCATTCCATTTGTAAATAAGTTGAGGTGGTGCAGTATAGGAGAATGGGGTGAGAGTTAGGTCCGACAACCCCAATGCACATTCTGATGCCTGTTGGTGGGGGCGGGGTGGGTGTGGGGTGCAAGGGGTAGCAACCCTAACACAGAATTTCCTCACTTTTGTTGCTGTGTAACTATGCTATCTGATGCATTAAACAAAGTTTTTCACCATGAATTCCCCTTCTTTTTGAGAATGTGTACTATAAATGGTGAATGGTATGTAGTGGTGGGAGTGCAGGGCCCTTTGAGCCCCGCGCTCCCACCATGCTTGCCATTTGTGCGTAATAACCCTAATAGTAATGGTTATGGTAACAGTAACAGTAACGGCAATGGTAACTGTAATACTAATAGGAACATTAACTCTAACAGTAATGCCAACGCTAATGGTAATGGTAACAGTAATGGTAACTGAAACGCACACGCAAATGGTAACACAAACGGTAACGAAAATGCAAACAGTAACACAATCGCAAGCAGAAACGGTAATGCCAATGGTGACGTGAATGGAAACAGTAGGAAATGGTAACATAAAACAAAAGCACAAAAGCAAACAGAAATGGTAATGCAAATGGTAACGAATGCAAGCGTAAATGCTAACACAACCACAGATGGTAATGCAAATGGGCATGAAAACAGTAATGGTAATGCAAACAGAAATGCAAATGCAAGTACAAATACAAACACAAATGGTAAAGGCACAAAGTGATGCAAATGAAACCTAATGAAAATGGTACTGGAAACACAAACAGCATCAGTAGCATAAATGCAAACAGTAATGCCAACATTGACTGAAAAGGAAATAGCAATGCTAATGGAAACGAAATGTAAACACAAATGGTAATGCACACGGTGATGCAAATGGAAATGATTACGACACCTGTAACAGAAACGCAAGCGTAAATGTAAATGCAAACACTAATGGTAACACAAACGGTAACAGAAATGCAAATGGTAACAGTAACACAAACGGAAACACAGACACAAATGCAAACGGTAATGGTAATGGCAATGGCAATGCACAAGGAAACAGTAATGCAAGTGAGAATGGAAACGCAAATGCAAATGTTAATGGTAATGGAGACACAAACGGGGCGTGGTAGCAGATTGCCACCGTGCCCTGAGTGGTGCCTCCAGACTCTGACAGCATCTCCAGCTGCTGCCGCCGAGCCCTCAGATGATTTCAAGCCACCCTCCTGGTTCCAGTGCCCTACCAAACCTCCCAGATTGCCGCCATTGCCCCAAGCAGCACCTCCAGACTCGGTGGCATCTCCAGTCACTGCTGCTGAGCCCTTGGACGATTCCAAGCTGCCCTCCTGGTTCTAGCATCTGGCCAAACCTCCCAGATTTCCACTGCACCCCGAGCAGTGCCTCCAGACTCCGGCGGCATCTCCAACTGCTGCTGCAGAGCCCTTGGACAATTCCAAACTGCCCTCCTGGTTCCAGCGCCCGGCCAAACCTCCCACGTACTGCCGCCAAAACTCCCAGGGACACCCAGCTTTCAGCGGCTCTCTCATTGGTCTGCCTGCTGAATTGGTGACTCCTGATTGGCCCGGCTGGTAGCCCTATGCTGACGACTGGTGCGCCTCCTTGACCGAGGAATCCAAGCTGCTGTACAGCTTTCTGAAGTCCTATAACCAGATTACTTTAGCGGTCACTATCCGAGGCATACAAAGCATACAGTGAGCCTGTTTTTTCCATTCTAAATGCATGATTTTTTGCTTAAAGATTGTATTTTGCTCAATGTAGTCATTTACTGACACAGTACTTCAGGCTCAAAAGCACTTAACCTTGTTAATTTATGTGTTGGTTGTAGTTGTACTGCCTGTTTAAACACATTGCTCTACAAAGTGATTACAGCCCTGTTTCTGCTGCTTGTGTTCTCTGCTATTGTTTTTCTCACTGCCCAGGGTCTCTGGGATCCTGCCTACATTCTTTCTCAAATTCTGCTCAATTGGAAATTTTCCCAGACTCCCCCTGCTGTTTTAGCCTAACTCCTGCTCTAAGCTAACTTTTGGCAGACAACCTCCCCACCTCTCGGCTTTAATTTCTCTCTGACTACTCTTAATCACCCTTCCTCTGTCTCTAAATCCCTCCCTCTCTACCTCAAATTGCTAATTTTCCTTTTGTCCCAGAATCCTTTCCCCACCCACTCCTCAAGCTCCCGTCTGTCCCCCTAACTGTAGCTCCAACTAATCTGCCTTTTATCTAACGCTGTTCTCCCTCTTTCCTCGCAGATTGCCAACGTGCCCCGAGCGGTGCCTACAGACGGCATCTCCAGCCACTACCACAGAGCCCTCAGATGATTCCAAGCCACTGTCCTGGTTCCAGCGCCCGGCCAAACCTCCCAGGTACCGCCGCCAAAACTCCCGGAGACACCCAGCTTTCAGCGTCTCTCTCAATTGTCCGCCTGCTGACTTGGCGACTTCTGATTGGCCCGGCGGGTAGCCCTAACCTCCCAATTAGCACACCTCCTTGACCGAGGAATCCAAGCTGCTGTATAGCTTTCTGAAGTTCTACAACCGGATTGCTTTAGCGGTCACTATCCAAGGCATACAAAGTGTACAGTCAGCCTACTTTTTTGACCAGCCCCACCACCCCTCCCAGGCCACCTATTAAACACACCTTCCCCACCCTAATATTTACTCTACTGCTATTGGTTCCTAGCTTCCTCCCTGACTAACGCCCTTCCTTCAGCAGCAAACAACTGCTCCTCTACCCCGACATATCTCTGGCATTATTTGCACCTCCTGTGCTCCATCAACCATGGCACAGACAAGAAACCTACTCCTCATCATCTCCTTCCTATCCTACACACTCACTTTAATCCCTCCTCTAACCTGCTACCCCACTCCTCCCTCTCAATCGATTGAGCTAACTCATCCTACCCATGCCCCCCACACTGCCACCTCACCCCTCCCAGCCACCATCTGGACCTTCTTTCCAATGAGCCCCCCCTTACTCTTCACCCTTGCCTGCTCCTTATCGTCCATCCACCAAATTACCCTCCACGCTTCAACTGCTGGCTGCCCCAATTCACCTACTAGAAGGCACTCTCCCAAATCAAAATGTTTGTACATGCTTTCTCACCATTTAACTATTGCCCTACTGCTCCTTGCTGTGGGGAAAATACACCCAAACCACGACCCAGCACCTTCAACTTCATTGTCTCTCCTTCCTGCCAAGGCCACCACTATTAACTCATCTAGCTCCCTCCCCCGGGGGCTATGATTACTCTACCTCAACATTCATAGCTTAGCTCCTAAACTTGATCTCCTCCAGGTCTTAGCTGCACAACACACCCCCGATATTATCTTCCTATCTGAGACCTGGCTAAACCCTAACCTTCTAGACCCAGCCATTGCCATCCCAGGTTTTAATATCACTCAGCAAGACAGACCCACCCATGGAGGCAGAGTGGCTATCTATACCAAATCAGACCTGCACTTTTCCATCATGCTCACAAAATCAGAGCCCAAAGCCTATGAACTACTCATGCTAAAACTGTCCCTGCCTTCTCTCTCCCAGTCTATGTGGCTAGTATCTACTGCTGCCCTGGTACCCTAGCCATGACAGTCACTGACCTCCTAACCCACCTAGCCTCCTTAGCCCTTTCAGGGTGAGCTCTATATCATGGGGACCTAATCACAACTGGCCATCCCTGCTTTCAATAAAGTTTGCACTGAGATTACCTCCCTCAATCTAACCCAAACCATCTCCGAACCTAGAAGCTCAAACTCTAAAACTAACAATCACTCCCTAATTGACTGGGCCCTCACCTCTCACCCTCACCAGGTCATCAGCTCCGGCCTACTTCCAAACTCTATAAGTGACCACCACATCACCTACCTAGTCCGCAAAATCCATCAGCCCAAATCCCCTTAAAAATTCTACTACAAAGGTCATACAAATCTCTAAAAACCTCACCCCTCTCCTGAATGACCTAGCCCACTCTAACCAGGACTTCCTCCTTACTAGTAATGATATAGATGAAGCCTTTGCACTCTTCTGAAACACCTTCCTCAGTGTCTGGGACAAACATGCCCCCCTGCATCGTGTTAGAGTCCGGGGAGCCCATCTCCCCTGGATCTTCCCTGAACTAATTGCATGCCAGAATGCCAGGGACAAGGTGTGGCATTTGTACAAATCTATGCTCCTCTAAGTGACAATATCTCCTACCGTGTGCTCTGTAACAAATGTACCAAGGCCACTGGCTTAGCCAAGGCCGAATACTTTAACAACACCCTAACGCCAACCTCGGTAGGCCATCTAAATTCTGGAAAGTTATCAACTCCTATTCTTCCCTTCATCTACAATTCCATCCCTCACCTACTCACAAAGGGTTCTTCTCACAGATCCACTCATGATCGCCTCCGATTCAAGATCTACTTCACCACCTGTGCTACTGTACAACCCTACTTGCCTCTCTTCCAAAATAACCTCACCCTCTCAATCTGAAACCCATAAACCGCTGGGACAAATTACTTCACATTCAAGCACTTTGCTCCCACTGAAACTTTAGATGCCCTACTCTGAACCCAAAAAGGGTAAATCACCTGACAGGTTAGACACAAACTTCTCTTCCTATCTGCCCATGCCATTGCATCTCCCTCACCGCCCTCCTAAACCTCTCATTTGCCGTTGAATCAATTCCCAAGGGTGGAAACATGCCACTGTTATCCCACTACCAAAGGAGGTGACCCCACCACGCAGCAAATTACCATCCCATCTCCCTGCTCCCTACCTAGCAAAGCTCCAGGAGCACCTCATACTCTCATAAATCTCTCACTTCCTCTCTTCAACTCACTTTCTCACACCTTTCCAGGCTGTATTTGAAAAAAAACACTCTACATACCTCCCTGCTAAGGCTCACAGATTCCATCCTTTCAGGATGGACAAAGACAAATTACTTCAGCCATTTTCATCGACTTAGCTAAAGCTTTCGACACAGTATCCCACCCTCTATTACTAACTAGCCTATCCACTGCTGGGTTATCCACATCAGGCACTAACTGGTTCAGAGCCTACCTACAAGAACAGAACCCAGTCTGTAAAAATAGAAGACTCCACCTCACCTCCACTCCCTATCATCATTGGCATCCCACAGGGCTCCGTTCTTGCCCCCTTCTATTTTCCATCCTGCTAAGTGACCTGCAAAAACCTCTATACACATGTATGTGGATGACACTGTCCTCTTTACCTCCAGCCAGACCCAAGAAGAAGTCACTTCCACTCTCCAGGCCTATTTCAACAAGGTACAGTTCTGGTTTAACTCCTACCAACTCTCCTCAATGCAAAAAGAAAGTCTCCATGACTTTCAGCTCTAGGCAGAGACTATCCAGACTCCCCTCATCCAATTTTCCACACCCTCAATGGAACAATACTAGAGGGCGTGCCCTCCTTTAGGTACCTTGAGTCTGGCTTGACTGTCACCTGTCCTTCTCCGCCCATGTTGATGCTATCCAGAAAAAGCTATGCCCCAAGCTTGGCACTCTCTACAGGAATTGCAGTTGTCTCCCACCCCCAGTGAGATGCAAAATTATTCAGAAAATGATTCTACCTTCCTTTGACTACTGTGACATAGTCTACAGCTTGGCCTCAAAGTCCACCCTATCCAGTCTGGACTCACTCTTCAATGCATTCTGCCATTTTGCCCTAGATGCCCCCCTGCATACCCACCACTGTGAGCTCTATCACTCACTGGCCCTCCATCCCTGAGCAACTGATGGCTGTTTCACAGTATCAAATTTGTGCCAACTTCTGGCTCGGTGCTCTTCCTTCCTCCACCTCTGCCCTCTCTCCCTACCAACCCCTTCCCATGCCCTTAGGTCTACTGATTCCTGGTTATTGACAATCCCTCACTGGTGTGCCTCTGCAGACCAATCGGCCTTCTTCTACCATCTCCCTTGGTTATGGAATGCCCAGCCAGCCCAAAACTGCCACTCCTCCTCTAGGCATTCTATATCCCTCTGCCTAACTAACTACTATACCACAAACTGTTCCTGCTCCTGACCCCTCCCCCTCCACATACCCTTTTTGACTCCCCTTCTTCTTATGAGGCCTGACCAGCAGTTCTAGCATTTCTCCTGTCATGCTGGCATAAATGTTCAACTAACTTTGCACCCCTTACTGCACTTGTGCTTAGCCCCCAGTAATTGATTTCTCCCATAGTCTTTGTCTGTCTTCTATGGGTGCGTTCTAAATCCTGCACTCTTCCCAACCACCCTGTTCTTAACCTCCCCTAGACAACAAGTACTAGCCACCAGCACTGTGAATTCTCAGTAATCACTTCAGTGAAATTGTGTAAGCATGCATGTCTGTTTATATATCTGTAATCTATGCACAATATGCCACTTTCCCCTGTATATATCTACACTCTGTAAACCTTATATAAGCAATGTATCAAGACACAAATGTATATCTCAACATTATGTATTCCCTGTCACTCTGTATTATGCACCATGGTCTCCTATGTGTAACTCTATGAAATGTATATGCTATCTCACATGTATCCCCAGGTCGCACTGTGAGATGAGCACGTTTTAGCTCAGTGTGCCCTACCTGGTGAAACATTTCAATAAATAAACCAAATAAAAATGGTAACACAAATGGCAAAAAACACAAACAGTATTAGCGCAAATCGACACAAATGGTAATGGTAATGGCAGTGGTGATGACAGAGGAGCAGTGGCATGAGTGGATGCAGGTGCAGGTGAGAAGTGAGTGCAGGTGATGGTGCAGCGGTGGTGCAGATGGAGTGCTAGCGAAGTGGTGGCAGAATGGTGCCAGTGTAGAGGCGGTGCTGGAGCAGTGTTGAGAAGAATATTGGTGGCAGATGCTGCATGGAGTGGTGGCACAGGTGGTGGTAGAGACACAGGCAGGACTGGTGGCACAGGTGCAGGTGGAGCAGTGGCATGTTGGTGGGCACAAGGGAGCAGTGGCGGTGACACAGGTAAGGTTACCAGAGAGCAGATGGAATGGTGACAAAAGCGGTGCAAAGTGCAGGTGCAAACGTGAAACCAAACATGGATGGTGAATGCAGATGGCAACAAAATGAAAAGAGTAACAGTGGCATGAGAAAGTACAGACACAAGCACAAATACAAACACAAATGGTAATGCAGATGGTGATGCAAATGGAAATGATAATGCAAACAGTAATGGAAATGCAAGCGCAAATGTAAACACAAACACAAATGTTAACGCAAATGGTAACAGAAACGCAAATGGTAATGCAAATGATAACAGCAACGGCAATGACAATGCACAAAGAAACAGTAACACAAGCGACAATGGAAACACAAGTGCCAACGCAAACGCTAACAGTAACAGAAATGCAAATGGAAATGGTAAGGCAAACAGTAACAAAAATGCAAATGGTAACGCAAATGCAAATGCAAACTGTAACACACACAGTGACACAAATGGAATTGTTAACAAAAATGATAGCAGAAACTCATACAGTAACACAAACACAAATGGTAATGCAAATGGTGATGCAAAAAGAAACAGCAATGCAAAAGGTAAAGAAAATGCAAGTGCAAATGGTGATGCAAACAGAAATGCTAATGCAAATGGTAACGTAAACACTAAGAGGAAAACTGAACGCAAAGTTAACGTGTAATACTAATGCAAATGCACACACTTTGTGTTCAAAAGAGGTGCATCCAGAAGCACAGTGAATACAAAGAATATGGGCATAATAGTGGCCCTCCAACAGGAAAATGAGCACATGAAATACTAAATTGCTTATATCTCAGGAACCATACAATATAGGAAAAAAAATGTCATATTATTTATGATTTTCCAAGCTAGTTTGCACTTAGCCCTCAACAGGGAGTAAGAATTTTTCGACGAAAAGTCTGTATGTTGAACTGTTTTTGAGATACAGGACCCGAAAGGTGTGGCGGACACCATAATGTTATCCTATGGGAAAAACTGTGGACTTCAGAGTGCCGTAACTTTGCAGTGCTGTTATATTTTGGCACCAAACCACCAAAAGGCACATATGTGTGATGTTGGCTTTCATCCCTGCAAATTTCAGCCCAAAAGTCAAACCGTTGTTTTGCAGCAGGGTGGTAAAGATTTTCTATTGTTTTGGGCACAGTGTCGCAAAATACGTTCGCAAATCATGACACTTTAGCAAAACAAATCATGAAAGTGTAGCACTTACAAAAGTACTTTGCGACACTACTTTTTACAAAAATTTAAAAAACATATTTCTGGGGTATTTTACCCCCAAAAAAGACATGACTAGCATTCTCAGTGTTTGACTAGGTGAAAACAACAAGAATTGTGTCCCTAGATGTTCCCACATTTAAATGCGGCATCTCTCCTTCTCTGAGATTCTGCCAGTCTGGTAGAGGGGACAGATGGAAGAAAGGTCAGAGAAGGGGAGATAGGGAGCTAAACACGTGGCTCAAGGGCTGGTGCCAGGAAAAAGGACACAAATTTGTAGGAAACTGGCAACAGTTTTTTTGGGGGAGTGAAAGGTCTTTAAATTTGATGGACTGCATCTGACTAAGGAAGGAATCAGTGCATTGGGGCAGAAGTTTGACATCTTTGCAGAATATTTAAACTAGCAAATTGGGAGATGGATGCAGCACCCCTCAGCTAGTGGTCAAACAGGAGTTCAGCATGTTTGTAGTTCATTTGCATCACCAGGTAAAGAAAAAGGTCTGGCTCACGTGTGATGCATAGAAACATCAGACCTCACCAACAACTAACAACGAAATCTGGCCAATGGAAAATCATGTACACAAATGCTGCAGTCTGGAAAACAAGATCCCAGAACTGCAGGTGATAGTGACAGAGGCTAAACTGGACATAGTAGCCATTAGCGAGACATGTTCCCAGTAACCACACTTGGCAGACTTTACTACCTGGCTATGTACTGTTCAAAAGAGATCATGGTGCAAAAAGCGGGGGGTGGAGTGGCCCTTTATGTCAATCAAATTATCAAAGTTACAAAAGTTCATAATACACATAAGGAGCCAGAAGAACTGTGGGTCACCCTGGAAACAGGAAATGGGACAACCATACGAACTGGGGTGTGTACAGACCTCCAGACCAGGGGGAGGACACAGACACATTACTGTTAGAAGATATATAAAACATGACAGCTAAGGGGAGGTTCTGCTAATGGGAGACTGCAACATGCCACATACAGATTGGTAAATACCAGAAGAGATATCTGCCAGAACTAGACACATGGTGGATTCCCTGTAGGGGGAGGGCCTCAGACAACTGGTACAACAACCCACAAGAGACAGGGCTATCCTAGATCTAGTACTAACAGGGAAAGGATCACAGATCTCTAGGTAGAAAGTCACCTGGGTGCCAGTGACCATCACATGGTATGGTTCAATTTGGCCACTAGAACAAAAATCATACTATTCCAAGGCAAAAATATGGGACTTCAGAGGAGCTGACTTTGATAAGATGGGCCAACAGAGTTAAGCTAGCCCTGGCAAAAAGAAATACAGGTGAGAGGGTACAGGCAAAGTGGGCAAGTATTAAAGATGCAATACTTGAAGCAACATCCCATTGTGTTAGTGAGAAAAGGAAGTGCAAAAGAAGAAGGAAACCGCTTTAGTTCTTAAACATAGCAGAAAAGGTCAGAGCCAAAAGGCTGACCTTCAGGAAATATAAGGGAACACAGCAGGATGATGATAGGGAGATATACCAAACTTCCTAAGGGAAGCAGGGAAGGCAGTAAGGCGGAAAGGCCCAAACCGAGAAACACTAACATGGACAGTGAAAGAAGGTGACAAGACTTTCTATAGATATATTAGTGAAAGGAGAAAGTTCAGAGGAGGTATTGCTAAGATCAAAGGGGATAAGGGTGTGTGTGAGGAGGAGGATCATGTAAAAGCATCTATCCTAAATACTGTAGATACTTCTGCTCAGTATTTACTGAAGAGAAGGTAGGGCAGGGCCCACAGCTCAGCACCATGGACACAGGGGGGGAGGGAGGTGTGCACTATTCCTTCACAAAAGAAAGGGTCCTGCAAGAGCTCGATAAGCTCAGGGTGGACAAGGCAATGGGACCTGATGGCATACATCCCAGTGTACTAAAGGAGCTAAGGGTTGAACTAGCAGAGCCATTATCAGGACTGTTTAGTGAGTCTCTGAGCACAGGAGAGGTCCCAGAAGACTGGAGAAGGGCTCATGTGATCCCGTTCCACAAGAGTGGTAGCAGAGAGGAAGCAGGGAACTACAGACCAGTCAGTCTTACCTCAGTAGTGGGCAAGATTATGGAGACATTCCTTAAGGAAAGGATTGTGCAGTGCCTGGAATCCACAGGAGCACAGGATCCAAGACAGCATGGGTTTACAAAAGGAAAGTCCTGTCAAACTAATCTCAAAGATTTATTTGACTGGGTAACAGAGTGGTGGACCAAGGAGTTGCAGTTGTCCCTACCTGACTTCAGCAAAGCTTTCGATACTGTTCCACATAGAAATTGATAAGCTGGGTAGGCTTGGGGTGGGTCAGATGTTGGTCCACTGGGTGGCAAACTGGTTGACGGGCAGAAAAACAGAGAGTGGTGGTAAACGTATACAGTCAGAAGGATTCAAGTCACAAATGGGGTACCTCAGGGATCAGTCATGGGGCCATTCCTCTTCAATATCTTCATCAGTGACATTGTAGATGGACTGGAGGGTAAGGTTTGTCTGTTTGTAGATGACACCAAGATCTGCAACAGAGTAGATGATCTAGATGGGGTGGGCAGAATGAGAAGAGATCTGGATAAACTAGCAAAATGGTTGGAAGAGTGGCAACTTGGGTTTAACAAAAAGAAGTGCAAGTTCAAACCACATGAAGTCTTGCTGTATTCTGACTATTGCAGTTAGCCCCAACACTCAAATTGCCCTGGAGAGAAGAGGGTTAATTTTCTATGCAGAGCATAGAACATTGAGCTTGAGCTCGGTTCAGATCTCTGTCTGCTGCACTTAGAAGCACAACCATTAGATTCTTTACTCCACCTAACTGAATAGTTGCTCCGGAGATTTCTCCTTTGCTCGCAGTTCGAAAGTCGGTTAAAATCTCGGTTTTACCTATTATTTTTTGCAAGTTTCGATTCAGATCTCTGTCTGTGGTACAGTAAGCACTAGGTAGTGAACTAGACATAGTAAACTTGTGGAAATTGTAAAAACTGATTTTTTTCGACCGGTTCAGCTGAACCAGTCATTAAGTGAATTACATGGAGGGTTTCTGCCACCTTCCTGTAAAACATGTAGTGGGAAGGGGACTCAGAAAGCCTAGGAGGGGAAACACCAGAAGGCCTGTCTGGTTCAATGTGCTCATCCAGACCTTCCGCCCCATTATCATCCCCATCATCATAATCTTCATCCCCCTCCAAATATTCTGTCTTTGTTTCTAAACTTAGAGCGTGGTTACCAGTCCTTTTTGGTTTAAAAAAAAATGCATTTTCTTGTGTTTTTTTCCAATGCCCATGACACGGTTAGAAACCGATAAAGGTGTCTTGCCTGGTTGTTTGCCATAAAAAGGGTAACTTTGTGGTTTGGATGGCTGTGTCTGAGAAACCCAAAAGAAAAACCAGGCCCACTGGGTTTCAACACTGCAGTGTGTGTGGGAGGTCCTTGCTAAGGCTGATCCCACACCACCTGTGTTGTGTCTGAGTTTGACCACCTTCATTCAGACTGCCAAATCTGTAAAAATTTCCTAAGTCTACCCTGGAAAAAATTAGGTAGGCTTAGGGATAAGGAGACGTGAAGTTCATTGACCTGGATGGCCAGTCCGGTTCTGTTCGACTGAACCTGAGGGAGTGCCCTCTGACCAGGGTGATACTTCTTGAACAATAGAAACCAATCCTGAGGATCGGTTCCTACAAAAAGACAAAGAAAAGAAAAATTGGCGGTTCAGATCCAGAGACCCATTTTCCGACCTGAAAGAGATTGGCAGGCACTCAGTTCAGTCGGTTCCTCCAGTTCAGGTTATGCCTCTGAAGATTTTTATGAATTGGATTTGGAGGGGATGAAGATTATGATGATGGGGATGATGATGGGTTTGAAGGTCTGGATGAGCACATTGAACCAGACAGGCCTTCTGGTGTTTTCCCTCCTAGGCTTTCTGAGTCCCCTTCCCACTACATGTTTTACGGAAGGTGGCAGAAACCCTCCATTTCCCTGTGGAGGAAGCCATGGAAGAACAAGAGGAACCTGATTATGTGGAGATGATGGGCATCCTAGAGTCCCAGAGACTGTCTATTCCCTTCATAAGTCTTTTGGAAACAGACACAAAGATTTAAAACTCCAAATTCTGTACCTCCTGTCGACAGAAGAATGGACAAAGGTACACCTTATCAGATTCAGGTACAGAGTACTTGTAACAACAATGTAGCCATGTTGGAGTTGTGCAGGCTGCAGCCTGTGATAAGGCTAATATACCCTTGACTTCACACTCCCAAGAAAAAGACTCTAGGAAGCTGGATGCCATGGCAAAGAAATAGTACATGACATCCGCCTTGAGACTCAGGCAGGCTAATTATATGGCCTATGCAGCCAGGTACCAGAAGTCCACGTGGGACACTGTACTGGCACAGGCTAGGCAGACCACCCCCCAGGTAGCCTTGGAGCTAGAGGGGGTGGCTGCTGAAGGGATTGAGGCATCTAAGGTACAGTTCCATGCTGCTGTGGACTCCAATGATGTGTCATCTAGAGTCATGGCTACATTTGTGGCTCTTCGGAGAATGGCTTGGCTCACATGTACAAGCCTCTCACAGGACACCCAGGCTAAGGCCATGGATTTCCCTGTGGTGGGTAATTCTCTGTTTGGGGAGCAGACAGAAAATTTCATGAAAAAGATTTATGAGTATAGGACCACCTATAGGAGTGCACAGGCCAAGGAAACACAGGCAACTCCTAAAAGGCAGCAAGCTAGGGGCAGGGGCAGGCCTTTTCATAGGCCATCCTACCAAGCCCAGACCTCTTCTCCTTTTCCTCAGAGGGGGTTCTTCAGAGGGAGAGGTAGAAGGGGATGAGCAGGGCTGCATCCACCCCTCAACCTAATGCTTCTGCCAAGCAGACACCCTGATGTGTCAGCGGGTCTACTCCCCTTTCCTGTAGAGGCAGGCTTGGCTTCTTGTCCAGGACTAGATGTCTGTTACCTCAAAAAAGTGGGTCCAGGAGGTGGTAAGCCAGGGGCTAGTTCTCAGCTTCAAGAAATTTCCAAAGCTGAAGGCCAGATCTTTCCACCTGCAAGCATCTCTGAAACCATTGCCTTAGAGGCAGAGGTTTCATCTCTACTAGCTCTAAAGGCTGTAGAGAGTTCCTACATTGCACAGGGGCAAGGTCTGTACTCCAGGTACTTTCTTACCCCAAAAAAGACAGGGGAGTGGCGACCCATGCTAGACTTAAGATACCTGAACAAACATCTTTTAAAACCAAAATTCAAAATGGTGAATCTGGGAATAATCCTTCCCTCTCTAAGGCCAGGGGACTGGCTAGCCTCCCTGGACTTAAAAGATGCTTACTTTTACATTCCCATCAGGTGCTCCCATAGAAATTACCCCAGGTTCAAATTTCCTTCAGGCAATTATCAATTCAAAGCTATGCCCTTCAGCCTGACATTGGCTCCAAGGGTATTCACAAAATGCCTAGCAGTAGTAGCGGCCTTTTTAAGAAGGAAGAATATTTCCATATTTCCATACCTGGACAACTGGCTCATTGTAGATCATTCCCCAGACCAAGTCAAGTCAGACCTACTAGTGACTTAGCAAGTTCTCACTTCCCTTGGATTCCTTCTCAATCTTCCCAAGTCAGTTCTTGAGCCTGTACAGCTCCTCACCTTCATAGGTGCAGAGTTAGATACAGTCAAAGCAAGAGCTTTTCTTCTCCTGGAAAGGGAAAGAGCTATTATAGACCTGGCTTCTTCATTCCACCTTCTGATCTCTTGGCCAGCAAGGCACTTCCTTCAGCTTCTGGGTCACATGGCAGCTTCTGCAGCAGTGGTCCAAGGGGCCAGATTTCAGATGAGGACATTCAGTTTCAGCTGAGGGCCTTTTGGTCTCAGAAGAAAGATTCTCTAATCAAACTAGTTCCAGTGACTCAGACTCTGATTCAGGCTCTCCAATGGTGGCAGGATCAGGGCAACCTCAGACAAGGAGTCCCATTCATCACTCAGTCTCACTGTGTGGTCCTAACCATGGATGCTTCTCTATTGGGGTGGGGAGCCCATCTGGAGGCTCTCACAGCCCAGGGACTGTGGTTCCTTAGGAATCCCTTCTTCATATCATTCTCTTGCAACTCAGGGTGGTCTTTCTGGCCTTGCAAGCTTTCTTTCAGTCAGTGCAGAACAAGGTGATTCAGGTCAGGACAGACAACACCAGCATCATGTGGTACACCAACAAGCAGGGAGGCACTCGGTCCATGGCCTTGTGCACAGAAGCCATGAAATTGTGGCCCCTAGCTTATTCTCTGCAGACATCTCTGATAGAAGTCTACCTTCCAGAGAAGGACAATATGCTAGCAGATGCATTGAGCAGGATCTCCCAGGGCCATCACGAATGGTCCCTGGACCCTCCGTGTTGAAAGTGATTTTTCAAGGTGGGCACTCCATAGATAGATCTCTCTTTGCAGTCCCAGACAATCACCAACTTCCTATGTTTTGTTGCAGACCCCAGTATTGGGCTCAGTCCCTCTGGATGCTCTGATTTTGAACTGGGAAGGGACATTTCTATATGCCTTCCCTCCCTTTCCTCTACTGTTCAAGGTTCTGGTCAAGATAAGGTCACAACCCTGCAAAGTGATTCTGATTGCTCCAGACTAAGCCAGGCAGCCTTGGTACCCCCTGTTGCTGTCCATAGCAGTCCACCTTCCCCTGTCTCTTCCCAGAATTACAACCTGTTAACCTCCTCTCAGGGGAGGATTTGGTACCCCAATCTTCGATCTCTCAATCTCAATGCATGGCTCTTGAAGAGTTAGAGTATGCAGATTTGCATCTGTCCCAAGGGGTTCTGGATATTCTCAAAGCCTCTCAAAAGCCTGCCACCAGAAAAACTTATAACTCCAAATGGAAAATATTCAGCATTTGATGTTCCAAGAAGCATATATCCCCAGACACTGCTGACTTGTCTACGGTTCTGGATTATATGGTTCATCTTAATGGCCTAGGCCTCAGACCAACTACTCTCAAAGTACATTTGTCAGCTGTTTCTGCTTTTCTGTCAGTGGGAAAGCCTTCCTCACTGACATCTCACCTGTATTCTGTAATTTTTTCAAGGATTGCTTCATACCAATCCCCCTTTAGGGATCCTACCCCTGATTGGGATCTTAATGTTTGCATTACTCATCTTATGCAACCCCCTTCTGAGCCTTTGTCTTCAGCAGAGCTTAAGTACTTGACTTGGAAAACTGTGTTCCTGGTAGCTATTACCTCTACAAGGCGTATCAGTGAATTGCAAGCTCTGTCAGTGGAGCCTGATTTTGTCTCATTCCATAGAGATAAGGTGGTCCTTAGAACTAACAGGAGATTTTTACCTAAAGTGGTTTCAGATTTTCATCTGAACCAATCTATGTCTCTCCCTGTGTTCTTTACTGATCATTCTTCTTCAGCAGAAAGAAGTTTACATAGCTTGGATGTTAAAAAGAGCCATTAGTTACTACATTGAGTGTACTAAGGCTCACAGGTTTGACTACCTCCAGTTGTTTCTCACTTATGGGGAAGTGGGGAAGGGCAAACATGCCACTAAGATAACTATTGCCAGGTGGATTGTCTCTTGTATTCAATTCTGCTATGAGAAGCTAGGCAAAATACCTCCATCAGGTCTGAGGGCTCATTCGACTAGAGGTATAGCTACTTCCCTTGCTGCAGTCAGGGATATTCCTTTGCTAGAGATATGTAAAGCAGCCACCTGGAAAACAGTCCATACATTTACCAAACATTGCTTCTTGGACATCCAGGCTAGTAGTGATGCTTGGTTTGGTACAGCAGTACTGCAGAGCCTATTCCCAAGGTAGGTCCAATTCCCTCCTCCATGGAGGTTCTGCTTGGTAGTTTGCAATAGTCAGAATACAGCAAGACTTCATGTGGTTTGAAGAAAAATTACTCACCTTAGTAATTATGTTTCTTCTAATGGAGTCTTTGCTGTATTCTGACCTCCTCCTGCCTCCCCTCTCAGAAACTGTTTTGGGAAGTGGGCTGGCAGGTGCGATGTGCCCCAGGGGTGCATTTGAGCACTCCCTCCTTTTAGAGAAGGGGTGGATTATATTATAATTTAACAGTCTTAAGTTGTTCACTACCTGGTTTTTGATTTTGGATTTCTTGACTTCAGTCTTTGGGGATCAAAATATTTGAGTTACATTTAGCTAGTAAACATTTTACAGTTTCCACATAGTAGTTAGTTAGTATTAGCTCATAAGAATCTGACAATTGTGCTTCTATGTGCAGCAGACAGAGGTCTGAACTGAGCTCTAGCTCACCGTTCTATGTTCTGCATAGAAAATTAACCCTCTTCTCTCTGGGGCAGTTTGAGTGCTGGGGCTAACTGCAATAGTCAAAACACAGCAAGACTCATTGAAGCGAAACATAATTAATAATGGTAATTTTTCATCATGCACATAGGGAAGAGAAACCACCCCATTGTGTCTACTCTATTGCAGATCTTGGTGTCATCTGCAAATAGAGAGACTTCTTCTTCTAGCCACACCCTACTTCTCCTAATAATATATTGATGAAAATTGGGCCTCTAATGACCCTAGAAGTTTTTGCTCTTAACCCCATCTTTCTGACTATTCCTTCTTTAGCACTACCATCTAGATTCTACTCCATAACCAGTTTTCTGTTTTGTTATCTGTCTCTAGACCTCTTAACTTCTGTAGTACCCTCTCATGTGGCACTTTGTCTAAAGGTCTCACTAATGTCCAAGAAGTCCACATTGACAGCTCTTGCCCTCTCTACCTCCCTTATCATCCAGACAAAAAATTCTATTAATCTGTTACAACTTCCACCTAGTGAACCCATGTTGTTTACTGTCCTGTAATCTATTAAATTCCAGGAATTTTACTAATTTATTTTATTTATTTATTTATTTCAATCTAGGATTACAATACCTTTGAGCCGAGGCTCTATTACAAAGGTTCCACGTCAGCGTGTGCAACAGTTCATCATTTTTAGTTACAAATATATGGTCATTGACTTACAGACATGTAATAACCAGTACAAAGACTTGAGCTATGAGCAAGACAAGGGAAGGAAGGGGTGGGTGGGGGAGTGAGGGTAGGAGATTGATGGGTAGGAGGTGCGGTGGTAAGGGAGTAAGGGAGGTGGGTGGGTGGGGGCAGGAGTGAGATATGGGGGAGGTGGGTGAGGGAGGAGACAGTACAGTCAGGGGCCTTGTCGGGGAATATAACAGGTAAGGTGCTAGGGGTGCAATGACTGATTGTAAGTGCCGGGTGCTGGGGCACGTGCAGCTGGAATGATGGAAATGTTAAGATGGGCAATCACAGGATACAAGCAGTGAGAGGCACAGCTTGGACTTGAAGAGGCCAAGTGTTGGAGCAGTCTCTATGTTGCTGCCAAGAGAGTTGAGTCAGTTGGATGCCCGATAGGCGAATGATCTTTGTCGTTGGGTCATGCGACATCATGGGATATGTAGTAGATGGGAATTGGCTCTCCTTGTAGTGACATTCCTATGTCCAGGCTTAAGGTGGGCACAGACACCAGCTGGGGCAAGCCCCATTATAATTTTCTTGGCTGTGATGCAGGTTTGGTATTTTATGCATTTGTCCTGTTGAAGCCAACCAGATTGGGAATAAAGGTCACATGTGTGGGTATGGCGGTGTGAGCCAGTGATAAGACAACAGGCCTTATTCAGGGAGGTCACGATACGTTTGAGAGCAGTGGTAGTTGCAGACCCATATATGTGGGGGGCAGGAAGAAACAGGCTGTTTGTTAAATAGGATCCGTAGCTTATCCTCTAAGTAGGGAAATGGGCAGACTAGATGGTCCAAGCAGTCCTTATCTGCCATCAAAGTCTATGTTTCTATGTTTCATAGTCTATGATGCTGATGATGGAGCTTTGAATGGCCACTGACAGTGCTTCTGGGGTTAGGTGTTTCCTGTGCTGGAATAATATGCCTAACCTCGCATTGGCAGACTTTGCAACATTGCTGATATGGACAGCATATGAGAAGTGGGGATCAAGGGTGATGCCGAGGTACTTGAACGATTGTGTTTGCTCTAAGATGGCTCCTTGTTTGGTTACAGTGGAGAGGTGGAGTTGTTTGTTTTTGTTGTGGGGCTGCACAAGACCATAGACTTGTTTTTTTTCTGATTGAGAAGCAGTTTATGATTTAGAAACCAAGATTCGATGGAGGAGAAGGCCCGCTGAAGTTTATTTTGTAATTGGATTGGATCAGGGTCCGAGGTGAGGATCACAGCATCGTCGGTGCAGAGAATTATTTGTTCTGGGCAGCTGTCCGGTAGTGAGTTTAAGAATAGGCTGAAGAGAAGGGGTCCCAGAATGGAGCCCTGGGGGACTCCCAAGTGGACTGGTCTAGGGTCCGAGAGTGTATCAGCGATTCTTACTGTTTGGGACCGTTCTTCAAGGTAGCTCTTAAATCAGCCAATGAAGTTGTTTGACAGCCCAGTGTTCTGAAGCTGGACAAGCAGGATGCAGTGATTGACGGTGTCGAAGGCTTTAGTTAAGTCAATGTAGATTGAGCCTAGTAGTTCACCGGAGTCAAGTGCATTGTAAATTGTGCCAGTGAATTCAAGTAGGGCTGTGGAGGTGCTGTGACCTTTGTGGAACCTGTCTTGTTGGTTGCACAGGATGTTGTACGTATCCAGGTATTCTGTGAGCTGGTCTGAGACGATGTGTTCTAGTGCCTTGGAGTGTGGGGTTAGTAGGGAGATAGGTCTGCAGTTATCGTGGGCAGTTTTGTCACCACTTTTAAGGATTGGGGTGGCAGTGGCAGATTTCCATCTGTCTGGGAACTGGCTAAGGCTGAGGAAGAGGTTGAAAATTCTGGTCAGAGGACTAAGCACTTCATCAAGTGTGAGATACAGGATTTTGAGATCGAGGGAGTCATTACTAAATCTTGATTTACCAAGGGCTTTGGTAACATATTTGGGTGCTTGGTGAGCCTTGACTGCTTTGAAGTAGAAGTGGGGGGAGCTGGTGGGAGTAGTGTTCATTGCAGACAGAGGGGCTTCGCCATCTTTGAAGCAGTCCTGGGGTAGGACAGCACTGAGGTCGGTTAAGGCTTTGTTAAAGGTATCCGCAATGTTTTTTGGGTTGAGGGTTATGGTTCCGTTGATTTTGAGTATTGATGGGGGGATTTTGGGTGGATTTCCAGTGAGTTCCTTTATGTTCTTCCAGAATTCATGACCATTGCCCCAGGAGTTTGTGAGGGCATGCTTATAGTAGGCGGACTTCATTTGCCAATGGTTTTGGTGCAGTCATTGCGGGGATGTTTGTAGTTTTGGATGTTGTTTTGCCTTCCAGAGTTTCTGGCCAGCTCCCATAGGTGGTCTCTTGTTTTTAGCATCCTAAGGAGGTCACTTGTGAGCCAAGGGTTACTGAGTGATTTGACTTTGTGTTTCTTAATAGGAGCATACTTGTCGCAGGCCACAGTGAAGATGTTTATGAAGTGGTCAAGGGCAGTGTTTACATTGGTTGCATTGAAGATAGGGGACCAGTCTTGATGGATGAGGTGGGATTTGAGTTGAGGAAGGTGACCACTGGGTAGAACCCTCCTGGTGATGGTTTTTGGCTGTTGATTGATGAATTTATTTGAGCAGGTGCAGCTAACAGGGGAGTGGTTGCTGAGAGAGTCAGGAAGGACATTAGTGTTAAATATCCACGATGGGAGACTGGTAAGGATCCAGTCCAAGAGTGTGCTGGTGCCAGTCTTGTAATTTTTCCTGGTTGGTGAGTCAACCATTTGTGTGAGGTTCTAATCTAATCTCTTTCAACAGGGTTTCCTTTAGTTTCCCACCACACATGTTAGGCTTACTAGCTAGTAATTCCCTGGCTCTTCCCTGTTTTCTTTCTAGTGTAGTGGGACAACATCAACCATTCCCCAGTTCATTGCTACCACTCCTAGTACCAGAGATCTGGGTGTCCTGCTTTCACCCCCCTCCCCACTAATCCTTTCTGCCAGTCTTTCGAGCTTACTCTGTTTTTATTAGAAGCTCCCTCTCTTTCCTCCTTCATTGTCCCATAGACTCCCACTTATGTTATGTTGTTCTTTCCCTCCCCAGCCACTCTCACACAGGATCATCTCCTGAGAAGACATTGAGTTGAGAGAGCACACTTCCCAAGCACTCTCCATACCATCACTCTGCAAGGGTCAACTGGACCAGACCTCAGATACTTGAGCATGCTACATTTGCCATGGTGCGCTGCTGTGCTGTGCCATGTAGGAATACTAGCCACCCACCCACCCACCCATGAATTGTGTAATCATTTTATACTCTACCTGTTGCCTCATTCCTATCCATTGCAAAGCCTAACACCAGTACAAATTATCTAGACACCTTATCCTACCCTCCCTGCTATCATTCAGTCTCCCTTGTTTTGGCATATTGCAACAACTAACACCTGTTCAAGATAATTAGACTCCCAGTTTTACACCAGCTGTTTACTCAACTCCCATTTTTTCAATCTACTGCAATAATTAACACCTGTCGAAATTAATTAGACTCCCTGTCTTACACTCCCTGTTACCATTCAATCTACTTCTGATCCAATCCTGTTTTACCCTTTTATCATCTGGGTTCCTACACTCATTGTGCAATATGTTGCCCCTCCTGTTTCTACTTATCTTCCTTGTGAGCCACCACTCATAACTCAGAGGGGAGAATATGCACTACTATATTGAAATTTCCTATGGCACTAGTCACTTTAAACCCAAACATTTCCTTTGGACATCAGATAACATTAAGCAGGCCAATTATCTTACAAGCTATGGCCCCATGGGTTTCAGTCCCCTTACATTAGCTGCTGCTGTATCTCTTGTATGACATAGTATTACTATAACATACATAACAACTCAGTACCATACCACCGCTGAGTATAATAAGCAGAAGTTCCAAAATGTTACTCTGTTAAATAAATATTTGATAATGCTGCTGTTGTTTTGCTCAGGTAACATAGAACTAAACCCTGGCCCCTTTCCCACAGTGATAACACCTCTGATTTTGCTAGTTCCAAGGGCTTGCATTGCATGTATATCAATATATGTAGCATGTTACTCAGAAGGAATCTACTCAAATCATGGGATGTCCATTCAAGCCCAGATGTGTTGCTGCTCGAAAAAATATGGCTTAGTCTTTCTACCTCCACCAGTGCAATTTCCTTTCAAGGCTATGATGTATACAGATTGGATTGGCAGACATGGCATGGGGACATAGTCCTTTATGTTAAAAACAAATTTACATCTACCCAAGTTACCTCCCAATCCAAGCAGTCTGAGTTTGGATGCACTGTAATTTCATTAATCATTTCAAAAGTGGAATTGGTCAATAGTATTGGTTGCTACAGAACCCCTACTGGTGGCTGAGACAGATTACAGTTTTTGTACAAATTTGCTTACATACATAAAATGGGAAATGATGGAAGGGTTGATACCTTTTATTGGACCACAAGTGTCTTTGCAGATATGGAATAATACACAAGCTTTCGGGGCCTTACAGGTCCCTTCTTCAGGTGAATAGCAAAACTGAGCAACATAAGCAGTATATACATCCATTGTGGAGCAATAAAAAAAGGCAGGAAGTGAAGTAGGAAAGTGATAAAAGGGGACTAGAGATAAAAAGTTTATATAAGATGCAAAGTAAAAAATGAGTGAGAAGAAAAGGGGAGGGGGGCTAGTCAGGAGGAGATGAAAGGAAGATGGAGAGGGAAAAACAAAGGAACAGATAAGAAAGATCAGAAATTAGAGGTAGGCTGGAAGGGTAGAATAGACAGGAGATGCCAAGAAATGCATGAAAATCAAGACATAAAAGAACAAAGGCCCAAATAGACAGAGTTTTAGGTAATAAACAGTAGGTATGAAAACCATCAGACAGCTGAGCTGAAGAGTTTGTAGGAGAGGCAGGGGGATGTAAAGGTAGGAAAAAAAGATTAAGCAGGAACTCAGAAAAAAACAATAATGAGAAATACAGAACCAAAGTATGATAAATAATGTCAAGAGTCCACAATAAAAAGAGAATTACAGTTTACCATAATGTGTCATGATTCCGATGTCACGATTCAGTCCAGAAATGTTAGATTTAAATTGTTTAATATATTTCAATTCTCATGTCCTTCTGTCCTATGTGTTTTTGAGGTTGACTCTTAGTATCAAGACAGACAAATCCAAGAGAGAGTGACCTTTTTGGGAAAAATGGTTTCCTATTGGAGTGCTGATAATCTGGTTTACTATTTTGTGACAGTGGTGATTCATCCTGGTTTTCAGTGGTTTACTAGTTTCAGCAATATAGCATCCTTTTGTGCACTTCTTGCACTGAATTAGGTGAACAGCATTGCTGGATTGACATGTGTAGGATCCATTAATTTATATTATGTTGTTCTGGCTTGTCTTGATGGTGGCCTGTGTGCATATGTGGGTGCAGGTCTTACATTTTGCCATATTAGATGGTGTTGTCCCTCTTGTTCCTCGATTATTATGGTCTGCTGGGAGTTTGTTATGAATTATTATATTCAAAAGGCTGGAGGGCTGCTTATAGGCAATGACAGGTGGTTCAGGAATGATGTCCTTCAGTGTTTCATCTTCTCTCAGCATGGGTTGCAGTTCTTTAATAATGTTCTGAAGGGGGTTTATCAAGGGGTTGTAAGTGACTACTAGGAGTGTGCAGTCAGATTTATGTTTTTGCCGGTATTCCAGCAGATGACATTAAAGAGGCAGACAGACAGTTGTCAGATACAGTTTATTATAGAGAACTCACTGAAGACCCTATGATACAATATAAAAAAGAACTCAAATCATCGTGTTTCTACCAAATGACATCCAAGAACAGTTAAAACTACTAATTCCAAACAATCCTACTCCAGGAGTATTCTATATGTTATCCAAGATATACAAACTAGGGAATCCAGGATGACCCATTATCTCTAGCATTGGCACACTCACTGAAAACATTTCGGGACTCACTGAATCCATTTTAAAACCACTAGTAAGAGCTACTAGCAGTTTTACTCAGTACACTACAGATTTCCTCAGGAAACTGAAACAAATTGGACAACTGCCTTCGAACACTATCCTAGTCACCATGGATGTCACTGCCCTGTATACTAATATCCCACAAAAAGATGGCATACAGGCTTGTCAGTAATTTTTAAAGGAAAAAACATCCGCAGGAGACATTCCAGAAACCACTGTCATCGTACTAAAAAAATTCATTTTGTCACACAACTTCACCTTTAATGGAAAGCACTTTTTATAGATCATGGGGGCAGCCATGGGCACTAAAATGGCACTGCAGTATGTCAATCTCTTTATGGCCTGCTTAGAGAAGGATTTTCTTAAACACCACCCCTATAAACCATTTGTCTACCTCTGATATATTGATGACATATTCTTGATTTAGACAGAAAGTGAAGTCTCTCTCAAAAAATTCCATCATGATTTTAACAACTTTCATCACTCTATAAATTTCACCATTGAATATTCCACCGCCAGCATACATTTTCTTGACACCACAGTCAGTATCACCAAAAATGGACATATACAAACTGCTCTTTACAGAAAACCCAGTGAAAGACATCGCTATCTGCATAATTCTAGCTTCCACCCAAAACATACAAAAACAATTTGTAATCTATAGTCAAGTGATTTGATATCATTGAATCTGCTCTTATGAGACAATAAGAGACAGACAGCTCTCCACTCTTCAGAATTCTCTAATTCAGCAGGGCCACTCTCCAAGACAAATTGATAGAGAATTTGAACAGGCCATACAAATACCATGAGACAATCTGCTGAAATATAGGTAAAATCCTCAAACTGATTGCACACCCCTAGTGGTCACTTATAGCCCCATGCTAAACCCCCTTCAGCAAATTATTAAAGAATTGCAACCCATGCTGAGAGAAGATGAAATACTGAAGGACATCTTCCCTGAACTGCCTGTCATTGCCTATAAGCAGCCCCCAGCCTCTCGAATATAATAATTCATAACTAACTCCCAGCAGACCATAATAACCAAGAAACAAGAGGGACAACACCATGCAACATTGCAAGATATAAGACCTACACCCACATATGCACACAGGCCACCACCAAGACAAGCCAGAACAACATAAAACAAATTAATGGATCCTACACATGTCACTACAGTAATGTTGTTTACCTAATTCAGTGCAACAAGTGCATAAAATGATGCTATATTGGGGAAACTAGTAAACCACTGAAAACCAGGATGAATCACCACTGTCACACAGTAGTATACAGTGCACGCCACTTATAGCACCCGTGGTTTACATGGGCAGTTGCTTTTTGTGGGCAGATTGTTGTTTCCACTTGCCCAATACATAGACTACAATGTTAAAACCACTGCTTATAGAGCTCTATGATCGCCTTCTATTTCGGACAGATTTTGGTCAGATTAGCAGCAGATTAGCAGCTTGTTGAAGTGTGAATTATTTCTGCCAAAAATAGATCTGCAGCCATAGAGCACTAAATAGTTGCTACTTGTTCCTGGTTTAATGTAAGGCAGTGAAAGACTGGATCCAAGGTCTTGAGCTGCACTACTATACTAGCTGTCTTATTCCTGTTAGGTTTAGGGTCTTGCCAGAAGAAAGAATCAATCCCGAAATAACCAAGGACTGGAGCTTAAATATAAAGGTTTCTGCCATATGTGCTTTCCGAAGAACTTTTTATTTACTGTAACGGGCTTGCCTAAGACTTGAGAAGGAGCAGCAAACAGAAGACAGGATTCATCTCTGACTCTGAAAAAACTGAGGACTGGAGCACTGGATCACTGGAGAGCAGATGTGGTGGAAGCAGAGCTGGTGGTGATGGTGGAGTAGTGCACAAATATACAGAGTGCCTCCTAATTGGTGGCAACAGAGAAGGTGAGCACAAATATGTACAATGAAATGAATGGGGGTACAGCAACGTATTCAGAGTACTAGCAGGACTAGTGGGGTCGAGCAGGAATACAGTAATCAGCCCATTGGAGTAAAATAATTGTATTTTGGGGTACAGCAACCACTCCTTATAATGGGCAGAATCTTCTTACACAGATGAGCCCACTATAAGCGGCTTTAACTGTACCAGATAATCAGCACTCTGGTAGGAAATGATTTTTCCCAAACAGATCACTCTCTCTTGGATTTATCTGACTTGATACTAAGAGGCAACTTCAAAAACACACAGGACAGAAGGACATGGAAAATGAAATATATTAATTTAAATCTAACATTTCTGGACTGATCGGGACATTGGATTCATGACACTTTATGGTAAACTATAATTCTCTTTTTATTGTGGACTCTTGACATTATTTATCATACTTTGGTTCTGTATTTCTCTTGTTATTATTTTTTTTTCTGAGTTCCTGCCTAATCTTTTTTTCCTATCTTTACATCCCCTCTGCCTCTCCTACAAACTCTTCAGTTCAGCTCTCTGATTGTTTTCAGACCTACTGTTTACTACCTCACTCTCTGTCTATCTGGGCCTTTGTTCTTTTATGTCTTGATTTTCATGCATTTCTTGGCATCTCCTGTCTATTCTACCCTTACAGCCTACCTCTGATCTATCTCAGATCTTTCTTATCTGTTCCTTTGTTTTTCCCGCTCCAGCTTCCTTTCATCTTCTCCTGACAAGCCACTTTTCTTCTCACTCATAATTTTTTACTTTACATCTTATATATACTTCTTGTCTCTAGTACCCTTTTATCACTTTCCTACTTCACTTCCTGCCTTTTTTTTAATTGCTCCACAGTGGATATATATACTGCTTATGTTGCTTAGTTTTCTATTCACCTGAAGAAGGGACCTGTGAGGCCCCGAACATTTGTGTATTATTCCATCTTTGTAAAAACACTTGTTGGCCCAATAAAAGGTATCAACCCTTCCATCATTTCCTGTTTTTCCAAGGACCAATACGGCTGGAACTTCTTTTTACTTCCATACATAATAATGAAACAATCATCTTGTGTGACTTGAACTATGATTGGCTTACACCCGAATCAATTGATTTGAAAAAATTCTGCAATGATTTTGGATTTCATCAACTTATTTTATAACCTACATGGCCCAATGGGCATAATCCCCTAAATTCCTCCATCCTGGATGTCATTCTTACCAACAGACAATAGGACATTACCTCTTCAGCTGTCATTGATAACATCTTTAGCGATCATAATGTAATTGCCTGCTCTAGGGAGTACTAAAGATCAGTAGTAGACCATCCATAATTCAAAAATGCTCATTTACTCATTTTACTGTTCATGAATACCTTCATCAACTAGCTGCTATCAAATGGTAGGATTTCTATTTAGCCCCTTCAATCCAAGTAGCCTATGAATATTTCATCCAGCAAGTTGCTGGAGTCAGTAATCAGCTAGTTCCTTATATAAATTGCAGAGCAAAGAAAAAAATCTCTCCATGGTTCATCAAGGAAATAAAAGTAGCCCTTAGGATACGGATCTGCTTTGGGCCATAATGAGATTTAACAAATCAGAACAAGACTAGACACATTTTAAGCAAAAAAGGAATTGGTGTACAAAACTAATCCACATGACCAAATCCACTTTCTGCAAGACTCTCTTGAACAATAACAAACAGAATCCCTATAGTTTTTGGCAAACTATTCAGAATCTTGTAGGAGGGCCAGCTCCCCCATCCCTACCAAAACAACTGCAAATAGGTAACTATTTATTCACAGATAAGCAGGTGATTTTAGAAGAACTGAACCTCTATTTTGCCTCAGCAGGTAATGCCTTCAACACTTCAGCCACAGTCAATGTTCCTTTGTGATCTCAAAACCCATCAAGCATACCAAATACCTCAGATCTCTTCAGTTCTCAGCAGGTTATATATAAGCAGGTGGAGCACCTACTTCAAACCCTTGACCCTAAAAAGAGTGCAGGGGCAGACAATATTGAACTGCACTTCCTGAAAACTGGATAACCAATCCTTACTGCACCCATTACATATCTTTTTAACCATTCAACTTCAATTTCAAGCTGTGAGGTACCCTCGGTATGGAAAATTGCAAACACCCTTTTCTCTGCATGGTGGTCCTTTATTCAGAGGCAGATCCCCACCTCTGAGGGCTCACCCCAGCATCTCCCCGGCATCTCTCAGGCATCCTAACAGGGAACTGCCACCCCAGGTTCCAGGCCAGTCAGGCACCAGTAAACCCTGGACACTGGAGTAGCACCCACTGCCCAAGAGTGACCAGGATGAGACCAATGTATATGACACAGATTGCTCTGGGTCTTCATCTTCACCAGGGGAATCTTCAGGGGATGAAGAAACCTCCAAGGTGATTCCCAAGTCCCCTCCTGATGATCAATTTTCCATGGACATCATGTGCCACATCCAGTCCGTTATGGGCTGGGAAATGGAGGAGCAAAACCAGGAGAGGCATCACCTGGCTGTTTATTTGAGGCAGTGGGACACCTTCCCAGTGATTGTGAAACCCCTGATTGACTCCTATGATGATGTCACCATGGCAGCTTTGAATAACCTCTCATCTAGCCCTCCCTTGCCAAAGAAGGCAGACCATCTTTATCATGGACCTGCTGGTAAACCCTTTTTAAGGGGCCACCCTAAGGCTGATTCGGTGGTCATCAATGCAGCTCATGACCGTACCTAAATGTCCAAGCACCTTAGTGCTCTTCCCCCCCAGACAGGGAGTCTTGACAGCTAGCCCACTTGGGTAAATGCATTTTTGCATCCACTACTGTGGCTAATCAGGCCATTAATTACCTGGTCCATATGGTCCAATATCAGAATGTCCTCTGGGATCAAGCCATAGGCCTAGTGCAGGCCTTGCCTGAGGATCTCACTAAAACACAACTTACCCAGCTTTTCAAGTCAGGCTCTGATGTTGGCAACCATGTTTTCTGGGCTGCTTACAATGTTGTGGATGCCTTAGGCAGGGAAGCGGCTGCCAGTGGCTGCCTGCAGTGCTCTTCATGGTTCTGGGTATCCAGCTTTGCCTCAGATGTGCAGTCCAGCATCTTGCACATCTCATTTTGGGGCTCCATCCTCTTTGGTGGGGATGTTCAGGACATAATCTCCAACCTTCAGGAGTTGTGTCATGCTCAATGGAGAAGGGGGTTTTACTTCCACTTCTTTCTTGTCCCCATATTTACCATCCACTGACAACAATATTTAACCTTTCATTGATCACTGGACAGTTCCTAAGTTTATGGAAAGAAACCATAATTAAGCCAATTTTCAAGGGGGGGTTCCAAGGACATGAATAGCTATCAGCCTATATCACTGTTATCACCTCTGGGTAAGCTAGTGGTGAAAATTGTAAATGAAAAGCTTTCTGAATATCTCCACTCCAGTGGTCTGCGGTCTCCCAAGCAGCATGGCTTTCGTAAGTACCATGGTACGGTATACCTCCTGCACAGTGACACTTGTACAGCAACATATATTGATGCTGACAACACTGACATGTCACTGTAGAAGTCCGCTCAGGACCCAGCAACACTTTCCCCATCCTGCACCCTGTTCCTGAATCAACTCTGACTCAGAGTTGGAATCTAATAGTATGGGGGGGTGTGGGGGGCAGACCCCCCCACTTGGGGAGTTGAGGAGTCAAAGCCCACCAAAGAAAAAACACTGTCCAATGTGTGCGGCTCCCTGCCGACTACAAATCACGGTTGACATGGAGCATGTCACTGTGATCCCGGTTGATGAAATAGTTCTCGAACCGGCATCATATATCCCCATGGTACAGGTACAGCCTTGGCCAGGTTCACCGACCACATCAATGGAACTATGGATGGGGGAGGCTCACTGGTTCTGTGTTTGAGGACCTGTCCAAGGCTTTTGATCTGGTGACCCATTGCCTGCTGCTTGGGAGGCTGGAGAGCATTGGATTGGCAGATTTACCTTGTGAGTGGTTTAATAGTTACTTACCTGAATGTGCTCTGAAGGTGAGCTATGGAGGAGCAGGCACTGTCCAACTGTAAGCCTATGGAGTGGGGGTGCCCCAGGGATCAGTCCTTGGGCATTTCTTTGTTTGTTGATGCATTACCTTCATTATTAAAGAACACAAATATTGTAATGTATGCAGTTGACATCATTTTGTACAGTAGCTCACCCTCGGTGGATGTATTAAACCAAACATTAAATTCAGATTTTCTTACTTTAGACAATTGGTTGAAAAAATATCATTTGCTGTTAAATAGTAAAAAAACCAAAAAGTGTGCTATTTGGCTCAAAACCCAGATTTGCAAGAAGTCCTTCGCTTAAAATAATAGACACTTTCATTTCATTTCATTTTTTAATTTTTATACTTGTAAGCAGGATGAGTAAAACAGCCCATTTTCACCAGTGGCAAGTTACACAACAAACAAAAGACAAAAGTATTAAGTACAAACAATCATGGGAATATGAAAATACAAAGAGAAAGGTATTGATTACAGACAATCGTGAATACAAATATACACTACTGGCATCCTATTGGAACAAGTTACCCAGTTCAGATATCTGGGTATTATACTGAACCCAAGTTTAACATATTCGGCTCATATTAAATTGATTAGCAGACAGATTAATCAGAAACTTGGTGTCCTGTTTAAATTCCAGAATTGCCTTACTTTACAGGGCAGAACAATGGTTGCCAAAAGTGTACTGCTGTCCATGATTAACTACAGTTCATTTCTTTTTTCAGATTTAGCTAAAGCCAATCTGCCCTTATTGACTTCAACATTTCATGGAGTGTGCCGATTTACATTAAAATTACCACATCAAACGCATCATTGTTTGTTATACTAGCAAACTGGTTGGCTTCCACCAAGAATAAGTAGTCTATATAACTTGAATTGCTTGACAGATAATGTTTTAAGACAAAAGGTTGACTCCCCTCTGTTCATACTTTATCAACTTAAAAAAAGATGAAGGGATACTGCTTTCAAGTGGAATTACTAAACTTGTTATCCCTAATATGAAAAAGTGTATGTTTACAGTTAGTGCAGCTAAAAGTTGGAATATCTTGCCGGGGTCATTATTGGGCTGGACTGGGAATGGGGTTTTTAAATCACAATTGAAGAAACATTTTCTTAGCCAACTACAATCTTAATGTTTTATGTGATGTTTATGTTATTAGTACAGTAAATATATAAACATTGTATTTATTGTGTGCTTTGGTATATTATACTGTTTTGTACTGATTGTATTAATTTTTGTTTACTATTTAAAAACATGGCTGTTATCTATGGTTCTGGGTCATGCATGAAAAAGGGCCTTGGCTCATTGCACTTATCTGGTTAAAAAAAGTTTAAATAAAATAAATAAATGCAAATCGGACTGTTCATTCGCTCTGACATACTCAGCCTAGAATGGATCAGTATCCTTCCTTTCACCATTCCTCCCACAAACAATGCTGGCAGCCTACCAAAGGGCAGGGCAAGTGGAAGGCGACATCTGTTTCAGTAGCTGCTGCCACCAGAGCCCCTCCAGCACCTGCGCCTGCCCTCCTAGTGCCTGTCCCCACCTTTTCACTCTTTAGCCAACCCCCCTCCAGAAAGTGTTCTGGTGGAGGCTGTCAGTGGTCAATTCACTCTCCACTTCAATGGGGGGTGGGACATAACCACAGGCAACTGGGTGCTTCAGATCACAGATCATGGTCACACTCTAGCATCTCTAGAGTGACCTACATAAAATCCTCCAGTAACCTCCTCATACCTCCCAGTTCAACTGTCCCTTGTCTGGGAGGGAGTTCAGCTCTTCTGCAAAAAAGAGCTATAGAGACCATCCCTCTGGCTCAATGTCTCCAAAAAGACTGGGGATCTTTAGCCCATCCTGTATCTAAGTCATGTGAACCTTTTCAAAGAGCACAAATGTTTCAGGATGGTCACCCTTCAAGGGTTGTTACCTTTTTCACACCTGGGGGATTGGTTCTGATCTCTGGACATGCAGAATGCCTACTTGCATATCCAAACTTTTCCTGCCTATCGTCGCTTCCTCTGCTTCCTCTTTTAGGGGGATATTTTCAATTCTGGGCCTTCTTTTTGACCTTTCTTTGGCCCCCAGGGTCTATAGCAAGTGCCTGGTGGTGGTGGCAGCTGCCATGAGGAGGAAGGGCTTCTATGTGTTCCAGTCAATGGATGATTGGCTGCTAACAGCCCCCTCCAGGGATCACCTGATCCAGACTTTGGATTACACCTTATGTCTATTTCAGGCATTGGAGGTCACCATCAATCTGCCTAAATCCTGCCTCTCTCCTTGCCAGCACCTTCAATACATAGGGGTGGTCCTGGATAACAACCAGAGTATGGCCCTTTTGCCCATGGACAGGGTAGTATGACTGATGGAGCAGGCCTGTTTGGTTTCCTCCAGTTGCCAGGTCCCCGCCATGTTGTTCCTACACCTCCTGGGCCAAATGCAGCAGCCATTGCCATGGTCCCCTTCACCCATCTGCACACGTGGGTTCCTCAGTGAACCTTAAGGGTCCAGACCAATGCATGGATGACATAGACTTGTTGGTCATGCTGTCAGACCCAGTCAGAAGAGTCCTGTTGTGGTGGCTGGAGCCTGCAAACCTCCTTCAGGGGGTCTCCTTACAACCCTTGACTCCCTGTCAGATTCTCACAAAGGATGCCCCCACCTTGGGATGGGGTGTTCATCTGGTCGATCATCAGACCGAGTGCACCTGGATAGAAATGGAACAGGAATTCCATATCAACGTCCTGGAGTGCAAGTGGTCCTTTATGCTCTGCAGGCATTAGAGACTCACCTCCTCCCCCTGTAACCTCTGGTGCAGATGGACAACATGTGTGTGTTGTATTACGTGAACCATCAGGGAGGGACTCACTCTTATCTTCTCTGTCATGAGGAGATGAGGGTTTGGTATTGAGCCATCAAGCATGGTATGTAGCTTTCGGTCGTACATCTTTCAGGTATCCAAAATGTCCTGACAGACAGTTTCAGCCACTCCCAATCTTGGACTCATGAGTTGGAGCTTCTGATCTCGGTGGTCAAAGATCTTTTTGACAGGTGGAGTCATCCAGATTTGGACCTTTTTTGAGTCCCCACTCAACACTAAACTGCTGCTTTTCTGCTTGCTCAATCCCAGTCCTGCTTAAGCTCCAGTTGGAAGGAGTGGAGATAATTCTCATAGCTCCCTTCTGGCCACATCAAATTTGATTCCCCTTGCTGCAACAGCTGGTCATGGAACCTCCAGTGCTCTTGACCCTGTGCATCAGCTCACTCTCCCAGGACCAGGGTACCCAAGTCCATCTGGATCTAAAGTTCCTGCACCTCCATGCATGGCTTCTGCAGACCTAGCTATTGTCCTCTTTAGTGTTTCTCTAGGGTCTCAGATGTCATGGTGTCTGCTAGAAACCATCCACCAGGGCCACTTACACCACAAAATGGAAGCAGTTCACCCTTTGGGCTGCTTCTTGCCAATTGGACCCATTCAATTGCCCGGTGAATTAGTTGTTGGGTACCTTCTCCCTTTCACATTCGGGCTTGTATAATCCTCACTCAAGATGCATCATTCTACCATGATTATGTGCCTGTCGAGGGCAGGGCTGTGGCTCAGCTCAAGGCATCTCATAACTTTCTGTGGGCCAGCTTGCATCTGAAACCTCCCTTTGTGACCTGGTCCCTCCATGGGACTTCAATTTTATGTTGGAGAAACTCACTTTACCTCCTTTGAACCAGCTGCAAGTTGTGAGCTATGCTTTCTGTCATGGAAAGAGCTCTTTTAGTTGCTGTTACTCTGCTCAAAGAATTTATGAGCTTGGCTCTTGGTGCGGGAGCAGAGGTCCTGACCTTCAGGAGTGTCTGGTTGTGGGGTATGCAGCTTCATGGGGGACTGTGGTTTTGACCCTGCTGGGTAGCTGGTAGAGTGAGCCGGGGTGCCCTAGGCTCTTGAAGGCCTACGGTGGGTCGGCCCTGTTGGAATCTGTTGTGGTGCTGCAGTCTTGCACCCAGCCCCGGCTGGGATTTTTGGGACCCTGCCCCTAGCATTATTGGGATACTAAAGAAGATTCTCATTGCCTGCCATAAATTATGGTCAGACTATCTATTTATCATTTACTGTTTTTTCCAGTGGCAGTGAGAGTGCCTGCTTTTTTCCATTAACTCCCCCCCCCCCACCGCAGTGAGAGTGCTTGTGGGGTTGGGAGGGTATTGGACATATCCATATTTGCTCTGCTGGGAGTGAGAGTCCCAGTACATCATCTGGCCTCCTGGTTGTGAGACGACCCGGAAGGGCCAAAGATGTGACAGTTTTGTTTCACTGTTTTTATACATTTATGGTCCTTAGTTTGAGTTATAGTATCAAGAATTCACTGATTATTTGGATCTGCCTATGCACCTTCTAAATTGTTCTCCTGGAACTGTGACTGTGCTGCTTTTGTTTGCATTGTGTTTTTGACGTTGTTTTAGTGTATTTGAAGTTATTAGAGCGCATTTTAAGTTTTACTTATTAATTAATTTTAAGTTTATTGTTTGAGGGTGGGTGATTGGTTGGGGATTGTTTTAGTCTTTTTTTCCCTCAAGTTGAGGGAGTAATTTTATTTATTTTATTTTATTTCTTTTTCTTGAGTATAGCTTAGTTAATTAATTGGGCGCTTCCTGGTTGTTTACGTGGACTTGGTGTATTTTGTTGTTTCTGGGTTCTTTAATATATGTAGGAGGCCTGCCCTCATGGTAGTCTACTATTTGTCCTCCTCCCTTCATGGCCGCCACCCTTCCCCCCCATTGCAGTTTTCAGCTTACCAGCACTGTACAGCGCTGAATATTGTTCGCAGGGGGGAGGGGGTTGGTGGGCATGAGCGGTATAGATCGTAAAACCCAGAAGATGCCCTGGGGTGAAATGGAATCTGGGTGTGGTCTGCCATGCCTAGTTTCATATCCATGGGCACCACTAATATTGGTTGGCAGGCAGCTGGCAGCCTCGAAGTCCATCCAACTCGATGCAGGTGTTAGCAACGCCAGATCCATCAAAAATAAGACTGCAGTTATTGCAGATCTTGTTGGGTCAGTGGATCTGGCATGTATCACCGAGACCTAGCTGGATGAAAATGCAGGCCCCATATTAGAGTCTGCCATTCCGTCCGGGTACTCGGTATTGCACCACTCGAGATTGGACTGCCGGGGGGAGTTGTGAGCTGTTTCAAGACTGAACTGGGCCTAACGAGTGTACCAGTTGAGGAGGCTGAGTCATTTGAGTGTACTGTAATGGCAGGTGTAGAATGTAGGATCGCCATCATCTACCATCCACCAGGTGATGAGAGGCATTTCCTGCAGAAAGTAGCAGACTTTGAGATTGACATGGCGTTCGAGTCGCCCAGGCTGATGACCCTGGGTGACCTCAATGCCTGGGTCAATGACAAACTATCACAATTTGGACAACACTTCCTCCAATTGATGACATCTTTGGGCCTTACACAACTTGTTACTTCTGCCACTCATAACTTAGTCTTCTTCCTGGGGAACAAAGTTTTCAATTTGAGGGTGGAACCTGTCAGATGGTCTGACCACTACACTGTGGAGTTCAGTTTTTGCACCCCATTTCATAGGCCTATTTCTGTGGAGATGATCAGTTACCACCCTTTGCGAGATGTAAGCTCTGAATGCCTGACAGTGGCACTTGAACTATCACCACTTCCTGGAGCAAGCAATGACCCAGATGCCTTGGTTTTGGCTTATAACAAGGCCCTCTCTTCTGCTCCAGATATCATTGCTCCTGTCTGTGTTTGTCCTCTCCCCCTTTGCCCTCGGTCCGCTTGGTTTGATGGGACCCTGAGGGAGATGAGGCAACAAGGATGAAGATTAGAGCGTTGCTGGTGGAGATCCGCCCTAGATGCTGACCACCTTAGATTGATGGAACACTATTAAGCATGTCATTCTGCAATCACCCATAAGAAGGCAGAGTTCCTGTCTGGGGAGATTGTGGCTGCTCAGAACTGACTGGCTCAGCTCTTTTAAACTGTGGACAGACTGTGCAACTCAGCCTGCCAGCAGGTTCGAAGAGCCTTTTCACAAGTGGAATGTGAAGAGCTTGCTCATTTCTTTGTGGCTAGGGTGGCTGACATCAGGGCGGCACTCCAACCATCACACCCTTCAGGAGATGCCATGGATCAGAGCTCAGTAACTATCCCTCAGTTCTCCTGGAGCTCCTTTGACCAGCCGGAGTTCATTGATGTCATACGGATTGTCCAGGGTATATGCCCTACATACTGTACTGTAGTTTGGATTTGGGCCCAACTTCCTTGATTAAGGGTTGCTGTGATACCATTGACCCAATCCTAGCATGGATAGTCTGGTGCTCCTTGGAGATGGGTGAGTTTCCTAGGTCCCTGAAGGAGGCAGTGGTAATGCCCTTCCTGAAGAAAGCTTCTTTGGACTCAGACTGCGTTGCTAACTACAGTCCAATCTCTAACCTTCCCTTTGTGGGGAAGGTGATTGAGAAAGTGGTGGCCCTACAACTGGAGAATCATTTGACCATCCATAACATCTATGAACCACTCCAATCCAATTTTCAAAAGAGGCATATTACAGAGCCTGTGCTGGTTTAGATGCTCAATGATCTCTTGATGGCAAGAGATCAGAAGAGCTGCTCCATCTTGGTTCTTCTCTATCTTTCTTCAGTGTTTAACACTGTGGACCATGGGGTTCTTCTCAAACACCTGAGGTTCATCTGTGGCCTGTTTAGTACAGTCCTCAGGTGGTTTAAATCTTTCTTACCAGCAGAACTCAGAGGGTGGTGTTGGGGATTTATTCCTCTGACCCAGGCTCTGTCATGTGGGTACCACAGGTTTCGATGCTGTCCCCCATGCTATTCGCAGTGTACATGCTGCCCCTCGGATACATTATAAGAAGGAATGGGCTGAGGTTTCACTGCTATGCTGATGACACCTAGCTGTACCTCTCTTTTGTACCTGATCAGGATAGAGCTCTCTCAGTATTTAACAACTGCCTCACAGAAATCCAGGACTGGATGAATTCGAGCTGGCTGAGGTTGAACTCAGAGAAGACTGAGGTGATGGTTGTGGACCCGGGTCGCCAGATAGAGGGGATGGGAGCTGGTTTATCTTCTGAACTTTTTCTTGGTGGTTCCCAGCTCCCTATCTCTGGACAGGTGCAAAATCTGGGGGTGATTTTTGATGACAGGCTGACACTCCGATCACAGATGTTGGCAGTCATCAAATGATCAAATGATCCTTCTATCATCTGAGGAACATCTCCGGGATTAAGTACTTAGTTCTGACCGGTTATCTGCTTACATTGGTCCATGCCTTTGTGACCTCACACCTTGATTGTTGCAGCTTCCTTTATCTAGGGGGTTGATATCTACCACTTGCAGCTAGTGCAGAATGCTGGAGCCCGGTTATTGACAGGTACTCCTTGGACCTGTCATGTTTCTCCGGTGTTGTGCGAACTGCACTGGCTGCCAGTACAGTGGTGGATCACCTTTAAAGTCAGACTTCTGGCATACAAAGCTCTACAAGGACTTGGCCTGGGCTTCCTGAAAGAGCTTCTGGTGCCATACTGCCTAGCGATTGCTCCATGTGGCTGACAAGAGTTTGCTAGAGATTCCAAGGGTTTCTTTAAAAATCTTTGGGGGCCCATGCATTCATGTACGCAGCCCCAGCTCTTTGGAATTCTCTACCCCATCAGCTTCTAGCGTGTGTGACCATGGAGGGATTTAAAGAGGCCTAAATACCTACTTGTGGCATCAAGCCCACCCTACCTGATGGTATTTTATTGAATTTTATGAATTTTATGAAACCTGTATTTATTGTATTTATGTTTTATTGCATTTGTTTTATTTGTTTTGTATTTTATTGTCAAGGCACCTTGGTTTCAGAAAGGAACAGTAAAAATAAAGTTTATTATTATTATTATTATTAAGTGTAAAGAGCCCTCATTTGGTTTTCACAAAGACAAGGGTGGCTTTGCATGCTAATCCTAACTTTCTTCCCAATGTGCTGTAGGAGTTTACATTGAAAAATCCATCCACCTTCCAGCTTATTATCCTGAGTACTCTAATCAAGGGGAGGCATTGCTCCATACTTTGATGTACATAGATTCTTACAGCACAATATACCATATCAAAGCTTTAAGGAAGTCTGAACAGTTGTTTGTTTCATTTGCCCCTAGAGAGGCTGTTCCCAAACAGTGTTTGTCTAAGTGGTTAGCCAATTGCATTGTTTATTGTTACCATAAATACAAGAAGGACCTTCTGGGAGTGGTTAAGGACTATTCCACCAGGGATATGGCTGCCTTCATAGTCTGTTTTAGAAATATGTCTGCTGTGGACATCTGTGCAGCTGCCACCTGGATTTCTGTCAACAGGTTCACTATGCATTACAGTCTGGACATTGCCGATCGACACAGAACCAGTTTCGCCTAGCAGTATTTCAGGGCTTTCTCCTAACCTCTTGGCTGCTGATCTATCATCCTCACAGTGCTGTTCTCTTGGTCATGCCCAGAACTGCTTGGGACTCAGTGCTACCAGTGTTAGCCTGCTGCAGGAGCCTTCCTCGAACTAAGATAGTACAGCTACGTAAGAATGTGCTGTAACAATAGATCTTCGAAAGAAGTTACTGCAGTCGACCCTGCTTTCCCTCCCTCCTTCCACCTGCTGTTCCTTGTTCCTCTTGCACTACCTCTGTTTTGCATTCCTTGGCTCTTGGGAACTTCCTTGGTTCTCCATTTGCTGCCCACTCAGCGTCTCTGGTGGGAGAACTGAGTAGGATGTGGGGGACCACCCGCCTTTATAGTATTTTCTGATGTTAGAGTCTGAAGTTGGCAGTGGGCGGTCCCCCGTGGTAGACTGCTAGTTAGAAAGTTTTCTTTGTGGTCCTGGTGCCTGGTGGCTTAGTTCTATCAGTGTTGGCCTGCTACAAGAGCTTCTCTCAAAGATCTACTGTTACCGTAAGTTCTTATATAACTGTACTTTCTCCACATTACCTTGCCAATCTCATGAAATTTCTGAAGATAAAACTTCCTGTCTTCATCCTCTAATTTACCTTATACTTTCTAAGGCCTCTTTCCTTTCCTTTCCTTAACTGCACCCCCCCCCCAAACCTGAAAATCATAGAAGCTTCCTTCTTTGGTTGGTGTTGGTAAACTCTCTGAGCCCAGACCAGACAACTGCAATATCGCTTCCTGGATTGTATTCCATTTCTGCCCTCCCCTACAGACTTTTCCCTTCCCAGCTTGTCCTTGAGCAGCTCCCTCATGGACTAGAAGTCTGCACTTCTGATGTCCAGCCTCCTCAATCCTTGTGCAGTCCTTTTTCACGCTAGTAGTGTTGTAGACCCACAATGCCCAACAGTCGCTGTTCCACAGAGGTTCCCTTTTGGTGACCTACCTAATGCTGACCCTGTTAGTCCGCACCAGATCCAGAATTGCACCCTCTCTAGTGGGCTCCCTATCTAGCTGACTCAAAAAGTATCCCTGGAAATGATCCAGCATGGCACAACTACTAGCAAAGACAGTTGTGCTTACGCTCCAATCCACATTGTGCATATTGAAGTCCCCAGCAGCAGCTCCACTGCCCAGTTGGCCATCCTATGTATTAATTTCTCTAAGTCTTGTTTGTCCCTTCTCCCTATGATGGTGGCTTGAATACCACCTCTAATTGTATTTTTTTCCCTCCTCGGTCTCTAGCTGTACCCACAATAATTCAGCTTCCAACCGCAGCCAAACCCCCTCTCCTCCTTGTGTCAAATAACATTCATCTCCATGCTGTCCATTTTCTGTTGATATTATCTGGTCCTCACCACCTGCTCTGAGGACTGGGAGAAAGTGTAACTGCTTTTTGCAATTTTCTAACTCTTTAAACAATTGTCCCTCATTGTGGTTTCTGGCTGTTCTCTGCTGTTTCCCAGTCCTTGGTGCCTACTGTGAAGACCAAGAATGAGTTTCTATAATGTAGCACTGCCTGTTTTCTGGTGTTTTCTGCCAGCTTCAGGAACTGGGAGTAAGCATCGGTGTGTGTGTGTTTAACAAGTGTACAGCCAGGTGACCAGGGGACAGGGTGACTGAGCATGGAGGTAAAAAAAAAAATAAAAGTTAGAAAAGTGAGGAAAAAAGTAAAGAAAATGGAAGATGATGGACTTGGACTGAGTAAATACTGTAAGTGGAGCTGAGGGTTGGGTTTGTCTGTAAGAAAAAAATTGCATCTGTTTGAAACTTTAACAATCTGAACTGGCTCAATGTTATCTTAGGTAATGGGGCAGGCTGGCACTAGTACTTTTTCATACCTGGGCATTATGCTGAGGTAAATGTATGGGGCCAGTCTTCTTTGGCAAATCAGAAACCAGGATTTTCCCTACCCATTTTATAAAGATAAATTTGTTAAAGGGGATAGATCCTAAAACCAATCCATGAGGCACCCTGACTGTGATGGGTGAGACATCTGAGTCCCCTGGTGACCTTCCAACATTGGTCCATGCCTTCATTACCACCTGTCTTGACTACTGCAATGCCCTCTACCTAGGGCTGTTGGGGATGATATCCATCGCTTGCAGTTGGTGCAGAATGCTGCAGCCAGGTTGTTGACTGGTACCTCTTGGTCCAGTCATATTACACCTGTCCTGCATGAACTACACTGGCTGCCAGCTCAGTGGCAGATTACCTATAAGGTAGGCTTGCTTACCTTTAATGCCCTACATGAACAGGGACCTGACCACCTTAAAGACCTCCTGACTCCCTACTCCCCCAATTGTCCACTCCGATCTGCCGATGAAGGATTGCTAGAGATCCCCAGGGTTCATCTTAAAACATCTGGTGCTCATGCTTTTTCATTCGCAGCACTGACCCAGTGGAATTCTTTACCTTGTTGGTTAAGAGAATGCCTGACGAATCAGTAGTTTTAAAACAATGTTGAAAACTTATTTGTTTTCATTAACCTTCCTGAATTAGAGTCAGATAATAATGATTTGGTTTTATATATCTGTAAATCAGTTTTATGGTACTTTATGATTTGTACGGCATCTTGGTTTTGAAAGGCGCTATAAAAATAAAGATGGATTGGATTAGTTTGGATTGGATTGTGTCTTCTTTTGTTCTTTACTTTAACCCAAGTGTATGTTTTGACTGAAGTACAAAATACTATAGCAAACTTACCCAGCTTTCTTAGTTCTTATAGCCAGCAACATAGTAAGAGACAGAAATATGTTTAAATTTCTTTCTATGCAACTAGTTTCACATATATTATTTTTATTTATTTTTTTATTTTATTAAAATATTCAGTTTTACAACCTTTGAGTCAGAGACTCGTTTACAAAGGTACCTCATCTTGGGGAGACAACAATTAAGTGAGGTTAAGACAGAGGTTACATACAGGTGAGATACCTACATACAGTTGAGTTACACGCATTGTAAAATAAACACAGTTGTTACAGTTATTCATGAAGAGTCATACTCAGACCTAGAAACCAGTACACAGTCATCTGTGGAACCCAGTGAAGACTTAGGAGGCTAGTCAAGACAGGGTTATGTTCCACTACAGGCATTTACAGCACCGGCTGTCAATAATGTGTTTATGGAGGGCTATTCTGAACAGGCCAATCCTGGGAATTTTTGTGACTCCCTCTGGAAGGGAGTTATACCAGGCTGGGGCTTTATGATGAAAGGATCTTTGGCAGAGAGAGGTCCTAGCTCTGGGTACTAGGAAGGTGGCTTTGTTGGAGTTACAGGTTAGCACAGGCCAGATGGCCGGTTGCAGGGATGCAGAGACCCCTGGGGGGCATAACCCAGACAGGGACTTTTTAGCCAGCAGGCAGGTGTGGTATTTCAGTCGTTCCTCAAGTGTGAGTATGTTTGTGGCACAGTATAGCAGGCAAGTGTGAGTTCTGGTATGGGTGCCAGTCAGGAGCCTACAGGCTTTGTTAATAGAGGTCTGGACTTTAGAGAGGGTGGTGGGGTCTGCAGCTGTGTATATTGGAAGTCCATAGTCGGCCAGAGACAACACAGATGAGGTGATGGCCAGTTTTAAGTCAGATTATGGGAGGCAGTCTTTATGGTGGTAGAGGAGCCCAATCCTGGAGTTCATGGCTGATGACAGGGCTTTTAGATGGGCATGGAATGTAAAGCCTGCATCAAAAGTGATGCCCAAGTACTTATATGTTGTTACCTGTTCAAGTGGAAGGAGTGTGCTAGGGGTGATGAGCAGGGGAGTATCCTTGGCGCTGTTTTGCCGATGTGCGAAAAGCATTGACTTTGTTTTTTTCAGGTTCAGGACTAGCCGATGGTTACTGAACCATTTTCTGCTTGGAGGAGGGTGCTTGCAGCGCTTGAGTAGGAGTGGGTCCGAGTGTGATGCTATGAGCACAGCATCATCTGCATAAAGAAGTATTTTGTTGGAGCAGGAGCTTGGAAGGGTGTTTAGGAAGAGACTGAAAAGGGTGGGTCCAAGGATGGAGCCTTTGGGACCCCTGAGAGTACCGGTAGGTTGGTGGACAAGGTCCTATTTAGCTTAACTCTTTGGCATCTGTTGTGTAGGTAGCTTGAGAACCAGTTCAGAAGGCCAGATGATAATCCCAGTTAGCTAAGGGAGTTTAACAGCAGGGGTGACACACAGTGTCAAAGGCCTTGATAGGTCGATGAATACTGCCCCTGCAAGTTGCCCATCATCAGCGCAGAGTGTATATGGTGGGAGAATTCCAGAAGGGCAGTGGATGTTCTGTGGCCGGATGAAACCCATGTTGCTCAGGACATAGGATGTCATATTTAGATAGGTATTCTATTAGCTGAGTGGATACTATTTTTCCAAGGCTTTGGGGGAAGGATGGAGATGGGCCTGTAGTTATTTGGTAGTGTTCGGTCCCCAGACTTATGGATGGGGGTGACTTCGGCCTGTTTCCATGCTTCCAGGAATTGGCCAAGGCATAGGGATCTGTTAATGACAATCGTGAGGGGGATTAGCATGACATCATGCGTGAGGCGGAGTATCCTGGAGTCAAGAGGGTCATTACTAGGGTTGTGTGAGGCGAGTGCTTTTAGTAGGAAAGGTCTGGCATCATGGGGTGAGATCGTCCGGAAGTGGAATAGAGGCCGGGAGGTGGGGGTGTGGGAGGGCGTGGGGTTGGGGTCAAAGAATTGGGCAGGGAGAACTGCGCTTAAGTCCGAGAAAGTTTTGTTAAGGCAGTCTGCTATACATGTTTGGTCAGTTGAGATTGCCCCATTTATGACAATCTGAGACGGAGGGGGGAGTGGGTTTTGCCATTCAGTTCTTTTATATTGTCCCAGAAGGCTTGGGCAGAGCCCCAGGAGGATGTCAGAGCAGCCTGATAGTGTCTAGCTTTTGCTTGTTTGATGGTCCAGGTGCACTGGTTGCAGGCTGCCCTATAGGCTTGCCTGTCTGCCACTCTACCAGAGTCATTTGCTACGTGCCAAAGATTGTGCCTCTGTTTTAGTTGCTGGATCAGTGCAGGGGATATCCATGCAGCAGCCTGTTTTTTTGGTCTAGATGTGGTGATGGGGGCAAATAGGTCACAGGCATTGTTGAAGGCCCTAGTGAGATAGGTTAGGCAGTATTTATGTCAGATGCAAGGGTGATTGGAGTCCAGTCGACTTGTGCGAGGTGACGCTTGAAGTTGTCAAGGCCCTGGGGAGAAATCTACATCAAGGAGTGCTGCAGCACTCAGGGTTGAGTCTGGGGGAGGACCAGAAGCAGAGGACAGGGGAGTGATCGCTAAGTGAGTCCGCTAGGACTTTTACAGATTCCAACTTGTGTGGCCAATTAGAAAGAACTATGTCCAGGAGGGAGCTAGTTCCCTTCGCTTGATTAAGTCTGGTGGGCTGAGTGACCAGTTGAGACAGGTCAAGGGCTGCAAGCTCATCCTTTATATTATCAGACAAGGGGGCTGAGCCAGTTGGTGTTTAGGTCTCCCAGGATTAGTTGTTCAGCCTTTTGAGGTAAGGTGGATAGATAGTCTATGAGGGAGTTGATTGCTAAATTTTTCATACGCGAGGGTATGTAGGCCGTGGTTAGGTATGGAGGCCATGACCAGGGTGTGGGGTGATTTTTAGAGTAATGGCTTGTGCCCCATGGTTGAGCACAGGGATTGGGAATGCATGGCCTAGAACGGAGTTATGCAAGAAGATTGCGCACCCCCCTCCATGCTTGCCCATCCTATCAGCCCTGAACAGGGAGAAACCTGGGAGGGAGACAGCTGAGTCGGGTGTAAGCTGGGAGAGCCAGGTTTCCACTAGCATAAGAATGTCTGGGGAATGTTGTGCAACCCCAGCATTGGAGTGCTGTGGTTTTCTTTGGGAGACTACATATGTTCATAAATGCAATTCGGAGACCTTTGCCAGGGGTGGACCGAGGCGTGGCAGAGTTGTCCGGCCCAGGGTTTGGGTGCACATTTTCTGAGAGCAGGAGAAGTAGGGCAATTAGATGCCTCTTAGGGCAGCAGTTGCTGTAGGTGGGGTGCTTTTGCAGCTGCCGTGACATTATATGTGTGGTGCACGGGATGGGGAGTGAGATAAGTACTGGTGAAGCTAGAGAGAGTGACCATCGGTGATAGAGTTCATGGTACAGTGGGTTGTGTATTGGCGGTGGGTGGGTGGGGGCAGTGTGGTAGTCCAGTGTTCCAGGATGGATTGGGGATGGACTGATAGGTGGGCCAGGCTGCGAGTTGTGTGGAAAAAGGGGTACTGTGCATGGAAGGGCTGAGGGTCAGACGGGGGCACATTAGTGGATGATATAAAGGGATTCAAGGTGGACAGTGGGTGCTGTGGCAAGAGGAGTGCCAGCATAGCAATGATCATGGTTATGTGTGATTTTACAGCAGAGAGCATTGGTTTAGAGTGCAGGCTCCCTCTAGTGCTAGAGAGATATAACCTGCAAATGGAAAAGTTGGCTGATTGGTTCTGACACCCCATGTGATTATAGCTATATAAAGGAATTTGAAGGCCAAAAGGGGTGGTGGGGGTAGTGGGGAGCAGAACGCATAGTGTTCGGCGGGGCTAAACCTAGGCTAGTTCCACAGGGACCAACGGTTGCGACTGCAGCAGAGATTTTTAGTTTTTACCTAGGCAGCAGCTTCAGGGCTTCGGGGCTTGTCTGTAGCAGGGAGGGCTTCAGCAAGAAGCCCTCGTGACCTCCAGCTCCTCAGGGGAGGGGGGGGTATGATCTGCAGGAGATGGAGAGAGAGTGCAGGTTAAATAGGCAGGTGGGAGATCAGATTAGCGTTGGGTATCAGGTACAAAGTTGGAAATATTATAATAAAAGCATAGTTTTTTGTTCTAAAAACTAGCTAATATCAGGACAGACTGGATGGACATATGTACAGTATGTCTTTTTTTCTGCCCTTTATTTTTTGCTTTTTCTATGTTTCTAACAATGCTGTATTCTCTAAATCAGCTTACATCTTGAATGATCTTGAATTAATTAAGAACAGACTGGATGGACTAATGGTCATTTTCTGCCAGTATTGTCCATGTTTCTATTAAAGGGAGAGTGGCGGAACCACAGAACAGACTGTCAGCAGAACTGGTAGGGGCAAATACCATCAGTGGTTTCAAGCATGGCTGGGGTAGAGTTAAGTAAGTAATAAGCCACAACAGAGTGTGCATTACATGATTTTTATACACACCTCAGGGGTGTAGTAAGGCACAAGGCTGAAGGCCAAGTGTTCTTACTCCCATGGGAAGTGCACTAAAATCTTATATCACCCACTCTGGAGGGGCCTATCACACTTATAAAATGGCTCAAAGGGTTCTTGGGGGAAGGAACATATGATTTGGCAGCTGACCATGTGTTTATAGAGATTTAATGCATAGTCATGTGACATCTGTCAGCCAATGAAATTCCTAGATTGTTTCTAGCCATTTTAGAAAGGCTTAATATTTGCTCAGGATGTTAGCAGAAAGTCAGGAGGCAAGAGGTGGGAGGGGTCAAAAACCCCATCTTGACAATAGTTCTCAGTATAGCTAGGGTATAACAAGGCAGACATTCCAGTGTGGACATTGCAGTCACAGTTATGATGTTATGAGGACAAACACATTTCAGCCAGTGAATTCTCCAGAAGTGCATAACATCAGACAGTTCTTTAACTGCTCCACACAAGGATAATTCTCTTACTAAATACACTTCCTAGCATTTGCATTGGCAAATAAAGAAGCCCATTAAAACTAGACTTGGGGAGCACTTACATGAGATTCGGTGTCAAGACCAAAACAGTGTGTTATATAAACACAATGTGGAACATGACAATAACAGGACATACAGATTCCTATTCTGTGCTGCTGAAAAGGTTGCAACTAGAACTGAGGGATGATTTAAATTTCGAGATACTCAGGAGGGAGGCTTTTGGATCTATCAGCTTGGTACATTAAATGATCCAGGAATGAATGACCATTTTAACATCATACTCTTTCTGACATGAATTGCTTATATGAATAGTTGAATATGTCTATTCAGTAAAATATCTTCATTTTTCAACCCTGCTTTTCTTCCCCTCACCCTCCAATGTATTTCCTAACCTACCCTTTTTCCCTACTTCTACCATCCTCCCAATTATAATTCCTGTTTTTCTCTTCTTCCATTCCCTATACCACTCTTATCTGTTCTTTTCCTCCATCTTTACCCCCATGTTACCTATTTAACAGTAATAGCTCTGTTGTAATTGTTACTGTTTTACTTCAGATTTTTTTTATAATGTTAATAGCAGCCAAATGTATCGGATTGTATTGTTAGCATGCTCTATGTGTTTTTCAGTGTACAGCAGTGTAGCATGCAATTTTTCTTGTTTTGCTTTTCTTCCAGTGAACAAAGTAACTGCTCCATCATCCATGAATACTGAGGTGGATTTTGAAGAGTAATGCTACACATGTGAAAATTATTTAGTCGCTAATGAATTTACTCAGATATAACATGGATTACATTAGTTTAATTATTTATAATTATTATGAGATTTAATGTATAGCAATAGTCCTTCCAACTTCTGCAACAGAGTTGAATTTTTATATAATGTTGGTATTTTTATTTTTAACTGGTTAGCACTTTCAATACAGAACTTTGCACTTTGATTGATAGGACTACTTAAACACTGGTTGTGATTCAGGTCAGACTATCTGGCATAGTGTGCAGGCATAAAACCTGTCTGGTCTTTTTGAGCCATTAGTGGGGTTCTCTTAGGTACGCTTCTTTGCACTAAACTGTAAAAAGCAATTTACAAGGCTACTGATTTAAGGTGATTAAAATGACGAAATTCTGTTTTCAAGACATCAGATTCTGGAATTGCACTTGTGATTGTTATTCTAATTTCTGGAATTTACCGGGATTCTGCTGTCATTCTTTTAGTATGTGCATAAATAATCAGAATAAAAAAGGCTTAATATACAGAGCATTAAATAAAGCAAACTGAAAAGAGCACAGGAAGCAATTATAAGAAAAATACACGTTTTGTAGATTTACTGATCTGATATAAAATGCCAGATTCCTTTAAATCTTTATTTTTACAGGTGCTGTAATTCTAGAATTTTACCAGGTTTTCTGGTAAAAACTGAAAATCAGTGGCTTTAGCAATTTATATTGGTTTGCAATGCAATAAACTAATTTCTGTATATTGGCTCACTGTTAGTATGGTGCTGCTTTTTATGTATACACACTGGTCTTTTGTAGCTGTCGCATCGTCATGCTGTGGAATGTCAGTTTACTGTGGTTGCTGTTTCATTTTTAGTTTTTGCTCACAGCACACCAACTAATAGTGCATAGTCTTTTATTCTGACTTTTTCAGTGTTGGGGACACCACCAGCTCTTTTACTGCAGCAGCTTTTTCTAGTTGGGAGGAGCAATCCCTTCCTGCAAGAAGATTTGAGTACTGAAGTTCTGATATTCACGGCATGTTCCAACAGTTTGAAAAAAGTGTCCTCAAAACTAGGAGGATCTGTTGGAATGGATCCATGTAAACTGGTCATACATCAATAGCAGCGCTGTCATACAACACACATTAAATACGGTGCACAGTAAACACCATGCTGGTAAAATACCCCAAAAATCAACCCTGTGAAATCCAAAAACCTTGCACACTCCCACCACACAAGGTAACACCGACTTCAGTAATGCAGCCCAGGGGGAGTGGGGGAAGGGGGCAATGCAACTTAGGGGGTGTAAGTTGGGAGTGGCAACTTCAGGAGAAGGAGACATTCATGGGACAAACTCATTTAAAAACAGAATATGTAACATGTAAACTCAGTGTACGTGGTAGGGTTTTCTGTGGGGGCTTTGTCCCCAACACCCCTTAAATATATATATATATACTAACACCAAGGCACATAAATAGTGAAGAAAGGAAAAAAAGGGGGTAAGGAAGACTCAAACTGTGCCACAGGGAAGCCCCAGCTATTCACAGGCTGTCACTCTAACCTCTAAGCCATGCTGTCAGCATGCCAGCACAGCACACATCTGCGTACTTAGAGTGCTCAGCTGGACCAGAAGCACAGTGCTATGCAGTTTTGTCAGAGCAGACAAACGCAGTACCACACAGTGCTGCTATATGCCCTTAATGCATGTATCTTTTGGCGCTTTGATCATGCAGTATTCATCATGTTCTAATGACACTAATGGATTAATCGTGCTCTGACTGGAACAGAACCTCATTCGAAGCTTGTGCCAGAGTCAATTTGGCACCTCATGGACTTGGAGTATTAAAATGGCCTGAGTATGGGCAGGAAAGAGATTTTATGCTTGAATGGAATTTTATTTATTTTTTATTCATTTGAAAATTTGTGACCAGGAGAAGCACACTGAGCCACGGTTCATTTCCAGGTGCAATTCGGGGGCAAGGGAAGGGGAATGTATGTACAGATGTAAACTGACTTACAGAACCAGATTAAGCTGTTGGTGGTATCTTAGTGAATGGGGAGATTTTGGCCAGGACACCAGGGAATTTCCCCTACTCACCAGTAGTGGGACCCTCTGTCAACCATTTCCAAGATGGTAGATGTGGAATGTGCTGGTGGTGATGCTGGAGTGGAGAAGGAAGGGGATGTTCTACCTACTACATCTATGGTTGATACTTGTGTCAATGATGTTGATCAAAATCAAAGCTACTCAGATATGGAAGAAATCATGGATTTTTTATTACAGGATGTCTCTGAAAATGCACAGGATTCTACAAAGGCTCAGTCTGCTGGACAGGGATCTCTTCCAGAATCTAACTCACCTTCAAGGTTGGTGTCTGCTGTTGCTTCTGATTTAAATCCATTAACAAGAAGAAATGCTGTTGCAAAATGCCATCTTGCATAATAAAGCTTTCTTGTTAAAACTTTTGGTACAATCTGCAAAAACTTCACCTACAGCTGTGTCAAGAGTCAAACCTCTGGTTTCCATGGACTTGGCTACACCTGGATTAGCAATATGTGTTCCAACTGTCTCCTTCCAAACTTCGCAAGAAATACCTTCCCAACTTAACTCCCTGAACTTATTCAGAATGTACCTATACTGCATACAAGTGTGGAAAATCCTTGGTTTCCATTCCTAGACCTCCTTTCTTCAACACTAATTGGGATCTGGCCTCGGTGCTACAAGCCATGGGATGGCAACCTACTTCAGAAAAAGGTTGGACCTCTCCTGGGCCCATCTTGGCTGCAGAAATTATTCAGTCCTCTCAGTCTACCTCAAAGCAATCTGTCACAGCAGTTGAACCAATTCCTTCTGTAAACACGCTGTTTACAGCTCCCTCATTCCCTGCACCTTTGATTACCAATTCTGGCTTACCTGCTGGGATGACTACTGAAAATTTCAAATTTGGGGACATTTCTACCTCTTCTCAGCCCAGCATAGTTTCTCCCTTTTCCTTGGAATCTACACAGCATTCGGTTTCACGACCTTGTTCTGAGGATGTCTCAACCCAACCCTGCTACTGAGTGTGCACACTGAAGACTCCACAGGACATTCTCATCCGTTTAGCTCAGAGGCTTTGACTGATGTAAATAATGTCAATAATACAGACACTCCATTTAAGATGGCTGATTTATTTAAGCAAGTGGACGAACCTGTACAAAGGTGGAATACAGTCCATCTTAAATACACAGGCAATGAGGAAATTTTTCCTGATAAAAATATGTTTTGCATGAACTCCTAGTGAAAGCAATGGGTATCCTGCACATGAATTGTTTGCATTCATTCATATAAAAGGAAAACATTTATGACATCAGTTTTCGTACCAATGCTACTCCAGAAAGATTCTGGCAGAAACATTAGTACTAAGGCTTCAACCTGGTGTAAGATTTTTTCCTATTCTTTAGACCAAACTCACTGTTAAAACTATCACCCTGTTGTTTAGAAACAAGGGAGTTAATATAGATGATGTTCAGTACTGGTTGAGGCAGAAGTGTGAAGTCCTACAGAGTTCCATTCCCATCCTGGGTGAAGATTTAGTCTGGATGAGGGGGTTGGCACATTAAAGTAAAATTACAACACACTGGCATTGGGATTTTACATCTCCCCAGTAGTTTTCATTTATGCATGGATCGGGGTATTTGTTTCTACCCGGGCCAGCCCAAGACATGCCACAAGTGTGGGGCTCAAACTCACCTGAGTTTCAATTGTAATTTGCCTAGGTGTAACCTATGCCTTGACTATGGCCATGTTAGCCTTGAGTGCCCTAATCCTCTTTGTTGTAACCTGTGTGAAGAATCAGGCCATACCTATGCCTCTTGTCCCTGGGCCACCAAAAATAGATTATATAAGGCCATGCAAGATCAAGACACACTGATTGTTGCTCAGCAATCTAAAGTACTTCAATCCAGGCAGCAGGAAGCTAGTCTGAGTACAGTTAGTACCCCACTACATTTAGACCACAATTCTGGACCTTCTATTCTGATGAATGTAGTGCCTATAATAATCCCTGGTCCCCCCTCTAATATGAAAGAGGGGAAAGCTTGAACAGCCACAATTTCTGAAACACCTGGTGAACCCTCTTCTGAGGCCATGTTACTGCCTAGAGAACCCCTCATGGAGGTGGTAGCCCCCAACAAATCTAGGTGATCCCAGAAATAAATAGACTCCCATATCACTGATTCCCCTATTGTTATGAGGAATAGATTTAATGCTTTATCCAAATGGAAGCAATGGAGTGATATGGTGGATGAAGAGAGGGAGTCTGACACCCCTTCTGTAACTTCCGGGGTTTTAGAGGATGTCTCTGACTCCCAACCTGAGCCCTCACAATCAAAGAAAGCTAGAGGCAAACAACTTGGTGCATTATATTTCAAACTAATCTGTAAATAGTAGGCATTTATGTAAGCATGAATAGTTCTAGATGTGTAATCAAGTTTGTTATGTCACCCTCTTTGTGGCACATGTATGTAGTGTCTCCTCATGTAGCAAGTTTGTAAAGCCACCCTTAACTGTGTAACATTTGTTTAAATTGCTTGACTCCAATGTTCAACCTATTGATTGTTTTATGTATACCCTCCTCCTTTGTACTTCAGGTTGCACCGTGAGAAGAGCATTTGTTGCACAGTGTGTCTCTCCTGGTGAAACATTTTCAATTAATAAATAAATAAATAAAAATAAGTTCAAACAGAAATCTGAGGGATGAGGCTGTATTATACACTGCTCAGCTGTTTCCTTTTTTTTCTTTTTGTTTATGGATTGCATAGTAAGTCCTTTAATGCTCAACGTCAGCAGTATAAAATCCTTTAAAAAACAGGGTACCACATTTCACATTTTGGCTCAGTTACCAAATATTATACATTTTTTTAACGGACACCCGCATTAAAACTATGTATGAACTGCAACAAGCCAAACAAATGTGGTCTGGGGGCCTGTCATTTTGGTCCCAAGGACAGGACTTATGTGACAGAGTAGCTATTTTACTCTGAGGTTCAGAATTTCACCCTACAAAAAATTATAGACATTGACCCAGGCAGTGCTATTTTGGTGGATGTTTCTTGTCATACATTGACTCTACGGCTCATCTGTATATATGTCCCATAGAGTATTGCTGGTAGAACGTCTCTCTTTAAATTAATCCAACCATTTCTTCATACTCAAAAAATGGTCATTTTTGGGGGTGATTTCAATTGTGGGCTCTCCCCCTGGGATAGGGGTTTTAAAACTCAAAATATATTTGGGGACATGGCATGCCTAAATGACATAATTATCACGGCAAACCTTCAAGAGGTTTTTTAAGCCACGCATACACAAGCACAAAGAACCTTTATAAAAAGGATGCCTCACCACCAGAATTGAATATCTATTTAGGTAGCAAATCATTTCAGCACTGCAATTTCAGTGAGTCAATTACAGCGATGCTATTATAGCGACTGCAATAATAGCGATCACTGATACAGCATGGAACAGTTTCAGTGACTATGGGGTAATAGCCTCCGAGTCAGGTGCACCTCGGAGGATGTTATTTGAAATAGGGGTTCAGGGGTGCAGCCCCCCCAGAGGTGTGCGGGGAGGTGCAGCCCCCCCTGCAGTACTAGTCCATACCACATTACTAGCCTATTGTAAGTGCATTTCGGATAGCACTTGTAACTGCCCCAATGTCTGAAGTCGTGATTCGACTGGCCGCATGTTTGGAGTTGTACAGGAGTACATCACGCAGTCCCAGTAGGATTACTTGCAAGAAGTGGCCTTTAATTATCAATAGCACATTTAAAGATGCAAGCTGAACAGACATTTGCTGAAATTCCTGATTGCTGAAATGGGCTTTGCTATTAAAAACTCGCTGAACTTGCACTTGCAGAAATATATTCACTGTATTGACATGGAACCTCTATTTACATTCAAAAATCTTACTGTTTCCCAAGCCATTACCATCTCCATAGAAATATCTGATCATTTAGCAGTTTCATGTATTGGATTTCTACCACGGGCTAATTATCCTCCTCCTCCTTCCCGATGGTGTTTGAATTCTCATTGTTAACTGACCCTGAACTCATATCACAATGGGACGAATTAAATGCAGCTATGCAACTAGAGTAAAGGCATCCACAATGGACAGCTTATTGCTCCCTGATGAGTCTACCCCTGTTACAGATAATAACAGAATTCAAATGGCAGTACATGATTATTTATATAACCAGTTTGGGAGAACAACCAACATTTCAAAGAACATAGATTATTTATTTGACCTGTCCATACCACACCTTTCTGAAGCTGATACTTCTGCTTTATTAGCTGACATTTCAGTGCAAGAAGTAAAACAAGCTATTTCAAAATTAAATTATACAATGGCAAGAAAGAATCTTGGTCTGTGATTGGTCAGTTTGGGGCTGGACCCATGGCATTATCTCAGCATAATGCCACGGGTCTAGTCTCTGCACTGTGAACCAATGTAGAGGCCCATGTTGACCATTATTTACTCTTTTTTTGCATTTCCTCTTAAGAAACAAAAATATTTTTCCACACTGATAAAAACATTCTTTAAAATTATTTTTTTATTTTATATATAACTACAAGCCATTGTATAATAGGAATAATGCACTCCAGGGTGTGTGTCATGCTGGGATAATGCCACTCCTGGGGCATTGGACACACTCTGCCTACGGCCTCGTGCCCAACCCCCCCCCCAGGCTTGGCATTATCCCAGCATGACACACACCCTGTCGTGCATTATTCCTTTAATAACTTATGGCACCAGGGGAAGACGATTTAACTGCAGAGTTTTTCAAAAGCTTTCAAACTCAGCTTAGTCCTATTCTTACAGTATTATTTAATTCCTTACTACAAGCTCCACATATTCCCACTAGATTTTCTCAAACTTTGATAATTCTTTTACATAAAAAAGGGGACCATACCGATTTCACTAACTGGAGACTACTCAGTTTATTAAATGTGGATTACAAAATCCTTTCTATTATTTTGACTCACAGATTGTCTCACATAGCCCACAAAGTAATTTCCCCAGTACAATCGTGGCATCCCAAATAGGTCAGTTTTTCATAATTTACAGTTTTTATATGAGATCACAAACCTGGGTACAATACAAGGCCAGTCAGGTTGGGTTTTATCTTTAGACCAGCAGAAAGACATTGACAGGGTTGATCATGCTTGTTTATTTGACACACTTTGAGTTTATGGGATCCCTGCTCAATTTATATCCTGGATACAGGCATTGCATAAATCTGCTACCATAACTCCATTTATAAATAAGACTATAGGCACAGGGTTTCATTTGCAAAGAGGTATCCACCAGGTTTGCCCATTAAGTCCCACATTGTACCTTTTTGCAATTGATCCTTTAATTCATAAAATACAAACACACAGTCATATACCAGGTACAAAGTTACCAGGACTTCCAGAACTGACTACCGTAAGTGTGTATGCTGATGATTTGTGTATTAGCACACAGACAGCAGAGGCTATTCCTATTATAGAACAGACACTACAGGCATATGAATGGGTGTCAGAAACTAAGTTAAATTATGACAAAAGACATTGTTTTCAAATTGACTCAACATCTAGACAACTTTGTCCTACTACCCAATTCACTATACCAGTACGGGCGGATCCCATTAAAATTTTAGGACTTATATTTGTTACACCAAATGATACATAGATACATAGACAGTGTCGGCAGATAAGGGCCTATGGCCCACCCAGTCTGCCCATTTAAGTTTGTAAGTTCAGTTTATGTTTTCCAGGAAGTCTGTTGCCCCTTACCCCTGATGATGCTTATGATGCTTCTTATAACTGGGAAAAAGCACTTGACAAATGTCAAGGTCTACTTCAGCACTGGAAACACAAAACCATTTCCAAGAAAAAAAAAGGTTTATTTATTAAAAACATTGATAAAGCCACAACTCTTACATGTGGCAAATGTTTTTCCCATTCATTTTTCCTTAGAACCTCTGGTCTTTAAATATTTATTTCCAGGGACTATGGGGCAGTCATTTAAACCCCATTAAGTGGGTTTTTACGTACTACGATTATGTTTTAGGAGAGATCAGAATGTTCAACGCCATAGTTTTTTTTTTCATAGTATATTTATTTATAGAAATCTGACTGAACTTATCAAAGATACAACTCTCTGATGGTTTACTTATAGTTTTTCTTGGTTTTTGATATTGCTTGTACCTCAAGGGAATCAACAAAGTCCAAGAGGGTAGCATCTTTCAAAAAAAGAGGTGTGCAAGAACAAGAGGGCACAATTTGAAGATGGGGGGGTGGCTCAGAGGTAACTTAAGGAAGTATTTTTTCACAGAGAGGGTTGTGGATGCATGGAATGGCCTTCCGGAGGAGGTTGTGGAGTCAAAATCAGTGGTGGAATTCAAGCATGCATGGGATAGTCATAAGGCAATTCTGGGGGTGGGGTAGGAAGAAGTAGGCTGCTGGTTAACTAGGATCTGCAGCTTATCCAGTAGGTAGGGAAATGGGCAGACTGGGTGGGCCAAGCGGTCCTTATCTGCCATCAAATTCTATGTTTCTATGTTTCTATAATGGGGGTCAGGTTTTTTTAAATCCTTCCATGCTTACACGTACTAAGGGGGTCCCTGGTTTACCAAACCTTGTTTAACCAAATTGCGTCAGTGGAGGGTCACTTCACAACTACTGGACACTGTTCCAAGGAAACTATACCATTTCAGAAGTTTTATTTGAACAACCAATATTTCCAGAATGTTCAGTGACTAATATGCAAGAGACCTGCCTACAGCTCAAAGATAAGAGAATTCCCAAACAAATGTGGGACGTAGTCTGGTTGTCCTGCCACAGAAGATTAGGTGTTCATAATACTTTAAAACACAAAGCTTTAGAAGAAAGATGGTGCCCTAGACCTACATGCTATCAGGTTTTAGAGGCCCTCGAACATTTTTTTATAAAATGTCCCTTCACTGAACGGGTATGGCTTATTTTGCAAAATATCTGGAAAGACCCAAATCTGAGTTCCATTACATATGAGACTTTGGTCCTCGGTATTTACCCTACATTTTTGAAATATAATAAGAGTACCCTTAGGGTAATTTTTGCTGCCTATAAGTATTATATGGGGCAAGTTCAATGTATCCTCTTACTCCAACAGAAAGAGGTATCCCCAAAAGGGGTGATTCAACAGTGTATTTTTTTTACATACTTTATACGAACAAGAAAGTACTTTTTTCTCTGGAACAAAATTTCAAGGTCTGTGGAACAATTGTGATTGGATGAGGCAGGACTAGTTTAATATTATGGCCAGCCGGCTATTTAGTCTTCTCTATTTTTTTTTCTTTTCTCATTCAAGCTGTATGGGGGCTGATTACAGTTTATTATACTTTTGCATTAGATTTTATTTTCACAATTTTTTTCTCTCCAGCAATTTTCACATATGTTCCACTGTTTATTATTCTGTATACTGCACTGATTAGAATTTGTTTGTATAATGTTACACTGATTGTTATGATTTTATTTTTATGTTTCTAAATAAAAAATTCCCCTACTCGTCAATAGAGTGAACTGCTGCCCAGTCATGGAGGATGACACTGTCAGTCCAACAGTGGAAGAAGAAAGACGTCTGCAGCACCAAAGCAATGGAGCTGAGCAAATATCCAGCAAAATGGAAATGGACATTACAGAGCAACCTACAAATGTGGAGCAGGCTCCATCTGCAGTTTCTACTGATGTGGACATGGCACATATGGAAGCAGAACAAATGCTACAGCAGGCTTTAAAAAAGAAGCCTTACCTATGCCAGCAACAATTACTATGAGTGGAGCAGGGGTTCTGGGAGGCTAAATCCAAGTTGGAGGTAGAAAATGCAGAAGAAAAGGCCAGGAGGATCGTCGGTACATATACACCCAGGACAAGAAAAAGGTTTTTGTTTTTGGTCCAGGAAGTGGCACACTGGGTGCATGACAAGACCCAGAGCAAACAGAATTGGCTGCAAAAGTGCCCGCAGATGACAGTAGCTGGTCTCCAGAACATGCTCTTAGAAGTGCAGGGTGGATTCAGGACCAGGAAGGAAGATGGGTCTGTAACCTGAGTCTTCCAGTACCAGGAATGCACATTGAGGAACTGCAGAAAAGCAGTCAGAAGCTTACAGAATACGGTGCCCCTGAGGCACTGCTGCAGGGGAAAGCAGTGTTCTGGGTGGATTCTCTGGAAGATACAGCTACAGTCTCCTTTTCTCCCTTGGACAATGCACAAGATGTTTTCTATGATGCACAACCAGGAGATGTATACATAGTAGCTGGATCCGATACCACAGTTGCAATGGGGGGGACACATGAGGGATCAAGACCTGCTGCTAGATTAAAGGAACAAGGAAATATGGGGGACAAAGGGTCAACTAATGGGACAGACCCTACAGCTGCTTCTACCTATGCTAGTCTCTTCAGAAACTGATAGAGCTAGCAAAATGAAGAAATGCTATTCGACTCCACTTCTTGGGAGGGCTGGAGTCACCCTGGACAGGCACTATGTAGGAAAACAATTAAACAGACACTGGGATTTACCTTTAGATGTGTATGCTCTCATTCATGCACCTTGAGATCACACTTTTGATTTCAATGACCACACTGCAGCCCTACTAGAAAGATTCTGGACTAAACATTTGGCATTGAAAACCAATCCTTTGTGGGTACCTTTCCAGGCCCTCCCTCTGATGAAACAGTCATTCCAAATTATTACTGCTCTTTTTTGGAATGAAGGTGTGAATGTTGAAGATATCCTTTGTTGGCTGGAGAAGCAATGTGATATTCAGGGTATGCCCAAGCCCATACTTGATGGGGAAGAATTTTGGAATGGGGGGTGGAGGATCAAAATCAAGCTGCGTCAAGAAGAGAATAATCTCAAGCATTTACCTAATAGCTTTTATATAGGCTGGGACAAGGGGTTCATCTTCTTCCCCGGGCAGCAAAGTCGTTGCTACAAATGTGGATCTACCAGACATATCAGCACAAATTGTGATGCTATAAAGTGCTTTCAGTGGTGCGAACTGGGACATGTGTGGTATCATTGTACAAATATCCCAAAATGTAATATATGTGACACAGTCAGGCACTCTTTCACTGACTGCCCTTGAGCATCCCATAATACAGAAGATGCTGACTATGGGATCCAAGATCTCTACATGTATAAAGCTGCTAGGGCAGCTGTTGATTTTGAGGGAGGTAGGGCCTCACAGGGGCCACCTATTCACCACAGGGGTGACCCAGAGAATTCCACCACCTCAGATGCCCCACACAATGGAATGAGAGTAATGCCTCATCCAGAGCCTAGATTTGAGCAACACAGGCTACATCAACTATGCCTCCATCCCCAACCTTACCACCATCCCCACTTCCGGGGTCTGTTACTAAACCAAACAATTTTCAAAAAATCCCCCACAAAGGGAAAGGCCTTAAAACTACACCACAAAGGGTGGAATCCATGGAAAGTATTTTATTAGGAAACAAATACACTGTCCTACAAGATGGTCAATCTGAAGAGGATGAAGGCTGATGCTGCTTCACTGACATCCTCACAAGGGATGTTTTGTCAGCAACATAAAGAAATCCATCAGAAGGATAATAATAAAAAAAGTGTGTGTGAGAATGGGGATAAGGAAAAGTGCTAGAATCCAAAACATCTGTCCACTCATGTCACAGCATCGCAACAATATGATCTTGTCATACCAGTCTAAACTCTAATAGTATTAAATCAGAGAAGAAACATCTGGCTACTTTTGATATATTTTTGAACTACTCCTATGATATTGTTTTCCTTCAGGACACTAGATTGCATTCCCTGGAGGAGATCCAGATAGCAACTTTTTCCTTCTAGGTTAATATATGTGTTTAGCAACTTTTTCCTTCTAGGTTGCTTGAAAGGATAGATCAAATAACCTTACCAGAGCAAGGGAAAAGATTAAGACTTCTTTTGGCTAGGCAGATCTACTGTGTGTTGTTATTTTTATTTTGTACTCACAGGAATTGTTACTGTTTGTTGCTAACATTTTATTGCTTTATTTTTCTGATTCAAATTGTTGCTGCATTATTACTTGGTGTGCCTACAGGTGTGTGCTAACAGATTACTGCTGTAATCTTCTGATTCAAATTGTGTTTTGCAAGGTATATCTTCTGTTACTGCTTTATTTTTCTCTGTAGCAAAGTGTTTCTTACAGGGTATATCTTCAGTGAAATTATTACAGGTGGTGCTTACATTTCTGTGACTTTTTACCATTAGGCTAAGCAAAATTACTGTTTGCCACTATTTTATTTTATTTTTGCTAAAAGTTTTTTGTCTCAGAGGTGTTGCAGTCTCCTTCTCACATTGAAGGAGCTAATTGCTTTCCTCCCACAGCTCTTCCAGGGGATTAGGTGTGTATCGAGGGGGGGTGGGTGGAGCTGGCAAACTGTCAGTAACTTCCAACAGAAAGAAGGGTTAAAAGGTTATGTTAGTTGATAACTTGGAGGTGGAAGACTAAGTTTGCTGGCCAAGGCACCTAGCTTCACCTGAGCTCTTTCCTTCTAGGTTCCTTGAAAGGACAGAGCAAAGAACCTTACCAGAGCAAGGGAAAGGATTAAGACTTCTTTTGGCTAGGCAGATTTACTGTCTGTTGTTATTTTTATTTTGTACTCACAGAAATTGTTACTGTTTGTTGCTAATACTTTATTGCTTTATTTTTCTCTGATTCAAATTGTTGTTGCTGGGTATACTTTCTGCTGCATTATTGCAAGGTGTGCCCACAGGTGTGTGCTAACAGATTACTGCTGTGATCTTCTGATTCAAATTGTCTTTTGCAAGGTATATTATATGTTACTGCTTTATTTTTCTCTGTAGCAAAGTGTTTCTTACAGGGTATATCTTATGTGAAATTATTACAGGTGGTGCTTTACAGGTTTTACAGTTTTATCTGTCATTACGATAAGCTTTCAGGGTTACTGCATTTGTTGCTGACTGATTGTTTCTGCTCTTACCTCTTTGTTTCTTTTGTCCGTGGTTCTTCATTTTTGGCAGGGGAAGGGCCCAGTCACCCACCCCATCCCCAACCATCCCACACTTCACTCCTTTTATAGGGTAGCACAGTCATGACATTTCCTGTGGCAAAGCAGGAAAGGGTGGATCAATGGGGTATCCATATGGTGACCTCATTTACAGGGGCACTAGTAATATAACTTGTTATAAAAAGTTATACAAAAACAAACAAACAAAACACAAAATCAAACTTTTGCTTTCATTTTCTTCCTTCTAATTACTCTGACAAGGTTATAAACCTAGCAACTTATCTGGAATGGATATCATTAACTGCAGGTACTGCAGAACACTTTCAGAAGGGCAGTTTTACAGGATTTAGGACACTGTCCTACATGCTGGGCTATTGGAGATCTTAGGGCTCAGCTCCAGGCAGCATGGGGAGAGTTTGCATGCCTCAAATTTTATATTCAAGAGGAAATATATTATAAGAACCACCCACCATTTCCCCAACATCCAACAGAAGCACCTCGACAGCAGAGGGTAATTGGTCCAGGAGGTTGGCAGGTGGTTAGGAGGGGCAAATTGGGTGCCCCATCACTCAGTGCTCTCCAACATATTACCTCGACAAACCATTAAACAACTACAAACAGGTATCCTCCTCTACCTCTGAAATCAAACAAAGGGGCAGAGGACGCTGCACAGCAAGACACTGCAGCACAGGAGCTACCACAACAAAACTCACCCAAAACAGGAACAAAACCAAAAAAAGCAAAAAGGAAATCCAAAAAATTTCTGATCATAGGAGATTCCATGATTCGGGGAGCTGATACCCATCTCCAGCCAGAGGTAATGATCAGATGTCTCCCAGGTACATCAGCGTGGAAAGACACTGACCACATTGCTAAAATTGTTCAGAAAGCAGGAGAAAACATTGACATCCTGGTGCACATAGGGACTAATGATCTTGCCAGCCAGTCAGTTGTGGAGACGAAGGAACATCTGACCAGGCTGGGTGACCAACTATCATCCATTTCATCCGGCATCTCCTTCTCTGAGATCCTGCCAGTCTGGGAGAGGGGGGCAGATGAATGGAAGGTCAGAGAAGGAGAGATAGGAGAGCTAAACATGTGGCTCAAGGGCTGGTGCCAGGAAAAGGACACACATTTGTAGGGAACTGGCAACAGTTTTGGGAGCAAAAGTTCTTTAAATTTGATGGACTGCATCTGATTAAGGAAGGAGTCAGTGGATTGGGGCAGCAGTTTGATGTCTTTGCAGAATATTTAAACTAGCAAATGGGGAGGAGGTGCAGCACCCCATGCATCGAATGGGAAGAACAACCCTCCCTTCCTCAGCTAGTGGTCAAACAGGAGTTCAGCATGTTTGCTGTTCATTTACATCACCAGTTAAGGAAAAAAGGTCCATCTCCCAATACAACACACAGGGGAAATGCCAGACCTCACCCAACAACTAACACACTGAAATCTGTCCAATGGAAAACCATGTACACATATGCTTACTGTCTGGAAACAAGATCCCAGAACTGCAGGCAATAATGATAGAGGCAAAACTGGATATAACAGCAATTAACGGGCGTGGTTTACCAGTAATCGCACTTGGGAGACTTCAGTACCTGGCTATGTACTGTTCAGAAGAGACCGAGGTGCAAAAAGGGAGGGGTGGAGTGGCCCTGTATGTCAACGAAAATATCAAAGCTACAGAAATTCAGAATACACATAAGGAGCCAGAAGAACTGTGGGTCACCCTGGAAACAGGAAATGGGACATCTATAAGAAAGGGGGTTGTCTACAGGCCCCCAGACAAGGGGGATGACATAGACACATTACTGTTAGAAGATATACAAGACATAACAGCTAAAGGGGAGGTTCTGATAATGGGAGACTTCAACATGCCAGATACAGATTGGTCAATACCAGCAGGAACATCCACCAGAACTAGACACATGGTGGATTCCCTGCAGGGGGAAGGCCTCAAACAACTGGTACAACAATCCACAAGAGACAGGGCAATCCTATATCCAGTACTGACTAACAGGGAAAGGATCACAGATCTCCAGGTAGAAGGTCACCTGGGGGCCATTGACCATCACATGATATGGTTTAATTTGGCCACTACAATTAAATCATCCCATTCCAAGACAAAAATATGGGACTTCAGAGGAGCTGACTTTGATAAGATGGCCAATAGAGTTAAGTTAGCCCTGGCAAAAAGAAATACAGGTGAGGGGATACAGGCGAAGTGGGCAAGCATTAAGGATGCAATACTTGAAACAACATTCCATTGTGTTAGAGAGAAAAGGAAGTGCAAAAGAAAAAGGAAACCACTTTGGTTCTCAAGACCAGTAGCAGAAAAGGTCAGAGCCAAAAGGCTGGCCTTCAGGAAATATAAGGGAACACAGCAGGATGAAGATAGGGAGGCATACCAAACTTCCCTAAGGGAATCAGGGATGGCAGTAAGGCAGGCAAAGGCCCAAACCAAGGAAACACTAGCACAAACAGAAAAAGAAGGTGACAAGACTTTCTATAGATACATTAGTGAAAGAAGAAAGTCCAGAGGGGGTATTGCTAAGATCAAAGGAGTTAAGAGTGTGTGTGAAGAGGAGGACCATGTAAAAGCACCTATCCTAAATAGATACTTCTGCTCAGTATTTACTGAAGAGAAGGCAGGGCAGGGCCCACAGCTCAGCACCATGGACACAGGGGGGAGGGAGGTGAGCACTAGTCCCTTCACAAAATAAAGGGTCCTACAAGAGCTCGATAAGCTCAGGGTGGACAAGACAATGGGATCTGATGGCATATATCACAGGGTACTAAAGGAGCTAAGGGTGTAACTAGCAGAGCCATAATCAGAACCATTTAGTGAGTCTCTGAGCACTGGTGAGGTCCCAGAATACTGGAAACGGGCTCATGTGATCCCGCTCCACAAGACTGGTAGCAGGGAGGAGGCAGGGAACTACAGACCAGTCAGTCTTACCTCAGTAGTGGGCAAGATTATGGAGGCACTCCTTAACGAAAGGATAGTGCAACACCAGGAATCCATAGGGTCACAGGATCCAAGACAGCATGGGTTTACAAAATGAAGGTCCTGTCAAACTAATCTCATAGATTTCTTTGACTGGGTAACCAGAGTGGTGGACCAAGGTGGAGCAGTTGATGTGACCTACTTTGACTTCAACAAAGCTTTCAATATTGTTCCACGTAGAAGATTGATTAATAAGCTGGATAGGCTCAGGGTGGGTCAGAAGGGTGGCAAACTGGTTGCGAGCAGAAAACAGAGAGTGGTGGTAAATGGTATACAGTCAGAAGAGATGCAAGTCACAAGTGGGGTACCTCAGGGATCAGTCCTGGGGCCAGTCCTCTTCAATATTTTCATCAATGACACTGCATATGGACTGAAGGGTAAGGTTTTTCTGTTTGCAGATGACACCAAGATCTGCAACAGAGTAGATGATCCAGATGGGGTGGGCAGAATGAGAAGAGATCTGGAAAAGCTAACAAAATGGTCAGAAGAGTGGCAACTGGGGTTTAATGCAAAGAAGTGCAAGATCATACACATTGGGAAGAGAAACCCTGAAGCCACCTATAGGCTGGGAAGGGAGTTGCTGACAGTCACAAGGGAAGAAAGAGACTTGGGTATCATCATCACCGATGACCTGAAATCATCCAAGCAGACCAGTAAAGCAGTAGGTAAGGCTATGGGGATGTTAGGGTGTATTAGTAGGGGTATCACAAGTCAAAGAGGGAGATAATAATCCTATTTTACAAGACACTGGTTAGGCCCCATCTGGAGTACTGCATGCAGTACTGGTGGCCACACCTTCACTAGGACATTAACCAAATTGAGACAGTCAAGAGAAGGGCAACCAAAATGGTGCAGAGACTGCATCAGAAAACATATGAGGACAGATTAATGGAGCTCAATATGTATACCCTAGAGCAAAGGAGGGAGAGAGGTGATATGATCGAAACATTCAAACACCTTAAGGGCATTAACAAGGTGAAAGAGTCTAACATGTTTCAGTATAAGAAAAATAGCAGGACAAGAAGACACAGCATGAGATTAGAGGGAGGCCGATTAAGGGGTTATGTGAGTAAGTTCTTTTTCACAGAAAGGGTGATTGTTGCATGGAACGGCCTACCTCAGGAAGTGGTGGATATGAATACAGTGGAGGGCTTCAAACAGGCATGGGATAGGTATAAGGGAGCAATGCAGATGAGTATGAATAGATAGACTATTGACAGAGCAAGGTCTGGCACATTTATAAGGTAGAAAAGAAATGGGCATACTGGATGGGCCTTGCATTCCTTATCTGCCGTCAGCTTCTATGTTTCTAGAAGGTTGATCGGGCCAAGTTACTGGTCTATGGGAAATGTAGCTTGTTGTGGTGGGATATGTTTTCAGATCCTTCCATTAAAGTGACCTGCATGGTGGGTATTTCTCCAGGCAGGATGTTGTTTTAGATGTTACCATCAATAAAGTAGAGTTTAGATTAATAAATGTCTATTCACCACAACTTAAGTCTAACCATATTGCTCTTTTGAAACTGATTTTGCCTTATTTATATACAGCAAGACTGACTTTGTTAGGAGGAGATTTCAATATCAGCTGAAGCAAAGGAGGACAAAGGTGGAACTATGTCCAAAATTTATTGTGACACTGCTTTTTTAAATCAGGTCTTGGATCAAACAGGGTTAATATATGTGTTTATTAATAAAAAATGTGGAGTCCCACACACGTATTTTAGGAAAGTCTTATCGATTATTGGTTTATAACTCCTGCATTAGACTTAAGGATCGCCAGGATCACCCTGGTAGCTACTACAGACCATGGGCTGCTGATTGTATCCCAAGCCAATACTGCCATCAAGACTAAGAGCCTGGGTTATTGCAAACTGAATCTTTCCCTCTTTGAAAACCTGCACATTAGGGACGGTCTTCAGCATATCATTGAAGCACATAAATCTGTATATATTTTATATAATAATAAAATTGAATGGTGGGAAGATAGTAAAGCAGATCTGAGGAATACTTTCAGGAGATGGGGAGGATTAATGGTCAAATTAATAGAGATAAATATAGTCATGTAAGGGTTTTTATACTCATTACAATCCAGATAGAACACAGGGGATACAATGGTTATAGATCAAATACATCTAGTGAAGGAGGAAATGATTCAATTCCAATATGATAGAATGAAGACCCTAGAAATTGAACAGGGGCATGGGACATGGGAGCGGCAGGCACAAACCAACCCCTTTGATACAGTAGCTGTACAGATCAAAGGAAGAAAAAAGAAATTACTCAAACTACTAAGCCAAATGGGACAAATTTAAGGGATGGTAGGGAAATCAGGAGGGAGGTGGATGATTTCATCTCTCAGTTATTTCAAAACAATGAAGAGACATTAGAAGAGGGGATAGAGGAGTGGCTGGCAGCAGATGATCTGGTGCAGTTGCCAGAACATCATAAGAAGGCCCTTACAAGTTCTTTCACAGAGGCAAAATTATTTAGGTAATTAATAATTTAAATACAGGGAAGGCACCAGGACATGATGGTTTGCCTAATGAGCTGTATAATATGTTATTTCAAGATCTTAAAACAGAATGATTACAGGTATTTAATCATTGTTTTTTCCAACAGCATTTAGCAGCCAGTATAAATAAAGGCTTAGTGATGTTACTGTACAAAGTGGGGATAAAACACACATGTCAAATTGGTGACTGATTACTTTGCTAAATTCTGATTATTTTTTTAAAATTAATTAATAACAGGATAGCCATGGTATTAAAGACATTATACATCCGGTCCAATTCTGCAGTATTCCGGAAGGAAGATCTCAAACGGACTCATCTTACAGAGAAAACTAATGAGAAAAGGGGAATCAGAAGAGATTATGGGCTATTTAATAAGTCTCAGTCAGGCAAGGCCTTTGATAAGGTGTTCTATACCTATTTATCATGTTTAGAGAAACTGGGTTTTCTGGAAATATTGATTAATGAAATAAAAGCTTGTTATACAGCAGCAGTGGTAACACCATGCATAAATGGCTGAGTGGGAAAGGAATGTAAGGTTGGAAGGGGAGTCAGACAAGGGTGTCCCTTAAACCCTTCCCTATATATTATTACACTAGAGCCTTTGATTAGAAGGCTGTACAGAGAGGACAGCATACAGGGTTTTTCGGTGTCTGTAGATGATGTTGAAAGCAAAGCTGTGGCTTATGCGAATGACTTGTGTTTAATATTAGCTAATGTATCATCTTGTGAGAAAACAGTACAAATCCTGTTGGCATTCACAAAAGAGATAGGCTCACAAATAAATTACACAAAAAAGTAGATCACTGACTATTGGTAAACACCTAGGGGAAATTCTAGAAATCATGGGGATTCCCCTTTTAGAAGCCATGTGTAAAATTCTAGGAGTTTTTTTTTTTTGGACATGGGGATATGGGGTTTTATAACTGGGATAGGTTAATCAAAGAAGCGAAAGGGAAGGCGGGCAAGTGGAATGCTTGGAGAATGTCAAAACAGAAAAGAGTGAATGTTGTTAAAACCTTTTTACTCAATATGTTTCTTCACCTTAAATTGGTGTTTCCTCCCCCAAAACAGCTAGATATCACCATTTATAGTGTTTTTTTCCCAGAGTAATTGGAGAAGCAAGTTTTTTTTTATTTTATTTATTTTTTTTCCTCCGGAACCTGTGGAACTCTCTCCAGCTACCTATCAGCCTCGCTCTACCTCCCGATCTGAAGCTCGGCATTCCAGGCTGACCCTGCCTGGCAGATCCCCCAGATCTGAGCCCCCCGGGCTGCCCGCCCTGGCACTCTATCTATAATTTAATGCACCAGACAGGTGTCAGAGACCCCCCCGTAATCTGAGCCCACTAGTGGGAGTGTGACCAAGGCTGGAGACACCTTCACCTGTCCTTGGCCCAGGGTTTTTACTGTATGTTACCCCCAGGAGCTGGATGTGCAGTGATGCCTGCAAGGAGAAGCTGTAAACATCTGCCGTGCTACTCCCCTTGTGTTCCAGGCACAGTAGTACACCCGGTCTCCAAGAGGTGTCACTACTGCACCAAGGAGCCCCCGAGCCCACCCCAGGGAGAGGAGAACTGTCCTCCAGATGCTTGATCCTCTCCCTCCCCTTCTGACCCCTTCAACCCGAACTCGTTCTCGAACCTGGGTCACTGGCATGGCGTGAGGTGTGGTGTCCAGCACCTCAACCCTCAGTGCCACTGGGACAGTTTGGAGGAGCAGGTTGAACCTAATAAAAAGGGGAATCACATATTTGCCACTTAAAAAAAAAAGGTCTGGGAATGGTTAACCCCATTGTTTTCTTTTTGTACGTTTTTATTTATACAAACATTAATCGTCATTTAAATAATGTCACTAAACCTTGAGCTGTTTGGAGTTTAGACTAATTATACCACTGGTTGTGCACATGGAAAACTGACAAAGCTATACCAAAACAGAAGCTCATGGTTGGTCTACCTTTACTTTCAGTAATGCATTGGCAGATTGAAGCTAGGGCTTTTCAGGAACAACTTCTCCTGTTGTCGATTTAAGAATGATATAGTTTAATATTGTCTAGTTATTTTTTTGAGCAACAAAATTTTTGGGACATGCCACTGCATGAGTTAGCTACCACTGGGAACATGATGACCATGTCACGTACAACTAAATATATGTGGATGTACTCTGGTTATGTCTGCATGGTAAGCTAAATGTTAAATTTAATCTTAAACATAAGGACCAGCAGGAAAGATTCTGTTTTTGAACACACTCCTGCCAGAATGTACTGGAAACCATCCCTTACAGAAATAATTATATGAAATTTTTTCATGCTGCACACATAAAACTACTCATGTGATATGCGAGCTGCAAGCATAATTTAGACGTTAAATTCGAACAGATTGCATTCATGTGGCATGCATGCAGCAAGTAAGTGTGGAAATCATGTTTTTATGTTAAATTGAAACAGACTGCACTCATGTGGCATGCGGTAAAAGCAAGTGGCCACTGATAAGTGCACACATAAAAGTTAAGTGACTTGCTCAGGATCACACCATATACTGTACAAGTGAAGGGTTGATGAGATTCAAACCCAAGTCTTCAGGTCTCCAAGTCTCCTGGTTTGCATTTCAGTGCCTTTAACCACTAAGCTATACTGCCTGCATACATATGGCTTGCTTGTACTTCAATTCAAATCTGTATACTGTACATCTGCATGCATGTGGCATGCTTGTAACCACTGTTATTCTTTTCAGTTTTCTTGTCCTCCCTCAGTTGCACAACTGAACTGTAGCATACATACCAATGAAAACACATGTGGTTCTTCTCACCCCCAATACACACACTTACCCTCAAAACTACTTAATTACTTCTCTCTGGCCTGTACTCCTACTATTGTCTCTCCATAGTTTTGAATGCATCCACCCAAACACACTTTAAGTTGCATACACAAAAGTAGCAATAACTCGACACTCACCCACATGGCCAGTCCCCCCCCCATGCACACACACTGCAACCAGACAACCCACCAAGTATAAATATAAGTTGGGAGTCTCTTTCCTGAGAACTAGGCAGCCAGAGGCAGGAGTCTTTAAGAAATGATGTCCATGGGTCAGAGAGCTGGGTTGTACTTGTACTGCCTTAAAATAAATGGAGTTATTTTGTATTACTATTTTATACATTACTATGGTGAGTTGGAGAATAATGAAGGCTACTATTCTACTAACAAGGCCCTTGTTAGTCAAGCAGTAGCCTTCATTAATCTCCAACTCTCCATCAGTAATGTTTAAAACAGTAATAAAAAAATACCCCCATTAATTTCAATGGCACATGCTCCTGCAGTCTCCCTTGCCCTATGTCATAATTTGCCTGAGTGTGGTAATGTGGAGGTCATCTTCACTGGGGGGGGCATTAGCTTGACCATAGTGGGGCTTCAATAGTCTGTGCATACCATGCTGTTCAACTGTCCCTGAATGCAAGGGACAGCCCTCATTTTACCCCTGAAAACTACTCTGCTCCTCATCCATTACTCATGGGAAACATGCTGCTCACACAGAGAATGTCCTGTAAATTTAGACTTTATGGCATGGGTACCATTTCAGATTTCAGCATGTGGGAGCCAACAACCAGTTGAGGCCAGGTGCTAGTTAGCCCCTAGGTGGCAAGCTCTGGAACATCTGGAACATCTCTAAAAGGTAAAACTCATTTGTTGTTACCAACAAGTGATATGCAAATCAGGAAAAATTCAAATGTATAAGATTCATCCGTCTATACCCTGGAGCAGTGCATCAGATTTGGGCTTAAACCCAACTAGTTATTAACCAAGTTTTTTCCTGGCTGATATTCCAAGCTCCCCTCAAAAAACAGCTTTGTCCCAATTTCTCTCCCCAACTCCTGTCAATTCAATACCCATCCCATATGGGTTATGAAGCCACCCAATGGTGCAGAAAAGTGAAAAACACATCAATATTTCAGCCCTTTCTCCTTCCCCAGTCCCCCTTTAAAAAAATTATTTACTTTGACTTACCTGGCCATCTGGCCAGAACCTGCAGCCTGGCCCAGTATGCCACCAACCCAGTTTTCAGTCAGCTCCTCCTCCGTCCTTCTGCCAGAAACTAGGTGCTAGAACCGACCATCCCAGGTTCCCAATGTGGTCCATGACCAAGTCTTCTCACTAACCAAACACACTCAACCTGAATTGCTTGCTTCTTGCTTGGCTGCTGCCATGGCTCCTGCTGCACTGCACTGATCAAGGCCTATGAGGCCACCCACACCACTGTCACCGCTGTTGTTAGGTCTAACATGCTTCCAAGGAGGCATGTTTTTTTTTTTTTTTCGAGGTGAGCATAGTAAAGCAAGTAGGTAGCCTAGTCATGAGTCAGCTTCCAGCTCACTCCGTGTCCCTCAGCCATCAGGTGAGATGGAGACTCACTAAGAGTAGACCAACAAAAATATGCCACCACAACACTACTATTGAGAGTTCAGTGCTCACCGACTCCTCCAAGCTGTAGTGTGCAGCCTGTCTACTCTGTGGTGGGAAAGATAATGTCAATTCATGTAACTCATATGCTCTTGCTTGGCTGAAGCTTCTCTGCATCATGTGTGATGGTGCCACCACTAATAGGTGGAGAGAATGAACAACACAATACAGACATAATTAAGTCAGGAGTGCACCTGCAGTGTGAGCACACACAGGCCAGGGGGGCACATGTTGTGCAAAAGATTAAATCCAAATGTAATGCCATTATTGCCACACCATAAGAACAACCTAGGCACAAATGCAGGGGGAGCACTGCCACCCCCCACCCTTCTTAAATGACACTCCTGCTTTATGGTAGACATTCATTCTCAGGTATCGGTACAAGTAAATACAACAGTTTCCACTGTGTTCTGAGATACTGTATCTTCATGTTTCAGGATGTGTCCTGATCATCATGAAGGTTGGTGTCCCTCATTGTACCTCATTCTGAGTGTCCACATCCCTCATTTCAGTAACAAATGTGAGATATGATGCATGCTTCTAAAATTCTACTCAGCACAAAGAGTCCTTAGCATGGCTGTAGTGTATGCAGTATACTCCATACAGAATGACAAAGAGAAAGTAAGTGAGCAGAATCAGTCATGGAGAAACACATTTGTAGCACTAAATATGCATAAGGGGATTTACATGGCCCAAAACAGAAAGGTCAAGCTTCACAACACAGAGGCCCCACTTCGCACATCTTGAATGGGGGATGTTGGCTGATTATATCCTAGGTATTTAAAGCATTAAGCAAACAATGCTTTACAAATTAATGGAAATTCAATGACAAAAAAATCAAAAGCCATTAAACAACTTGCGAAAGGATCAGAATTAATAAGCTTACCTAATTTTAATGGGAAAACAATGAAAAATGTATTTTAATGGCTCTAATTGCTAGCAGTAGTATGAGAAATAGAAATGGATGCATTTTTTAGATGAGATTTGCACAAGCTTAGTTGCTGCACACATGGCAAGCATGCAGCATGTGCACCTAATGTGATTTAAAAATGATGTTCACACCAGCTTAACTGCTGCACTCATGTCAAGCATGCAACACATGAACCTGATGTGATTTTCAGAAGTTGTTTACACCAGTTTATCAGCTGCACACATGCCAAGCTTGCTGCATGCAAACTTGATTTGCTTTTCAAACCTAATTTGCTTAGGTTCACTTTGTGTATGCAAACTGCATGCAAACACTGCACATCTATATGTGGCATGCATTCTGCATGTACACAACACAAACACATATTTCTGTAAGATATGGGACATCTGTATTTTCAATGTCCTTATATTATGGCTTTTGGGATAGTTTTAGATAAGTGGAATTTTTCCCCTTTCTAATTTTAAACTCAGAGATACTCCTTTAGGCATTTTGCCTAAGGCATGGACAAATATGATACAGGCACCATGTGGATCTTTTGATATTCTTTAAGTATTATATTTGAATTAACAGGTGCAAACTGACTTTACAGACTAAAATAGTCCCTCCAGATCAGTTGTTTTGGGATATACACTCAGTACTAAAGGCTATTCAAATGCAAGAGAAAAAGACAATTAAGTCTCAATGGTACAAGAAATGGTGGAAGAAGCATGATTGGCTCTCCTGACCTATGGAACACGTGTTCAGATATGTTAGGAGTTAGTATTCTGTAATACGTATTTGCTTTAAAGTGTCTTTTTGTTTTGTTTACTTTATTTCAAATTGCAGCAGTGGGTGTGTATTCTGATTTATTACAGTTTAAATTAAACATTTCTCCTACTTTTTAGTGGGGGCAGGGGATATATTTCATTATTTTTCATTATTTTTAATTATCATTTTGTATATCCAGTGTAATGTGAATTGAAGGAAGTATAGCTAAAATGCTTATTTGTTTTCCTTTTCTCTTTGATTTGTATTTAATTTGTTGTGAATTTAACATGTTTGTGAGTAATTTGACTTTGAAGATTTAATAAAAATTCTCCAACTCTCCAGTAGGGGAACATTTGGCTATTTGCAGAATGGCCAGTTTGTCTGAGTCTCCAGCAAGGATGGATGTGCAGGAGGCTGGGGAGCGGGTCTCCTCCCTTGCCTTAACCCAACAAAAGACTGAAAAATTATTTGATGCATCAGGTACTCCAGATGTGAATGCCGGTGAGAATATGGAAATTGTTCATAGTGTTCCAAATATACTGGCAGAGTAAGTTAATGCAAAGGATATTTCAGAAAATACAAATGGAATGGAAATAGACACAGACTTACAGTGCCTTAATAATTAGTCCACAAGAACTCTACAGGCCCTTCTTGAAGCAGAAGAGGAATGTTTTCTTTGATGAAAAAAAGAGCTTTCTGAAGCTCTAGTGGGGGCATGAACTATTGACTGTACCAAAGCGGAACCTGCCCTGCTTGACAACTGAACGACTCCCTTGAGTAAGCCCATAGTAAGTAACCCAGAATGTGCATCAAAAGAAAACAATTATTCAAACATTGTCTTCCAAACTTCAGGAATAGATCAGTAAAATGTCACAGTTTTCTCCTTCTCAGCTAGCGCAGAGCAGTGCTCTGTACTTAAAACTGTTAAGTGCTCTGAACAAAGTAAATGTTTTGGGCAGAACTATCAGAGATGAAGAATCCACCTTTACAGTGGAAAACTCTTTAAAAGCAGAAAGATGGGCTCGCTTTGCCCACAACCGGGACTGGATAGTTGGCTTTCACCTATAAGAATTCCGGGGGTAAGAATAAGTGATTCCACTTTCTCTAATCTAAATAATGGTTTAATGGTGCCAGAAAGTTATAAAAATGATGATGAAATTGCAGGGAATTCAACGAACTTGATAAGGGAAGCAGAGACAGTACCTAATCTCCACTAATGTTACCACTAGAATTGAACTTAACATAGAACCCTGTACTACAAATAGGGGATACTTCCATAGCCCCCCCCCCATAATGAATATATTACTGATACTGCAAGTGAATCATCAGGGGCTTCTATCTCTGCTAATATTCATGATAATGAAAGAAATACAGGGAATCAAGATCAATAAAATGTACCCAATGCCCCATGAATGGATCACAATAGACAAAACTCTAGGCCTTACACTTCCCTCTTTTATATACCTGTATACCCTGCCAAAAGACACAATGCAGTACACTTGCTGTATAAAGGTGGGATGGAAACTTTTCCAGATAGGCTCGTTGTAGCCAGAACTCTCCTCATAGAAAATTTACATTTTCATGCAGCAGAACTGTATGCTTTAATACATGTTTTGGGGGAATCTTCATTCGACATGAGCTTTAAACTTAATAGTGGTTTGGAGAAATTTTGGATTCATTACAAGCAGTCAAGAACACACCTTTATGGACTCCCTTTGAAGTTGTACCTTTAGTTAAGCCTGCAAATAGAACAATAACCATACTGTTTAGAAATGAGGGTGTGAGTGTAACTGATTTAATTTATTGGATAAAGCAACGTTGTACAGTGGCAGGACATCCCAAAGCCATATTTGATTCAGAAAGCATATAGACAGGAAGGTGGAGAATAAAGGTAATTTTTTTGTTCTGATGAGACTCAGTTACAACATCTGCCAAACTGTTTTTTTTAGGAAGGGATAGCGGTGTCCTGCTTTATGCATGTCAACCCAAAAACCTGTTACAAATGTGGATCACCAGGACACATTAGTAGTGTTTGTGACCATCTCCAATGAACCTTGTGTAATGTCTTATGGCACACTAGTGGTCAGTGTAAGAGTGAGGCCAGCTGCAATTTGTGCAACACAAAAGGCCACTCGTACTCAAACCATCCCAGGGCAGGCACATAGTCAGGTGGATTCCACAGATATAGAAGAGCAAAGGCTACTGGTAAGAATAGCCCAGAGGGCCCACTCTCCTGCAACACAGAAGATCCCCCCCCCCCACTTCAGGAAACAGTGATCAAGAGCAGGAGGATTTTAGGAAGGGCAACAGAACCAGCTGAGCAGGATAACCTCCCCCCCCAAGACAGCATACACTCTGTAGTCATGGAAGATACAATGGGGGAGGTTATGGAGGTAACCTCTGTACCAGACATCTCACCACCATTAGATACTATTGCCATGCCACCACCTCCACTCCTGCCTCCACCTCCACAACCCCCAGAACATACCAGGAATATGGTTACTAGGAGGAGACAGGCATGGTTTCAGCCTGCACCTAAAGTACCCCAAATATTGGTTACCCCTACATCCAATAGGTACCAGGCCTTACCGGCAGCCTTAGAGATTTCAGATAATAAATCAGAGGGTTTTTCAGTTGAATCAGGGAATCAGGAAGTGTTTTCTGAACATGATTTTACTGAAACAGAAGGAATACTAGACCCAAAACACAAAGAAAAAATCCATCAATCAATCAACATCTTTATTTAACCAGGTGAACACCATTGAGCAAAGCTCATTTTCAAGATGGACCTGGGGTTACTTATCAACATAAAAGGTTTACATACATAAGCAGAGCATACAACTGGATTGCATATACAAAGATTAAGGCATTACCATGACACAGGGTTACTAGGCGTACATGGCAATGTACAACATAAGGAACATATAAAACTGTCAAATGTCAAGACATCAGGACATATTTAAATTACACAAAATATACAAAGTATACAAGAACCTGTCAAGATCCATAAGTGTTAGATAAGGTGGGCAAATAGAGGGACGATTTCAGTAGGGGGAGGAAGTTAGCAGAGTGGGAGCATATCAGGGCAGGAGTACCTAAGAGAAGGCCAGTGCTATAGATATGGCGAAATTCAGGGGGAACAGACTCTAAAGTTTAAGTTAAGGTAAAATTCATGGGAAACAGTTATAAATGCTGGTAGAAAGAAAGAAACAGTGGGGGAGTCAAAAGCTGCAAAGTGAAAGCAACCTGAGTTTAAAGAACTAGATATGTCCTTCATTACATAAATATTTATGACACAGCCCCTGACTTTATGCATATAAATGTAAATAGCATAACAAACAATGAAAAGGGGCCGTTTTTATCATTTGAGGAATAAGAAGGCAGATATCTTTTCTTCAAGACACTAGACCCCATACCATACCTGAAATTACAAATGCAACTAAAGCATGGTTTACAGGGAGTGTCATACTGGTCAATGGGTATGGAAGATTGTTCAGTGTAGGAATTTTGTTTCATAACACTACAGTGACAGTAATTAAATTAATAGATCTGACACCAGGGAGGATATTGATTTTAAACATTAAACATCAGAACTCTTATGTCAGGCTAATAAATATTTATGCTACTCAAAAGAAAATGGATAGAACTTCAGTTTTTCGCCAGGTACAACCATATTTGCTTTCCTCCCAAAACATTGTTTGGGGAGGAGATTTTAATTGTGGGCTATCTGTGAAGGATAGAGGATGCATAGCAGCTACTCAGAACATTTTTTGTGACGTCATTTTTAAAGAGACACTGTCAACCCCCTTAGGTCTCAAAGTGTCCCTAGTTTAAAAAAAATCACACTTTATGATTGCCAACATTCTGTAAAGATTGTTGATGTAGTTGGTAGTTTCATTCTGATTCTTTTTTTTTCTTTAAAAAAGTGAAAAACAGACTGCCCACCATACTGGTGTTACCACACAAAAATAGGTTTGTTTACATTCCTTTATCAACTGCATCTTTCCTGGACTTGGAAACACCCACAACACAGTCTAGCCACTCACGATGCAGTGGGAGTTTAGCAGGCTATTGCATCATGAGTGACTGCACTGTTTAAGGGTGTTTCTAATGTTCACGGAATATGCAGTAAAAACAGATCCAGGATTGTAAACAAAGAAAGGTTGTTTATAAATACACATTAGCATGCATTTCAGTTCTACTAAATAAGGAGTCAGTCAAAACAAACAGCAACACCAATGAATTTTGGAGACGGTAAGCAATCATAAAATGTAGGTTTTTAACTAGAAATAATATGATGAAAAACAGGTTGACAGTGTCCCTTTAAAAAACTACCATACAAACAGCTAATCTGGGTAGATGCATACTATGTAACCAATGCTGGAGAAGATCATACTTTTCATAAGGGTAACTCAGCCACACAAACTGACTTTTTTTTCATCAACAAAATCTTACCGATTCAGGCGGTCAAAGTTACCTCGGTGGAACATTCTGACCATAATGAATTGTGTGTTACAATAGGCCTGCAATCGGCTTTAAATCATGGTCCTAGATATGGAAATTAAATTATTTTTTTGTATTGAATTTTTTATTATTTTCAAGTTTAAACAAAAGGCAGAGAGAATATATAGTTCAAGTTATTTACACAGTTCATGCATATCATCACAGCTATGAAACTTATAAACTACATACAGTGAAGGGGCAGGATGATATATTACACATTTCATAAGGATAGTTACAGGCAATCTAATGGCTGGACCTACCAGACCAGTGAGGAGGGAAAAACAAAGGAGACACCATCTTATTCACTATCTTTATCACCCTACCACTGGCCTCCCAGTCCTCAATGTAGCAGGCTGAAATCCCCAACCCCTACACCTAGCATCTCAATGAATGTGTGCATTGAAATAAGAGAAAAAGAATGTCATTACATTGCATAACCACCTTATGATTCAATCAGTGTGATGTTAAAGATTAGTGAATATATTCTGCTAATGTCAACAAAACAGTATTACTCATAGTGCAATTTTGTCTGTTAATTCTTAGACTTATAACTACTTTAAATTATGTTGCCTATTATCATTAGCTATTACTGGTATGTTCTATGATTTTGTTATTTGGGTGACTCTCCCCATTGAGCTGTAGCCCCCTGTGCCACCTGACTACATTTAGAATCTCACTCCATCCTTTAGTATATGGGCCTCTACTGGGATTAATGAGATCAGAAACTTATCCCACTCCAAAAGGAATTGCTCCTCTCTCCCTTTAAGGGCACAGGAAAGTCTGTCCATGGCCAGCATTGTCAGCAGTAGATTGTTCCACATCACCATAGTGGTGACTACACAGGACACCCAGGTGTTCAAGGCAACCTGTCTAGCTACTACTAGCATTATTCTGACCCATCTGGGGTACAATGCCCAATCCCCCTTCCCCTCTAGTTCTATCCCAAACAGGAGTGACAGGGGCGACAAATCAATCACCCTCCTCCACGCGGCGGCAATGTCCATTGCTGCATCCCTCCAGTAACCCCTAAGAGATGCACACTCCTAAAAGTAATGGAAATAAGTGCTCTGATTACATGGATTGACACACATTGGGGACATGCTGGGGCAGAATTTGTGAACCATAATAGGGGGGTAGTATAACCTATGAATAAACTTGTATTGTGACTCTTGAATTTATTTAAATTCTTTACTTAATTATGAGACTGTTCTTCGACATAAAATATTTTATCATAAATATAAAATCAGTATATGAAATGTACGATGATTCAACAATTTGGTGGTCAGACACTAAAACTGAATTAAAGCAACTTCTTATTTCTATTAACAAAGCATACAGAACTGAGGATTCCTTTCACTTTAAAAACAGACAACATGTATAACATTTATTGATACTAGCTCAAACAACAAAACATAACTTTACTGATCAGATAAAAGCGTACTAAGCAAAACATGCAACAATTTCACAATACACAAGCAGCTACTTTAAAAATGCAGCAGACGTTGGAACACAAGGGAATTCACTACAGTGTGCCTATTTTTAAGCTGCAATGAAAGACTACGAAAGAAAACTATGGAAACAGTGTTAGATTCTAATAATGTAGAGAAAACATTACTGCAGGATATTTTAGATGCAGTTTTCAATACTCTTTAAACATTTTCTGGAAGAAGAGACAGCCCTGAATAATACCCAATCCTTTTCGAGAAATGTGTACCTCTATGCCCACCAGAAGTTTTGGTAGAATTGATAAAAGTCATAGAACCAATAGAGGTAGAAATTGCCATTTCTTCCTTGAGTAATAGAAAAGCACCAGGAAAAGATGGATTTGCGTACGAACTCTAGATATCGTTTGCACAGATATAACTTTATAACTAGCTCAAGTTTTCAACTTTATGTTACAGAGTTCTCATATACCTTTGAGACTGGCAGAAGGAATACTCATTTTTCTGCACAAAAAGGGGATAAAAAAGTTTTGTCAAATTGGTGGCCCATTAGTCTCCTCAACATTGATTTTAAAGGCTGGCCCAGTGGCGCTGAGGGCTGAGGCACTGGGCACCTTACCTCATGCTATGCCAGTGACCCATGCTTGGGAATGAGCACTGGCTGCTGAGGGGAGAAGTATAGACTGTCCGAGGGACTGCTCTCCTTCTTCGGAGGGTGGACCACCAGCAGTCAGTGTCGACTGGTCCCTAGCGTGGCTGGGGGATGGCACACTGACGCCTGGGAGAGGGGAGGAAGAGGCAGATACAGGAGGAGCACATGCAGACATGTGCACTTCCTTAGGGCACCATTGCACACTTCCTCTCCTAAGGAAAGAAAACTGGAAAAGAGTCCTGGGCACAGCATGATGACAGATGATCCCCGCAGGCCCCACTCCTGCAAATAGTGGTAAGCTCCACACTGGATCCCTTCTGGTGGGTTGAGGGATGCCTGCCTCCTGCCAAAGTGGGCAAGTCATAGAGGACAGTGGAAGGTAGGCTGTGAGTGGGGATGGGACTTGGGGATCAGGCTAGAAGGACTGCCACCCAGAAGAGAGAAAAGAAACTAACTGCAAACATTGATTTTAAGATTTTAACAACAATATTGAATAAAAGGTTACTCAAAGCAGCTAAATACCTCAAAACACCAGCACAATCATGTACCATACCTGGTAGATCAATAACGGAACAACTATTACTATTATGGGATATTATTGAAAAGACAACATTTCTGGCTTAGGATGGTTTATTTTATCTCTGGATCATCAAAAGCTTTTGATTCTGTTAGTCACGTCCTCCTCTGGTACACCTTACAACAATATGGCATACCTGAACTTTTTATTAATTGGTTGAAATCTTTGAATAAAACAGCAACAGTTACCCCTCACATAAATGGCAAGTATTGAACCTTAGTTCCAATAAAAAAGGGATACAGCAAGGTTGCCCTATCAGTCCTTTACTATATGCGTTTAGTATAGATCCGTTATTGCGAATTTTAAATACAATGCAAACCATCTCCCCAATTCAGATTTCTGGTCACGTTACATCATTCGCCACTATGACATATGCAGATGATATCTGCATTTTAGTACAAAATTCTTCTTCATCAATAGAGGTCTTAAAGCTATGCACAGTATATGTATCTGTATCTGGGGCAGTCTTAAACAAAACAAAATGTAAAGGTAGGGAATTAGGGAAAAACAAGTGTTTTAACCTCAAATAGGAGGAATAACATTAACAAGAAATGCTGTGAAAATTCTGGGGATAGCATTTGGTACAGAACAACTGGATATATTAAACTGGGATAGGAAAATAGAACAAGGGAAACTGGTAGTACACAAACGGAATCAGTGGACTATGAGTAAAGCAAAATGGATTTATTTAATTAAAACTTATCTTTTACTCATTTTTTTATCAGTAATATTTTTCCACCACCTAGATCAAGAAAGGCAATCATTCTAAGCATTTTTTCCAAGCTGTATGAGGCAGCAGATTAAACCAAATAAAGAGAAACATTCTATACTTACCAGTTAAGAAGTGTAGACAAAATATGAATAATCCAATACTATTTTTCTATTGTCAGTTTATATTTACACATTTTAAACCTTTATTAATTCACACAGAAATTGTGGGCAGATTTACTTTTCTTTGCTGTTTCCACATGGTTGTCTTTGGGAGAATGGAGCTGTGAGAATTTTTCAGAAAAATCCACAGACTCATTTATATTTAAGAGAGGTATTTGTAAAAACGAAATCCTGGAACATAACAAGTTAATTGATCCTAACTGGAAGAAAAAACAGGTTAATGCACAAATTATAGATACCCACTTTTCAGAACCAGTAATTTTTCAAAAATGTCCATCAGATTGCTTACTAGCTTTATAAACCCTGATTACTGATAAAAGAATACCCTTAAAAATGAAAGATGTAAACCAGTTGTGCTGCCATGAAAAACTTAGCATTAAGACCAATCAAAAGCATAGACAGATTGAAGAGAGGATCTGTTCTAGACTTAAATGCACACAACTTGAAAAAATCAACAACATTTATTTTTGTCATGCTCTTATATACAGATGTTTTGGGTTTATGTAGCACAACTGTGGAATGAGAAATGCTTCTCAAAGGTAACTTATAGGATCTTGATTTATGGGTTTAATTCTAAAGAATGGGAGAATGGGAAAAAGTGCTCTTAATGTAATATTTGCAACTTTTAAATGATTTATATAGAACACAAGAAGTTTATTTACACTCCAGCTGAAAACCATACATTTTATAGAATTGTTGTCTAAAATTACAAGTGAATTAAAGGATATTTATTATGCTGAAGCACAAAGTAATATTCAACAGTATTTACAACAGACATGGAAGATTTTACTATGGATTACTGATAATGATGTTCCAGTTACGTAGAAAGTTCTTATTATGCGGTATAAAATTGTGCATATGAATAGACTATGCTGTGATATTTGTAATTTAAGATTTGGGGGGTGAGGATATAGCATGCACCAAGCAGGAAAGGGATCTTGGGGTTATCATCTCTGATGACCTCAAGGTAGGGAATCACTGTGACAAGGCAGCAGGTAAAGCAAATAGGATGCTGGGATGTATAGGCAGTGGCATCACCAGCAGGAAAAGGGAGGTCATAATTCCGCTATACAAGACACTAGGGAGGCCCCACCTGGAGTACAGTGTACAGTTCTGGAGACCATGCCTACGTAAGGACATAAACAGGATAGAGAAGGTTCAGAGGAGGGCAACAAAGATGGTGCATGGATTGCATCACAAGTCCTATGAAGACAGGTTGAAAGAACTGAACATGTACTCCCTGGAGGAGAGGAGGGAGAGAGGGGATATGATAGAGACATACAAGTATCTTACAGGGAGGAACAGGGTGCAGGAAAACACTATTTTTAAGCGAAAAGATGTTCCAGGACTAGATGGCATGGGATGAAGTTGAGGGAGGACAATTCAGAGGAAACATGAGAAAGAATTTCTTCACAGAACGGGTGGTGGACAAGTGGAACACCCTGCCAGAGGAAGTGGTGGGGGCTGAAACAATCACGGGATTTAAGAATGCATGGGATAGACATAAAGGAATTCTGGAGGTCAGGGGTAAGGGGCAACAGACTTCTAGGAAAGCAAACTGAACTTACAAGCTCAAATGGGCAGACTGGGTGGGCCATAGGCCCTTATCTGCCGACACTGTCTATGTATCTATGTATTTTATTTTTGTTTATTTTCTTTGATCTTCTTTTCAGTTTCTTATACATAAATGTAATAGAAAATGTATATTATTTTTGAATTGTATGATTCTTCAGTAAAACAAATGCCCTACTCTTATCGAGAAGTACCATGGGATCTTTAATATCCACTTGAATAACCACCAGAACAGGCAGATGGGATCTCAGTTTAATGTCTTATCTAACAGACGGCACCTCTGGAGTGCAGCATTCCCCTCTTAATGCACTACAGTGTCAGTATTGGGATTTATCCCATGTTCCTGGTGAGGGGCTAGAACCAACCACCTTCTGATCTTCCTGCAATGGCAATGCAAAAAGCCTTTATGATTTTTGTTCAGGTAATCATTAAATATCACATTAAGCAACAAGAGACTCTACAGCCCAAACTAAATCTGAAACTTGAAAGAAGCTGAAGTGATAAAATTCAGAATACACACAGAATTCAAACTTTGAAACTAGCCAGCCAGCCAGTGCAGTGGCAAGGCATCTTTCTGTGGCATGGACATCCAGAGTTTGGAGACAGACCAGGGAGTTGGAGGGCCAGCTGGGGAGAGGGGGCTTGATCATCCTATGGACTGCTCTCCCTCTCCAGGGGGAAAGAGGGGGTAGAGTGTATGGCGAGATGAGTACCCTTGGCAAATGCTGGAGATCCCACATTTCTGGCACCTTACATTTCAGGGGCAGGGTGGATGCTGGCATCATTGCATGTCCCCACCCCCAAGGGGAAAAAGTAAGTAAAACACCTGGCCACAAATGATGTCCCCCACATTGCTGCTGCTCCTCATCTGACCAAAGTCCATTGAGGGGGGTCCCGCTCCCATGACCCTTCCCTGGGGAGCAAGCCAGGACTTCATGACCTGTGTTCCCATGGAGGGGTAACCCCAACAGCCCCATCCAGGGAGAAGCCTGGAGACTAGGGGAGTGGTGGGTGGGTCGGGGACCATAGAACAGGCCAAAACAAAAAACTTTTAAACTGACTTTAGGGCAGTCATTGCATGTAGGATGAGAAAAATAAAGCCACTAAAATTTGAATCTTTGAAAGGGATAGACAAGATTAACCAATGTGGTTTAAGTAGGGATGTGGCATTGAATGCTAGACATGAAGTAGAACAGATGAATAGGACTGACTTGCTGATATACTGTAAGAAACAGATGATGCTCTTAATTTTGTGACTACCTTCAGTAGTCATGTGCAAGACGTGACGAATGTGCTTTCAAAGAACTAGCACATATTGGCATCAGATCCATTGTACAGGGCTTGGTAAATACACCACCAGAAGTTTTTATTTCTTTGTTTTAATTAAAAGTTGTGAAAAATACAGGATAGGTTCAATGAGAAGCAAATCTCATTTATGGAATGTCCCAAGTCATAGTTTACACAAACACTAATTGTAAATCAATAACAAACATCATAGATTAAATTATAAAACAATTACAGATTGTTCCTGTAACAGAAATTGTTTCAAACCATATTTAAAAATTGCTAGAGAAGGGGAATTTCTGAACTGATGGGTCAAATTGTTCCAATAAAAGGAAACCACATAAGAGAAGCACTCACTGCCAAAATGTGTTTGCAATTTTAGTAAGGAAAAGCCACATTGTAGCACATCTCTAAAACTGACTATATTTATGAACATGAACAAATAATCTTTCAGAAAAGTAAGTGAGGGGTTGATTGTTAGCCAAATTGTAAATGATAGATAATCAGTGACAATGGAAGCAGGGGACCTGCCCACGAGTAGGAGAAGCATCATGGCAATGCAACAGAACAGCCATGAAGGCTGAACACTGCAACTGTACTCCCTCAAGAACACTTCCTCCAACAAATGCTTGCTAAACAGCGATTCAGTAAGGAATGAACTTTGATGCAGAACCTTTAACATTGCATAAGGAAATTAAAAAAGAAAGATACCAAGTTACTGCTGTCAATTGGTATCATGATGCTGAGAAAAGAAGTAAAAATTATTTTGATGATGGTAAATCAGAAATGATCAAATAACCTGCTATTACCAGGAAAAGAATGCTGCTTTTGGCAAACAGAAAAACAACTAAGAGTCTGTATCACCAAAATATGCCAGTGGCTCAGGACTTTTTCCACTATTTCATTATCCAGACTAGAAAGAGCTAACGAAGGGCTCCAACTTATCTGTAACACCTGACACAGGTACGCCATTATCAGAGAGAGCCCAGTTGATTGCACTTCCTGAGTGTGCTGGTATGCCCTTAGAAACGATATTTGAAAAGGAGAATGAGGAAGGTTTAACACAAAGACAAAACGTGAAAGCAGCGGACAGTAGCCGGGCTTCTAATGTCAGTAAAACAATCCTAAAAGAGCATGGAACAGATCTGCAGTCCCCAAACAATCAAAACCCAGTAGAAACACTGGCTGAAGTGCTGGAAACTGACTTGGATGCACAATGATTGACACTGCTATTGTGGAAGGGGTAGGTGCCAATGCAACCCTATCTAAACTGATTGTGTCGAGTAACCTGATTGCTGGAATCAAATATAAAGATGAACACTGCCATAAAGAATACAAACAATTTAATAAAGCAAGCTACACAAGAACAAAAACAAAAAGGTGGGATAGCGGGTGGAAATGAAGAAGTAACTAAAGCACCCAAACAAGACAGTGACTCTGAATGTGCTGATAGCTCAGATGAGGCAGAACCGACTGCCTGGGCAAGAAATTTGCTAAAACAAATAAATATGCTAGACCAAAACTGAAAAGGTTCTATACTTACAGCAACTAATGGACAATTATGCTTTGCAAACTCAAAATCTAATTAAAGAAAACATGGAAATTAAAATGAACTGGACCACTTATGCAGTATCGACTTTACAGGAGAACCAGGTCCCTATTTTTTTGACAAAAGTAAAGAGCTGGAAGAAACAAATAAGGGACTAAAAGCTAAATTAGTGGATTTTGAAATGCAAGCTAGCAGAAAAAACATTAGATTGCTGGGTGTCCCAGAAGCCTGGGACAACATAAAAGGCATCCAAGAATCTTTTAAACAAATAGCAGCAGTGCACATGGACACATAGCCTACAGAAATAAATTTTGAAATTGACAGAATACATTGAGACCTGCACTCTGAGGCCCCCATATTGAGAGCAGTTGTGTGGCGCAGGCCTGAGATGCATGGTGCACCCAATGAAAGAGACATATTCAGCTGTCAGCAGTGCACCACACAAATGGGACTGCGCCACAGTGCAGAAAGAGGCCAAACCATGCAGTAAATGGGGGTGTATACATGAATATGCACACAACCATATATGGAACTGGATTGCGCTAGTGTGCCAATGTGCAACACATATGCATGATCGCGCAAAGATAGGACTACAAAAGGCAGCCCTAAATCAGCAAACCACCTAGTGCCACACACAGGAACTGCACAGTGAGAGCAGGAGAAAGGGAAACACAAGCCGAGAGACCAACACAGTGTGACAGGCACACACAGCAACTAAAGCAGTAGGCTGTAGAGGAGTGGCAGGCCTAGTATTTGGCTTGGCCGTGGTAATGGCTGACATGAGGAGACTGAGGGGAACAAGAGGATGGCCAACATAGGGCCTGTACGTGGTATGCCCAGCACAGATAGTACTGGCCTGCACAACATTTGAACAGCTGATGAACAGAGATCCTGGGCCGGCACTGACTAGACAGGGCACTGCTGAGACAGCTCTGTGAGCTGCTTGATGATGAGCTGCAGGCACCCACACACAGAAGCCATGCCATGGTTTTGGAGACAAAAGGTTATAGCAGCCATGTGCCTGCTCACCATGGGCACCTTCCAGGTGCCAGTGGGGGGACACCACTGGCATAACACAGTTGGCCACATCCAGGCTTCTCATGCAGTTCCTCAATGCACTGCTGCGCCATGCTGGTGAGTACCTAAGATTCCCCAGCATGACAGTGGAGTGGACAGAAAAAAAATCAGAACTTCTACAGATTTTCACACCTACCCTGTGTATTTGGTGCAATAGACTGCACCCATGTGGCCTTACAAGCACCACCTGGCATTGACAATGAATAATACTGCAACCACAATGGCTACCATTCCATCAACTGCCAGGTGGTGTGCAATGCCACAGGTGCATCACATATGTGTATGCAACTACCCTGGGAGTGCATGACACCTCACATCTGGCACCATTCAGACCTGTGCCACTGCTTCAAGTCCAGGGAGTTGACTGGGGCCATCTTGTGGGTGAGTGCAGCACAACAGCAGCAGCAAGCACCACAGAACACAGGTTGCACAGACATGGAGGTTGTACTGAGTGCACAGAAGGAGCTGGGCTGCAGGGCATGCACACAGGCCAACCAGGGATGGTGAATGGACAGTAGTGCATGGGACAGCACAGAGAAGCAAGCACTTGTGCAGCCAACAATGCATCAACATTCATGGGGGAACAGTGAGCATGACATCACACTGTGCAGCTGTGTGGCACACACCAGGGGGTGGCATGGTTGCTGCAAATGTGGATGCAACACACACAGACCACACATTGTGGGACTTGAGTGGGAAGCCAGCACATGTGCAAACAGTGGGAATGTAATAGGGTGCAAATGCTGGCAGTGGGCACTGGCTGTATCTCCAGAGGGTGCAGACCAATGCAGAACAGGTAGACAAGTGTCATGGGAAAGCTGGGCTGTGTGGTTGAGCAATAAGGCACTGAAAAACAACACATCTCCCATCCATCCACAGGTGACAGTGCATACCCCTGAGGCAGTGGCTAATAACATTCATCCTGTGGCCCATGACTGAGGTTGATGAACGTTACAATGGTTGCACATACAGGATGAGAAGCATCACAGAGTGAGTGCTCACCATCCTAATGATGCAATTCAGATGCCTGGACTGGTCTGGTGGTGCCCTACAGTACAGCCCACAGAAGGTTTGTGACAAATTCCTGGCCTGTTGCATACTCCACAACATGGTCCTTGACCATGGAATAGTGTTACAGAACCAGAAGGCAACATAGTGGAGGAAGTAGAGCCATCAGGTGTGGAGGTGCAGCCATGGCAGGAGAGGGCAATGCGATATGACCATAGAGGGCAGCGGCACAGGGACACCATCGTCAAGGAACACTTTGGTGCCAGGAGGTGAGTATGACTGGTGGATGTGTGACATTAGCCAGGTAAGCATGTGGCATGAATGCCACACACAGCCAACAGACATGCGTATGTGACATATGAGCCAGCTATGTCGACTGTGGCACTCAGTACTGGAAGGGTTGCTGGTACCCTGGACATGACAGGCATATGCAAAGCACAGATTGGTATGGGTAGTGCAATGTTGGTGGCATGAGTAAGTACTGCTGAAATGACAGACACACTCAGCAGTATGCCTATATGCACCCATCATCCCCATGACATGCCAACAGCACCATGCACCGCAGTCAGCAGACACATGGCAGTCATGTCTAGTGACACAGCAGCTAGTGTGGGGGATGTGAATGGCACAGGGGACAGAGGTTGCAGGAGCACACCAGCTGCTGACAGGTCACAGCATGGATGCATTGTGGTATGGACTGGCACTTCATGTCCATTTAGTGCAGTTGCCATGCACATGAATGGAGCAATGCTAGGACTGGGCAAGCCCTAGGGCCATGCCATGAGCAGTGGATGCAGGGGACATCTGTGCCCATGGTGATGCAAGTGCACCTGCACCACCAGGTGAGTGGCTCATTCCATGTGCTTTGACCTGTGCCCTTGTGGCTGAAGGGTTGCGGGAGTGCTGGTGGCCATGAGTTGACATAGTCACTGTGAATGCAATTCCGCCACTTGGTGTCACAGTGTAGAATGGCAGGGTAAGTGGGGAGGGTATAGTATTGGCAAAGCATGGTGGTGGTCACGCGGGATGCAGATTGCTATCAAAGGCATGCGCGGGAGTGTGGTGCACACTGTGCATAGACCCTGCCACTGTGTGCTCCTGTATTGCCTTGGCAATATCCTGCAAGTCTCTTTATCAGCTGCGATGACCTCATGTGCTTTGCTGCCTTACAGAGCAACACTCCTTGTAGTGGCGCAGGTTATCTGTAGTGCCCTTTGTCTTCATGCAGGTGCACCTGTGCATGCACAGCTGACCTCAGCAACATGTTATGAGTGGCCAGCACTGGGTCCTGGGGGAGTTGTCCCTGGACATGCTCCACTGAGCGACCATGGGGTGGACTAGGTGTCCTACACTGGGCAGGTGGTGGAACAATGGCAGGGCCAACTGGCTGCGGGGGGGGGCTGCCCAGTAGTGGCAGTGGTTGCCCATGAAGGCTGCGACTGCTGCAGGACATGCCGCTAATCATCAGTTATGGTCAGATGGATGTCAGCCAGGCACTGCTGCATGGCAGTGGCTGGGTGCACTGGCACATCCTGCACCAGTGTAGTTGACTGCTGCACATGGTGCACAGTGTCTTGCAGAGGATCATGAAGGTGCTGTGTGGCATAAGACACAGGGACGCACAAGGTGCCACCATGAGGCACTTGTGGCACTGTCCACATCTACGGTTTCATTGGCAAGCACCTCGTGAGGTTCAATGTCAGCCAGGACCTCCCACTCCAGTATCAGCATGCCCAACAGCAATGGGGTGGCGTCATCATCGTCATCAAAGGAAGCAGTGCTATCCACACCATCATCATCATCAGCAAAATCATCAGAGTCATCATCATCATCATGATCATCCTCAGCATCGGAGGCATCATCAACCACACCACCATCACCACCACCATCAGCCACACTGCCCTCTGTCAGAACCACAATGGATAAGGTGTGTGCAGCTGTGGATGTCCCTGCCTGCACCTGTGGTTCAGTGGTACATGGCAGGGTGTGTGTCACAATGTTGTGGACTGCTGAGGGTGCAAGTGTCACGGTGTGATGGTTCGATGAAATGCCACTTGTCCCTGGCCTATCTGCAGCTGTGGAAAGAGAGAAATTTCAGTGTGAGAGCATACACACCATGGTTAACTGCACACAGATACACAATGCTGGACATCTGATGTCACTGTCTGTGCAGGCCTGACATCCCTCTGTGTGTTCTTGGCACCATATGGTGATTGAGATATGTTGTGGCAATGGGCGTGCATAAAACACATGCAGCAGGTGAGTGTGTGAGTGTGTGTGTGTGTGTGTGTGTGTGTGTGTGTGTGTGTGTGTGGCATGCAGGGACACTAGACAAGTGAACTACCCACACACCCCCATTACAGGAGGTGTAACATGCATGTGATGGGCCCACAGTACAACATCATACTCATGTCTCTGTGCTGGTGAAAGGCCAACCTCCCATCCACCACCCTGAACACCATGCAGGGACTCTGGTTGGAAGGTAGTGGCCATCAGTGCCTCATGCACATCAGCTCATGTGCACTTGATGCCCCCCCCATTGCCAGCCTGTCCCTGCACGCCTGTGCCAGATGCTCCTTGGTCCTGAAGCAGAGTCCACTAGCATGCTTCCTACATTCTTGGGGCATGCGGTTGTGGCCCCTGAGCATTCCCACCACCTCTGCAACCTATTCCCAGGCCTGATCATAGTCCTGGTGGGTCCCTCCTTCCTACACAGAATTGCCTCATGCAAGATATAGGCCTCAGTCAGGGCATTCAGCTCATCGGCCATGAAATTCGATCTGCAGTGCCTACCTGATGGCATCAGTGGTGCTGTAGCAATACAAAACACTGCATAAGTCCTGGCAGCAGTGCCCATTGTGTAGAACAAAAGCATCTAGGAATACAGGTTTATACACATATAAATAAGGAGTAAAGGCTTACTTTACAGGATGCAGTTCCTTGTGTACACCACTCTGCAGGGGTGGCATGTCCCATTTATGTTAATCTACAGCAAAATGGGCAGATCCATCATCTGTAATGAAATGCTAAATTAATGGTTGTGCAGGGGAACTGTAATCAGTTCATTTGCATATGCTGGCAGAAAATGCCATTCGATTGCACAGCACATACTTTTTCCAATCAAGCATCTGCAAATGCAGCATGGCTCCTATCGTACATTCTGCTGATACACCGCACACAGGCATTAACACATCAGTCCATCACACAATGCTGTACTGGCACCGCTGTGATGTGTACAGCCATATTATACATGCTTGACAGTGCTGTTCACGCACACTGCGTTACTACTGTGCCTTGTGCCATATGTCTGAGGTTGTGTGTGGCAATAGTCAACCTACACAATATGGCTATTCAAACATGATGCACATGGATGATAGTGTGGGTCCTGACCCTGCAATGCCATCAGTGCATACGTAATTGCTCATGCACACTGGTTGCCCCCCTTTATGCTCTATCGTGCTACTGCATGGTGCTAACCCTTGCAGCCAGTGCTAAGTATATAGTGGCGGATCATGCTAATGGTGCAGAAGACAACCTACTCAGGGCCTAAACATGCTGCATCACAAGTGTCAACACAGGGAGCATGGTAAGGGCAGGACGAGTGGTGGTGGGTGACAGGAGGGACCAGAGGTAGTCTAACATAGAGGTGGCAAACCTTGTGGACCTAGTGGTGCCTCTGGAGGGCCAACTGTGTGGCACTGACAACCTGGACACCCGACGGTCTGAGGTGTGGGCCCGGGTGGAGTGTGGCTTATCCCATAGAATGGGTATAGACTGAAGCAGGAAGCAGTATCACCACAGATTTGGAGACCTCAACTACATGACCCGGAGCACCCATCACAGTACAGAGACATGATCCGAGATGGCACTGTACCACACCCAGGTATGTAGTGCTGCCTGAGAGGTGAAACTGCATGGATAGGATGGGAAGAGTGGGGAGGTAGGGCATGGACATTAGCTCAAGCTGTGGACCCTGCAATATGAGCAGACTTGAGAGACCAAATGACATTCTGCTGGCTTTTTTGTAAGGTTTGTATGTAATATACACAGCTACATACGGCTGCAGGGGCTCATGCTGTGGTGATAATACATGTTTATGCATCACCCATTGTATCTTCTCGGTAGGGTGTACATACGGTGACCATCATGGATCCCAGTGCATGGTGGATCATGGCGCCATACAATGCATGACACCAGCTCACATGTCCCAGCTGGAAATGAGGTGCACTATGTGGCACAAAGGTCAACACAATGGCTGGTCCACAGCACAAATATTACCATGGGTGTGGGGGAGCCTTTGTATGTGTCACCTTTTACTAACTGCACCCAAATGCTTTTGTCTCCCCTGCAGACTGGGCGACCAGTGGCCTAGGAACCAGGAAGTGTGGGGTATAGCCTCATGAAGAACTAAGTGGTTGTGGGGGTGCCATCACCAGTGGGACACATAAGTGAGCATTCATGCATGTATTATACTGCTGTACCTGATAGGGCACACACACCCCCCAAGCTGCAGCTCAAAGGGTACTGCTACAGTGTGAACATATACACATACACAGGGATGGCATCCCCAAGGTCATACATGACATTTGCAAACACGGCATGGGGCTACTCGGCATTGTCTCAAATAGGCTGGCTGGACCCCGTACCATGACCTGTAAGGCATACATGTTGGCCAGCACTGTGGACTGCTTTGCTCATTATTTGCATGTTGGCACTCCGTGCTGCACGTGGTGCCATGCCATCCTCTACACTCAGAACAGGGATGAGAGTCAGGCTCTGTTGCTGTGGTGTGCCCATGCCACCCTGCCACAGAACCACACCACCACAGCTGTGGTATACACAACACATGGACAACCCCTGGCATTCCAACACAGATATGGCAGACACAACACCTGTGTCGCACATTACACATACCATTGCAACTGGTCATGCAGTGTGCATGCTCAATGTAGACATATGCCAATCAGGTGCATGTCTGTATCGCATGCAACACACAAGCTAAACACACTGTACAGTGCACACTCCCTTATTGTACACACTCCTCTGCCAGATGGCATCCCATTGCATCAACATCAGGTCACGGGGTATG